>OZ007591.1:192353684-193601855 GCA_963931845.1 Maratus michaelseni
TAAAAACGCCATAAAATAATAATAATAATAAAGTAAATCTAAAAACTTTTGAAGTCATGTAAATTATAAGAATATACATAATTCAGCTAACCCTAATAAATACGTTGATGATAAACAATTTTCAGAAGCCATACAATTTGAAAATGTACAAGACTTTGAACTTGAAGCTCAACTGAAAATTACATAACAAAAAGGCTCAGTAAATGAAAATCATTTTTTGTTAAAATTTAAATCAGCTATTTTTTTTTAAATTCAAAATACAATTTTAAAATTACGCGTTTTAAAGTAAAATAATCTTTACTAAATCATTAAAATTAATAATTAGAAAAGCTCATTTAAATTTATTTGAAATTAAAAATATATAGAGAAACTCATTCACTTGTTTAATTTGAAATATTTTAATCATATAAACAGTTAAAAATATAGTTAAAAAATGAAGCAACAGAAAATGATATAATTTGAAAATGTGAATTCTCTTTTACTTTTGAAAACATGAAATAAAGTAAACAAATTGTCTTGTGTTATATATCACTTATTTACACTAACTGCAATTTAACAATATACTTTTTATTGACCTATTCTGTATAAAATATATACCACCTTAAATTACCCCTTTGATAAAATAAAAAGCATATAAACTCTTCATTACTAAAAGCTAAATCTTTTTGTTTTGACCAAATTTCTCGATTAAAAATCTTAAAATATAAAAGATAATGTAAGAATTTTATTCAGAAAAAAAAAATATGAAATTTTAAGCATTCTATTCTAGATCTGGATTATATACAGTATTCCTTTAAACATACCTATTCCAGATTATATACACTACTCTGAAATACATACACTAATTCATTTAATGAAGTTGGAGCATATATTAAAAATACTTAAGATAATTATGATTATCTGGGTATAAATTTCAATGGATCTGAAAAAATTATTCTTTGTTATTAAAATGTTTGAAAAGAAACACCAATTTTCCAGCTTTATGAGTTCTTTATAAGCGATTACAGAGTTTGCAGTGAATTAAAGTTTGATTTTTTTTTAAATTTAAAATAAAAGAAACTTTTAAATCAGGTGTTTGATTTTTTAAAGATTTTAAAATTTTAGTTGTTTATTAGTTTACATTTATAAGTAATTAAAATTATATTAAAATATATATATATAAACATTTCAACTAACCATGGAATCTTTATTTTCCGAGTCTTTCCATAAATAAATTACATTGGAATATCGAACCATTTGTTATTTACATGTGCACAATGAAGTCATGAGATATCAACATAAATAACAATAAATATACTTTTGATTGACCTATATTTATTTATTCTAACGTTTTACAAATCCTCGCAGAAACTCTCCATGTTTTTGTATTAAAAAATTCACATAAGATTTGTACATATTTTTTTAACAAATAAATTTATGCTTTAATCTTTTAACATTTCTCAGCTGAGATTCTCTATTTTTAAATTAGAATTTTTATTTTTAAGTGTGATATTTGATTTAAATAAAATTCAAAAAGCAAGGATTTTGAATGTTGTCTCCCCCAGTCCTTAAATTTACAATGTATTGTTGTCAAAAATAATATTTATAATGAAATATCTTAACCTAAATTTGAAAAAAAAAAGTGTATTTAAATAAATCAGTTGATTTAAATCAGGATTGAAATCCAGTTGATTTAAATCAATGAACTCTGATTAAAAATTGTTAGACTACACAAGTGTTATTTAGCAATTATTTAATTTAAATTGAGATTATAGTGCTGAAATATAATTTCAATTATTGATCTAAATATTTTAAGATTTCTGAACTTTCTGTATTATAACTGATTAGATAACGTTGAAGAAATTAGCAATGAAACTATGCTTAGATTTCAAAAGATACCAAAATTTACCAATTGCTGTAAAAAAAAGTAATTAAAAAAATTTCTTTCCAAAATTATGTACTTGCATACAATATTTTAACAAAAGATTATATTGAAGTAAAAGTTATAACACCAATCTGGTGAATCAGCTAAATAAACTTATCAAAAGCCAATTTGATAACTTAAAACTTGCATTTTATTTTGAAGAAATAAAATAAGGACTTGTGAATAATACTTATAAACTCTTTACAAATGAAAAAAGTAAAAATATGGAATATATAAGCACTTACTTACAGGGAAGTCCAGAAGGAAATTTAAAAAAATGTACACTACCAGTATTGGACATCTGTTTCCTGCTGGTGAAAGCTATATTTTGATAATTGTATAAGGGAATTTATCCCCTCTTTAAAATTTCCGTAGGTTACCATGGGATTTCACAATCAGCATTAAAGGGAAAAAAATGATGCCACAGGAATATAGTAGAAAAACGTGATAATTTTACAAAATGCAGACTATCAAATATTCGGCTGAGTACTAACTTTTTAAAAAGTATATTGATTACAATTTTTTTTTATCATGATTAATAACAAAGAAATAAATGTTTGTGAGTCTTTTATTCCTCAATGGCAGATCACTTAATAGCAGAATATTAAAAATTGCAAATAATTCAGAAAAAATATCTATAAAATAAGAGTGAATTCAATAAAAAATCGGTCTTAGCAAATATGTATGTGCTATTTTTTTTTTTTATTATTTACTTAAACTTATTAAAATAAATCAAGTGCATTTAATTTACACAAACATTAAATTGCACGTATTGACTAAATACCATTTTTTTTTAAATTTATAAATTACTCGATTTTTTCTGGCTAACAACAAAAGACAGAAAAACTAAAACAAACATTTATACTGAAAAATAAAATTTATTTTCAACAAAACTATAAATCAAAATGTTTTAATAAAACAAATTACAGCACTGTATTTATGCTATGTATGCTATTGGTTTTTATTCCTTTAGAATTGATGAAGTTAGTAAAAAAAGCCTGCCTAGATTCCGGCCTGATAACAGCCTTAATTAAACACCCAGTAGGATGCTACAGCAACGAAATTGACTCAGTTGAATATTTCTCCGAAAAAACTGTCACACCATCAACATACGAAAACACCTTGACGTCCTTTCTAACATCCTCATTCTCTATTAGGCAAGGATGATCTGTTCTAGCTGGAAGGCGACATTGATCACTGCAGTATTATCCTGTAATAATAATAACAGTAATAATATTAATTTTTTTATTGTACTAATTGCTAGTGACCATGTATATTTAAAAAGATAAAAAACAGCACAAGAGCAAAGAATGATTAAGGGGACACTTCGTCTTCAGCGATAAGTATTTTTAAGAACAAAATATTTGAAAATTTTCCTTTGAATAAAAAATTTAAAATTCATAAAATTTTTAAAAAATTTAAAAATTAAGGAAATTTTTAAAAATGTACTCTACCAGCATTGGACATCTGTTTCCTTCTGGTGAAAGCTATATTTTGATAATTGTATAACGGAATTTATCATTTCTTTAAAATTTACATAGGTTACTATGGGATTTCACAATCAGCATTAAAAGAAAAAAAAAATGGTGCCACAGGAATATAGTAGAAAAACATAACAATAATTTTACGATATGTAACAAATAGTGATTTAGCAGATTATCAAATATTCGGCTGGATACTAACTTTTTAAAAAGTATATTAATTAAAAAAAAATTTATATATTAAATTGGAAATAAAATAATAAAAAGAAAAGTGCTCAGTCAAACTGATGGCATTGAGCTCACAGGCTATTCACACTATTTGCATATTATACTCTTATTTCAAAGAAAAAACACATTTATATAAATTAAAAGGGGGGGGGTCATTAGCTCCCCTATTTACGTCCTTTATATCTAACCAATAAACGTCCAAATCTAATCAGGGAAGCGCCTTATCAAAATAAACCGGTATACAACATTTGAAGCAAATTGGATGATAATTCGGCATGAAAAAACTATTTATCTAAATTAAAATAGACAATTAGTCTCCGTTCCCCCTTTATACTTAACCAACAGACCCACCCCCCCCCCCCCAAAAAAAATGAATCAGGAAAGCATCTTATCAGAATTAACCTATATAAAAAATTTGAAGCAAATCGGTTAATTCTGCATGAAAAACCCATTTATATAAATTAAGGGGAGGGAATTCGTCCCCTCCTTTATATACTTAACAAATGAACCCCCAAAACTAATGCGGGAAGCGCCTTATCACAATGAATCAATATACAAAATTTGAAGCAAACTAGATAATTCTGCATAAAAAACCCATTTATCTAACTTAAGGTGGATTAGCCCAGAAACAACCTATATACAAAATTTTAAGCAAATCGGATAATTCTGCATGAAAAACCCATTTATGTAAATTAAGGGGGGTATTAATCACCGTTCCCCTCTTTATCCTTTACCAATGAACTCCCAAAACTAATCAGGGAAGCGACTTATCACAATGAACTTATGTACAAAATATGAAGCAAATTGTGCAATTTTGCATGTAAAACACACTTATTTAATTTAGGGGACTAGCCCCTGTTCCCCCTTTATATTTAACCATTGAACCCCCAAAACTGATCAGGGAAGCGCCTTATCAGAAACAACCTATATACAAAATTTTAAGCAAATCGGATAATTCTGCATGAAAAACCCATTACATAAATTAAGGGGGTATTAGTCCCATTTCGCTCCCTTTATACTTTACCATTGAACCCCCAAAACTAATCAAGGAAGCACCTTATCAGAATGAACCTTTTATAAAAAAATTTGAAACAATTGGATAATTCTGCTTTAAAAAATCATTTTTCTCAATTGAGAGGGGGGGGGAATTAGTCCCTGTTCTCCCCCCCCTTTATACTTCACCAATGTACCTACATACAAAATTTGAAGCAAGTTAGATAATTCTGCATGAAAAACCCATTTATCTAAATTAAGGGTAGGATTGGCCCCCGTTCCCCCCGTTTATACTTTACCATTGAACTCCCAAAACTAATCAGGGAAGCGACTTATCACAATGAACTTATGTACAAAATACGAAGCAATTTGGGTAATTTTGCATGAAAAACCCATTTCTTTATTTTAGAGGGGAGGGGATTAGCCCCTGTTCCCCCCTTATATTTAACCATTGAACCCCCAAAACTGATCCGGGGAAGCGCCTTATCACAATGAACCTATATACAAAATTTGAAGCAAATCGGATAATTCTGCATAAAAAACTTATTTATCGAAAGGGGGAGGAATCATCACCGTTCCCATCTTTATACTTAACCAATGAATCCCCAAAACTAATGAAGGAAGAGCCTTATCACAATGTAGCTGTATAAAAAATATGAAGAAAATTGAGAAATTTTGCATGAAAAACCCATTTATTTAATTTAGGGGGGAGATTAGCCCCTGCTCCTCTTTTATATTTAACCATTGAACCCCCAGAACTGATCAGGGAAGCGCCTTATCAGAATGAACCTATATACAAAATTTGAAACAAATCGGATATTTCTGCATGTCAAACCCAGTATCTAAATTAAGGGGGGATTACCCCCCCCAGTTAAACCATGTATACTTAACCAATGAACCCCCAAAGATAATCAGGGAAGCGCCTTATCAGAATGAACCTATATACAATATTTGAAACAAATCGGATAATTCTGCATGAAAAACACATTATCTAAATTAAGGGGGGAGGGGATTAGCCCCAGTTCCCTCATGTAAACTTAACAAATGAACCCCCAAAACTGATGAGGGAAGTGCCTTATCAGAATGAAACTATGTATAAAATTTGAAACAAAACGGATAATTCTGCATGAAAAACCCATTTATATAAATTAAGTGGGCATCAGCCCCCGTTCCCCCTCCGCCTTTTATACTTAGCAATTTAACCCCCAAAACTAATCAAGGAATCGGCTTATCAGAATGAACATATATATATAAAATTTGAAAATTTAAAATCGGATAATTCTGCATGAAAAACCTATTTATGTAAATTAAGCGGGGGGGAGGGGTCCGGCTTTGATAACCTGTGAGCTAAAAAAAAATTCTATTACAATGATATTTCGGGTTCTGTGAACTCCAAAAATAGCAGAATTTTCAGAACATTTATGATTTATATGTTGACATTATGACTCATTTGAACATTTTTTTATTTCTTGAAATTTGCACAGTATTAACACGTGCATTTAAATACATGACAAGATTTAGTTAAATGAAAGCACAAATATGAAATAAAATCGAATTAGGTTTTTTTTTTTTTTTTGTTAGAAACCCACATACAAGATAATTTTTATATAAATTAGAATGAAAAACAATACAGAAATGTAACAAAAGCTATTACAGGTTTTCTTTTTCTTTCTTTCTTTCTTTTTTTTTATTTTTAAATGAAGAATTGAAGCTTTATATTTTTAAAATAAATCCCCCCCCCCGCACCTCTACTGACAAAAATTCCCTGTTTGCTTTTTTTATTCTGTTTATTTTAAATTATTAGAAAAGATTAAAAGTCATTTTTTATTTTCAAAATAATGTGAGAAAAAAAAATGTATCAATTAAATTTGAATATACAGGGTGGGGCAGTTGAAAGCTTCTGTATGCAAGCTTTTACAGCATGAATATAGGTAAAATCAACCTCAAGGTATTAAGCATATTCAACTTTATGTTTTTCACAACTAAAATATTGTCTGATATTAAAAGACTATTGAAATTTATTTTACCACATACCATTATAAATTTCGTTATAGCACCCTGACATACCTTTCTCAATTTTTTTATCAACATTATAGAATTTAAAGGACATTCCTTTTTAATTGAATTTTAATACACTACAAATAATAAAATGTTAAATTGATTCTATAATAATGTAGTACCTGAAAAAAAGACAATATATGATTCTGATATGGCATCGTACACAGAAAAATCTCATGAATTTATTTTAAGATCATAGGTATGTTATTGATATCTTCAGTGTTGAATTCAGGCATTTTTCTCCGAGAGGGATTTCTGTGGCTCCGGGGGGGCATATTATAGAGTTCCGAGGGGGGGGGGGGATTGCACTTTTTGACCATTAAATCATAAAATCCGAAATCTTCAGAGGGGATGGCCATTTCAATGCTCCGGGAGAGAGGAATGTCCCCCCCCCCCTTCCGCGGGTATCTCCTGAATTCAACACTGGATACCTTACAGAATTAAATAAATAAACAAGTACCTGAATTTAGAATAAGTTAAAAACTATTTAAAAAGCAGTCTACAAAAATTGAGTTTTCATTAAGATAATATCTAAGTTAGAAATTTCTGGCACATCAAAATATGTTTTTGATTGGGATGATTGGGATGATTTTTCTCATAAAAAATAAACTGAGCGAGAAATAAGATAATATGCATTTTATTTCAGGCTACGCAGCTCCTTAAACATGTTATTCGGTTTGATAATCATGCACTATAAATATATGGACATATCAAATCCTAAATATTAAAAATCACATAAATTTTAGTACTTACCATTGCGAAGTTAGAACTACGTAGAACTATTGTCCAATATTTAACAACATGGCGTACATCTTCATCGAAAATCTCGATTCTGTTCTGTTATCAATCACGTGACGCAAGCCTTTCATACGTCAGCAGAGAGCGAGACTGCGCAGTAAATCCGGTGAATGCTGTTTTCCATCCTTTCGGAAACTAATACGATATAAAAAGATTATTTTTATGATTGTAGGAAAACTTTCTGTTGTGATTCGGAAAAAATATTTTATCGGTTGTTTTCCGTATCGTAAAGGAAATTTATCTTTTACAAAACGGAAAAGGGTTGGAAATTTTTTACAGTGAAAAATAATTGCAAGCTTTCTCATTTATATTTTGATACTGAAAAAAGTACAAATATCTCAAAAATTTGCTGTGAAATGTCCCGTACGTAACACATGAATACTGTGGAATGATCCTTATCCTAATTTTCATTAAAAAAAAAAAATGTTTGGATCGTAGTTAAGCTGCTGATAACTAAGTTGTAGTGCAACGCGTCCGCACTGGAAGTTAATATTCTGGCAATAATATGGATCATTATATTTTCATTCACGACATTTCCCCATTAAAATTGAAATGAAAAATTATTTACAATTTAAATAGATGGTGAAAAAAAAACATATCTTGATCACATTACATTTTTCAAGAAAATGCGAAGAAATAAAAACATATTTTTACATATTCAAATTTCAGGAATCAGTTTATGCTAAATACTAAAGACAAAAAATCGCCTGCCAACAATTAAAAAAATTTTTTTACACACAACCAAGGAGGTAAAACTAGATTAAGCTCCTTGCATTTAACTGGACAATTATTGCCCATTATTCACAACAATTGAATTTGCAGAAAAAACATACATTGTCAAGTAATTATTTCTGAGAGGCGGTTGAACCTTTTCATAAGGACGCTAAAAAGGAAATAGTTTATCGAGTAAAAACGAAATTTTTAAAGCATTTATTTTAATTCATATAACACTGAAATATTTTTTGCATAAGCTCGTGTCGGGCTAAGTTCGTCTTATCTCTAGTATAAACATAAAATAAGATAAATTAAGATATCCTCCCCCCCCCACACACACAGAAACCCCTATTCCATTTACCTATTACAAGACATTTTTTAAAAATGCAAAGATAAAAACAATATATAACAATGAAGAAACATTAAATATTCAACAATAACTTTCTACCAGCATTTTTCAAAATTCAGAATTCAAACTGCCCATTCTTTTTTTTTTTCGTCGGGATGCTCTGTCCTTTTAACCTCTTGTATAAGATAAATTTGAAGCACATGAACGTAAAAAGAAAATCAGAATTTAAAATTTGTCTTCTACGGCGGTGGGGGCGGGAAGGCATAGCCCCACTAACGAAAAATTCTTAATTCTTCTTTCTCTTAGTATTTAGTTATTATATAATTATTTTACTTTAATTTTATTTAATTTATTTATTTTTGTCCCTTGCGAAGAATAAATTTTGCAATATTTTTCAAAATCATGTACGGTAAAGAAAATTTAGTTACTTAAATTTCAAAATCCAGAGAGGGGGCCTCCTTTCTCCCCCTCCCTCTTCCTATGAAACACCTGTATGAAACCATGAATTATTTCTAAAGTATGTAACAAATTTAATTAGTGCTGTATGTATGATTTAATATTATTTTTCATTAGCATAAAAGTTTAGGAAAATTAAATTTCAATTACCAGCAGCCAGAAGATCAAACTCTGATTACTCGGGTTACAGAACATACTGCCCGATGTATAGAACACAGGTAAAAATCGTTTTTAATCGGAAATTCTAATAGATATTTTACATTTAATATATATTTTTAAACTGCCCACCAACTACACCAAAAAGCATTTTTGTACGGAAGATATCAATTGTGTATTCAAATAACAAAATTTTGAAAATTATTAGAAACTACATGTTTAAAAAGCAGCCTCTGTCCTAATCTCATTTATAATCCAACTATATACAAAGTTTCAAAAGAATTTCAACCATTTTTCCATTTTACGAAAGAAAATGCAATTTTTTGTTGTTGTTATGTGAAAAAGGTAGAAGAAGTAGCTCTCTCTAAGCCTCGGCAATCCATTGCCAATTGTGGTAATGCGTAATGCGCTTAAAAAATTGATATTGGATTTGTTCATATAAAATTGATAAATCTAAAATAAATAAATAAATAAATAAGATTTTGCACAATGGATTTTTTAAATTTTTAATTCCTTTCCGATAAAACTACTGCATTTGGATGTCTGAAATTCAGCGTAGATATATGTTTACAAGTCAGCATACGTATCAAAGAATTATTTTAAACAGTCAGATGTTAGAATTGTCAACAAACAGTTGTTAACACAAGTTATATCTCACGTGCAACACACTCTCGTGACTCGACACGTGAATGAAAGTCTGGCCGAACATACTATTTCGACGAATTCGGTTTCTCAACATATTGCAACAAAAATAATATTTATTTATTTTAAGTAACGAAAATACATTTCGTCAAAATTAAAGAAAAATAACTAGAAAACTGTTAAGATACCAATCAATGCGCATGAAGGTCTTTAATTATAGATTTGGTATTCATCTACAGATAGAGAACACGTGAGTATGATGTAAATTAAATTTTAAAGTCTACAAATTGTCAAATAAACCGTTTTTACTCAGGACTTGATTAAAGCATGACCCGACTATGCCACGGCTCTAAGGCCCCCTAATTTGGCACATAATCTGTTTTAACTTTGCACTGATTATAATCCATGTTTTGTACTTTTAGAAAGGGATAATATTAATAACAAAAAGTATATAAATAACTAAATATTATTTATATATTCATAGATATATTCTAAGGCATCAAAAACGTTTCATTTCTTGTGACAATATGGGAAGAGAGTTCCATACCAAAATTCAAATTTTGAAATTTGAATAAATAAATAAATAAATAAAATCAAAGGTGTGATCAGTATTAAACATCGGAAAATACGGTAATTTATTCAGAAGAACAATTTTAAAATTCATTTTTGAAAAATATATACTTCAAATATGAAAAAGTTAAATTTTCCAAAGGGATTATTTGACAATGTTGGTTTAAAATAAGTTTTAAATGCTTTTAATATTTACCTATAGTTAAAACTGTATAAAAATACTTAAACATTAGTTTTAGACTTAAAAGAAAGTAGATATAGAGAGAAACATTCTGATTTTTAGTTGCACAGTTCATTTTCAATTCGCAGCCTCTATGTTGGCAATTATATTATGCTTATTATTGTACTATTATTCTTCTATTTTGTACTACTTATTATTGTACTGGTATAATTACTGGTAACCCGTGTATAAGTCGCATTTTTCTTACCCTTAAAATTCGCCTTAAAAATGCAGCGTGTCGTATACAATGAAGGCACAGATTCCCTTTTTCATACTTCCTTTGGTATTTCTCATGTATGTATGATGCGAGGAAAAGATTCATATGACACTAACATGGATTTTTGAGGTTTCTAAAAGGTCAGTGTACGTCACAAAAGCTATTATAGTATTTTGCTATAAATGTTTTTATTTTTAAATTAGTTATTGTTAATAACAATAACTAATTTAAAAATAAAAAACATGTTATTATTTTACTTTCACGTTTTCTTCCTAATAAATGTGGGGCCCACTCAGCCCAGTAGTTAGTATGCTGGCTACAAAATGGGGAGCTTGGGCTGACGTATGCGTATTAGAAACTAGCGTGGTCTGAGCGGGGCAACTATGCAAAATTTTCATTGTGCGAGACCGATAATTCCGGTCATTTTCCCTTCAAAAGTCCTCCTTGAAGGCAGTTCCCTTATAGAAATATGGGCAAAACTGACCGATTCTTAACAAAATTCATCCCATCTCTAAACATATATGTTCAGTTTTGAGGTGGATTAAATATCGGAAAATACGATAATTTATTCCAAAGAACAATTTTTAAATTCACTTTTGAGTCGCATCATTTTACGAATAAGTGTGTGATATACATTTGAAGATAAGCAGATACCTTAAATTAGCAGAAATAAGGATGCAGTTAGTGCGCTTGTCCTGGAAGTTATTGCTACTGCTAATAATGGACACTATGCTCTGCTGCATGAAACAGTCTCCAAACACTTATTTAATTTCTCGCTGAATAAATGGCCCTGAAGGCCAACAGTAACCGGCCGTAAGATTTAAATTAGGTACATCCTTTCGCCGTACATAATTAGCATCCCACAACCATATATACACAGTTAGCATTTACTCATTTCTGTTTACTTTTGATATCTAAATGTTTATAAACTCAAATCTATTTAGTAATATTCGAAATAGAAAATTCAAAGTCTGATAGTCTTCGATTTATCGTGGATATGGGTATAAAAAGGTTTATTGACCTTAAAAATTTAAAACATTGCAATCTTTAACACATAGTTCCTGCTACCTTTCGTCAAAAGAATTCAATGACTTCTTCTCTTTTGATATCAGATAACAGCAGAAACAAAATTTTAATTTACTATAAAGATGTTTGTGATAGTTTTAAATTTTAAAATTACTGATAAAATAACAAAATATGAAAAAAGTTCCAAATTTTTTAAGGAATATTGGACAACGTTGGTAAAAAAAATAAGTTTAGTTTTATATACTTTTAATATTTACTAATATTTGAAACTGTATAAAAATACTTAAAAACATTATTTTTAGACTTAAAAGAAAGTAATAGATATAGTAAGAAACATTCTGATTTTCAGTTACACAGTTCATTTACAATTTACAGCCTTATATGCTTGCCAATATATTATGCTTCAGATACCCCTGTAAAACTACTTATACAACAACAACATCGCGCGTGCGGAAAAACTACTTTTAGCATTTTATACAAAAAATAAAATTTCATTTATTTAAAAAAGTATGTCACTGAAATGCAGTTTAAGCAATAACTTTTCCGTAATGTATTCGAATGTTTTTGTGCGGTTCTACATCAGAAGGATTTTTTACTTGCACTCCCCATTGCGGGAGAATTTATTTAAGCTGAAATTGAACTTCTAGCAATAACCGACAATAAGAAGATATAATGTATCGGATTTATCAGGTGTGGCTCTATGAAAAAAAAGTAGAAATCTTTCAAACTCCATTTTCTATAACGGCAAGTGCTACATTTACCATTTGCAATAAGGTCATGCGGTAGTGAATCTTAGTATCATATATCGACTTTGGGATATATAAATAAGTATATTAACGAAAGTTAGAGTGCGAACAGACAGACGAACCGAAGGCATAACCACTTTTTCAACTATATTAGGAAGTCTTAAAAAAGGGTACTAGACATTTCAAATATTTTTTTTCTTATACTATGTTATCCCTTTTTAAACAAATGAAAATTTATTTTTGACAATTAGAATATTTACAACAGTTTTGTAGCCAACAAATCTCCCTTTCTTAAGCCCAAAATACATCAACACCATTTCAAACAGCGCCAAGTCCCCATAAAAAAGAAGTACCTTATTAATTAATCCGGAATAAAGTTTTTGGTTTATTTGGTTAAAATTATCATTTGTAGATAATAATCCGTAATCGAGTCAATCAATTTTAAGTTGTATGTTCAAAAGGTGGAGTTATTTTAAATGGGATTTTTGTAGTATCTTAAAAATTGCCCAATGCGCTAAATTTTTTAGAACTCCAAAACCTCGCTGTATTAAAAATTACGGTATAAGAAACTACAGTACTCTCTAGAGAGCGAGAGCAAATTTTTGAATTGCGACGGACGCTTAAAATACAGCCTTTGCTACTGATCTTGTATTCTTATATGTGTACTAAGCCGCCACTGGCGACCAGTTTGGTCGCCCTTAAATGTATGTTAAGCATTGTAACAAATTATTTTTATTCATAATTTATTTTTTTCCTTAATCCCTCGCATAACTGGAAAAATCTAATAGATAAATCAAGAACTTTTGCGATCGCGGTAGCATTTCGCATATTTTTTGTTGTTATGTATTTCATCTTTCTTGACAAAAACCGCTTAACCCACTTAAGAATTTATGCTTCATGTCCGTTTGCTTATCACTTGCAATATGTTCGCTAATGCGGAGATTCTTAAACATATTTGGCGCAAAACAAAAATCGCGCCAGCGCCGGTGCGTCCGTGACAGCTGTTTCAATTTAAAATACATGACGTTCACATTTTTCATTTAAAATAGAAAATAGAAAAATAATAATTATCATAAATCAAAACATTTGATTTCAAATTAAAGTATCGTTTCTAATTTGCACGCGCAAAAAATAAAAGCTGACAATTATTTTCGAAATTTGATCCATTAAATATTATTACATGAGTTCAACTTACGTCAAAAAAGATCCGGAAGTTGAGTTGTATGGAACAGAATTAAGGTAAACTTTGACTGTCTCACTGGTGCGGATTATTTTTTTTTACGCCAGGCAGCGATCCAAAAATTCATGGTTTAATATTTTAAACATTCACAACGAATGAATCTTTTTTCTTTGTTTACTTTCATATATAGAGAATTTTAACTGCGAACCTAATTTAAACTGAAGTTATTGCAGAATGTATACATAATTGAACGTAAGTCATCTCTCAAATATTAATTTATTTTGAACGATCTTTCTAAAAATGTAATTTTTATGCAGTTTTATTTGCAAAAATAATTTTGAATAAAAATGGCCGCCTGGCATATGAAAAAGTGAAACGGACATCCCGGAACTGTTGATGACAGTCACATGACTTACGGTTTTATTATATAGATGAATAGCAATGATTTTGTAAATGTGTCAGAAACAAGTAATATAAAAAAAAAATTTAAGTCAATTCCTACTTTTTAATCATAAATGTATAAAATAAACCAGTGCAGCATCATAAAATAAACCAGCGACAGTTAATGTCCCACGTTATCTTTATTGAACAGTTTTTTATAATCATCGTTGTGGTATTTTATTTTTTTGTTGGCATCACTAATTTAAGGAAAATCTTTCATTTCATTTATGAAAACAATGGGAGATATTTTTTCTCCCATATAAAAATTAAAATTAATTAATGAATTAATATTTGAAAAAACTGTATTAACATCAATTGTCATCCAGTACAAGTTTTAAAACTGTATTTGAACTTGAATGGATGAATAGAAATTATTTTATTAACGATTGAAAATTTGAACAAGATATATATAGAGAGAGAGTGTGAGCTAATAGTAGGAATTTAAAAAGTGGGTTTGTTTTTGAAAACTAAACTTACAATTCATTAAGGCTTATGGTCTATAGTAACGAGCCCTGTTTTTTTTTTTTTTTTTTTTTTTTTTTTATTACTATGGGCCCTGGGGTGCTATAATGCCTTTGTCAGGCTGTCAGCTGAACGCGGTACCATCAATGTTTAGTCCCCAAGTAAGCTTTTACTCAATTTATATTCCCCGAATGGATTATGGCCCGAGTTAGCCTTGATCAATTCGTAGTCGAACTGGGGACCTGTAGCGTGGTAGCGAGAAAAGCTGACCATTACATTACTGGGCTTACTGTTGTTGAGAGTATTAACAAAAACAATAAACAAATGTTGTAAATGTCCTTACCTTTTTAATCTTTATCACCCTTTTTAAGCGCATTTGTTTTATAATAGAAGAAGCCCAATTTACTTCGAAATTTCGTGATTTGTTTTGGTTCTGTTTTAAATAAAATGTTGCTTTTTTTTTCCAGTTTCCTCTGAATGAAATATGTTTTGCCAGTTTTTCTGACTTTTCGCAACAAACACATCAAATTTTGAATGCGAATCTCTGCTATCTACCACTTTGTACATGTAAGCAGTAGCTGTATCACTTGGTTATTTTTACTCTCACTGCTAGTAAATTTGCTAACTTGAAAATTGTCGCCAACTAGCCAGATGTAGGGATGGGTACAGTGAGACTGGGCGCGCTCTTCTCCCTGTAACATCGCCTATGACGCAATTGACGTACTGGACCTCACAATAAAATGCCCAAAGAAACAACGGACACTTCGAAGATAGAACTATAGGGAAGAACGACATCACATTACAGTACTAATAAAAAGGTTGTCCAGATTTTTATTAGAATTATACAGCGGTAGGACAAAAAATATACAAAGCATTCATACAAACTTTTTTTGAGGCAATGTGTATCTCTGGGCACTTGGGGAGATACCTTCCAGAAGTCGCATAAAGGCTCAATTTTTGGAAGGCTAATATAATCATAGAGACAATTTTAAGATTTGATTGATCGCCACATTTAAGAATTCTGAAAAAACAAATACTAACTGGGTATAAGACTGCTTGTTTCTTATCAAAGATCAGTTCTAATTCAGTAAAGACTGTTTTGAAACTTATTAACGAAACATATATTCAGTAGTTATGGGACGCTGGCTGAAAGAGGCATTTAGAAAAAACATTAAAACTAGCTTATATATCTCTGTAAGAGGTCTACACTTGTCGAAATTTCCAGCCTCGGGCCAGGCCCGACCCGTACAAAAAATATCGGCCCGGCCCGGTATAAAAGCCTCGGCTCGGCACGGCCAGCTCCAGTATAAAAGCTAAAAGTTTACCCGTAAACAAACTTCACCGCCAGACTTAATTTCTACAAAACATGCCGGTATTTCTAAAGAAACATTATTCTGCAATTAAAATAATTCATGAAGCCCACTTACTTATGCGCAGATTTTTTTTTTCAGATTATGTTCGAAATTCATGGAATACAGAATGACAACAATATTAATAACAGTTATAGATAATTGTGTGTATAAACACTCATTAAATATTTGAATTATACAATTACATTCATTGAATGATGAATATTCATTGAATGATGAATATTCATTAATAGTAACGTAGTTTAGAATTAAAGAAACAAATAATAAACGAAAGTCATAATTTTAAAGCTCTACAAATAAAAAAGTACATTTTTACTTTCTTCTATATATAACAGAAGAAAGTATTGTAATTAAAAATTTTCTTTCCACTTCCGGTTTTCGAAGGATTTACACCGAACGAGATCCCGAAAAACATGTTTTTACAAAATGTCTGTATGTCCTCTTTGTATCATCGAAAGTGTATGAAGTTGTGCATAGAATTAAACCAAATTTCATTTATAGGTTTTTGACTACGGCTAGCAGGTCGAACTTAAATTTGGGGATATTCCGTAATGCGTAATAGCGGTATTTGTACCATTTTCATAATTGTATCATTGGAACGTGTATGAAGTTATGCATAGAATTGATCCAAATTTTATTTATAGGTTTTCGACTGTGGCCAGCAGGTCCTAATTGAATTTAGGGATATTCAGCCGGAAGGGGGAGGGGGGGCAATGTGATAGCAATTTTTGTGGAATTTTTCGTAGTTTAACACCGGCTATTCATGCAGCGAAGGTAACCCGGCGCTTCGCAAGCAGCTGGCGTAAAACAGAATTCTGTGATAGCGAATTTTGAAGTTAGTCCAGTCAAATTAGGCAGATTTTTGGTCATTTTGGGACATAATTACGAAAGTTTTGAAACTTGGAAATATTGTTTGGGAGGGTCTACTAATGAACATACTAAAAGTCCTGATGGGTAGGGGGTGAGCGCGAGGGGGGGGGAGGGGGGGGGAGGTAAAAGAAGGTACCATTTTTCGGTTTTATGTTAATATCTCGTAAGTTATAAGTCCTACGGAAAAATTGCTAATACAAAAAATAAAGACAACTAAATTCTCTACAAAACATGTTGTATACATTTTTTTTTCTGGAGTCCATAGGTAACGAGATAATCGCATTCAAAAATGAAGAAATTTGTCAACAGTCACCAGCGCCAGAGAGCGGGTCCACGGCTCTTGCATTATTACACCTACTTAACCTAAACTTAAACGGACATTAATAAATGTTGTGGTCAGAAGAATGGAAGACTAAACAATAACTTTATCAAATGACATTTTTTGTTAACATAAAACATACAAAAATGAAAAATGCGTAAAATACAATAATATAGGAATAAACATTATACTCAAGTTCTTGATCATTTTGATTACCCCGGGATCAATGGGAAATTTCAAAAGATGTTGATTTATGTTCCATTTCCATTATGACATCCTTGAAATTAAGTATTCATGTTGGTGAGGTACCCGGATATAGCTGTATTGTATTTTGTTACATTTGGTTCATTCATTCGGAAA
Organism: Maratus michaelseni; assembly: GCA_963931845.1. NCBI lineage: Eukaryota > Metazoa > Arthropoda > Arachnida > Araneae > Salticidae > Maratus > Maratus michaelseni. The sequence continues at coordinate 192,371,244 of OZ007591.1, forward strand.
ATATAAAATACTAGCAAGCTACGCCCGCTACGCTGGTCAATTTCTCTTAACGAACCTTTAATCAAACAAAATATTGACATTTCATAATTCACTTTTATATTTTAACAGAATAATAACGCTACTGTAATTTGTGACTCGTGCTATAGCCAATATACACGTCAGGACACGTCGCCCTTATCATTATCTTTTTACGCGTGAAGGTTTCGCTATGGTACTCCATTGTGGAATTTGGTAATTTTTGAAATTCAATATGTGAGAAATGGCATAATCATTAGATTTAAAATTTATATCAAGAAATATACAATTTTTTATCCTTCAAACGCAGTTTGTCTAACAATTTTCTGACAAATACTTTTCGAGCTATTAATTTTTTCAGTAACTTCAAATGTTTCATTTTCCGAGATTAATCTGTGTCAAAGATTAGCGAAAAACACAGTCGTCAGCAACGCATAGCTTTAATTTAAAGAGGATGTTGGAGTAGGGATTGTCACCATCACTTTTGAAATCGGTTCTGTAGTTCCAGAGATTCCATAGAAATTGTAATTTGGAATGATTTTAGAACGCTTTTTGCTCATTTCACCCTTTTAAATTTCGATTTTTTTTTTAATTTATTCAGAGACAGCATTTACATCTTATAAGTAACTACAATGCCAAATTTCAAATTTTTAGCTCCTTCAGTATAAAAAAAGTCGCAATTTTTGAACATTTTTCACTCCTGCACCCCATTGGGTTTAGTGGCACCGACATAAAATATAGCCTATGTTGGAGTAGGGATTGTCACCACCAATTTGCCACCATTACTTTTGAAATCGGTTCTGTGGTTCCAGAGATTCCATAGAAATTGTAATTTAGAATGCTTTTAGAATGCTTTTCTCTCATTTCACCCTTTTAAATTTCAATTTTTTTTATTTGTTCTTAGAGAGCATTACATCTTATAAGTACCTACTATGCCCATTTTCCAATTTCTATCTCCTTCAGTATAAAAAAATTGCAATTTTAGAACGTTTTTCGCTCCTGCACACCCCCGCTGGAATTAGTGGCACCGACATAAAATATAGCCTATGTTGGAGCAGGGAGTGTCACCATCAATTTGCCACCATCACTTTTGAAATCGGTTCTGTAGTTCCAGAGATTCCATAGAAATTGTAATTTAGAATGTTTTTAGAACGCTTTTCGCTCATTTCAACCTTTTAAATTTCGATTTTTTTTTATTTTGTTCTTAGAGAGCATTTACATCTTATAAGTAAACACAGTGCCAAATTTCGATTTTCTAGCTACTTCAGTATAAAAAAAAATGCAATTTGAGAACGTTTTTCGCTATTGCACCACCCTGGGATTAGTGGCACCGACGTAAAATATAGCCTATGTTGGAGCAGGGTTTGTCATCAAAAATTTGCCACCATCACTTTTGGGGTTCGGTAGTTCCAGAGATTCCATAGAAATTGAAATTTAGAATGTTTTTAGAACGCTTTACGCTCATCTCACAGTTTTAAATTTCGATTTTTTTTTTTTTTAGAATTTGTTCTTAGAGAGCATTTACGTCTTATAAGTAACTACCATTCCAAATTTCATGTTTCTAACACCTTCCGTATAAAAAAATCGAAATTTTAGAACGTTTTTCGCTCATGCACTCCCCTGGGGGTAGTGGCACCGACATGAAATATAGCCTATGTTACAGCAGGAACTGTCACCATCAATTTGCCACCATCACTTTTGAAAACGGTTCTGTAGTTCAAGATATTCCATAGAAATTGTAATTTAGAATGTTTTTAGAACGCTTTTCGCCCATCTCACACCTTTTAAATTTCGATTTTTTTTTTAGAATTTGTTCTTAGAGAGCATTTACATCTTATAAGTAACTACCATACCAAATTTCATGTTTCTAGCTCCTTCCGTATAAAAAAATCGAAATTTTAGAACGTTTTCCGCTTCTGCACCCACCTGGGGGTAGTGGCACCGACATAAAATATAGCTTATGTTGGAGCAGGGATTGTCACCATCAATTTGCCACCATCACTTTTGAAATCGCTTCAGTAGTTCCAGAGATTACCCCCTACAAACAAACAAACAAACAAAAAAACAATCTTTACTTTATAATATTAGTATAGATTTTATTTTGCGCCATAATGCTTTGCTATGGCAATTCAGGCGATTTTCAAATATCCATTTGGCGAAAGAATAAATTTTGGTGGAATTTCATACATGTTTTCGAATAATGTAAGACATTCTGTTTTATAAATTTACTTAATTGACATTCATTTTTTTCTTTTACTTTTATCATTACTTAGCTACAGCGCCTAGAATAAATAGTGTGGAAATCTGCTACAAAATAGTACTAAAAAATTGAATCCAATAAATGTACAACGTTTCTGAAAAGATTATGATGGGATCGCAGCGCCATCTTCTCAACGTAAATATTGTATTAGAATGTTTCGGCTGGTGGTAAATATTTTAAATACTTAAACTATATCCTTTTCTCCTCTGACTTAATGATTTTTATAATTTTTTTTTTTTTTTTTAATTATGAAAGCATGGTTAAAAAACGTGATACGCATTGTTTTGTCTCTGGTTGAATATTATCGTAGTTGCACATTTATAGGCCACAACTTTTTAGCACTTTTTAAAGCATTACAAGGATAGCCGGTTTCCACACTATGTATTCTAGGCGCTGTAACTTAGCTACTGTTTTTCATAGTCTATAAAAATATTCATTCAAATAATCCAGATCGCGAAAGAAGAAATATGAAACCTGGCTGAGGGAAACAAAACATTAGCTAATTTTTCGTAATTTGGTCTGCAACACAGAATTGCGTCAAATATGAACGATGTTATTAACATTACGGTTTTGAATTGAATCTGGATACTACTCGTATTAAAAGACTATCACAAAAAATACTTTAAAGTTCCAAATCACGTTAACAATTTTGTCAATTGGCAGTAGACACGATGATGAATGACTATCCATTAAGTTTAAAAGTCTCCAAATATACCTATTTGCTGGTGATTTTAGTAAGCTAATGCTATAGCAGGATGGATGTATTTAGATAAATTCTTAGATCTAAATATTATAGAATGACAATTAAAACTGTTTTCGGAAACAAAAATTGTAAAAACATTAGATTTCCTGATCTGCAGATTTACTTGTAATTATAACTGTAATTATAACTATTATAACTGTATTATCTTTATAATTATTAATCGCAGGTTTTTATAATTATTATATTTAATGTATCTTTATAATTATTAATTTAATTAAAATTTCTGTTTTTAAAATTTCATAGCCCTTTATTATTAATATTATTATTAATAAACCATATTAAATGAGTTATGTAGTGAATATATTTATGTATATGTACTTATACACATCTATTACATGCACTACCTACAAATATTTGCGTATTTATAGTGTTAATTATAATATTATACTAGCTGACCCGCTCGGCGTTTCCCGGGCCCGTGATAATAACCTTAAATATACCTAAAATCCAAAATCTGTTAGTTTCACATTCTAAATAAACCTCTATCCCAACGAAACTCCGTTATTCAACCTATCGGTAGATATGTTAATTAAGGGAGTGACTCGCTCTCTGGCGCTGGTATGACTTTTGGCAAATTTCTTGATTTTTGAATGCGATTATCTCGTTAACTATGGACTCTAGAGAAAAATGTAGAGAACCTATCTTGTAGAGAATTTAATTCTCTTTATTTTTTGTATTAGCAATTTTTCCGTAGCACTTATAGATAACGAGATATTAACAAAAAACCGAAAAATGGTACCTTCTTTTATCTTCCCCCCCTCGCGCTCACCCCCCCCATCCATCAGGACTTTTAGTATGTTCATTAGTAGACCCTACCAAACAATATTTCCAAGTTTGAAAACTTTCGTAATTATGTCCAGAAAAAAACCTAATTTGACTGGACAACATTAACATGTTTGTATTAGCATGTATGAGATAGAAGAAAGTTTTGGGATCGGCACATCCCACTAGTTAAAAATATATCTCTTTGATTTATTAAACCAAATTAAATTTCTAAAAATTATGATAAAAAACTGCACATCACTGCAATTTTTACGAAAACAAATACTAGTATGTTGTGACTATCACAAAACTCTCTTCGATATAAATCAAATCGTCTGCAATAAAAATTAAATGACAATCTATTCGTTCTTGAAATATAGCTAACGTGGAAATCGTGAAAAACAGACCATAGTGGCGACATCTGTTGGGCGGTATATACCCAATTCTAATAAAGATCTATTTATACCAAGGTCAGATATAATCTAAAGTTTATTGAAATTCCGTGCGTTAATTCTTGAGATGTAGCTATCGCTGAAATCGCTAAAAATGCAGCATAGCCGCACCAACTGTTGAGTAGTTTAAACCAAAACCTCATCAACACCAATTTATGTCAAGGTCTAACTGAATATGAATTTTCATTAAATTTCGCGAATTAGTTGTCGAAATAGAGCGCCCACAAAATTTGTGTCACATATATATAGACAGACAGACACATAGACATTTTATAAGAACAGTCAATTCGTGTTCAGGACCTCTTAAATTGTAGAAATACGTCAAAAATTTTTACCAATCCAATACTTTGTTCTTGTAAAGATAGAAGAAAGTAAAAAATGCCACCCGAACATAAGCTCGGAGGAAAGAATTTAGATGTATGTATGTACGAGCCAATAATGGTTTTCATACGGGTTGAGTCTGATACGGGCCGAACTCTTATACTTTTTATACCGGGTCTTACCCGGTTCTGGAAATTTCGACTCGTGCAGATCTCTAGGAAGAATGAATTTCATGCCAAACTCGTCTCGGAAAAAAGAAGTCTAGCCCGGCCCGGCTCGAGTCTGCAGAAAAAAGGAATTCCCGGCCAGGAAAAAGTGGAGAACAGGCAAGGTCCGAGTTTCGTGAATAAAAATTGGCTCGAGATTTTTCGTTGGGCGACACCCTTTCCCACACAGACATCTGATGTCAGTTTGCAGACCATTTATAAGTGCAAGATGGGGGGGGGGGGGTGATCGATCCGCTATTAGTCGCAACCGGGTCGAATTTTCAGCTTTTATGCCGGGCCCAAGCCTGAAAATTTCGGCCCGTGCAGACCTCCAGAAAGAATGAAGTCTAAACCAGGCTCGACCCGCGAGTCGGGCCGGGCTTCGCCAGATGCCTTTTCCCGTGGAGGCCTCTAATGTCGGTTTACCGACCCTCTTTCAGCCCAAGGGGGGGGGGCGATTGCCCCATCGCCCCCCTCTTAGATCTGCCATTGAATCGAGTTCACAAGCCAAGGTTGGCATCAAACTTGAATGAAGTAATAACCACTTATAAAATAAATGTTTTTCATACACATACACAAAAGAAAAAAAACTGGTTATAAAATATATTTAATTTTGCACCAAACCATACTTGCTAAAATACGCCAATTAGCTATGGACCTGATTACAAATATTTCCTCTGATTTGCTTTTTCTTCTGCTTATTTTCAAATTTAAATTTTTCTTTGCTAACTAATGGTATTTACGTACAATAAATTTCAGCAATCGTTTTCTAGATTAGCTAATCTTCCATACCCTTATATATATACACTGCTGGCCATAAAAAATGCTACACCATGAAGGAATGTAAATAACAGAATGATATTTATTGGACAAATACATTATAATGGGAAGGATAATTGATTACATTTTCAGAAAATTTGGAGGTATAGATCTTGAGAAAACACTACCCAAAGCAGCAACCTCTGGCCGCAATAACAGCATTTGTCTGCCTAGACATGGAGTCGAACAGAGATTGGATGTCATGTACGAGTACATCAGTCCATGCAGCTTCAACACTATGCCACAGTTCATCAACCGTAGTGACGGGCGAGTGGTTTCGGGTCAGTCGCTCAGAAGCCATATACAGGACATTTTCAATTGGTGAGAAATCAGGATATCGTGCCAGCCACGGGAACAGTCGAACATGTTCTGTATCAAGGAAGATCAGGATAGTACAAGCAACATGCGGTCGTGCATTGTCCTTCTAAAACGAAGAGTTGCGGAGGCATCGAAGATAAGGCAGAACCATGGTAGAACATGGATACTAGCATCATGATGCTGCATACAGAGCCAGAATTCAACAAAGACGAAGTGAGACGCCAAACATGATGCCAGCATCCATGTTTGGCGGCATCGTGGAAAACACACATTGCCAGCTTACATTCGAATCGTCATACTGCCATATCACCTGGAGTAACGGTATGAAGTGCCATTGGATACATGTCTCGGTAACCTCTTGTTTGCATTGCTGGCAATTTCAACAGCAGCCGTTACATTTCTGATGTGTGACGGCCCGTGGTTCTGCCTTATCTTCGATGCCTCCGCAACTCTTCGTTTGAGCAGAACAATGGAATGAACAATTCAAACAATGGATGTAAAAGTGCTGAATCGAAGAAGGGGCAATATAAAAGCCCAAATTACGAAGTTGTCAAATTTTATAGCCGATGAGGCACAAGAAATAGAGTCAGTGGATATTCTGAACAAAATCGAAAATTTGAACAAGTTAGAAGATAATTTAGACGATTTAAAGATGGAGTATTATAAAATTTTGAAAGATGAAGAAATAGATAAGTGTGAAGCCGAATTTAAGGAAATCGAGCAAGATCTCCAAAATCTCAAGGTAAGATTTAAAAGACTTATTGAGATTTCTAAAACTAAAATTGTTGATCTAATAAGTGAAAATAATGGTGTTAATAATTCCAAAAATTTAAATGTTACATTACCAGAAATTCCATTGCCGAAATTCGATGGTTCGTATGAAAATTGGAATAACTTTAAGACTCAATTTAATAGTATAATTGATTCGAACGAATTGTTAACTAATGATCAAAAACTTTTTTTTTTGCAATCCTCTCTTGTGGGGACAGCGAAGCAAATCCAAAGTACTGATGACACATATGAGTCATTATTTGAAGCACTTAAAAACTAGTCGTTGGGGGCCACCGTAATACTTACCCATCATGGATATGCATAATATAAAATATTAAAATAAAAATGTGTAAACTATTTATAAAATGCATTGCAATTCAAATAAAATCGTGGCTTGATGACGTCATAAACTTTAAAGGCTCGATTACTGAGTTGCTTGAAAGAAACCATCCTTATAACTCCAAAAATAATAATCCTATTAACTAGCGGTTTATTGCATCTGATTAAGCGTCAAATCTCCAATTAAAATATATCTTTGAAGTGAAATTTGGATGAAATACAGGGTCATGAAAAATCGAAGAGTGTGGGAAATAGGATTCCAAATATCTCGGCAACTAATTATCCGATCGACTTCATGCTTTATGCAAAATGTATTTTTTTTATTGTCTTTTATATTCATTTCTTAAAATAAACAATTTCGAAAAAATTTATATCTCTTTTATCAGAACGAATATTTCGAAAGTCCGAAAAAAATAGTTCCGGTTAATCGAGGTTATTGAAATTAAATAGGCTTCTTCCCATTATTGCATACTAAGTACATACCAAATTGCAAGTCTCTATCTCAATTTTTTCGGGAGATAGAGCGTTTACAGACACACACACAGACGGACGGCATTTTTTTTTTTTTCTAAAAATATGTTTTTTGGAATCTCCAGTGTCTGAAACGTGTAAATCCGTCAAAAAAAATTTTCGATTTTCAAAACAATTACAAGACTTACCCTATACTACGTATGATGGGTAAGTAAAAGATTTGACAGTTAAAGATTCATAGATAATAGTCATATTAAATCTTTATTAATGTTAGATAATATTTGTACTGAATCAGCTGAAAAATTAAGAATGCTGGTTGATTGTATTTTAAAGCATGTAAGAGCTTTAAAGGTGTTAAATTTCGAAATGAACAATTTTAGTGAAAATTTATTGATTAATATTATTTTGACAAAATTGGATAGAACAACATGTAAGGAATTCGAAATGACATTAACAACGACAGATTTACCTCGATGGGATAACTTTATCGAATTCTTGCAAAATCGTGTTCAAATATTAGAAAATCTACAAGGAACACAAATAAATTCGCAAAAACTTAAAACCCAGAACAAACAAAAAACTTTTATTCTGAAATCTAATTCCTGTTTTGTTTGTAAAAAATTACATGCATTACACCAGTGCCCTGTTATTCTAAAAATGACTCCAATTCAAAGATTTGATGAAATAAAAAAGAATAAACTTTGTATAAATTGTTTAAATGACTCGCATCTGCTTTCGAAATGCGGTTCAAAATATAACTGTCAACTGTGCAATCCCAGACATAACGTATTACTTTATCGAGATAAAAATAAATAGTTTCAAAATAAAACGTCATTAAAAAGCCCCGATTCTGAAGTCGAAATTTTTTGCTCGGCGGCAGACGGACGTTCTGGTAAAGAAACTGATGAATCAAATAAACAAAATGTATCAGAAATATCTCAGAGTTTTTCATCACATAATAATGAAAGTAAAAAAGCAGTTATTTTGTCTACAGCATATATTTATATTCCGTTACATAAGTATTTCGTCCAGGCACGTGTAATTCTCGACAGCGCTAGCCAAGCTAACTATATTACGAAAGAGATGGCCTCCTATTTGGGTTTGAAAAAGGAAAGAATAAAGGATTCCGTTAGTGGATTAGGTGGAAATGCCTTTAATGTTAAAAGGAAAGTTAATACGATAATTCGTAGTAAGAATTCTTCATTCTCTTCACCTAGCGAATTTTTTGTTGTTTCGAAAATTACTGACTGTGTACCTTCTTCAAATATTAAAATTGATAAGGCATTGATACCAAATAGGGTATTGCTAGCTGATCCTACTTTTGACATACCGGGAAAAATTCATTTAATAATTGGGGCAGAACTCTTTTATGCGATAATAAAAGAAGGAAAAAATCACATTTCACCAAATTTAATGTTTCAAAATTCGGTGTTTGGCCTTATTGCTACCGGAACTGTTAAAATCAAGAGTTCTAACTCATATTGTGGATTAATATTTAATTATGAAATTGAGAACATTGAATCTAATCTTAAAAAAATTTTGGGAAATAGAAAATATTTCACCTGACCGTTTTCTAAGTAAAGAAGAAGAATTCTGTGAATCTCATTTTCAAAAAACGCACAAACGAGATGATACCGGAAGATTTATTGTCGAAATGCCGATTCAAACTGAGCAATTAAATTCATTGGGAAATTCGAGAAATTTAGCAGAAAAGCGTTTACAGCAAACTGTAAAGAGATTGGAAAATAAATTTTTAAATGAATATGAAGCTTTGAAGCATATGGAGAGAATTCCAGTCGAAGACTCTCGCCCAGTAGTTTATTACATGCCTCATCATGGCATTTTTAAACCGGATAAATCCTCTACTAAATTAAGGGTCGTCTTTAATGCCTCTGCCCCTACCACAACCGGAAAAAGCTTGAGTGATATTTTGCTTTCCGGAGAAGTTAAGGAAGATCTTTTTGATATTTTGTTAAGATTTCGAAAATATAAGGTTGCTTTAACTGCGGACATTAAAAAAATGTTTCGGCAGATTTTGATAGATCCTTCACAAAGGGACCTTCTGCGCATTCTTTGGAAGGATTACGAAAATAATTCCACAATTGTCTTTAAATTGAACACGATCACTTATGGAACTAAATGCGCCCCTTTTTTGGCCATAAGATGCATCAAACAATTGGCCTTAGATGAGAAGGACAGATTTCCTCTTGCGGCAAAAGCTATTCTATCTGATAGCTACATGGACGACATCGTGACTGGATCCCCAGATTCAGAGTCAGCAATAGCCCTGAAAAATCAATTAATTAACATATTTCATTCTTGTGGCATGGCTTTGCGCAAGTGGAATTCAAATTTGAATGAGCTTTTAAATCATGATGAAATCGAAGATGTTTCCTTTTGCACTAAGTCTGACACTTCAGTTAAAACTTTAGGTATGGTTTGGCAATCCAATAACTATCAATTTGTGTTTAGAGTTTCGGTGAAAGAACAAGAATCATACACCAAATGACAGGTTCTTTCTGTCATAGTAAAATTGTATGATCCTCTTGGGCTCATTGGCCCAATTATTTCCAAGGCCAAGTGTTATCTTCAAAAATTGTGGTTGTGTAAAATAGGATGGGACGAAAACATTCCGGAACCCGTTGCTAGTGATTGATGTAACTTCGTAAGTCAACTAAAGAATATAGAAAATATAACAATTAGTCGATACATTTTAACTCCTTCCACAGAAGCAATATTGGTTCTTGTTTTCGCTGACGCTTCCATAACAGCTTTTAGTGCTGCAGTTTATGTATATTGTTTAAATTCATCCAACTCAACCACATCAAACTTCATTGCGAGTAAATCAAGAGTGTCACCTCTAAAGACCATTTCTGTGCCAAGGCTGGAACTGTGTTCCTGTTTGTTTGTTTCTCAACTTGTCTCCAAAATTCTCCCTTCCTTACAACTAGACATTCAAGGAGTAATTTTATTCTCAGACTCAACTATAGCATTGGCATGGATAAAAACCTCTGCTCATCTATTAAAAACTTTCATCGCAAATAGAGTCTCAAAGATTCAGTCTCTCACTGAACAATGGAAACACATTCCATTCTTTATGGAAACACATTCCTTCTAGTGATAATCCAGCTGATATAATATCTCGTGGAACATTTCCTCAGGAACTCTCAGATATGGAACTGTGGTGGAAAGGTCCATTATTGACTAATAATATCTTGGACTTGACAGAAAAGGAAAAAGTACTGACTTTCCAAATGATGATGCATATTTAAACGAACTTAAATCAGACTGTAATATTAATTTGCATCTAATTAACCAAGACTTTAATAATTTTCTGAACAATTTTTGTGTCTTAAGTAACAGTTATTTTAAGTTAATTTGTATTTTAGTTTATATTTATAGATTTATTTATAATTGCAAGCACAAAGAAAAGATTGTAGGGTCTATTACAAAAGAGGAATTTCACCAGGCAAAGTTAAAATTTATTAAACTAGTGCAGGTAATGTACTTCGCCAGGGAAATGAAGGCGCTCAAGAAAGGTGAGAAACTAAAGGATAGTCGAGTAAGTAATTTAAATCCTTTTCTTGATAGGGATGAAATAATTAGGGTTAGTGGTTGTTTAGATCAATCAAATTTATCTTATGATAAAAAACATCCAAATATTTTACCCAAAGATACACCAGGCTTACACTTTTAATTTTCCAATATTTTCACTTAAAAAATTTGCATGTTGGTGCTCAAACCTTGCTTCCTTTTGTGAGACAAGAATTTTGGCCTTTAAATGGCAGAAACATAGCCAGAAAAATTGTGCATAATTGTGTTGTTTGTTTTAAAAACAAACCTAAAATTGCAGAACAAATCATGGCCTCGTTACCTAAAGAAAGGGTAAATATCAATCCCCCTTTTTACAAATTCAGGCATTGATTTATGTGGCCCATTTTTTATAAAATACAAAAACCAACGTAAAGGAGTTTTTAGTAAAATTTATGTCGCAATTTTCGTCTGTTTTGCTACTCGTGCAGTTCATTTAGAAATAATAACAGATTTAACTTCTGAAGCCTTAATAGCCACCTTAAAAAGATTTGTAGCTAGGCGCGGATTTTGTGCCACCATCTTTTCCGATAATGCCTCTAATTTTGTTGGTGCGAATTCAGAATTGAAAAAATTGCATAAAATTGTAAAAAATCAATCCGAGGAATTGGTTGCTTACTTATTGGCTAATTCAATTTCTTGGAAATTCCTTCCTCCTAGATCCCCTAATTTTGGTGGCTTGTGGGAGGCAGGAGTAAAATCCTTTAAGCACCATTTTAAAAGAACCATTGGAGATTTAAAACTAACTTTTGAGGAATTTTTAACTGTCGTTAATCAAATCGAAGGTATTTTAAACAGTAGGCCTCTAATACCTTTATCTTCGGATCCAAACGATTATGAAACGTTAACCCCAGGGCATTTTTTAATAGGCCGCCCTATAAATAGCATCTGCGAACCAAACTTGACTGACCTTGCCAATAATAAATTTAGTCATTGGCAGCAAATTACAAAAATTAATCAATTAATTTGGGAAAAATGGAGTGGAGATTATTTAAATAATCTACAACAGCGTACAAAATGGTTATTTGAAAAAAAATATATTAAAATTGGAACTATGGTTTTATTAAAGGATAGTAATTTGTCCATGTGTACCTGGTCAGTCGATCGCATTCAAGACGTTATTTATGGGAGCGATGGTAAAATTAGGGTTGTGCTTGTAAAAACTCCAAATGGTATATTCAAACGAGCAATTTCTAATATTAGTATTTTGCCCATAAATGATCCTTTAGTATAATGTAAATATTTATTTTTCTTACATTTCTGTGCATTTATATTGGAAAATTTTTGCAGTAACTTTGTATTTAATATTATAATTGAATTGTATATTTGTATTATTGATTGAACTGAAACTTGTATTATAATTGAAGATTTATTGTTAAAAAGAAATATAACATAATTGTTTACAACGAAGGACATTTGTTTAAGATATGTTGCTGAAATAAATATTTCAGTGGTGGCCGGTATGTTGGCGCCACTCTTGGCTTCTAACATCGCTTGGCGATAAATGTGAATCAGAAGTCGTTTGTTCTTCACTTCGTTCGGTTGTCTCCATGGGGAGCTCCGAGAAAACCAATACGTAGTAAATAAAAAAATGGTTCGTTAAGTAAACAGAGTTGAAATTTTATAGATAGTTAGTTAATTACAGTCCACTTTATTGTCGTAGCAACAGTTCTTTAAAACAGGGGGTCGCCAAAGTTGTCGATATAATATCAAACGGGGTCTACGTAGCCTCAGGCGTGAAAGAAGATCAATAGAAAAAGTTATGTAAATCACCTATTATTAAATTATCATGTATTATGATAAAATATTAAGAGCCAGAAGCATCTGCTACACTTCCACTCTGACATCACGATGCTATTCCATAGTAGATACTAGATATAAGGAGCAGGGGGAGGAGGGGAGTAAATGAAAATCAACGAAATAGATGTTTCATTGTGGCACATAATACCGCAGTTACATATATTGCTGAATCTATCAGCTGTGTTCATTCTATCCTAACAAGACAAAGAAGTAATTTAGATATTGAATTACATGGGGATTTAAGGCTGAAACTCATGAATTTTGAACTCAACATTCTTAATCTTGTAATCAATCACCAACTGCATCCATTGCATTATACCTAATTAGATAAATATATTAAACGTACATTATATAAGTAATGAATGATTTAAAAATTGCATAGGTGTATCTTTTTAATTTATTTTAATTCGGAAATACTAAAATTGTGGGGATTGATAAATAGTTGAAAATTTCCTAGAGGGATCAAAGGTAAAAAAAGTTTTGTGATACTTTCTAGAGGTCTGCACGGGCCGAAATTTCCAGGCTCAGGCCCGATACAAAAATTAAAAGTTCGGCCCGAGCCCGGCCCGGTACAAAAGCTAAAAGTTCGGCCCGACCCGAAAAAAAGTTAAAATCTCGGCCTAAGCCGAGTGAATTTCTACAAAACATTGATTTTTATGACGATTTGGTTAAAAATTTGCCTTGGAGGAGGAGATCTAACCAAAAATTCCTATCTTAGCCTTTTTTTTTTTCATATTTATAATATTCATTTTAAGGTTTCGTTCATCTCATGAAAACCCATTACTCCCGCTCCGTTGTCTGTCCGTCACAGAGCCGTTCTCAAAAACTATATAACTTACAGAGTTGAAACCTTGTGTATATATAACTGAATAACTGCTATGAAGCTCAAAATATTAAATTTTGAAAAAATCGTATTACTTTAATAAATAGAGATAAAAAAAACCAAAATTTTAACAGCCTTTTCCTATTAAATTTAAACATTTTTCGTTATAGCAGTTGCGAATAATTAAAAATCCACAATAAAATTCTTTCTACAATAATCAATTTTCTATTGAAAGATTCCCACGTGAAAAATGAAAGTGAAATAAAAAGTTTCACCAATTGAAAAAAAAAAAGATTATGACGTCATATGAGTAATAAAACGGAAATTTTCAAAGATTTCTCAATAATACAAGGAGTATGAGTATGTGTATGTACAGAAAGCAGATTAATATCACGTCATTTGAGAATTAAAAAGAAAATTAATCTGACGTCATAGAATAGTAAATATATGAGTTTGAGGAACGTAATGAATCATGATAAAAACCCAATTATGGAAATAATCGCATATTTTAACATTTTGAAGGTGTACAACATGTTTAATTTTGAAATTATTATTTTTGTTTTAATATCGCATTTAGTCTACATGACAGATATTATTATGACAGAATATAATAGCGGGCTTTGCCCGCTATCGGGCTAGTTTAGATATTCGAAAAAACGAGAAAAATAGTTATTTTACTTTATAAAAAACATGACTTTTTTTTTTTTTTTTTTTTTTTTTTTTTGCTAAATTAAATTTATTTGGATTTATTAAAAAAAAGGATAAAGTGTTTTGAAAGGAATATTAAACGAAACCCTTTGTGCGATATTCGGTCACACTTACCCACTTGTTATAGAAGGGCCGCAGCCTGTGATATTTATTTTTTAAATAAATCTCTATTTGTTGTATGCATGTGTTTAAGTTATCGTTATCATTAATATTGTTAATCCATATTCCATGTACTGAAGAGTTAAAAATCAGAAAAATGCTATACAGTAAAATCTTCTAAGATGGAATTGCATAGGAAAAAAAAAAAACGAGTTTTAGACAATTTTCCTTCTTAGCAGGTGTAAATGTATTATATATTCTTTTCTTACGTATTAGTATATTCATTTTGCATGGATCAACACATTTTTCAGTTTAAGACAGGATTCCGTCATAAGCCTTTTTCACTCGTTTCACTATATTTTAATTTAGCCATATTTTAATAAGCGTATAAATCTACTATTCTTTAAAAAGAATACATTTTAATGTTTAATTGTAGAATAATGGCGATTTAAAAATGTATGCATGTTTTGCAAAGATTTTTGTGCCAGGTCTTATTTTACTGACCTTTGAACGGACCAGGCCACGGCGAGACAATGATTTTCATATGGGTCAAAACCAGGACTGAAAATTTTGGGGCGTAAAGACTAGGAAGAATGAAACCAGTCCCGGTTCTGTACAGAAAAAATAATTTAAGGCACGGCCTGATCCTTCAGGAAAAAAGTAAGGCCCGGCCCGAGCCTTCAGAAAAAAGTATGGCCCCGGCCCGGCCCGAGTGCCGTGAAGGAAAATAGGTCCGGGCCCGGCCCGTGCAGATCTCTAATACTTTCTTTAACCCCTTCGGGACCGACGGCTTTTACACAAGTTTTATTCGGTTAGCACCACTTTTTAAAAAAAGCTATCTTTACTTAAACTATTACAAAAATGCTCTAATTAGAGAAAGCAAATATTACTTTTATTTTTTACTGGTGCCTAAAACAAATTCTGTATGCTCTTTTTGAGGGTGCATATATGTACCCATGGTCCCTAATGGGTTAAATGCTGCATTAATTGTTACAAAAATTAAATATGCTGTTGAAGTAGACAATTTCTTTTTTGAAAATGAAAATATGCTTTCAAAAAAGTATTTGAAGTTAGTTATGAATTTTTTGAATACTTATTTGTCCTTAAATTGTTTTATATTATATATATATATATATATATATATATATGTAGACACAGAAAATGTATAGATTTGCAGAAGGATTTGACAGCAAATACAATTTATATCAGTGTAGAAATTTTATTTGTTTTACATTTCAAGACATTGATATGACTGTTATTATTAACTAAATTATTGAAAAAAAAATCAATATTGAATTGAAGTTCATGAAAAAAGACCAGATATTTAAGAAATGTAAAAGGGTTTTATTAAATTGTTATAGCTGGTTGCTGATGAAATTTTGATTTTTTTTTTTTCAAATGAAGTGAAGAACACACTAACAAATTTTAAACTAAAAATGCTTTATTTATTTATTTCACACAATCCCATAAGTTCTTGTAATTGCAAGATGAAAAATAAATATCCATTTTTTTTTTAAATAAAAAAAGTAGATTGAATAAAATTTAATCATAATGAACCAAGTATAATAGAAACCCTCTCTTCTGATGTGAACAGTAATTTATTAAAGAAGGTTAGAGCCTCCGCATTAAAAAAAAAAAAGAAAAAGAAAAAAAGAAAAGACTGATTTTGTCAATTAAAATTATTACTTGCTTTACTTTGTGATGACCAAATATGTTACTATTTCTGGTATTTACAAGGAAGGTCTCCATAAGCGCATCCTCAGAAATTTTTTTAAAAATTGCAGAATATTCGTCTCATGAGAATCTATACGTTAATAAAAAATTTTGCCGCGGAGACTCAATAAAACAACCATAAAAAATTATCAAAAATTTTGTGTTTTTGGCGATTTATCGCTGGTTAGCAACACAATGAAAATGGAACAAAAACAATGTTATGATAAATACTCTTTTAAGAAAAACTTTTTCAACTCTTTATACTGAACTAGTTTAAGTAAGTTTAAATTAAACAAATACACTTTTATAACTACGATTTTGCCATATCCTAATAATATTATAAATCCGATTGTGTGCAAATGTTAAGCTGAAGCCAGCGTCAAAATGGAGCATTTCATGATCCTGTGTCTTTGCATATAGTTTGAATATAACCCTCAAATGAACATAGGCTGGTTTTTGTTTATTTTATTCAAATATTTTTCTTAATAATTCAAAATTTCGTTATTTTCATAGAGAATAAATGGACATTTTTTCGTATAATATTTAAAAATGGTTAAATTTACTTTACCGTTGCCAAAACTAAATCAAAGCCCGGAATAATAATTTTTACTCAACAATTTAGTTTCAATTGAAAAATATTCACGTGAAAAATGAAAATGAAATACAAAAATTAAAGAAGTAAAAAGAAGATTAAATAATACAGGGATGAAAGTGCACTACAGTCATTTTGTAGCAGCTTTGTAGCAGCAAAAATCTAATTTTGTAGCAGTAAAATCCATTTTTGTAGCAGCAAAAATCTTAATTTTGGAGCAATAAAAACTGTTTTGGAGCAGATTGAAATTCTAATGTTAATAAAAATTATTGCTATCTTGAAAATACTTTAATATTTGAAAAAAAAAATTACTCTGATAAAATTTTGCCACACTTTTTGCTAACCCTGAACATTCTAAACAACATTTGGGTACTGATTGCAATAATGCATGTATGTTAAAGAAATACTAAGTAATGTGCAAGTACAGCTGACTATTAAATTAATGAATCTATAAAATCCCCCCCCCCCCCCCACCACCCAAAAAAACTGACTACATTACTGGGTAATAGTACTTTCATTTAGCATTTTGTTTGAGAAACTATTTCTTTGAAGAAAATATTGTATAATAATAATAAAATCAAATAAGATGTGAGAAACATTGAGAGATGCATGAAATATAAGTGCAGAGGTAGTACTAGCCCAGGAAATATTTCAGGACACATTTGATTGAAAACCGAACCGAAAAAAACCTTAACTCCCTGTTCAATACATTTTATTATCATAAATAGTACACTATATACACAATTTTTTTGTTGTAAAAGTATACATTAAAAAAACGTAATTTTACCAGAACTCTTTGACCAAGCTGCTAAAAAATTGCAATTTTTGCATTACTAAAAGACAAAAATCTCGATTTTTTTTTTCTTCACTGATCGACGAAAATTGCAAAAGGTTTTTTTTTTTTTTATAACTGACTGAAAAAAATTGTAATTTTTTGTGACTGACAGACAAAAATAGCAAACTTTTTTTAATGACTAATCAATAAAAAATATGATTTTTGGTAATTGATCACCAAACATTGTGATTTTTTTTTTTTTTTTTTTTTTTTTTTTTTTTTTTAAATCGACGAAAATCACTATTTTTAATGATAGACTGAAGAAAATTGTGACTTTCGTGATCGTTTTGCATCAGTAAAAAGGTACACCTACCCCCTATTTGATGATTTCAAATACCGATATAGCACAAAACTTGCAAAATTTCAGGAATATTAAGACAGACTACCATATTTCAGGACATTTCAGGACGTTTTTATTTTTTTCAGGAATACAGGGATGCCACTGCCTAATGGCATCAAAAATAGTTGCTTTAGTAGCCTACAATGAAAAAAATAGTAGCCAAATAGTAGCATTTATACAAAAATAGTAGCCAAACAGTTGCATGCTTTCTTAAGAAAAGAGGGGCAAGAATCCTTATTTGCCATAAAAGCAATATGAAAATCCACAACTTTCCCTACAGTTTATGTTACCATCCAAATTTGCCACTTTTTGTATTTTTATTATAAAATCACACCCACAAAAACAGAAAAAAGAAACTTTTTAAATTATCGTCTGAGATATAGGATCAGAATGCAGTTTGGTTTTCCCAAACTAAATTGAATATATGCTATCTCGTACTTGAGCATTATTGCGAGGTAACTAAAAACAATAAAACTTTTATTGCATGTTATTAGCTGCAATTTTAATTCCATTTTGTAAATAAAAAGGAACTGAAGCAAGAAATCTGCCAATAAAAAGTGGTTTTATCAAAAAAGGATGTACACATATTTTCTTTAGCTATTCTTTAGAAGAAATTTATATAAAATAAAATAGCAAAATCGGCATAAATAAAGTATGATTTTCTAGACACTAATGGGCCAAATAAATCTAAATAAGCAAGAAATGCAATATTCTAAATGTTTTTCTCAACATTTTAAATGTTATTAAATTGAAAAATTGCGATAGAAAACAAGATTTTCTTATTTCTAAGTAGCATTTATTTCAGTTCATTTATTAATTCAATTTTTTTATATGAAACATTTATATGAGGTGAGAAACAAATACGATTCACAAACCACAGTGAACAAATCTAAAGTTAATCATTTGTGGTTCATACGGTAGTTAAAAGGGTTAAATACCTTTAAAAACAATCAAAATTGGACACATATACTGTGAAGCATAAGGGTTGCGGGTGGTAGCCAAACCAAAAATCAGTAATTAGTTTTCCACTGAAATTTGAATGATTGGTATCTTTGCACTATATTTAGATTGAAAAAGTAATTTTTTTTTTTAAATTTCAAATGGATGTTTTTAGATATTTTAAAAATTGAATAGAAAACTTAAAAAATGTATACGGAAATATTAGGTCGGGATATTGAGTTAAAAAATTAGTAATTCTGAGACTGATGATGTTTTTTTTTTTTTTTTACAAAAATAGTAGCTGGGATTGGAAAATAGTCTCCTTTTTTCTGGTTTTCCTCCAAAATAGTCGCTTTTGAAGGTTTTTAGGCTAAAATAGTAGCCATAGTTGCCTGATGCTGAAAATAGTCGCTTTTAGTAGCATTTTAGTTGCAAATGGCAGCCCTGGGAATATCAGGAATTTCAGGACAAGTACTAACCCTGTAAGTGTTTCTTATTTCACACGTACAAAAAAGACAAAATAATAAATTCAAAATAAAATGTTCATTTAAAAATAACGTTTTATTAAAAATTAATGTTATAGAATAATTTATTAATAAATTCTGTAGAATTATTTCTAAAACGAGAGTGGATGTAGAACGATGCAGCAATGTGAAATCGGAAACGTCAAAAGTGTAGGGGAGAAGAAAAAATAAATAAATAAAAGGGGAATGGGTACAGATTAAATCGAAAAATCGTGCATTTGACCGATTCTTTTCATATTTTTAATCACCAGTTTTTCAAGTTTAATCGACGAATGGCGACTGCTTATTTTCATCTTTATACTCAAGATATATCACTTTATCAGAAAATGAAAAACGCTATTCGATAATACTACTGGTTTTGGCGATTTTCTAATATTTACATTTATGTAAAATCAGTGCATACAAACCAGCCAATATTCTGCAATGCACCTTAAATTCAAAATAATAATAAACACATCAATAAATAAATGATGATTCACGGAAATTTTAAATCTTTCTTTGTGTAATTTATTAATCAAAAAAAAGTAGATAATTTCGCGGAAGGGAAAAAAATAATATAAATACAATACTGCAAAACCAATACCATACGATATCAGAACAATTTGAGATCTATATAAAATAGCATAGGTAAACATTATTAGCGACGATATTTTAGAAATTTCGAACAAAAAAACAGAAATCAATAAAATTTGTTAAAATATAAAACTTTTCATTTCTGAATAATATAATTAACGAACAGAAACTCAGATTTAAATATGTTGTGCTGAAAGAATACGCCAATATGTACCAATTGTGCCGAAAGACTTTATCTTTTCTTCGTGACGTGACGGCAGTAAGGAAAAAAAAATTCTGGCAACCATTTGTGGCAGGCGGGAACAGTCAACCCCAAATCAGTTTACTTCAAGTTTTTTTTAAAAAAAGGATGAACTTTGAACTGTACGGAGATTGGCCAGGCAGGGTTACACACAGCAGTGACGTCAAGAGGTAATTCAAGTGGAGTTGCAAGAAATGGCGATGTGGTGCAGGTTTGGCACAAAATTGAAAAAAAATAGCTGTTTTGTAGCAGCTTGGTGCAGGAAAAAGGTTTTGGTGCAGTCTGGAGCAATTGGTGCAGGTCTTACATCCCTGATAATATTATTAGAAATAAAACGTACTTTTAGTTTTTGATAATAATACAAGTTTTCAATATGCGTAATTATAGGAAACAGACGCTTTTGACGTCATACATCGAAAAAAAGCGGATATGCTTTGATGGTGAAATAAAATGATCTTGGGTTTTTTCTTTACTTTTTTTCTTTTGTATGGTAAAAATACTTGGCGTTTTACCGTCAGCGTACGGTTAATATAACTATACCGTATTTTTTATTTAAATTTTAAAAAAGTAAAAAGAAGTTTGAAAAGAAAATGGTTAGCAAATGTCAATAATATGCTCTGCAAAATTATCCATGTCAAAAATGATGTCATGGATAGAGAGAAATAGTTATTTTTGTTCTTAAAACTAAAAGAAATAACTCGATTACCTAAAAAAAAATGACGAATGTTAATAGTTCCATTTTTGTTGATAAAACCTAAAGATTTAATATTATTTCGTTAAAGTAACATAATTTCCCCTATGCCAGTATTCAAATTAATTGCCTGGAAAAAAAATGAACAAGAATTATGTCATTAAAAAGGGATTTCTCTGGGGGAAAAAGAGATGTCATATTTCAAATAAAATGGGAATTTTCCAATATGTTTTAAAATGAGTGTGAATCAATTCCTTACACTAACAAGGATCAGTAAGTATAGAAAGTAGATGAGTTTCACGCCATATTTATAACGAAAAGTTTAAATGTTTTTTTTTTATCTATACTGATTATTAAGCATGAATATCCGTTATATACAGATGAGAATTTTCTGTTAAAAATCACATCATAATTTTAAGAAAAGGAAAATGAACACGAATCTATTATATTAAAATCTGACCGTGTGTTTGTATTTCGCAACTATTCCTAGACTATCGAACGCAACGCGATTTACTTAATACCGGTTATCATTGATCTGAGTACATCACACAAACTCTCAGAATTTGAAAAATTAAATTACCGAAGTTTCTCTAAAAACAGAAAGTAAATTACTCCATGTTCGTGTATAAAAAAGGAGAAATAAAGCAGATCAGTATATTTTTTACACCATTTTTTAATAAAAACTGAAAAAAACAGAATTTATTTTCACTTTGAATAGATGGTGAAAACAAAATCTTGATTTCAGTAAATTATCCGAAAAATAAAAACATATTTTCACATATTCAAACTTCATGAATCAATTTATTCTGGAGAACAAAAATTGACTGTCAACATACTGTCATTTAGAAAACAAGATTTGTTTCAGCTATACATTAAACCAAGGAGGCAGAATTGAATTTAAAGAAAAAGCATATACTATTTCCAATTAATATTTTTTTGAAGGATGGCTTTTAAAACGTTTCACAAAGGCGTTAAAATTAAATTGTTTATCAGGTAAAATTGACATTTTTCGTTTTACGAAGAGGGATTCGTCTATTTCTATTTTATTTGGCCCTCCTTTTTACATTGGTTGCAATTTCATTTTTGTGATTATTTGGCACAAAATTTCACTTTTTTAAGATTGAGTTATTATGTCAAGGTCCCTATAACAAAAAATACCATATTGTCTCCTATGAAATGTGATAAATAGTTAGTTAATTATTCACATTTTTAATTATCGGGAGTGAAATATTTTGCTTAATATAATATATGAAATATTTTGCTAATGTATTTATTCTTCTTTTAATGTTGCATGAACGAAGTCACGGGTAACAGCTAGTATATTTATATGTACAATTAAAGAAAATTAACGATTGTATTCTATGGTTTAGAACAAAATTTAAATTGATTAAAAAGGCTTCAAGCTAAAAAATAATGTCTGATTCTGAGGACTGTCAATTTGACTTAGTGTCGGAGACATCAAGAGAAGAATACTGTTGCCATGGTAACGACAACTTATTCAATATTTAAATGTATTAATAAGAGCATTCTTAATTGGGCAGTTACTGTTAAAATAACTTAAAACTTATATTATCCTGTCGGTGAAACTGTGTAAATCAGCAATACACAATTTGTATATATGAGGGAAAGTCATTAAGTAAGTCCCAAAAAATAATTAAATAATGACTTACAATGATATTCACTTCAAAACTATTCTTATTTCTCAACATATTCTCCACCAATATTTATGCACTATCACCGTTTTATCAGTGCCCCAACACCAGCTGCATAAGATTCTTTGGGTTGCTGTCTCAGCCACAATAGGACTTCAAGTTGAACCTTTTCATCATCTTGCTTCCAAGATGTTTTTTTAGTGGACTAAACAGATGAAAATAGCTTGGGGCTAAGTCGAAGCTGTATGGTGGATGTTGAAGAAGTTGCAAGATGATGTTCACAGGTGATGAAAAGGTTCAATTTGAAGTCCTAATGTGGCTGAGACAGCAACCCAAAGAATCTTATGCAGCTGGTGTGGTGGCACTAATAAAACAGTGATTTAAGTGCATAAATATTGGTGGAGAATATGTTGAGAAATAAAAATAGTTTTGAAGTGAATATCATTTAAGTTATTATTTAATTATCTTTTATGACTTACTTAATGACTTTCCCTCGTATATTATATAAGCTTATAGAGAAAAAAAAACATTTAATTGTTAAGTTTAAATTCATAAAGTGCTACACATTTAAACACTCATTTAACAAAAAAATTTCAAATAGATTAAAATCGCTTGCATTTGGCGAGGAAAAAGTGTTGCTTGCCAAATCGCATCTTTTTGCACAAAATACTCGATATTTTATTTTTTTACAGATTTTCTACTGGGATTCCACAGCTAAATTTGACTGATCCTTTACTACGTACATGAGTAGTTAGTTCCATTAGTATTTTTTTTCAAAATATTCTAAGTATGCGCTTTAAGGAAACCTTCCTAGTCAGTTTCAGCAATTTAAAATGCATGCTTTCAACTCCAATAATTAATTCATGAAAAAATTCAAGCCACATGATTAGGTTTAGAAATATTTCTAATAAAGCATCAAAAATTGCAACACGTTAAGAAATTATCAAGAATTTATGCTTGTCAGCTTCCAAATGCTTAATTTTTAAATGTTCATATTTGAAATTACATTGATTTTGATGATGAATTAGTCAAATCAACAGAGAAATTTATTTCAATGAGTTGTGCTATAACTTGTAATTTTAATATGATGAACGAATTTTTTTTTTAATGAAAATTTACCATTTAAAAATAATGACAAGCTTAAGCATTTAAAAGTGTGAAAATGTGACCTAACCATTTAATAGAATAGTTTTGTTCTAGTAAAATAGCTATTCTAATTAATGGATTCAGCTGTAATAGCAAAAACAAATGGATAATATCCCTAACAGAAAGAGATATCGGCTAAATTTGGACCTTTTAATAAAAATCGTAGGTAAATGAACAGTCGTCGTATGGTGAGATTCACACAATATCATCTCGACAAAAACTGGCAATTTCTCTAGTTAATGTCAAAGAGAAACATCGGCAGAAAATCAGATTAATGTTGGAAATCCATTGGCAAATTTTCCCAA
Organism: Maratus michaelseni; assembly: GCA_963931845.1. Lineage (NCBI taxonomy): Eukaryota > Metazoa > Arthropoda > Arachnida > Araneae > Salticidae > Maratus > Maratus michaelseni. The sequence goes on from OZ007591.1 coordinate 192,395,313, forward strand.
GTACGAGAACGGACGGTAATCCTGAATTGTCTAAAATTAAATTCTTTTACAGGGAGCCTATTGTTTTCTTTTCGTTAACTCTCAACTCCTGCCATGATGAGACAGGAAGTGTCACATGACTGAAGCACACCAACAACAAGCAAAATCTTATCTCACAAATCCTCTCAAAATGTTTTTTCATGTTCGAAGGACATACCAGTTTTAAATGTACAGTTAAATGGAGTACAAGGAGAAAAAATACTTTCGTGATTTTGGTGGGAATAAAATAGAATGATAAACAGTGCAAAAAAAATCTAACAATTTAAAAGCATTTTTTTTTTAATTACGTATAGACATTCATAATTAAAAATATATTTTGATACATGAACCTTAATAAATGGAACTGATATATATTAAATAAGTGGTTAGAAAGAATTTGTTAATTTTGATAGATATACTGAAATAATATTTGAGATAATGATCAAGATGAGATATTTGAAATTTAGACAATTACAAAAACAAACTAATTTTCTCTAAAAGTATTTTGTTAATTATCATATATTCTAATATGAGCAAATCTTGTGTGTGTGGCTATATATAGATATATATATGCAAATTTTATCTTACAAACGGCTAACGATTTTGACGAAAATTTGTATCCTACCGTTTTGGGGCACCAAAAAACCATTGGACTAGGTCACATGTTTGAAAAAATTCGATTAGTGGGTCATTTTGGGTCAGGGTCAAGCTAATTGTATCTAAAAAGTGGTTCAAACGATTTTGACTAAATTTTGTATCTTACCATTTTTGGCCACGAGAAGACTATTGGGCTGGGTCACATGTTCGAGAATTTTTGATGAGTGGGTCATTTTTGGGTCAACGCGGGTCAAGCTAATTTTATCTAAAAAACAGCTCTAATGATTTTGATTAAATTTTGTATCCTACAAATTTCGGGCACGAGAAAATCATTGGGCTAGGTCACATGTCCAAGAAAATTCGATTAATGGGTCATTTTTGGGTCAAGCTAATTTTATCTAAAAAACGGCTCAGACTATTTAGACTAAATTTTGCATCCTATGGTTTTAGGGTACGAGAAGACTGTTGGGCTAGGTCACATGTTCGAGAAAATTCGATTAGTGGGTCATTTTGGTCATGAGTCATTATGGGTCAAGCTATTTTTATTTTACAAATGGCTCAGAGAATTTGAACTAAATTTAGTATTCTACAGTTTTAGGGAACAGAAGACTATTGGGTTACGTCACATGTTCGAGAAATTTCGATTAGTGGGTCATGGGTCATTGTGGGTCAAGCTATTTTTATTTTAAGAACGTCTCAAGATGATTTGAACTAAATTTTGTATTTTACAGTTTTGGGCCATAAGAAAATGATTGGGCTAGGTCACATGCTCGAGGAAATTCGATTAGTGGGTCATTTTGGGTCAAGCTATTTTTATCTTAAAAAGTGTTGGCGAGATTTGATGAGAAAATTGACTTTTAAGATTACCAGTGCCAAAACACTTAGTGCCAAATGAAAATATATCGCCAAACTGCCGAATTTAGCAAAAAAATTGACTTTTGGAATTTGAAGAAATTTTCTAGAAATTCCCAATAGGAGCCGAGATACATCATTCAACCAATCAGAGTCCATAAAACATTCTTGAAAACTGAAAATAACCAATATCAGGTACATAGAACTTTCTCAACACATGCTTGGCGCTGAATGAAAGAATGTCGCCAAACTTGGCGACATTTGGCTGAAAAGTTGGCTTTCGGAATTTTCTAGAAATTCCCAATAGGGGCCCAGATACATGATTCAATCAATCAGAGTCCGTAGAACATTCTCAAAAACAGAATTCAACCAGTCAGGGTACATATGACAGGGAAAATTGACTTTTAAGATTACCAATGGCAAAACACTTGCTTGGTGCCAAATGAAAAAATATCGCTCAAAGCTAATTTTGACCGAGCATAGCTTGGTCTTCCCTGCTCTTGATGTAGAAATTTCTGAGTTAAAAAGTAATTTTTTTTTTAATTATTCAGTTAAAATTGTGTTCATTAAGAAAACAAAGCTATAACTGCAAATGAATAGACGGTGCCATTTTAAAGAAAAGTTTGGAAAAGTGTTTCAGATTTTTTTTCTGAATGTTATAATGTTAAAACTCTTATAAAGAAGTATATCTTTTTTCTTCAGTTAGTAAGGAATTTTATTTTAGGGATTTTAAAAGTTTAAAAAAAATATATTGAACAAAGCATTCTTTAAAATAAATATTTAGATATTAAAAGAATGAATGAATGCTATTTTCTCATACATAAATGTATAATAGTAGAAGTTTTAAAGAATAGGATTTTCACAGCTAGGAACAATGTTAAGTGAGTATATTTTTCATTGTAAGTTGTAAAAATTGTATAGTTAAAATGTTTGAAAGTTCTTTTTATATCAAATAATAAATATTGTTAAATGGAAATATTTTGCACTATAAGATACAAAAATATTTATATATCAGGGTGTAACTAATTAAAACATAAGAAATTTTGTTTAAGTTTAAATATTGCTGTTAAATGATTTTATAATGAAAATTACAATTTAAATTGCAGTACATTATTCTTTGGGAAATGCAAAAATATATCAATGGTATAAGTAACTATTAAGTAAGAAAGTAACTTTTAACTTAAACTGTAATGTTATTTGTGTCTTATAATGGAGAATTAATTGTAATTTAAATTTAAATTGTAAGTAGTTTTAATTTTCATTGCAAACTCATTTCATAGCAATATTTAAACTTTAAACTACAGCACATTTTTTTAAAACTTTTTAATTAGTTATGTAATCAATATGTAAATATTTTTTCATCTTATAGTGGAAAAAAATTCCTGAATATCAACATTTATTTTTGAATTAAAACAAATTTTCTTGTTTTAAATACTACTTTTGCATCTTACAAATTTTCCTATATATCATTAGCTAATCGGCAAAAGATCATATGATATTGCAGTGTACTCGGTATAAGATTACCAGGTGACCAAATGATCGAAAACAAATAGAAAAAGGCTTTAAAATTGATTCAATAGTAGTCGAGATGTGACCGAAGAAAGGAAGTTTGCCAAGCGGTCAAGATGTCTAAGAGCTGACCTCAGAGAGAGAGATCGCCAAGACAAAGCAGTCAGGTTAGGACATTTGGCCAAAGTTTGCTGTAGAGGTATTTGCAGTTTAGGATATATCTTGTTTCTTTGAATATATTTCTATTAACACATTAACTGCTAAATTATCCATCTCAGATGCCAGCCATCATTATAATATACAAAACATTTGGAAGAAATAAAGAGTAATATAAAAAAATAAGGCAACGTTAATGTTAAGCTGCTAGAATTTACACAGGGTGAATGGCACTTGAACTGACTTTCTCAGGTCATTTTAGGCGATTTTTTTCCCTAGATCATTCTCTTCTGAAACCACGCCATAAGCAGCCAATTGCAACATTGCATTGATATTTCCAGGTTTCAATCAAAATTACTTGACTTTTTCTGGTGCTACAAAATTCCTTAACTTTTCCAGATTGTCTGGTCACTCTGTTGTATAATATAATGACAACAACCATCATATGGCTCATTCTATGGTCTATTTGAGATACACGATGACTGGTATGTCATATGGAAGTTAATATGTTAATAAAATTATGAAGCCTTAATATATAAAAAAAATCCCTGACGGCTTGGCCTACAGGCAGAGGTAGATTTCGAAGACGCAGACCATGGGACACCTGTTTGTTGGGAATTGTAGAAGAAATGACCTTTTTGCCATGATGCGGCAGTTGAAACCGCCTACTTCGAAACCTAAGTTGTTTGCAGGCGGAGCCAGCAGGGATTTTTTTTTTTTGCTATAAGAGTTGGTCCTATAAAAAACTTGTCAATATAAAAGTTTTAGATAATATTAAGAGGATTTATAATAAATTTAAATGGATTTGAAATCTTGTGAATTGACGAAGTTATGAATTTTTTTCTTCTAAAACACCCCCTTTTCACCCCCTTAGGGCCATTTTTAATTATATCAAAAATTTGTCATACATACATTTTCGGCCCTTCTCCTAGAAGTAATAATAACTTTAAACGGATTCGATATGTATAATAATTAAGAAATTGTGGGGGTTTTCTGTTTTCATAACCACCCCCCCCCCCCCCCCCCCCAGTTCGATTTTGCCCATTAACGAACTTGACAGAGATTTTATGTATCAGTTTCGAAAAGATGCGGGAGTTGGAACGGCCTACTTCGAAAAATAACTTGTTTGCAGGCGGAGCCGGCAGGGATTTTTTTTGTTTTTATTTTATTTTTTGCTATAAGGGTTGGTCCTATAAAAAACTTGTCAATATAAAAGTTTTAGATAATATTAATAGGATTTATAATAAATTTAAGCGGATTTGATATCTTGTGAATTGACGAAGCTATGAATTTTTTTCTTCTAAAACACCCCCTTTTTCCCCCCCTTAGGGCCATTTTTAATTATATCAAAAATTTGTCATACATACATTTTCGGCCCTTCTCCTAGAAGTAATAATAACTTTAAACGGATTCGATATGTATAATAATTAAGAAATTATGGGGGGTTTTCTGTTTTCACAAAAAGCCCCCCCCCCCATTCTTCCCCCCTTGGTTTGATTTTGCCCATTAACGAACTTGACCGAGATTTTATGCCCTTTGATTTTATGTATCAGTTTTGAAGAGATTTGTGCAGAATTATTGCAGTTATCGTGTCCATAAAAAAGTGACATAGATAGATAGATAGATAGAACTGGGGGTGGTTTTGGGTTCTGGGAGTCATGATCGGCGTAGATCTGCAAAAATTTTTCAAAAATTCCAACTTAGGTGAGAATGTAATAGGTAGTATTTCTTACGAAATCTACCTAAAAAAAATCAATACAAATGTATACTTTTCACATAATTAAATTTTATTCACACAGCCTGTACACAAATAATTTTAGAAAAGTATTTAAATAGCACAAAACAAAATTTTTTCAAAATTTACAATCTGTACAATAATGGCAACTAAATATCTGCACACTTTTGCAAGGAAGGAAGATGCTTAATTAACAGAGTGAAGTCAGAAACCGAAAATTGGCACCATAAAATAAACAGTAATTATAACTTAAGATTTGATAAACAATTCTGAAACAGAACTAACAACAAAACAGCAACAACTTTTTTTTTTTATAAAAATTTTAATTTACATGTAATATTGGTTTCTTGCCCATAGGGAGTTTTATTATTATATTGCATACAGTCTGATCTCTATACATTAATGTTGAAATCCAGTGTGTAAATGTATACAGATTAGCCTGTACATTAAAGTTAACTCACAAGACTTACATATACATTAATATACATCAAAATAACTTACTACTTACATTTGTATACATAGATAAATGCACACCTGACAACTTGAGTATACACTATAATCCTTGAGTTTTCAGGATATACAAAATGACACAGGAGAATAGATAAGTGTAATATAATAATTTAGAATGTTACTCTTTGGGGTAGGGAACAATATTTATGTGATACATTAGACACCTACAGAGTAATTCGAATTGGGAACACATTGTTAGGGTGGACACATGGAATTCAAGATTAAACATATATTCCTTCAAATACACTTTACTTCAATTAAATGGAAACAAAGTTATTTTATCAAATACTGAGATTATAAAAACTGTTATACAATCCCTTAATCAAAGCTGCATGATTTACTCTTTTCATAACATTCCCAGTGCTTTTGAGAATATAATTCAAGAATATTTAATTTCTAAATGGGGTAATATAATGTTAAAAATGACGGATGGTGTTATGGCTAAAGAACAAAACTGAAAATTTTCATTAATAGCAATTTCATCAATAGCCACTTTTTTAAAACTAGTAGTATATATATTTTTAACTGCTAAATAATAAACTTCGTTAATTTCTTTTTTAGCATCAATCTAAAATTAAACAGCCCAAATAATATGTTAATATGATATTGCAATTGGCAATGAAATCATTGATGGCAAGTAAGAAATTTTTACTCCTTAATTAACAGTACCAAGGGTATTCAAAAGACAAAAGTGAGTTGCCTGGAAATCTTCTGGGAAACAATATGACAAGGAATAAAAATAGAGTTTTGGAACATAAGATATGCATTATTTTTTTTTTTAGAAATTTTTAAATAGGAAAACTTGTTGTAAAGTGACCAATTTTTTAAAAGCCACTTTTTTTTCATTTAGCAGCCTTGTCACCAGTGGCTGCCACTAATTTCACTTTTTAGCTATGGCCGCTTTTTTTTTTTTTTTTTTTTTTTTTTTTACCCCTAACAAGAAATAAACAGATAAAGATCAGATTTAAAAAAAATTAAAACATATTCTGAAAATGATTATTATTATTAACCTTTTGTAATATTTAAAAGAATGAATATTTTCCCATGAGCATAGAAATAATAACTGATTGTATATTCATAACCCTTATTAATTTCAATACACTTAGAAAAGCTAATTATCATATTGATACATTGCATGCAATGCATTAACAGTGCTAGACTAATAATAAAATTTTAATTTCTTAATAGGCTTAGGGCCAACACAGTGAAAAAGTACTCAAGCCGGGACCCGAACCCAGGTCATCAGTATGGAAAAATTTTTTCCAAAGTATTAAATATGAGTGCTAGACTATTTTTTTTTCAAACTCATTATGCAAAAAATTATATCTATTAAGGGGCTACTTCACTCAGAGGAAAACACCCGCTTGCTAATGTTAATCCTATGGAGGAAATTTTTGAAGATATCTCATTCGCATTTCAATATTTTTAAATTATTTTTTTTTTTTTTTTTTTTTTTTGCATTCGATAGATGAGGTCAATCTCTATGCATGCTCCTTTCTACTTTTTCAATTTTTGTTGCAGTTTTTTTTATTGAGGATACTTTTACTTTCAAAACCGTTTTCGAAAGTGAAAGTATCTTAATAGAAAAAACTTGTAATCAAAATCGAAAAAGTAGAAAGGAGCGTGCATAGAGATTGACCTCATCTATCGAATGCAAAAAAAAAAAAAAAAAAAAAAAATAATAATAATAATTTAAAAATATTGAAATGCGAACGAGATATATCTTCAAAAATTTCCTCCATAGGATTAACATTAGCGAGCGGGTGTTTTCATCTGAGTGAAGTAGCCCCTTAAGAATAAAAAAGGATTTTGTTTTTTTAAAGAATAAAAAAGAATTTCCTTACATAGTCGTATTGTTTTCTGTGTATGTGTTTAATAACACATAAAAATTTATATATTTGACAGAACTAACTTCTGACCACAGAAACAAACACCAGAAGTTTTAAATATAAATTCACATTAATTTTTTTTTTTCATTTTTCACACAGATATTTTTAAAAATTAGCTTCAGAGAAAAGTTATCAAAAGCTGACAGCAAGTACAATCATGCACAGAATAAATTTATCAAATTTCCAATGGGACTTAAATTTATCAACAAATTTTATTTTAAAACACTAAGTTAATGACCAGTTTTGGCACTTATCTCTCTTTTTTTTTTTTCTTGAGGCCAACAGACAAAGAAATTGAGCATTGAATTGCAATGTTATTGCACAGACTTTCTTATAAAGAACTTGTAACATGCTATTGTAATTGCATTGTGTATCACAAGATAGTTATTTGATGTTATTTGTGTCCAGCACTTAAAAGTTACTTGGTTAGAAATGATAATAAGCTAGTGAGTGGAAGTAAATTTCTAACAGCACTTTTTAACGTATGAGTATAAACTCTTAAAAATTGATCTGTTTAAAAATAATATGAGAAAGTGGGTATCATTACAAATTAAACAACGAAGAAATAAAACAGGCAAAAACATACAACACAAAAAAAATTTAAAAACTAAAGCACAGCTCTAGTCTTACTGTGATGTAAAGCATCAACAATTAACATGAAACAACAGTAAGAAACTTAAAATAAATATTGTAAAATATACAGAAAACAAATTCTACAGTCAACATGGTGTAAAACAACAGAATTTACAATAAATATTACAATCTAATACAATATACAATTAACTCTCTTCTCTTTCTGCCAGACTTTTCAACCGATAAAAGCTCAATTAACCTATTCAATATGCTGACAAGAATCAAAACTAATAACCTAGAACAAAACGACAAAAATTATACTTTAAGGAGCTTTTGATTCATAAATTTATTTTTACTGGTCAGCAATTTCAATACCTGAATTAAAGCTAAAATTTTGCAAATATAAGTAGTAATCTAAAACCATTAAGATATTGTTACTACTTTTAAATTACAAACATGAGTTAAATAAACTGCAGGTAGCCATTTAAAACAGGTTTTCAGTACACATTCCAGACAGAATGGGAAATCAAGCCCAATACTTCTCGACTAGTGACAGGCATCTTAACTATAAAACAAGATTGGCTTAAAACAATGAAGAAAAACAAATATGTGATAATTGAAGATTATTGAATGTATACAATTATTTGAGAAAATGAGACATTTATTATAATAAAATAATCAAGAATTAATATTACAAAAAAAGGTTTAAGTTTTAATACATTATGCATTAAAGGAAAAAGTCAAACATAATTTAACACAGGGAAAAATTGTCACTTGATTACAAACTTAAAAACAAATAAAATATAGTTATTAACTCCAATAACTTAACAACAAAACAATTCTGAAGCTACTTAAAATGAGAAATTATGATATCACTTAGCTGATCATTATGGCACAAAATTTGTTTTTAAGTTTAGGAAAAGGTTGTGGCAAAATAAAGTGATCAGGGTTAGACATCCAGCTAGTGCAGAATTAACATTGCCATTTCCATAACATTCTCTATTCTTCATATTCAATCTCTGTACATATATACAAATGAAACTAAAAACACAAAATGGAGCACAGTTCAGTCTAGTCAATCTAAGTGTAAGCAGCCAATATACAAGATATACCAAATCTCCAACGTTTTGTTTTGTAAATATTTTTTTCCTAATTCAGAAATATGCACATTCTTTACAGATATAAAATAATTAACCTACTATATTTTCTGGTGTATAAAAATTGGCTTTTTAAACCACCATACTGCAAAGAAAATTCAGTTGTTTACTTATACATTTCATATAACATCCGACGTCAAACAATCAAATTTTGCAGTTTTAGATTGATCTTTTTCTTACTATTATGATCTACAAAATTTATCATTTCAGACCTATTTGGCACAATAATAAATAATATATTAATTTTCTAAATTATAGTTACAAAAAGAATTTTTTTTAGATAAAAAGAAAAATAATAGTTGACTTACATAAAAATTATGAATACAAAGAGATATTTGTTTCTAACATACCATATCTTGTAAATTATTCATCAAGAAAATCTAAATATTTTTCATCACTGTCAGATGCACAAGGATCTGGGAAATCTACATTTAAAGAATTGTCATATGGATCCCAATCTTTAAAGCATTTAATTTTATCTTCTCCATCTGAAGGGTCTACATTAGGGTTGTCACAAGTTACATGAGGAAATTTTTTTTTCATCTTATCTTTCGGGGGACCCTCCTAAAATTTGCCAATTACTTAGAAAATGATATTGTTAAAGTTTCAGCTCAATTGAATAATATTAACCCGTGCCTCATCAAGGTTGAATTATTGAAAAATTGTGATTTTTGGTGAAAAATTGCAGCTTTTTCTTCCTTAAGTGAAAACCATTTGTCCTAAAACACTGATTCTTGTCTTATTTGATAAAAAATGTTGTTACCTTGAATTTTTACTCCCAACAAAACTTATATTTAATAACATTTAGCATTTTTTAGGTCAAGTCATGAACTATATCCTCAAATCTGCATTTTTGAAAAATAAATGGAAAATGACAGCAGAATAATTTTAATTACTTCTGACTACTTTTTTGTGTTTTTTATATTAAAAGACAAAAAAAATTGTAACTTAAAATTTTTTCACAAATTATAGTTAATTATTAGGTACCTAGTTTTGCGCCTCGAAAGAAGAAGCCCCTGAATTTGTATTGCAGTGAAAGTGCATTTAACACGAACCTCTGAAAATCTCTTTTTAATAAAAAGTAATTTCTATTTCTTTCTATCTTTAAGAAGTCTTTTTTTATTATCGACGAAACCATCCGACAACCAGCAGTCGTCAAATGCATCCCTCCTTTCACTATGATTGGAAGAAAAGGAAGTACTCACGAGGAACCGAAGAGATTATTACGGAAAAATTGTCTTTACTGTTAGATAGATGTAGCATATCTGATAGAAACGCAGTTAAAATAATTTCAGTTGCAGCAGAAGCATTAAGTCATAATCCAGTTACTTTAATTTTAAGTAGAAGTGCAATAAGACTCCGCAGACAACAATTTCGAAAACAAAGAACTGAGCTCATAAAAAAAACAGATTTAAAAATTCCAATTTAGAGAGAGCTGTTGTTCACTGGGAGGGAAAACTACTTACATATATTTTGAATAAAGAAATTATAGAGAGGGTAGCGGTATTAATTAACTGTGGGGATGAAGAAAAGTTGATAGGTGTTCCTCAGCTTGAAAATAGTATGGGAATAACCTAGGCAAAAGCTGTATTTTCAGCAATTGAAGAGTGGGGGGTCAGTTGGTAAAATCCAGACAATGTGTTTTGATACCACTGCAGTAAACACAGGTCGCCTAAATGCAGCAATTATTAGAACAAAATCTTCTCTATTTACCATGTCGTCACCATATTCTAGATATTATTGTCAGAGCAATTTTTGATTGTAAAGTGGACACAACCACCGACCCACAGCCATATATTAAAAAAAAAATCAGACTGGGTGGTCTAAGCTGGACAAGACTAAATACAAAACTGCTATTGAAGATGAAAATATCAGATATAAAATACTTAATTCAGATGAAATTTCAAGTTTTCTTATCGAACATTTAAAACATAGACACCCCAAGGATGACTATAAAGAATTTATCCAACTTTTTAAATTTTTATAGGACGTCTTCCACCAAAAGACATTTTTTCATAGTACCTGGCGCTATTCTTTACGCCAGATGGATGGCTAAGGCCATTTATTCTCTCAAAATATATCTTTTCAGAGATAAATTATCATTAACATATTTAGAAGAAGATATTACAGACATTTGTTTGTTTATAATCAGTATATATGTAAAAGCGTGGTTCAATGCTCCTCCTCTGGCTTTGGCTCCCAATCAAGACCTACAATTATTAAAATCATTTGTTGAATACAGAAAAATTGATAAAAAGGTTGCAGACCAAGCGCTTTCTTAAATGAAAAAACATCTTTGGTATCTTAACTCGGAGCAAGTTGTAGTTTCATTTTTCGATGATACTTTTGAAAAAATGTCAAAATAAGTATGGCTGAAAAATTAATGTCATTTGAAGAAGAAAATGATGATGATGAGATAAGGATGTAAGCAACAATAGGTTTGAATGAAGTAGGATATTTACTGGATAAAGAAGTCGATTTTTTTTTTCATCTCAAACTGTAATTTTTTTAGGAGATTTGAGATTAATATTCAATTTTTAAATACTGATCCCGATGTATGGTGTGAAAATAAACATTATTTGAAAGCTAAAAAAAAAAAAAAAAAATAGTGAATGGTTTTAAGGTTGTCAATGACGCAGCTGAAAGGGGAATAAAATTAATCCAAGACTTCAATTCCTGTTTAACGAAAGACGAAGAACAAAAGCAGTTTCTGTTACAAATTGTATCTGAATGCAGAAAATATTTTCCAGATTCTTCAAAAGCCACATTATTGAAGCCCTTACCACCTTAATATGATAATTGTAAGTGATAATATTTTATTTTTTATAATGACTCGTTTTTTATAACGCAACTTTAATAATGAATTGTATTTTAACATTATTTGTTCTCATTTTAATACTTTGCTCTTTATTTCTTACAATTCATTCAGTCTAAATTTCAAATTTTCTCATTTACTTTGGATTTTTTTTTTTAAACTAAACCCCTTTTTATGTACAAAATGAAAAAAAAAAGAAATCAAAAACTAAAAGCAGATCAAATGGAATGTTACAACGTTTTTTCACATTTTCATAAAAATTCAATTTTTAGAATTCGGAGCATGTTTGGTTCTAAATAATGCTGTATATTTTTAAAACTATAATTTTTTACAAAAAAAAGATGTTTGGTTCTTCGATGCAAAAACATTTTTTATGAAATGAGACCAGAATTAGGTTTCTATGTTCTTTTGTATTCATTTTATGAAGGAAAAACTATAAATTTTTGCGAAAAATCGTGGTTTTTCAAAACTTTGACCTCAATGAGGCACGGGTTAACATTATCCAAATGAGCTGAAACTTTGCCAATCTCATTTTTCAGCCAATTGGCAACTTTTAGGGGGGTCCCCCCGAAAAAATTCGAAAATTGATTTCTTGTGACCACCCTAGTCTACATATACACCAAATTTATCCAATTAATCCCTATTTATGGATTTTAAAAAAAGTAAGGTTAACTTATACACTGGAAAATACAGTAAGGTATAAAATTTTGGATTTCACATTTTCAAAGATTCTTTGAAACGGCTTCAAAAACATTTTAGAAGAGTGAAAACTAAAATTATGCTAGTCGTAATACACATATAAAATACTTTATGTGAACAATATTTATAAGTTATATGACATGCACATCCAAGTTATTAGCTTATTCCAATTTTTATGAATACTTGAATCTGAAGACAGACTATGTTACACAGATTTAAATATGTATGAATTGTTAACCACTTAAGGAAAACTAAAAGATGAATTATAATAGCTTTAAAAAAATAATGATAAAAATAAAGAAATTTAATCTCAGGTTGGATATATTATGATTTTTTCCCAAATAGATAATGCATCAACATATTTTATTCTCACAGTAACATCCTTTCTTACATTCTCAGAATGTTAAGGACTAAATGAAAACGTCTAGTTTAAGGATTATTAAAATTAACCATAAAATTTATATTTGATAAAAAAAAAATGAGAAAAATGTTTTACAGAAGTATCAAATAGATAAAACACCATAAAACATATGTATGAATACAGGTTGAAAACAGACTGACTTTCAATTTTATGATTCAGAATAAAAATGTCAATGAATAAAGTGAAACATAAAATATTTTTTCCACCTAATAAATAAATATATATATATATATATATTTTTTTTAACTTTCAAAGATTATGAGGTATTTTAATACAATATAGAGCACATATGGCTCATCTAAATAAACTCTATATGATATCTACACTAAATATACATAAATGAAAAAGCTGCTCTTACATATATACATATACAATAGAACTGAGACCACCTGAACTGCACTTGTAGCAAATGAGTTTAATGATATATTTTTCTGACTATGCATAATACAATTCTGAAATATAATACATTTTAAAACAAATTTACAGAGCATTTTAAAAAAAGAAAAAGCTTCTACGTTTTTACAGACAGAGCACTGGAAATTCCTGAACAGCTGTTACTAGACACAACCAAATGTGTAGGAAGTGCAGTCACTGAATGACATTTACTGGACAATTCCTGTGCTTCATCACCGGCAATAGAAAAACTTCCACTGTCATTAGGAATATCTATAAAATATAAAATTAAGATGTTAAATTAATTTATAAGAAAATTAGCTGTTTTATAAAAATCTGCATATTTAATTTAGAAATATTAATGGAATATATGGGAGAAATATGTTATTTATTTTATGATTTGCCATTTTATCACCACTTTCGTTTCCCGACTCACACGCACCTTACTTTTACAAGCAAGTCATTTTTTTTCTTTCTATAAATGCAGTGTACGTAGCACCTCTTGTCCCAAATAGCGTTCAGCTTTTCCATTTGGTTAAAAATTTAATTACATTTTCTTTATAGTCGAAAAAATAACTGCAAGAAATTTGCATGGGTCATTGCTTATATTATTAATCACCACAAACCACAACAAAAATTTACTATACATTCTTGCTATCCTGTCTAAAAATGAATATAAATTCTTTTACAAGTAGTAATAATATTTTATATCTATTTTTGATTTCCACAACTGAATTAAAATTATTTTATTTGGCACTCACTCCAGTAATAGATATCTTTATTATCACCACAACATTTTTTAACAAGTTAAATATTTTAAGATGTTTTACATTATAAACTTTAAATAATTAAAATCATTATTGCTTTATAAAAAATATATAGACGACCATAAACTAACACAATGTACATGTATCAATTTGTAACAATAACAACTGATGAAAACTAAGATGCAGAGGAATTGTTTGAGTTTATTGAGAATGTTACATATAAAAAAATATCTTTGATGAAAGTGATTTCTCAATATTAAAGATTCCTACTACTATGGGGGAAGTAAAGTATTCATCCAATTTCCAAGTAAAGGATTGTCCAAATATAATAACCATACAATAGTATTTTTCTATTGCTTTTCATCTTTTTTTATTATTATTGTAGTGGACAACAAAGCTTTTTGGCAAAATGCATAGCCTTGACAGCAGCTGATTACATCTCAGAGATATACAGCATTGTGTCAATGGACCAAGAAAAAATTCATTTTAATTTTAACTCAAAAGTTCAACCTTATCATCATCAAATCAATACTTAATTAAAAATACAATAAATGCAGTTAATTAAAAATTCTAAATTATAATAGATAAGTCAATGAAAGTTAAAATTAAGGAATTTATCTACAAATATATTTTAAGCAATTAAAGATAGGGTCTAGAAGAATATACAAATTGAACATATGTACCATATTGCGACATTCTACCCCCCCCCCCCCCCCAGGCCAAAGATTTTCAAATTTAAGTAAATTACCTTTTTCTTTGATGACTTTGGAAAAAAAATTAAAACTTAATCTTCTTGAGGGACTTACAATAATTAAACACTAAGAGAAAAAGAAACTAGAATTTTTTTTTTTTTTTAATCGGGAGAGTGGAAGCCACCTGACAAAAAGAAAAAAGATAGTAAACTGTTTAAAATTTTCCATTTTGCAAAAAACCTTGCAGAAGCTTCTTTTTTATTACAATATACTTTATTTGTTATATTTCTGTAATGCTTTTTATGTTATCTTTTAGATTTGTCTTAAATGGCATGTTTTACCAAAACAATTCTTAGTATACCTTATTTTATGTTTATATTCCTCATTTTAATATATTGTTGACTAGTTACGAGGCTACACCTTTTACATTTTTTTATTACCACTAATTTTGAATTAAAATATTTGTCCTATTTAACCGCAGAAATCTGCAATTTTAAAAGGTAAAGATTATAACTTTTTTTAAAAGTTTTAACAAAAGCATAATAAAAAATGGATTTTATAATAAATTGCCGGCCAAAATAGCGCCAGAAAGTGCAGCCTTAGCAGAAAACTATAGAAAAGTGTTCCAAACACTTATCCCTCCTTGAATTTTGTTCTGCTGCCACCCACAGTAGGTATCTAATGGAAATAGTCTGTGTGAATGAACACGATAGCGACCGAACAGTGTTTTCACTTGAGCACCCATTTGACAAATATGTAATAGGCCACTGTTGCCAAAAACTGTATAAATTTACGAATAAATCAGACAACCGGTTTTATTTAAACCATTTTTCAACCAAAGAAAACCAATAAATATTTTCTTTTTTTAACAAAATTATTCAATTAAATATTTTTATTGCTCACACTCATCCTATGTCGATACAAAGTTTCAACAGAACATGAATTAATTAAAAACAGTCAGTTTTATTAGTTTGATATAAGTATGTGAAAATTTAAAGCATTGCAATTTGTTGAGAAAAAATGGCAAAATATCCACATTTAAAACAATTTAAAGCTCCCATTAGCATGGGAGTTTTAACTTTCAATACTTATATGTTTTAATATCAGCACAGAGAGAATAAAAAATTCATTAATTACATAGAAAAAGAAAAATATTTCAGCTTTATGAATGAAAATATAAATTTTCTTTAAACGTGGGGTCATTTTCACCAGTGAAAACATTTCACTTTTGTAAAATTAGGATCTAAGTTTCTATTACTGTATTGCTACATATTTGAATGCATAGTAAAGTGTGCATTCTGCAAAGTATTTATAAAATAAAGTAGAGATCACTCGTAAGTTTTTTTTTTTTTTTTTTTTAAATTAAAATGTAAATTACCTTTAGGCAATCGTCGAAACTTTGGAGAATCACCACTCCAGTTGCTTACAGATGCTAATGTAATGCTTCGAGGAAAAGTGGAAAACCCTGAATCTCTATCCAAAGTATTTTCATTGTGAAGGAATGCTTGCTGAGGAGGATGTGCAAGACATCGGCCTGTACTGGTTTCTCTACTAATCTGCTCTGCAGAATAGGATCGCTGATTCACTTCTGGTGGCCACCTTCCAGGCCTGCAATTAGATAATGAATAGTGCACATTGCTTTCATTGTTCCAGCTAGGGCATTCACCCAGGGATTTCCTATTATGCATGCATTGAGTTGGATTGTGACTAGTCCTAAATGTATGCAGCAAGGGCACTTGCTCCCTAGACACATAGGAATTGTTAGCAACATATGCTTCCACTGTCTGACTACCACTTCCATTGTCTTGAAGTTCAAGTAAACTACCCATAATTGGAACTAAAGAAAGAGAATAAACATATATTTAAAAAAGAAAAATAATAATTATAACAATAAAATTACAGCAATACCGAAAGACTAACTGCTTTCATTATTTTTATAAAATACTAGCTAACCCATCCGGCATTGTATAGTCCCATGATAATAATCTTAAATATATCTAAAATAGCATTGAATTCAGACAATTTTCAAACGAATCTAGTGTTTGAGGCCTCACTGCTTTGCTTTCAAGCACACCCGAAAGTGCTACACATGCTCAGATCTGTTTTAGCAAACGAACTTCAAAAATGAAATTCTTTTCAAATGAACCTAGTGTTAGGGGGATCCACTGCCTTTGGCAGTGTACGCACTCACAGCTCATATGATATTAACTTTTTAAATGAAAATCTATCCAGATAAACTTAGCGCTTGGGGTCACACTGCCTTCAGACAGCATACACCCGGACATGCTATGCATGCTCTGATCGATGTTTGCAAACGACCTTTGAATTTGTATGATTTTATATTTTTTATCTTCTAATGGTAATTTACTTTTCAAACGGTTGTGTGTCATACCAGGCACCTAACTAAATGTGCCATAATCATGTTACCAGCAGAAGGTAAAATAAAAATCTTTCCAAACAAACCTAGTGTTAGAGAGCCCACTACCAGAAATGGAAAGGTACTTTGAATAAGTGGGTATGTTAATGTTTTTGTATTTTCACCCTGGACTCGTGGATGGCAGATTAAAATTGCAGAAAAATGGAAAAGGGTGAAAATTAACACATAATCGAGCTCAAGAAAAAAAATGTTTTTAGAAATAGTAAATATTAATATTTTTAAAAACAAAAGATATTGTTAGAACTGAAAAGGTACAGTTTAAGTTTCTAATAATTTTTTTTTTTATTTTGTAATTCAATGGGAAATTAGGTGGTTGCGATTTCAAAATGCAGAAAAACTTTTTCCTTTGTCTGCTCAAAAAACCAAGGAAAGACCAGACAGAGGCAGACACAATCAGAGGCAAGATTGCTTTTTACTTTATATCTATTTCATAAAAATAGCAATTACAGCTGATTTACTGGTTAATGACAGTGTATAATTGAATAATTACATAATACACAAGTTAATAATACATTAATAATACACTTACTTCCTCCAAATTTAGGAGCTGAATGTGTTTCAATCAACAAACCATGGTCATCTTCTAATAATAAATCATCACTACTTTGCTGGCCGCTATCTCCAGTACCACTATCTTTTGAATGTCCTGTATTAGAAAATATAATATAATTTAACACAAAAGAGTAAAAATACAGCAGAAATAAACATGTTTTTCTCATTAAGAAAACAAGAAATTTTATAGTTGCCAATTCTATAATTTAAAGAATATGAGCAATTTCATAGTGTAATATTTCCTTAACCAAACATGTATTTTATTTACATATATTTTCCTTAAAATTCATTATAACTTGTACTTAAAAAGAATACCATAACAATTTTATATGGAAGTAAAATCTTTTTTCTCTATACAATGCTTAAAGAATAAGACTAATGTTATTTAATCATTATATGAAATCTTAAATACAATGGTCATTGTATATCAAAGAAAGATTTTACTTCTCAATATAAATTAATACTAACTGAAAAATTTTCAAAAGTAAAACTAACCTGAATAAGTATCTATCATAGCATGTCGACCTGATGGTTTTTTCATATCTTTAGGACAAACACCTGAGCATGAAGTATATGGCACAATATCTGAATGAGGCACTGAAGTAGGAGAAGCTGATGGGTATTCTTCATTTCTTTTCCTGGTATGATAGATTATAGCAACCCAGACAATAGAGGTACCAACTATACAGATCACAACAGCAATCACAACTACGCCAGTGGTAGTACGATTTTCTTCACCAATTAATCCACTTTGATTAACTGAAAATAATAGATTTTGATATAAACGTTAATTTTAATAAAAACCTACTACTGTACTAATAAATATCTGCACACATTTTTTTTTTCTTCCTATTATTGTCAAAGCACCTTATAACAAAATCAAAAGTACTCCAAAAATTTGCTCATTATAACATGCTTTCATTAAAACTTTATGACAAATTATTTCATTAAAACTTTATGACAATTATTTCATTAAAACATTATAATGAATTATTTCATTATACAGTATGAACTCCAATTATTTGGACTAATGTGATCTGAACGTAATCTGAGTATGCAGAAGTCTGGATAATGGAGACAATCATAAAAAAAGGTGTTTTATCACAAAGATATTTCTTAAAATAACTTGTTTAATAAAAAAAACACAATCAGAAAACAATCCAGTTTCATCCATGTTATATATCTTTTCGATCATAATCCTCAAAAGTTTTTGAGTATTCATTCTTCCATTCTTCAATTGTTTCTTCTGAAATGGAGGCTGCTTCTCCACATAATTTTTTACACACAATTTCATATTCTTTTTGGAATTTACTCAACCAACTATCACTTAAAACATTTTCTTTTACCAAACATAGCTAGCATACAGAGTTCTAAAAATTAACATAATGCGATAAATTTACAGGAAAAGCATGTCAATGAAATAAATCATTGAATAAAAAATAAACATAATTCAGTTCAGCTAAGCTGTCGCCCTTCTGTCCATCTCAAAACACTGCCCCTTCTCCAAATCTCTCTTGGAAGTATTTTCAATTTGTGATTGGGCATAGAGAAAAAGACTGAAGATTACGTCATGGAAAAAATAGTTTATTAATGTTTAAGAAATAAAATTCTATTTCCCATGCTGATTTTTAAGTTTAAAAAAAGTGAAAAATTCACTACATCATTTTTCCATCCTCACTTTTTATGCTCGAATTCTTTTTAATATAAATATTTAATTACAATTAAAGAAAAAATGTTACTCATAGTAATATTATTCAAAAAGAAATTCTTATTTTATCAGCAGACTGGCATATTTTCTTCTAATACACAAGTATGCTGTTTCTGTTTTTACATGACTAAAGGTTTAGTGATTTATCAGCATTTAATACCACTATTTTTAAAAATGAATCTTCACCTCATTTAATCACACAAATCTGCAATTAAATAAGGATTACTATTAAAAAATACTGGTATTCAATGTTCATAAACCTTTAAACTTGTGGTTGTGTAAAAACAAAATAAGGTGTGTAGTTAACTGCAAAACTGGGGTAAAATCAAATTATGAAAAATAGAGAAAATTAAAATGTTATGTATAACTTAATTCAAAATTAGAAATAATTTACATTTTATATTGTGAAATAGTTTTTAATTAAATTCTAATAACATTATCAACATTCAAAACAATAAATTTATAAATTCATAAATAAAGATAATTTTGTGTATCATAACTAACACAGGTATCGCAAAATAGAATATCCACATACCTGGTATAACAGTTAAATGACTAGATCCTCGTTCAGTTCCCAAAGTATTGGACATTTCACAGGTATATACACCACTATCTGTTATTTGAGAATGAACAATAATAAGAAGCTGATTTCCAGCAGTAAAAAAATGCCTTTCAGTAGCATACAAGGGGCCACCATCTTTGGTCCAAGTCAGTTTAGGCTTCGGACTTCCTGAGGCCATGCATTCCAAAACTGTAGTTTCGCCAGCTCTTGTCTCTTTATCCTCCATCTTTTTTACAAAAGATGGTGTTTCTAAAACAAAGACATGGTATATTAAGTAATGACTTGATGAAGCACATCAAGAAAAATAAAACCAATGAAATAAAATAATTTATATTAGAAAACAGAATCCCAAAAGGAATAAATTACACTTAAAAATATACTTGCTTAATATGTATTATAAAATAACACAAAACAAATTACACTTATTTCACAAAAATTGACATTACAGCTTACTACTACTTAAATTCACACTACAGCATGTAAAACACATGCATTTTTTCATGGACACAAGTTGAGAATCATTTTCTTGAATCAAAATGTAAGTAAAAAACACTTTGTACGAGAAATTATAATATATTTTTTAAAAAGCAATTTTAAATAATATATATTAGTAGTTAGTTCAATTTTGAGGTGGTGTTTTTAAGCTTGGGTAAAAACAATCTTTTTTTTTTAACTATTAAGGTGAAATGTACACTAACCCTCTAAGCGTGTGGAACGTAATATTCCGTTCACTAAGCTCCAGGTTTCACTGCAATATATGCAATGTTTAAGATAATATAATTCTATAGATTTAATGAATTTTCAAAACACTGAAGAATGATTAATACTCTCAAGGGCTACATTCATATTTGTAATTAAGTTTTATTTATAATGCTGAAAGAATAATATTTTTTAGCATTTAAAACAAAATGCAGAGAAAACAACATTAGAATTTTACCCTTTTTCAAAACACTCAGAGGGCTAATTAAAAAAAATAATAATAATAAAAGGTAGAGAGTAGATAGAAATATTCAAAAGTTTAGGATATAGCAAATGCTTCTGGTTTTTCAATAGAACATTAACAAAATCTGTTCTTTTTTTAATAAGTAGTAAGACATTTAAATCAGGGTTGGGTTTAAGCCATAGATTTAAACCGCGTTTTAACTGTCAAAAACACCAATATTTAAATATGATCAGAACAACAAAAACAAAATTGCTGTTAGTATAGCAAGATACAAAATTGCTTTTATTTAATGATAGTGCACTTTCGTTTTAGTATTAAATTATAAATTTTTCTTTGTTTATGATTAAATTGCCAAATTTTGTACGTGGATTTTTGGTGTGTCTTTTTAGCATACATACTTGGTTACATATCTTATTATATATATATACAGACTTTAACAGAAATATTTTCTCTGCAGCATAAATAATCATTAATTTTTGTTGTTGTTGTTTTTTGGGGATATAGAAACCGAAGATACAACAGATAGAGAAAAACAACAATAAAAATAAAATTGATTTTATAAATAAGAAAAGAATTTAATGATGGGTTAACCCAAAATTATGTTGTTATGTGATAAAGGAGGCAGTTTTTCAAACTATATAAAGTGGTTTATTACTTCTTGGTTTTATTATCGGATGTTTACACTAAAAGTTACTTTGCTCTTACGAACTTTTACAGGGGTCGATGCACGTTTTTTTTCTTGGGGCCCCATTTTGTGAAAAGTAAAGGTTATTTTTGTGAAATTTATTATATTTTTGTGAAAAATAACATTTTGTAACGAAAGTTGAAATCCAGTTAATCAAATTCGAACCAGGCATTTATAAGCAAAAACTTTTTAAAATCCTTTTGCTGAAGTATTCCTCTCTGGTGAACGTGTTTGTTTATAAATTACACATTTTAAAACATCACAAAATAATAAATAAATAATAAATAGTAAGTTTTTATGGAATAGAATTTTGTGATGGGGAGCATTTTATCAAATTGATTTTTGTGAAGGGAGGCCCATTTTATCTAATTGATTTTTGTGAAGGGAACCATTTTATTGTTTAGATTTTTGTGAGCCCCTAAATAGGCCCCAAATTTTCCCTGGATCGACCACTGTTTTATCCCATATTTTTTTAGTTTCTTTTTTCGGCAATATTATCTGAAATAACAAAGTGTTTTTCAAATAATAATCAAAGATGTTATAGATACTTAAACTGATATATTAGACAGTAATAGAAGTTGATTATTTTAGATTCAAAACAGACTGATCCGATTCAGAAAATATCAAAATCAGAAAATTGAGATACAGTTTCAAACAAATTGCATTTGAAAGTAATTTTTTTTTCTTCTATTCACATGGGTAAAAACTGAAATTGTGCAATGATTAGAAGTTAAGAGCTTTACAATAAAAATGAAATTGCTCCGGTCATGGCCACCATCGATATGAAGTCAGCATTGTTCGTGGGCATGTTTTTTCTTTATAATACAGGTATGGCTGGCTCAGAAATACAAAACAAAAACTTTAAGACTTGTTTTATTTATTTATTTTACCTTTCTCATCTTTAAAATAAAAATTAATCGATAACAGAAAAACTACCTTTGAAATTACAATGATCATTCTTTGCTAAAATCTGAATGGAACCATTAAATTTCACAATAACAATAAAATAAATGTTTTGTGTCTCTTGATGCATTACCTACATGTTCAATTCTATATTTAAGTATTGATTATAATTTGAAATACCAAAAAACTAACTACTCAATAAGAATAATTTTTTTTTTTTTTTTTTTTAATGGATGCACAATTAAATTTTCTTTTATAAATAAAAGCAAAATTATTTAACGTATGTATGTATGTATGCTCTAGTTTAAATATTTAGAAAAAGATTCAATTTTAAAAATTTAGGGAGGGTCATACTAAAAAGGAAAAAAAAAATCTTGGGTTATTAAAAAAAATAATTAATACCTAATACAGTTAATGTTGCATTAGCTGTGATAGTTCCAGCAATACTGACAGCTAAACAACTATAAACTCCTGTGTCACTGGGTTTCACATTTACAATGAAGAATACATCATCAGTAGGCATCACATGCATCCGCCTTTCTCGGGCAGCAGGAAAGTCTTCTCCACCTCCATCTTTTCGCCAGGAAATTTCTGGAGCGGGTTGACCTCTAGCACCACATTCTAACCTTGCTGTACTTCCAGTTTTAATAGCAACATCTACAGGTGTTTTGGTAAATACAGGAAATACTAAAAGAGACAGAAAATTATTAATCTAAATGTTATTAATTAAAGAATGAAGCATGTTTAATAAAAAAATTTAATTCCTCATAACACCCAAAGTAAACATAATTTACCCTCCATGTAGATTTAAGAATGTAACAGTTACATTCAAAACAAAATTTAAAAAATAGTATTTATTTATTATTTATTTTTTTTAATTACACTTATTTTTTTTCTACTTTTTAGTGTTTTAAATATTTTGTTGTTATACCCATAATCTAGACAAGTATGTGCCTGAAAAGATGGATAAATTGCTATGCATAGTTTTTGATCCTATAAAACTTTTGACTGATTTCAACATTAAATGGTTTTTTAAATAATTCTTTGATTTAAAAACTGTCAGCCTCAGACTGTTTATCATACATTTCTCTATAGGTTTTCATGTTTTTAAATGCAATAACTTTTTATTAGCTGAGAAAGTGAAAAGGTCACAATAAATTCAATTGTAGCAGCAGCATTCTTTTTTAGGTAGCTTCTGTTACAAAAAGCTACCTATTGCAGCTGTTCAGAGGAAAGCAATTCCAGAAAATTTTGGTATATTTTGTTGATTTATATATATATGACATTTGTCATGCTGTAACTCTCTTATTTATAAACCAAATTGGATGTGACTCAGTATGTGTGTAGGACATACCAAGGTCTCGACAGAGTTCATTGGGCAGCTTCATCTGCCATCTTATTTCAAAATGGCAACCAGTTAAAAAAAATTTAATTTTTAAAAATTCAAAACGATGTTTTAAAAAAATATAAATTGAAACAAATGTTTCTGTTAAATGTTGGATCGTGATACAAGGATTCCAAAACATTTTTTTTGTTTTGGCTTTATCTTAAAAAATTGCTGAGATATGCAGTTTGAAATTCTTCTATCTTTGTGGCTGACATTTTGAAACAATCTAACATTTATTAGGCTGTAACTCTTGTAGTTATGAACCAATATGAATGTGACTGATCATGTGTACAGGACATACCAAGGTCTCGACAGAGTTTGTTGACCAGCTTCATGCGTCATTTTGTTTCAAAATGGCAGCCAGTTAAAATTTAAAAAAAAATAATTTAAATTGAAAAAGGTGAATAAAAAGTTATAAATTGAAAAAGTTGTTTCTGTTAAGTCCTAGATCGGGATACAAGGATTCAGGAGCATTTTTTGTTTTGGCTTTATCTTACAAAATAGTTGAGATGTAGCTGTTTGAAATTCTAAGTTGGCTGATATTTTGAAACAATCTGATTTTTGTTGTGCTGTAACTCTCATGCAGAAATTCGTATTCAAATTCAGTATTAATGAAAACCGGGATTGAATCTTCTATAATCAAATCGGGTTCCAAGCATTTTAGCTTTGGGTGTTTGAGTAAAATGAGTTGAGTTGAATTTTTAAAAACATGGGATAGGGAAGCTACCTTTTCCTCCAGGTACATGCCGGAAGGGCTTTATTTTATTTTTATTTTTTTTAAGAATAGGGAACTGCCTTTTATATATATATATATATATATATATATATATATATATATATATATAACTTTTTGTAATAATCCTTATTATATATATATATTTTTTAAATAGCATATTTACAACTGAATATGAGATTAGGTGAAACCACATATTAAAAGTAAATAAGTGTTATTTTATAATTTATGAATAATGAATTTTGCTTTATAAATTTTAAAGCTTTATTTTTTTACTGGCCCCTGGGGAGAACCCTTATAAGGGGATGTGTACAGATGCTATATACCTGAGCTAGAGGTCTGTACGATCCCTGTCCTGGGTCAAAGTCCGAGCATGACCTGTGCTCGGGCAAATTGTCATTCACGAAACTAGGCTGGGTCTGGTTTTTACTCTTTCCGGGCCAAATATCATGATTTTTTTCTTGCGACCCACTTGCTGAAATTTTAGATTTCTTTTTTTCTGTGATCGTTTCATGAAATTCACCACCCAGTAATCATTCAAATTTTTTTTTTTTAATGATGTACTAACGAATTGATTTTGCAGAATTCGGCAAAAAATAAACAATTCCCAGAATTCTGATAATTTTGGGAAGAATCACATGCTCATATCTAGCGTCTGCCTGTAAGAACATATCTGAATTCTCCACGAACTAAAATTTAATGTGTGAGAACCCAAGATTATTATTCTTTAACACTAATTTTTCTATGCCGCTGCTGACTTCATTTGCGGCACACATCAACACTTTTTTTGTAGAATGATTTAAGAGAAAAAAAAAAAGTAGCAAAAATTTGAAGAAAAGTGGTATCCCTGCATTATACATTTTTATTATCTGAAATACAAACACTAATTCATTTACTAGCTTAAGAAATGAAAAATAAGTCTTAGTTAATTATGGTTAAGGTGGTTAATAATGGTTAAATACAACTAACAACCTATATACAAATAAACAAGGACAAGCGGTCGGAACAAGATAAAAATTTATACGCTGACAGAAAAAGCGCCAATGTTTCCAAAATCACAACTTTTTGTCTATGTCCACCAATCACTTCACAAAATTTGTAGGCTTAATAGATAAAATAGACATATTATACACAGCCAATGATTTGCCTGTAACATATTCGTTAAATAAATATTCTTTTCAATAATTTTTCATCATAATTTAATAAAATATTAAATTCAGTTTTCAAGAAAAAGTTTTCAATATTAAACATTGGCTTCTTTTTTTTTTAGTAAAGAAATTGAAGAACTTTTTTAAATCCCATTTTACATTCTAGAAAACTCAATGAAACCAGAGAAAAAAAAAAAAAAAAGGAGAGTCATCACAATTACAAATTTTTAAATTCTAAAAAATTTCAATTAAAAATATACACAAATATTATTTATAATAAAAATTATACCAATGAAATATCTTAAATAATGATACTATACATTATATGGAATTTATGAAGCATATTAAAATGCAAAACAATACTCACCATGAACAGTTATTCTAGCTTTATTAGAATAGACTGAACCAAAATGATTAGAAATCACACACTGATAGCGACCTTCATCTTCATCTTGAATATTGTGAATGTTTAAGAAGCTTGTTAAGACAGTAAAATTGCCTTCCTGCTTGCTCGAATTCTTTATAATATGCCTGGCATTGTACAGCAACTACATAATTATAATAAAATATATAAATAAATACATATATATTCAAAACAAACTGTACAAGGACTTTATTTACATAATTTACCCCAATGCCTTTACTTTTACAAATAAAGGGTATTGATCTTGATTTATTATACTCAAATATATATTATATATGGAAGTGAATTTGAAGGATGGAAAATATTTACTGTAGTATATGGCAATAAAAAAGAATATCATTAAAGACAACCTAACAGCCTTAAATTAAAAAAGACTTCATCAAGAAACCAACTTTATCCTTGGATATTTATAAGTCAATAACTATACAATAGAATCCTGTTAGAACAAACTCTACAGGACAGCAAAGATTTGTTAACAGGAAATTGTATTTTAATGGAATTACAGTTGATTTATAATTGCCAAGAAATAAGTAATGTTAATTAAGCTAAAGTTAGACCAACAAAATGGCCTATTGTAGCTTTTTTTTTATAATATCCTAGATATTTCTGCATATAACTCAGTTGTATTATTTCTAAAGACCAATCCAGCATTGAATATGAACTCATTTCACAAAAGAGGAATCTTAATAGGAAAACTTGTCATGACTTTGGTTTTCCACCACATTGAAGGAAGAAATCGTCTGCCAAGAGCAAGGGCTGTCTGAAAATTGGAATTTGAAATTCTGGACATCCTGAACCACGACCCGGAAGCATAGAAAGCACTGGCAAAAGGGGAAGATGTCACTTGTACCCACAGACTTATAACAAAAGTTTTGCAAATGTGGTAAGATTTCATTCAAGTGTGTAATGATTGTACATAATTGAAAGTTTTCTATAATTTTTTGTTGTATTAAACGAATGTAAAAATAGAAATATGTAATAAATACTGGAAAGATACGTCTTACATTGTACTGTTTGAATGTGTACAGTGATTTTCGGGAGTGATTGAAGGAATTACAGCATTTTTATTCCATAAATACAGAGAAGTGCATTAAATTAATACTCCCTTATATATAAGACAAATTTAAATGATAAACAAATGAAAAAAGGAAAAAAAACAATAACTGACCCATTAAATTAATTAAAAATATTAAATAAAATGTGAATGTAATTCCATAACATTGAATATAACACCATGGGTCATTTTTGACATAGACACCTTATGTGTATATACATTGCAACAACCTAGGAAGGTTAAGGTTTGTGATACTAATAAGTTCTTACTCCCAATACAATATGATTTTTCCCCCCTTTGTCTTATGAGAAAATTTCTCATGAGAAAGCATGGGAACTAAGATAATTGGTTAATAAACAAATAGACAATTTTGTCCTAAATATTATATGAATAAATCAGAATTCATACTCAAATTTGGGATAGGGATTTTACAGATAGGGATTTTACAAGATAGGGATTTTACAGGGAAAAAATATTTTTTAGGAGTATTTTGGAAATAATCATAAAAAATAATATCAATCAATTTATAAGAGGGCAAAAAACAGAAAAATTGATGAATCTCGTGATTTTTCATGCTATTGATTGACAAATTTCGGGATATTTTCCCGTGGCTGACTGGCAAATTTAGCAAATTTTTTAATCGATGAATTTCATGATTTTTTCCTTGAGATCGATTGGCAAATTTTGTGATATTTAATCATGAGTGACTGACGAATTTCGCAATTTCCCCCCCCACAAATGATATTATTAAGGAATTTTATGATCTTTTTTTCCTTTAAAGGATTGATGAATTTTGTGATTTTCCTCCCCAAGAATTTTGTGATTTTTTTCCTGTGATCGATTGACGAATTTTGCTATATTTTCCTGCTGACGATTGGTGAGTTTCTGGATATTTTTGCGATATTCTTCCTGCAACTGAATGATGAAATTTCTGATCTTTTTTTCCTGTGATCAATTAAAGTAACTCTGTCCCTATCAGAAAACACAGAATTCCAGTATTGAAAATGAAAAAAATAACAGAATTCTGATATATAACCAGAACACAATCACACTAAACAAATTTAATTTCCAAAGAGGAAGGAAGATAAAAAAAAAAAAAAAAAAAAAAAAAAAAATTCACATAAACATTATTAAGAACAATTTAAACTTACTTTGCCATCCTTACGCCAGTGGATGCTGATATCAGTTATGCTGCTGCTTCGAGACTGACATTCTAATGTAACATTCTCACCCTTCAGAGTTGTTTTAGTATTAGGCTCTTTTATGATAATAGGTTTTGGAGAACTCTCTGTTAAACAAAATAATAAATTGACAGTCAAGTAAATTATACAAACATACAATTGTATTTATCATTCATAAAATTTTACAGAAACATATTTATTAAGAAATGGGTCACTTTTAACTCACTGAAATATATATTTTTTAAATTAAACACTGACAGAAACAGAAATTTTCATTTCCTATAATATTTATATGACAGAAGACATATCCTAAAAGGGTTGGGTTCTTCTAGGTCAGTGGAAGAAACAGAGAAAAAACCAGAAGAACTGGAAGAGTCAGACAGAAAATAAAAATTAAAATTAAAATTAAAATACATCAACTACATAAAAGATTTTAAAACAAAATAAAATAATAAAATAGTTTAACTTTATAATTCTAATGAAATATTAATACTAGAAACAAGATTTATTTTTATTAATGTACAAATAATAACAATAATAAATAGATTTTAGTTTAATTAAACCCAGAAACTTCTTTCTTTTCTATTTCTGTTGCACTAGATTGCTTACAAAAAGGCACGGCAAACATTGCTGATGCAACTCATGAATGGCTTACACTTTTACAATGTAATGAACTTAAACCTTGTATGCAAGCTGTAATGGATAAGTTTAACAAAGAAATTCAATTCCATCACATGTTTGCCTATTTTATGTATCCAAATCACAAAGAAAAAAGATTTAGTCATTAACAGAAAGAAACAACAAGGAAATGGATTGAAGAAAAGAACAGCGATCTACTACCGGTTTGTAATATTATTTGACCCTAAAAGTGGCTCGTATCCAAAAACTGCAAGTTATGTGGTGGAAAAGTTTTTGTGAGTCAGTGACATATCAGATAAACTCTGTGGATATGTTGAAATATTTTTAAACTGCCCTTTTAGTTTTGCCGGACTTGAAAGAATTTTTTTTCTCTTTTGCATTCATTAATTCTAAGCTGAAAAATGAATACAATATCCTACTGCAAAAAATTTTTTTGTTTTGTTATACTACGTTGCACTGTGGTAAAGAAAATGAAGAATGTGACGATACCTTTTAATACTGCAATTAAGATATGCTTACATTTGACTAAAATAACACCAGTATTTTTAAAAAATAATTTTTGACTTATTAAATTGCAGAATTTCTATGAGCAATATAATTCAAAAATTAAACAATTTTTTTTTTTTTGCATCATGCAAAATTGAGGCATTGTAGCAGTAAGATACATACAAGATTTAATGCTTAAAAGCTAAATTGGGTCATTGTACAGAATCGAGAATGTGTGCATAAGTGGTGTTGGGAATAGAACTTGAAATTAAAAAATAAACAAATAAATCATGCAATAAATGATGAAATATATATGAAACCCACTTTATATTTTTTAAATGAGTTAATGATCAAAACTCAATCATTGAAAAGATAGACTCATCAAATTTGTAAAGAAATTGAAAATAAAATTATTAATCAAGTAATTAAAAATATTCATATCACTTATTTGTCACTTCTTCAATTTACCTTAGGAGGAAGGAAAGGGTGGAGGGACTACTTTAGTTTCCCTCAAACATTTTAGGGAAGGGTGGAGGGACTACTTTAGTTTCCCTCAAACATTTTAAAACAAACTGCTTAGACAATTTTTACCAAAAATCTAACTCTTTACAAAGAAAAAATTACAAGAATTCAGATTTCAATTAAAAAAATTGTTTAATATTAATTTTGTATCAACGTATTAGCATGAGGTTTGATGATTACATTTCACACTTTAGATGAAATCTCATCTTACCTTTTTAAACTAAAATGACAACCTAAAGTACTTACCACAAAGCATTTCTGTAGTTGGAACTTCATAGATGAATTTCCCTTTTAACCTATCTGGAAAACCACACTTTGCATGCACTTGATAGTGAAAATTCTTAGACATCCAAGCCAGTCGACAGTCACATAATAAGCTACTAGTGTTTAAAGATCTAAAAACAGAAAAGTTTCAGTTTTTTAAAAAATATCCAGTTTATAAAACAAATATTATAAGCATAATAATATCAAAATAATAAATGACAGTTAAGACTTAGAAATTTTTTGAGAGAAATTTTCAAAAACTCACATCTATATCTTCCTCTAAAAGGCTATTAGGCTAGTGCTTAATGCAATAAGTAAAATAAGAAAAAAAAAAGGTTTGTTACATTCTTAAACATTAACAGCTTGTACTTCTAAACATTAAAGTAGTTTTCTGTTAATGTTAATGTTTAATGTTAAAATCGTTTTCACAATATATTTCTTTCCAAAGAAAGAAAGAAAAAAAAAAACTGGAAATATCTTTAAATACTATTGAAAAATACCAATTTAATTAAATAGAAATACAACTTATATTGCAAGCATATACAATGATATTTAACCACAGTGAAAGAAAAACATGCAATTAAAAGTAATGAATGCTAAAGGAACAACACTAACTGTGTGCATTTTGCTAATATTTATTACTGCTGTTATTTAAGGCATCTTTAATTTCCAGTCTCTTTTAAAATTTGGCTCAACTTTAAATTACAATACTGATTCAATTAATAAACTTTTTTTTGGAATTTGGGGAGAGGGGGAGATTTTTAACAAAAATTGTATTTCTAATTGTACTGATGACAAATTTTCTCAATATTTTTCCTTCACTGTTAAGGACTGAAATATCCTACTGTTTCATTACTAGCCCATTGGATGAAGAAATGAGACTAATAAAAGATCAATATTTTTATAAATATCTATAATTTGTTGAGAAATATTTTTACTTAAAAGAGTTAAAATAAAACTGCTTGTTTTATTTTAAAACAAATAATCATATGCCCTAGTATTTATCCAAAAAAGTTATAAATTCATGCTTTGTGCATTTAAATTTTGTAAATAAATACTTCACAGTAAAAGTCGATAAAAGTAAAAAGTTAAGTCAATAAAATTTAAAAACTATTGTTTATACTTACAATTCTTGTAGATGAATCAATTCGTCAAAAGAGTTTTCTTCCATGGTAGTAATTTCATTTTCTGTAAGATTTAATGACTCTAGTCTATTTAAACCACTAAATGCTTTCTTGGCAACAGCTTTGATTTTGTTATTTGCCAAACCTAAGTACTTCAGTCGAATTAATCCAGCAAATATTCTTCCAGTGTCTTCAATTGTCCATGAGACTTCATTGTTTTTCATTTCCCTTAAAAAATAAATGACAGTTATTAGCATTTTACAGCTAATTTGTAAACATGAAAAATTAAAGAAGACTAAATTAGAGTTTTATTCATATATGATATAAACTATAATTCCTAATAAACCCTAAAGACAGTACAGTATGGGTGACATAACTATAGGGGGCTTAGGTGGCAAATGGCATGGTCCCCAACTGTGCTATTCCAGGATTCAAGCATACATATGAATGAGTTTTCCACTGTAATTTCATTAGCATAAGTATCTCGTTGTGCAGAAGATATTCTTAAAAGAATACTTACTTATTTTTCAGTTACATCTTTGCAAAAATTGAATAAAATAAATTTTTTGGCATGTTATGTAATACAGTTGCTAGACAGCAGTTAAATGAAAGAGGAAAAACAAAGAAATATGTTGGAAAATTTATAAAAAGTGAGAAAGTAAAATGTTTTATATATTTTGAAACAGATGTACAAAATTTTGCA
Organism: Maratus michaelseni; assembly: GCA_963931845.1. Lineage (NCBI taxonomy): Eukaryota > Metazoa > Arthropoda > Arachnida > Araneae > Salticidae > Maratus > Maratus michaelseni. The sequence continues at coordinate 192,427,551 of OZ007591.1, forward strand.
ACAAGTTACACAATTGATTTTTTATTTCTGACAAATATATTGGCAAAATTTTAAACCGATTGAATTAATTTAAAACCACCATATCGATAATCATCCATAATTTAACATTCAAATCAATTATTCAAATGTGCTATTTTCTTTTCAGCAAATGATGAAATAAAAAAAAATTCTGAATTTCTATAGAAAACCACTATGACATGAAAGGAAACATTCTATATGTTTTGAACAAATGAGCCAAATTAAACTGAACTATACAGCTAATTCCGAGTACCTCACCAACATATCTAGCTAATTGGATGCATTTTGAGGAGTTATTGAAGAACAGACATACAAACAAACAGACAGACTCCAAAAAACTTGTCGTTAAAAAACAGTGAGCCTCTATGCGACTTTTCGGCAATTATTACGAACATTGTTAACTGATGTTATTTTTCAGAAAAATTAATTTATATCTGATTATGTACTTTAATAATAAGTATTTAAGTGTTTCAATAGAGATTCTTCAAAGAAAATTTGGTCAAATTTGTGTTTTTGCTATGAAAATTTATGAAATATTATTTGTATCTTTTAAATACTCAAGAAAAAGGGAGAAATGCTGGAATGTAAGGAAGAAAAGAAGGTTATGTTAAAAAAACTCTTCTTTGAGGGGGTGGGGGGGGGGGACTAGGCAGGTCTATAATACATGAAAAAAAAAAAAAAAAAAAATCTCAATTTGGCTAAAAATAATGCAGCAAAGCCAGCCGATTAAAATGGCACAAATTTTGTAATACAAAGATGGTGAACCTATTACATGCATGCCCGAGATGCATGTATGGCAATTTATTCTTAAAATAATATTTGCATAATCACACATATTAACAATAAAATTCATTACACATATATACAATAGAACCTCTAGTTAACAATCACTAAATCCTGACCAAAATTTCGTTAAATAGAGAAGACTTTATAAAATAGAGGGTAAAATAAATATTTGCTCAAATAACTTGTTTAACTCGATTTATTGAATTAAAATCAACACACACATTTAATGTACTACTATTTGCCGATTAATTTTCAGGATGTATTAAACAGTATTTAAATTATTAAAATAAAAACTTACATAATGATGAGAATGACGAAAGCATCAGAAATGGTGTTTAAGTACAATTAGAGAAGAAAAAGTTTTTACACTGAAAAATAGTCTTATTCTATGCTGATCTTTTCAAATACTTGTATATTTTTCAAAAAATAACATATGTTTGTAAGGAATTGAATACACCACCTGGTACATTTTCTTGAAATTCAAATCCATGCCTAATTATTTCATCATGTTATCGCGTGAAGACTTAAGAAGACATTTACTTTTCTCTTCATTATTTTCCTCTTCGTCTAACTCATGAATTTTTCACACAGTTTCTAAAATACCAGCAACTTGTTGCTTCATTTATATTATGCCATGATTTGCTCTCAAATCAGAAATACAGTCTCACAAATTTCAAATGTCAATTATCAGTTGATTGTTATCAATAGCATCTGGTATTTTCTTCAATATGCTTCTGCAAAAATGATATCTGAGATTCTTTATGAAATCATAGTCCATTGGCTGCAAATTATTATATATCATATTACGTGGAAAGTAAAAAGTCTTATTTATATATTTTTTTTTTAAGTTTTTAGTGCTTTTAGGATGAGATGGGCATTTGTCAATAAACATGGCAATTTTATGACATTCTTTAGCACTACGTTTAAAGTTAAGAATTCACTTTTCGAAAATATGAGCAGTCATCCAAGATTTTTTATCAAAATCATATTCAAACTAAGGATTTTACACCTTTAAAACATCTGTATTTCTTGCTTTTTCCAATAACAAGAAATTTCAGTCTCTATTTACCCATATATGAGATGCCACCATAACTGTACATACTGTAACTACTTACCTTACTGTGTTTTTCCCCAAAACATATATAGTTTTTAAAAGTTCGTGTTTTAATGGGATGGCATTTAAAAAACAATGCAGTTTCATCTGCACTGAAAATGTTATAAGGGGTTCAAGATTTTTTTCAAAACACCTCATTCCACTGATCACAATCTTCATTACTCACATCTGCACTTTCTCTGAATATTACCTTTTTTTAAAATTATTATTCTGTGATGTTTTTTAAATTTATCTAGCCAGCCATTACTTATGTTTAATTCAACAAGACCCAAAGATTTTGCATATTCAACAGCTTTTTCCTTAATTATTGGTCTAGATAGAGGCACATTTTTATCGCATACCAATAAAGTCCACATCAAAAAAGTTTCATCCACATCTTTGTACAAGCATGATTTAAGCCATTTTCTACCTGTGCTACAGTCGATTAGTACTTCACTTTGTTTTAAAATTGCTCTGCAATTTCTTATAATAGTTCATAAACTGTTTGCAGGAATGCCAAATTTTAACACCATTTTTTTTTTTCTTGATTTCGCTAACATCATCCTCAACCATTTTCTCTTTTTGGAACTAAGACACCTTCACTTAGACACTTTTAAAATCATGAAACATGTTAAAATCTAAAGTTAGGAACTGACGCCATTATACTTAGAAATAAAATTCCATGATATCGCCTTTCCACTTTTCTGGAAGAAACATTTTCCTCTCCATCCTCTTATTGCTTCCTTAACCTGTCCCATTTGGTAGCAAAGACCAATAGCAAAAGCAATTTAAGCAGACAAAGAACTTGACTCCAAGTAGTGGGGGACTTTTGTGGAATGTGTGTAATTTGTTAGCAAAGTGATACATGAATGGGTTGCTCAAAAAAATAGGAGTGCAAAAGTGGGAAAAGTAAAACACTATTCCCAAGCACAATTTCTTTTGAATAGTCATCACGCAGCTTCGTTAAATAGAGGTTTTGCTTCGCTATACATAAATTATTTTACACATAAACTTTTTCAAAGTTCAAAGTTATGGAAATAAATTTGTTAAATAGAGCAATTTGCTAAATAGAAGTTTGTTAAATAGAGGTTCTACTGTATGTATGTATATATAGAGAGAGCAGACTTCAAAGGTACCTCTTTTAAAGCCACTTTTTGACATTCAAGGTAGAAAATTTGAACTCTGACCGTCATGGCAATATCATGGTATAATCGACATAATGGGTATATCCATTCTTTCATTTTGATATACAGGATGCTATATATCAAACACTATACCAATTGTTTCAACAACAATCATAATATAAATAATAATACACTTGAAAAGAACTGGTTTACTCTCCTAAATTTGACAAATATGCCAATTTTAGGAATACATTTATTATAATATAATGTTGCAGATGACGATGGTCAAATCACCAAACATACCAAACCTTTGTTTCACCCTTCTACATTATTTTTTGCTGTATGTTAGTTACTTAGAAAGCTTTTTTAAAACATTTTTATTATCCTACCTTGAATTTAATAATTTTTAAATTGATAACTTATTTTTATAGAAATGTAAAAAAATTGTTTAGCTTAACACATTTTATTTGAATAATTTTTATTTCAAATTTGTTACTATTGAATATTTATTTATTTATTATTATAATCATTATGATTATTATATATATTTTTTAAAAACGGGCTACTATTTATGGCATTATTTATTTTATGCCAGCCTTTTGTTTAAATGATGAAAAAGATAAAATTTTGTATTCTGATCACTCTTACTATCCCAATTTATGAATTAAAAAAACTTTCATCTCAATAATATTTGAAGATACATAAGAAAAATAATATAATAGAAAATTTTGGAAGGACTCATTCATTTAAATAGATTTGTTAAATCAAATAAGCCTTTTTACAAAATATTTACAACAATACTTATATTAATTAAAAAATAATACTCTTTTATAAATCACTTAATTCTTATAAAACTATAAACGTAAAATGTACTGTAGTTTCATTTTTAAATGTGGATATTTTGAGTTATAAAATCAGTTTATACATAAATGGATGACAAACAACCTTTATAAAATTAGCTATGCTTTTGAAATATAGTAAAGTAAACTACAGGGTTATAAAAAATAAATGCCTTAATTTGAAAATTAAATAACTCATTAAGCATAATAAATATGAAGATAAAATAAGTGACTATCCGGTATCTCTTAAATTTTATATGATGTAATTTTAAAAATAGCTCAAATTTTCGTCAATAGATGGCACTCCAGCATGAGATACAATAAAAATACTCAAATTTCAAAATTCAAGGCTTTTTTTTAATTTAAATCGCTAAATAGAGTAAAGATTAAAACTTGAGATATTTTTAATGCAATTTTAAGTGTTAATTCGAGCCTTCTTACAATTTGAGACCGTGCACAATGAAGTGCCCTATGAAACTTTATTTTTTAAATTACAGCATATGAAATTTAAGAGCTACCAGCTATAAATATCACTGTTTTCAATCTTCATATTTATTATAGTTAATAAATTATTGAATTTACAAATTGAGGTGCTTATTACTTGTAACCCTGCATTTTGTACGAATTATAATATTTACTGTTAATGGTCATATTAAATAAATTTCATCTATTTAATGGGACTGTTCAGACAGGGCATAAAGAGTATTAGTAAAATAATCATGATGAGAAAGCAGGAAATGCATAAACCAAATTCATTTGAATAAAATTACAAAATATTTAGAAATAATATGGCACCCAAAATTTCCTAAAAAGCATTTCTCTTGAATGATATGTTTTCATTAAAAAAAAATTGCTGCTTAAGGGACAACTATATTTTTAAACAATTATTTTTATAAATTCAAATGCAACTGAGAACTATGAAAAAATAACGATTTAACACAAACAGAAAATTTTCATTAATGAATATAAAAGCAGATTTTTAAATACTTACAGATATTGCAAAGCTTCTAAGGATTTGAATGCACCTTCTTCAATGTAAGTTATAAGATTATCACTCAATATAAGTCGTTTTAAAGAGAAAAGCTTATCAAATGTTTTGGCATAAATTGACTGTAACTTATTATGGGACATATCACTAAAAAGAGAATAAGGAAATGTTTGAAAATAGGGGAAAAAAATACTCTTTTAACATCAATATATTTTTTTATATAATAATGTTCATAAAAAGATTCAGTAGAGTAGACTTTGTTTAATTCAAACTTGGGTAATTCAAATAGAAGTTCATTCCCCTTGAAAGTAGAATTTAATCAATCCAAAATTCATAGTGCTGAAAAAAAAAGAAAAAGAAAAAATGCAAATTTATCTTTTTCCTTTCCCTGTGTATGAGAGAAAGTCATTGGGTAAAAAATTATTGTTTTGTTTATAGCTTCCACCCCCTCTTCAAAAAACATTGGATTTTCCGCTCTTTTGTATGTGTGTCCTTGTAATGTCTTTGGAATCTTCCCCTCCACTCACAAAACATTTTTAAGAATGGGCAATAGCGAAAATCTTTAATATGAATCGAAGGGAAATTGAGGATTTTGTTGAATGTATAAAAATTATAAATGTAAACAAAGATTATGAATTTCTTTACACATATGAGGCTTTAATAAAACTATTATTCACAGTGTATGTCATTCCTGTGCCAACAGAATATGTGATGTTTATTTGTGCCCGTTTTTAATGGTGGTTGAAATCATGTTTGAAGAAAAGTTTTTGTAAAATGAGATACCCTGGTGACAAATTTAAAGGTAAGACCCACTGCATGTTAATTGTATTTATGCACTTACCTTGCTTCTTAGTTTCCTAAAATAGCGTGTTTTCATTAATTCAAATTTTTGACGATTTTTTATTTTTTTACTTTTTGAAGAGGGGGGGGGGGGGGGGGGGGGCAAGTCTACTGACTAAAACCTTTCACTTAAGACAAAAATGAAGTAAAATGAATCGGTAGTTTTCTCTCATGGACTGTCAAAAGAACCGACCTTGTGTTTTAAATATATAGATTATTGTTAGATTTAATATATATAAACATACTAGTAATGTAATGATCAAAATTATGTAAAAGTGATCATGTTAACTACAAATATTTTAAATATTTATTTTGCATATTTTTATAAAATTTAAAAAATTTATATGTTAACAGACACATTAAACAACATATAAATCTACAGATAAAAGCCAGATATATGAAAAATACATTTCCATTCACAAATTATTTAATATATATACTTTTACAACTACTAATATTTTAAACTTCTAAAATTCTTCCAAGCATTAGAGGCAATGAAAACATCCTTATTAAATATTAATGTATAAATAAATACATTTCTAAAATGAAATTCAAAGAATGAATAATAATTTATAGAATAATAATTATAGATGACAAATCAATTAAGGTTTTAGCTTCTATGATATACCTCAATAATATATCTAGATAAAACAATACAAAACAGGACAAGGCAAATAAAAATATCAGATATATATAACTTACAGTTCAATAAGCCGTTTTCCTGAATCCCAGGCATCATCTTCTATTTCAGAAATATTATTGTTATTAACGTATCTGAAAAGTTCATAATAAAATATTAGAACTTTAATTTAAAAAACAATAAGAATAACCTATATAACTCTTAAAAATATACCCATTATGCATAAGCATATTTACAATCAGATTTCAAATTAATACAATTTGATTTCAGAAATTTTAAATTGATTTTAATTTAATTTTAAATTATATGAAGACTTTTTATCAATTAACATTCAAATAAAACAATAGGAAAGAGAAAAGGGGGTGGGGGGGGGAGCAAAAGGGCAATACATTAAAAATATTATTATTATTGTTATGTCACAAACATATGCTTTTTTTAAATTCTTTTTCAATAATTAAAATTTACATTTTCATTTTTTTTTTTTTTTTTTTTTTTTTATTTAAAATACTTTTATTTTCTATTTTTTATTTCTTTTTCAATAATTCCTGCTTTCTAAATTTATTTATTCGATTGGCAACCATAACTTTATGTTTTATTTCTTTTCCTTTCATAAACAATTGCCATCTTTTTTCTAATCATCTTCTTCCCGACCTTTTTCAAATTCTATATGTGGTTGTCAATCACATATTAATTTTGTTTCGCCAACGCTCTGCTTTGTGAATGCAACTCCGATTTTGCGTGTAGTACTTTCAAATTTTTAAGCATTTTTTCTGTGGCATCATATCGTTTCTGGAGAGGTTTTGATGTCGTAATGTCATTGTTGTGGATTCTTACAACCACTACCATATTTTTATTTAATTCAATTTAAGAAATATTTTATTTGTCCTTATTCATTTAATTTTAATATTCGCATTCAAAAATTATTTTAATTCCTTTTTAATCTTCCCCTGTAAACTTTTCTTTCTTTCATAACATTTTGCTTTTTAAAAATGATAGTAATCTTTTTTGTTACCTCTGTACTTCCGGTATTGGATTTTACTAGAAGCTTCGATAACATTCTTTGCGTATGCCCACTTCCTGTTCTAAGCTCCGCCCCTCGCCAATCAAATTCAAATGTTTTTAATACGTATTTTTTTATTTCTGCCGATTGGTGTTTTTCAATTTTTTTTTGGCACCCCCCCCCCCCCCTCCGTGCCCTGTCAGCGCGGATTCTGCACGCTTTCGTCAGACACACTGAGATGTTTGCTACTAGAGTGTAACATGATGACTTGGCTTGCTGTGAAAAAATGTTATGAGTACATCTAAAGTACGATATGAAGAAAATATTCTTTTTTTTTAAACGTGATACTTGACGGCCTATAAATTATCTTCTAAGTAAGGCAAAGATTTTTGCAGTTCCACAATGGAGACGCGATGAGTGGTTCTTACTTGTGATAAGTGCACAGATCCTACTGGTCCTGTATGCGGATAATTAATTTTTGTTCTGTTTCATATAATGCGACGTTCTTTGTTGGGTTAATGACAAGTCGTAGAAAATATTTTTTTAACGCAATTGCCTCCGAACTCCCTAAGGGAAGGTTAAAAAAAAGGTATCAATTACTTGTGCTAAAAAGGAAATGGAGCTAAAAAAAATGATCATCCATTTAGTAATATCGTTTTTTTTTAGAAGAAAATCTCTTTATGAATAAAGATTTTATTCAAAGATGAAAATTAGCAGTGCAATTCTTTCACTTGTTTTCTTATCTTATTTTTTTCAGATGACCGCAGGTAACAATTTTTACTTTTATCTTCATTGTTCTTGATTATAAATTTGCATGAATAATTTATTTAACAAATCTTTGTTTTAATAATTAATGTCATGTCGAAGTGGTCTTTTGCGGCCACACAATATATGTACCCACTATATTCTTTTGATCACAAAACCAAATATATATATATGTCTGGAATATTAACAAGATTCCAGTGTTTGAAAAAAGGGAACTTATCGTCCAACCACCACAGTCATGGAGAGCTCTGATTGGCTACAAATTTTCGGCACAGAACAAGTAAGCTGAGCATACTGTTCGTAGCCACTCTCCTCTTTCTCTTCTGGATGCTCATGTGGAAAGACATCTGCATGAATGTTCCAATAAATAACTTTTTTTTTCCTGTTAGTATTAGGCCTACTGTTGGGCTAAACAGGTCCTTCAGTAGAGTCCTCTAACATTTAATATTTTTCGGAACAACGGATTTTAAATTAATATAACAAGAATTAAATGTATTTTATTTAAGTTCCATTGAACAAAGTGTTGACATATTTTGATATAATACATTAAAGTTCCTGCAAAGCTTAACTTGGTACTACGAGTAAGCATTTTCGCAATGAATTTTTATAAGGAGATGCAGTTGTAACATGTCTTCACTTATATCTAGAATATCGAGAGGATGATGTTTTGCCAACTGACGTAATGTGAAGAATTTGTCGACTTACTGGCTGAACTGGTAAAAAATCTTTCTTTATTTCTATTGTGTTCGTGAAATAAAGATCTGGCATAACATTCTACATGATTAATTGGTTCGTCATATTGTGTTTTTGTCTTCATGACTACTATAGATACCTCAGTGATGGAACTGTTTCTGATGAGATAGTCAAATTTTTTAAACTGAGATTTCTTCTATTGACATGAGTGCTTCTGATGGAAACATGGTCATCTTGTTCAAATTAAACGAACTCTAACATCATTTTATACATGACATAACTAATACCATCTTTATTTTCACTAAGAAAGAAGTTTGCAATAGAAATCATATAATGTTATTATCTCCATATAATGATACATGAAGATAATGCTACTGTTAACTTAGGTACACAATGTTGTAACTTCTCCTTTTTATAATGAATAAATTTTGTGAGGTTGTGCACATACCGTATTAATTTTTCTATTTTTAAATGAATAAAAATATGTTGTTCTATATACATTTCCTGATTATTTTACAAATGTTTATATTTATTTTATATAGACTGAGTTTTCAGTTATGTGCCTAGTTTTAAACATATTAAATATCAGATTTAATACCTTTATACCTTTCTATATTTAATAATTGGTACAAATATATTTTTATTAAAGATAGTAATAATTTTAATATAAATTTTTGAGACGTAGAATATATGTACAAGTTGTCATTTTTAATGTTAAAAGAATATAAAAAATATTTAAATAACAGCTTAACTTCAATTTAAGAAACAAAAATAATAATATGGCACAATAGTTCTTTATTGAATGTTTACAGGGATGAATATGATTTGTTTAATTTGTTCTTTCTCTTATTTTCACTATCGCAATGCACTATTTTTTTTTTTTTTTTAATATAACCACTTTTGATCACTGTGCCAAAATTTATCTATCTTCTCTTTTGGAAAAATCAAAATTTAATAATCAAATGAATTATTCAAAATTCACTGTCAATCCTATTTTAGAAAATCCCAAAACTTATTTTCTATTTTTTCATTACAATTATTATTATTATTTTTAATGCATGTGGAAACTGTTGTAACAAAATTGATAAATTCAATACAGCATTCCTGCAGTATGTTCCTTCAATCCATACATGAAAATTAACCGTTAGTCAAAATTACATTAACACTTAAGGGGGAAGAGAAAAAAAAAAAGAAATTCTCTAGGAAGGGTTAAATATCTAGAACAAATAATGAAAATAACAACACGGAAGATAATTTTCCAGAAATACTCAATTAAATTTTACATTTTATCTTTTGCTTAAAATGGGAATGGAATTTTGACAGTAGGAAATCCTTATTTCAATATACTGACAAAAATAAATAAATAAATAGAATAAAAAAAGACAGGGGTTTTTTTTTGGGGATGGGAGGGGGGGACAAAATATCTATAGCCCAGCTTCAGGTTTAAAAAAATAATAATAATAAAATCTTAAAATTATGTTACATTAAAAAATATTAATAATCATAAAAAGGTTAAATACTTACAGTCGTTGTAGTGTATTCAAGCCATATAACCAGCCTTTAGTAATTTTTCTGATATTGTTGAAATCAAGTTGTCTAAAAAAGTAAATAAATGAGTGAATACATAAAATAAAGATATGTAAAAACACCAGGTACATATTTTTATATAAATTTATTGTTTATAATTAAGTTCTAGAGTAATTTTTTTTTCATATAGTTATTTTACTGTAAAAAATGTCAGGTAGAATACTGAAATAGAATAAGATAAAAATTCACAATTACTCACAATTTTTTAATGCTGTTCAATCCATAAAAAGCACCATCTTGCAAATAAGTTATTCCACTGTGCCTTAATTTCAGAACTACTAAGGAATTCAGCCCTTGAAAACTTAATCCTTCAATTTGGGTCAAACTATTGGAATTTATCTCTCTGAAATAAAGAAAAAGAAACATCTATGTATGAGGAAAATATATTAAGTTTGAAAATGAATTTATTCTACTATATTATTATTCAGAGAATCCTTGTTTTAATATTAATAATTTATGGATGCTAATTAGTTTTTTAAAAAGTTATTTCACTTCCCCGGAGATTATAACCTTCCTTCTGAAACCTGCAAAAGGTGTGAGAAAATTATTAAGTAAATTACAGTGATGTTTCACTGCCTTTAATTGCTATCATTATATAATATCTCCCTGAATGATGGTTTTATGACCAACCTCTAGTTTGCAAGTGATTCATTTGCTTGAGAAGGGAATAAAAATTTCAATTACAAAATACAGTAATTTTTAAACATCTAAAGTTCAAAAATGATTTTTTTTTTCCTTTTTTAATGAGTAGTTGAGAATATGCACATTTCAAATTTTGAAAACACCAAATATAGCTTTACAGTAATATATTTTTATTCAGATTTTTAAGATTTTAACAGTTGAAAATAAATAAATATATATATTATATAGTATGTTGACAGATGGCACATCTAAGCAGAACACTGATAACAGCTGACAGCTGAGTCACATTTCTTCTCCTAAGAAATGAAATTGAAAGTTCCGTGTCAGAGGCAAGAATGTAAAGAGAATGAAACAGACGTATGCTTGCATCCAGCATAGCAGAATGAAGAAAGACTTTCGACGGTTAAGATATGTGTACTGTACTGTAGTATGGAAATGACAATCTTTTTATTTTAATTATAATTTTGTAAATAGTAATTGTAAATAGTTCTTTCTTATTTCAATATAACATTTAAAATTCAACCGAAGTCATTATTTTGTGTTCTTCTAACATCTACATGTTTCTGATCCCAATACCAATATATATATACAGTGGATTTTCATTAATGCATCTCTGCTTAAGACGCATCTTTGGTTTATGAGACAAATTCATTCCCCCCATCATTTACTATTTGCAGTTAATGTTAAGGACAACGCTTAATGCGCACTCATCAGATAATGCAGATAAATTTTTTGCCAATTGATCAGCATAGTCAAAAGAAACTGGTTTTGAACATTATTTTTTTCAAACTTTGGCACCGTATCTTTTATTAAGAGACCAAGAAATTGATGGTAACAGTGATGAAGAGAAATAAAACATTCTACCACTGGCAACATACAATCTATGACTTCAGCTGTTCACTAGTATTACTAATAGGAATCTGTTGTAAAAGACCAAATTTTTAAATGTGTCACAAAACTGAAGAATGTGTGGTAGAAAGATAATTTGTTCACCTAGTATCAAAGATAAGCGATAGATTGTTTTAAATAAAGTTAAATTATGTAAGTACGGAAATTTCTTTGCATATTCTGTTTGTCCTAAGTAATTTATTCTTTTGTATTATTGTCATTAATTCACATTTTCACTAAAATTACTAAATTTAATAAAACATTGTTTCTTTTAGCATTAAGTTGTAATCTATTTAATTTCTTTCAAAAACAGAACTTAGTTTATTTAAAGCAAGGGATAATTTTTCAATCACTCAAAATTATACACTTTAATGAGGACAAAATATCGCCTCCCTCGGAAATCCGCACTAACGGGAGTTACAAGTATTCTAGAAATATTTTGTAAAATTGAAAGCAAGAAAACATCATTTAGGAAGAGCTTACAGAAAAATGAAAAGAAAAATTTTAATTTTTTGACAAGAAATTGAATTAAAAAAAAAGAAAATGTATCCCATGTCTAAGTTTAACACAGAAGAAGACAATTTGAAAACTAACTGATTTACACAATTAAGTTACAGTTGCCAGATTGTATGTTTTTTCATAAGCTGTATGCTTTTTAGACTTGTTGTATAGGTACGTTAAACCTTTGCAGCAAGACGATTTTTTCCTTTTTTGAAGCATATCCGACCTTTAAATTATTTTTTTTATTTAATTTAAACTGGTATAAAAGTGAGAAAAGGAAAAAAGGTAGAAATTTTTTTCCATCTATACAATGGCACAAAACTTGTACAATTTAGACACATTTTAACAGTTTCTTTTATTTAAAAAAAATATATAACTGTACACATGATTGTTATTTTCTTTTTATGACTTAGAAAGCATTAAAATAAATAAATAAAAATAAATTAATTAACAATCAATGTATGGCTCCATTGAATCAAAAAGAAAACTGAAAACAGTTTGCTAAAGGTGTAAAATTTTACTTCAAGAAAAAAAAAAAAAAAAAAAAGGTAGAGTAGATGTGCCAGTAATGGATACCCTTAAGGAATTTCTTTAATAGTTATAATTATTATATTCTACTTTTTTTAATATTATATTAATCTACCAACAATATTTAATCATTCTCATAGTCACGTTTCCCAATGTGAATCAAAATTTAATTGTAAGTAACAGAAATAAATCAAAACATCATAAATTCCAGTAATGGACACCCTCTGTTCCAGTAATGGGACACTATGTTCCAGTAATGGACATCCCACAAAAAGTAATAGATAATTGATATTATGATTGCATTTAAAACTAGAATTTAAAGAAAGCATATTAATGAAATAAAATAATTTTTTTAAAATAAATTTAACAATTAGGATATCAATAATTAATAAAATATTTCTGAGAATAATTCACTGTTTAAACTAATTGTCACTATCACAAGATCAATATTTTAATTATTTTAGATAGAAGGTTTAACATACTAAATTTCAAATAATTACATTTATCAAATTATTGAGACATTTGGTGGGGGGGGGGGGGGGGGGCGGAGTTAAAAAAAAAAGTCTTGGAGTACTAAATAAAATAATTTTTTTTAAATAAATTTAACAATTAGGATATCAATAATTAATAAAATATTTCTGAGAATAATTCACTGTTTAAACTAATTGTCACTATCACAAGATCAATATTTTAATTATTTTAGATAGAAGGTTTAACATACTAAATTTCATAGAATTACATTTATCAAATTATTGAGACATTTGGTAGGGAGGGGGGGGGGGGCGGAGTTAAAAAGAAAGTCTTGGAGTACTAGTGCATGGAATCTTATTTCCTATTATTTTTAACAGTTAAACTTCCTAAAACTACTTGATATATTACTTTTAGTAATTTACATAAAAAATATTAAATAAATGATAGTGTAGGTTGAAAGTTTTTTAAATATTAAATAAAATTATTTCAAAATGAAATTGCATAATTGAGATTTGAGCCCCTGATCTGCAGATTTATTAGTTACCTTGCTACTGTAAATTATTATTATTATTTTTTTTTTTTTTTTTATGTACGTACTAGTTGTTTTGTCAGCGATGAAAAATCAAACATTTAAGACAGAAAATAGATTTTTAATAAGTGCGGCTTAAATTCCCCCCTCATTTTCCTGTGCTCATAAACATTATTCTCTGCTTCCTAATTGGGTGTTGATTGCCACATTATAAAGTATGAAAGGCATGGTTAAAAAGAAATAATTTGATTACAATCTTAAAAAAATTATTAATTGCATAAAATTAATAAAAACAGCTAGTTATAAAAAAATATATATATTGTTATTATTATCACATTCTGGTAAGTGCAATTAAAAAGATTAAATTTGATTACTTAGCTATTCAATTAAATCAAAAAAAATTATGCATTATTAGCATTACTGAAATTGCTTTATTAGTAAGTTGATGGCCACATGGATGTCACATGCTGTGGGAAGATGATACCACATGGGGTGTCCATTACTGGAAATTGACTAATTAAGCATTCCAGTAATGGACCATGGTAATTTGACCTTATTTCATTTGAATAATTTATAATGTTTTAGTTTCCAAAAGTTTTCAATAATACGCATTTTAGATCAGATCTGCGATCAGATCTGCGGGGAAAAGAATTGCATTTTTTAAAGCAATATATAAAAACTTAAATTTATGTATCATTTTAATTGAATTTTTGTTTTTTTTTTTTTAGATAATCAACACACACACACACACACATATATATATATATATATATATATATATATATATGTGTGTGTGTGTGTGTGGTATTTTATACAGAGGACAGCTACATTTACGACCCTATAATGGAGTGACATATGAATTAAAATATATCGATATATCGAAAATATCGATATTTTGTCAGTGATATATTACGATATTAAAATTCTCATATCGCCCAGACCTACACACAAGTATACATTCTGAAAAATTTTATATACACATTATAAAATAGAAAAAGCAGATAATTGTTGAAAAATTAGTGCGAAAAATTACACTTGCAGTCTTGGGCTAGTTTTTTTATAATTTGGTTCATGTGATGAACAGCTAATTCGAAGAGTCTTCAAGGTGTGCGTCCGTTAACCTCGAACGATATTTGTTCTTCAAAAAATTCATTTTGGAGAAAGTTGTTTCAGATAGATATGTAGAACCAAACATAGTAGCCAGGTAAATAGCCAGTTTTTTAGCATTTTCATATTTATCTGAAACACATTTACCCAAAATTCTTCAGGGGATGCAGTTTTGTACATTTGCAAGGAAATATCTTCTTGCAAATCAATTATTGCCATTTGAAGTAAAGGTTTTTCAAGGTTGAATAATTTTGCAGCCACATCAGTCCATTCTGCATCTGGAACAACTTCAACAGGTGATTTAAGGAACTGTGACAACTTACTTACCTCTGCAAAATCTTGGAATCTTGCTTCAAATTAAGATCCGACATAAAACTTAGGAACACGTTTGTTTCACATAAGAGCGTCTATGTATCATTATTAAAAAAATCAAATTAACTGTGCTATTTCTTGTAAAATATAAAACATTGATAAGGCTATCGTTCAAACGTATCTATTATATGTAAATTTTAATAAACTATTTATTCAAATTGAAAATTTGGTAAAAAAAAGGTTTTTTTTTTTTTTTTTTTTACTGACAACTAGAATTTTTTGCTGGTTATTAGATTTTTATCAAATTTGTAAACCCCTGTCACTGAATTTTAGGATGTTTGGATTTGTTTTTGGTACTATGATTTATTTTTTATTCATAGAGGGAAATATGACTGTGAAGTTAGTTAAACAGTGTTGATAGAATAATGTAATGCAAATACATTGGAAAATAGGAATTATAACTATTAATTAATGAACTCTTAAAAAAATTAAAATCTCTCAGAAGGCAATACTAGCACATTCAATGTTTATTCAGGGTTCCCAGCTAAACATGACTGGCAAATTCCCTGACTTTCCCTGACCAAATCTCAAAAAATTCCCTGATTTTCCATGACCAAATTTCAAAAAATTCTCTTAACAAACGGGCATACAATGAAATTTGTTACTTATTTTTGCATTCCTTTGTCAAAAATTAGCGATTTTTTTTCTGTGAACGCTTTTCAAAATTCTCTATTTTTTCCCCTGAGACTATATGATGAATTTCGCATCATTTTTCATTTTTTCTCCAAAACTTTTCCATGACTTTTTAGAAAATATTTGTAAATTCCCTGACTTTTTCTATATATTTTAAAATTTCCCTGACTTTCCCTGACTACTTTGAAATTCCATGACTTTCCAGATTTTCCCTGACTTTCCATGACGCTGGGAACCCTGTTATTTAGCAGGATATTAAAAATGATGGTAGTGTGGATAAAACCAAAACAAATTACTGCCGTTAAAAATCTTCCTCCTTTTTTATGCGATAAATCTGGCAACCTACCTTAAACATAGAATATAAAAATATATCATAAAACAAAGGAACAATAGTAAAAAGGCAAAGCATTTACAAAAAGACAAAGGAAATATACTTACAAATGCTGCAAAGTATTAAGTTGCCTGAAAAGTTCTTTGGGAATACTGGACAGTTTGTTTTTACTCAGTTTTAAAGATTCCAAAGATGTCAAGTTGTCAAATATACCTTTTTCAATCCCAACAATGCGGTTATGACTCAATGATCTAAAGAAAGTAAAATTTTAAGCTATTATATTTAAAAAATATAAAAAATATTTTAACAGGAATAAATAAAATACCAGTGGGCCTGTGCGAGAATTTCGCACTACAGTCTAATATTTTTTATCAATATGTAATATTTATTTGATGCAGGTTTAAACTTCTAAAGAAAATGTGAGTACAGAAATATCTGCAAAACAACATTTAGTTTTTAGTCAAGCCAGAATATCATCTAATTTATTCCGTCAAAGTTAGAGTAAAAACGGATTCAAGATTGCAAAAGGCACGTGCAAGAAAAAAAAAATTAACAATTGTATTTTAACTGCATTAGAGGATGACGTCATCCGCTTCGGGAAAAACATGGGACATAGAAATATAAATCTAAACATTTCTATTTCAACTTCGCTTTTTATTCATAAATTTAAAAAAATACCGCATGAGTTTATTTTATAATCATTGCTGAGCATCGTATAATGTGGTATTTTATTTTTGTGGCAACAGTAATTTGAGGAAAACTTTTCATTTCTTTCATGAAATTAATGCCGATTAAATTTTTAATTATCAGCAAAATTTAATCAAAAAACATGTTTGAGGAAAATGTAACTGTACTATGTCAGAAGCCTGTTCAAAATCCTTTCATATGGTATCTCATTCGCCGTTCTACGTTTCGTATTTTCTTAGAAAAAGGGATGTTGACAGGAGAACTACATACGATAAAACATTTAAAAATAAATAACATAATCCATATAACTTTATGAAATGTAACTTTATATAATTTTACAAAGCAAACTATATCAAAGAGATTATTATATTAGACTACAGTAGTTGATTAAAAATTCACGACAGAGCCAAGGAGAGGGATTACCATTTTAGTCAAGAAAATGCGATTAATAATATTGGTTTTTGCATATATATTAAATTTTCAATTGTTAACTATTAAATATCAAAGTAGTATGATAACGACTAATTTTCTTGGTAAAACAGCAAAATGAAGAAGTGTGAAAAATGGTTAGTTAGACACAGGACCCTCCAAATTCATTTTTTTTTTTAAACTAAAGAGAGATAGTAATTTATCATTAAAATATTTAGCATAATATTTTTAAATTACAATTTAAATCATATTTATTAATGAAACTATATTCAAAATCCGGATACCACAAAGATACAGTGATAGATAACTAAGCCTTTATTGCATGATTTTTTATACATAAAAAAAAAAAAGTCCAACATTACACTCACAATTTTTGAAGTTAAATTCCCAAGCAGAAACTGTATGAAATAGGAGGTTAAAATATTTAATTAAAAGTATATATATACACATATATATATATATATATATATATATATATATATATATATATATATATATATATATATATATATATATATATATATTAATCTTAGTAAATTACAGCATGTTTCAAGTAAAAAGTTTCTATCCCTTCATTAAATAAGGCAGATGCTACAGGGCTGCCACTGCTGAATGACACTGAAAATAGTAGCTTAAGAGGCTACTTCACTCAGACGAAAACACCCACTCGCTAATGTTAATCCTACAGAGGAAATATTTTAAGATATCTCGTTCGCATTTCAAAAATTTTAAATGAATTTTTTTGCATTGGATAGCTGAAGTCAATTTCTGTGATCTTCTCTGAAGGGCAGTGTTGGAAATAACTTATGATGTCCCAAATCTTACACAAAATAGGAAAATTACTGCATAATAAAAAAACTGTGGCACATTCCACTTTTACTTCTTTCACAGGCATGCGATTCGTCCGTGAATGCTTTTTTAATTTTCGTGAAAGCCACGATTTCTTTTTTTTTTTTCCCTTGAGGAATCTCACAATATGAATTCATCAATCAGTCGCCGAAAAAAGTTGCGAATTTTGCCCAAATGATAACAGAAAAAAAATCACAGACTTCAACAATTCATTGCAGGGAGAAAAAAAAAATGCGAATTTCGTCAAACTTTCGTGGATAAAAAGACCGCGAATTTAATCAAACAATCGCGGAAAAAATGGAAAATTTAATCAAATAGAGCAGGGGATAATCAGAATTTCGTCAGTCGATTGTGAAAAGAAAATCACGAATTTCAATAAACGATCGTGAAAAAAAATGGCGAATTTCGTCAAAAAATGACTGAACCAAATAGCGAATTTCTTCAATCGGTCGCAAAAAACATCCGTGAAATTTAGCAAAGAGTCGCGGGGTAAAAAAACCTGAATTCCGTAAAACGAGCGTCAGGGGGGGGGGGGGAAGAAAAAATCACAACATTTGCAATCTATTGTGAAATCACAATCTTCTCCAACGATCGTAGTAAAATATCGCAAATTTCATCAAACATCCCGGAAAGAAATGGCTAATTTCGTCAATGTATCGGAGGGGGGGGGGGGTCGCTAATTTTACCAATTTGTCGCAGAAAAAATCGCGAATCTCCTCAAACGACCGTGAGAAAACTTCTCGAATTTTATGAGAAGTCGCGGAAACAAATGGCGATTTTCGTCATTCGGTCGCGGAAAAATCATCGCAAATTTCGTCAAAAATGCTCAAAGAATACAAATTTCAACTAATGATCCCGGGCAAAAAAATCGCGAATTTCGTCAAACAACAGCGCAAAAAAATCGAGAATTTAATCAAATGATCGTGCAAAAAAATCAAGAATTCCGTCAGTCGACCGTGAAAAGAAAATCACGAATTTCGGCAAACGATCTTGGAAAAGAATAGCGCGGAATTTCGTCAAATGATCTCTGAAACAAATAGCGAATTTCATTAATCGGTCGCGGAAAAAACATCTCTCTCAAATTTCGACTATTGGTCGCAGAAAAAAAAAATCAATTTTGTCAATCGCAGAAAAAAATTGCGAAATTTTGCAAAGGATCGCGGAAGGAAAAAAAAAAAAAAAAAAAAAAAAAAACGTGAATTCCATGCAACAGTCGCAGGGGAAAAATCTCAAAATTTGCAATCGGTCACGGAAAAAATTGCAACATCTGACTGTTCACAAATTTTGCGGTAGTTAAACATCGAAAACTAAATGATTCCATCGATAAAGGGAGCAGCGCTCCCTCCTTTTCTTTTTCAACCTCAGATCTCAAAAATTAACGACTATCAATCAGACTTCCTACTTATGGTGCCGATGAAAAGCGTAAGATCACCGACATGAGTTTACAGGTCACAAATCTAGCTACTACTTAATAGCTTATATCCTGCTTAGCGCCCTAATAAGTGCATCCGTTTTAACAAAGAGGCTGTAAAACGGTAAGCAGAGATTCGAAGTGCTCGGACGATGACTGTAGTAAAATAAGAATAATGCGTTTCTTAAAATAGAGAAATAACACAACCTATACTCACATAATTTCAATTTATAAATTTGTTAAGCGTTGAAAGGACTAATATATAAAATCAAAAGATTAAGCAATGAAAAAATAAACCACACAAATATAAAAAAAAATTTAAACTTGTGAAAATCAATTTATTTCTACAATAAATGAACCCAGTCGTCGAAAACACCTGCTCGCTAATGCTAATCCTATAAGGGAAATATTTTATATCTCGTTCGTATTTCAATATTATGATTTTTTTTTTTTTTTTTTTTTGGGGGGGGGGGGGGGGGGGGGGGCATTGGATAACTGAGGTCAATCTATATGCAGGTCCTTTTTCACTTTTTCGATTTTGGTTGCAGTTTTTTTTTTAATTTAAATTATTATTGGGGATACTTTCACTTTTGAAACCAGTTCCGAAAATGAAAGTATCTTAATAATAAACACGTGTGATCAAAATCGAAAAAGTACAAAAAAAAAAAAAAAAAAAAAAAAAAAAAAAAAAAAAATCAATTAAAAATATTGAAATGCGAACGAGATATATAGTAAAATATTTCCCCCATAGGATTAACATTAGCGAGCGGGTGTTTTCGACTGAGTGAAGTAGCCCCTTATAGTGAATAAAAAATAAACATTTCATTTTTATCTTTTTTAATCCATTACACTAGAAGATTTTTCTTTCCATTCTTCTAATTATCTCGATTTTGATACGTTAAAATGTTAAAAGTTGACAGGTCGCCATTGACGACCAAAATATTTTAACGGGCGATTGGAAGCATGAACATGGAATGATCTGATGATGATTCACTTGTATGTATGGTTTAAATAATGACTACAAACCAGAGAAAGCTTTAAATAGGTACTACTTTTGCATTTGAAAAAAAAAAACTACATCAAACATACACAATGGCATATGCCTGTTGTTAAGAAGCAAAGAATTTTAAAATGCAGATTTTAAAGAACCATGACAAAAAAAGTATTTGTAAACTCTTATGTAAGGTAAAATGCCTTAAAGCTGACACTTTAAGGACATGTCAGTGATTTGCCAAAGTAATTTCATTGAAAATAATTTTCTTAAATAATAATAATAATAATAATTTTAGCAAAAAAAGAGATTGTTTTTCTGATGATGTGGAATAATTTTATTCAGCCAAACTTTATAATGTACCTATATTTCATTTATTTTTATTTATTTATTTATTTTTAGAATTATAACTTTTATAAGTTTTGTTGAGAAACTTAATTTATACTTACTTTCTAAATCAATTTATTAATTGAGCTGAAGAGGCTGGCAATTCAAGATATATTATTTAAAAAATAAAAGTGGGTAAAAACGAACAACGGTGGGAAGTAGATATTTTTTTTTTTTTTTTTTTTTTTTTTTTTACTGGCGACCAGAAATGTTTGCCGACTACCAGATATTTTGCAATTTGTGCAACTATTAACCAACACAATAGTCTAGTCCCTTGAAACATGAAGTGGTATTTTACTATTCAGAATTAATTAAGCTTCATGGATATGTTATTTCTTATTTCACATTCATCCTTTAGTTTGCGAAAAAAAAAAAAAAAATCCCTTATGCCCCCGCTGAAATGTTCTCCATTGCCCCCCCCCCCCCTTCGAATAAGGGCAAAATAAGAATATCAAAAATTCACCTACTCGAGCTCCTTCTATAATTTTTGGATTGCTCTGCCATTTGACAGAATAATATAAATTATTTGTGAACTTTTTCTGACCTACACGCGCAGTAGAGGTATCCTTTTGAGTTAGAATTAAAAAAATGATAAAAAACGTGGAACTTTAAAATTAATAAAAATAAATGCATAAAACAGCGGTAACGCATTCTTTAAAAAGACAATAGCTATTCTAAGAAAATAAAAAAAAAAAAAGAAGGAGGAGGATACCTGTGTAAAATCCTAGTTTATAAGGAAAGTGCAATGGGTGAGAGCACATAAAATAAGAGCATGGATGCAAGAAGTAGATTCAAGCCAAGACTGAAAACTTTTCTGAGTATTAGGAATAACGAAGTGGAAAAGGGCTAGAAGATTTCTATGTCTTTCATTATGGCTAAAAATTGATCTTTTACAATAACAGATAGAAATAAAAAGTTCTTGATAGTAAAATTGCTTTTATTTAAACATATAAAGTAGAATTTGGTATCGGTCAAAAATTTCTCCAAGACTGAAATCAGTCCTGAGACTGAAGTCTTGCACCCATGAATAAGAGATTAAATTTAAAAGGAACATCTAAAAACTTATAATATATTTTAGGGAACAGCCTTTTTTCGCAAAATGCGAATACTACCGAGAATGAGAAAATCAAACAAGAGGTTCGATTTTTTGCTGAAGTATTTCACTAAAACATTTTCAGAAAATTTTCTTTCTAGAATCGCAACTTATTATTTCTAATTACTTACGGATAGTTATTATATTAATTATATTTTATGTAAAGTATTAGAATTAAGCTTGTCTCGATAAGTACAGAGTTTAATTATCTTTTCATCTTCGCATTAATCTTATAATTTAAGAATCTTTAAAATTGCTTTGTAAATTTCTAGTAATCCTCTAAATATGCCATGAATATTTTCTTAACATTTAGTTTGCAAATTAAAATGAAACATATCAAGACGTCGAGAAGAATGGGGATAACGATGTTCATCAAAATACTGACATTTATTGCATTTTGCTAAAAACTTCTTTTCTGGTATTAGCTTTTACGCTAAAGAAATTCTGAATTCAGCTTAAACCTTAAACATCTTGAATGTAAACAGAAAAACTATTTCTGAAGAAGAAAACTTATGAATGCCTAATACACAAAATACAACAGCTCGTGAACAAATAATGCAGTCTCGGACATTTAATTTTAATATCAAGTTGCTACTTTTAATGCTGGAAAGAAAAAAAAAAACTTCTAGAACAGAAATCTACGAAATACCTTAGTTACCTCAACATAAAACAACTTGCGTTGGCAGTTAAACACCTACACATATTTTACTTATCTAAATTGGTTCAAGATTTCATATGTCACTTCTCGAATACGAATGTCGTTAAACAAAAAGTTTTGCTTAATATCAAAGCTACCGAAACTTATTTTGGAATTTAATGCACGAAATCAGAACGGTTATAAAACTGAAAATAAGAAAAAAAAATGTCAAAAATTAACCAAATTTGCACATAATGTTGTGTTGGGAGTAGACAATTTTAAAAATTATTTCAGTCCATTATACAATTTACGTATTAAGAAGGAAAAATGTTTTGAGGTAATTAATTGCGAAATTCCCATACTTTTAGATGGTGTGTGAGTGTGCGCACGCGGCGTGTATACCCTTTCCATTACTTTTAATAATATATCTACCTTTGTTTTCATACGTGATTTCATTTTAAATATATATATTCAAAAAAATAATAACTTTTCTCTTCGTAAAACATGAAAGTGCAAACTTCAGTAATATATAAGAAAATGCCACTAAAGGAGAAACTCGATAATTTTCGATTAAGATATTTTACTTACATGCCAGATTGACTAAGATTTTTTAAATTTTATAATTATTTTTTTTAAATATACATTTTGTCCATCGATGATCTTTAAATAAAGTCTGCAGATCAGGCAACTAACTGATCATTTAACTGATTTTTTTTTTTTTTTTTTTTTTTTGTAATTTTTCTTCTTACCTCTTTTCCATGATAGAGGTTTCTTTTTGTCCAAAGAAGTGGCATGCAAAATATACATTTTACAACGAATGCTTTACATTTCATAAATGAAATCAGGCATTTTATTCAAAATCTTAACTCATTGCTTGTGAATGAACTTTAATTTTAATAAAAGCAACTAAAACTTAATAAAAGCACATTTAAATTGAGAAACCTTCCATGATCGTAATGTGGTAAGAGTATTATTATTATTATTATTATTATTTTTTTTTCAACAAGCGAAAATAGCTATACTTGTCGCTCATAAGAACAGAAATTAAAGAAAAATGAGGTGTTTATAAAGTATTAATGGTGATTTTTCAAATAATTCAAAACAATAGGTATTCTGTCGCTTAATTTGAAAAAAAAAAAAAAAGAAAGAAAGAAAGAAAGCTTCTACAGAACAATACAGCTCCAATGGCGTAGGAAAGACAGGAGCCCAAGGCGCGCAAGCTTTTCCCATTAACACAAAAGCAATTTTTTTAATCCCACGAGCAGTTCCAAATATTTTCTGCCTTTAATATTTAATAATTCTGGAGGTAAGTCCATCCCGGAAAATTTCCGCACATTTTCACCGAGGAAGGGGGGAGGGGGATGGAAGGTTGGCAGCTATGAAAACATATTTTAAAAAAGCATATTTTTGACAAAAAAAATTAAAAAAAAAAATTGAATCGGTGATTTAAAGAAACTAAGTCCATTATTTTGGCATTTTAGTTTAAGGTGGTTACGAAGTTTTTTTCATGTTTATTGACCGTTTCGTGAAGAAAGGGATTCAATCCTGGTACTACCTTATACACGTTTGGGAGGGAGGAATTTAAAAGTTAGTGTTGAAAGGATCATGACTTGGGAAATTTCAAAGCTAGGACTTCGTTCCTTTTAACAATCACCGATTCAATTTTGATAATTTTAAAACAGATACGAGAATTCTATATAAAGTGATACTTTTCTTAATCTTACTTTATTACTTGCTATGTGTTTAATCAAATATTCTTATTTATATTTAAAAAAATATTTAAATTCAATATAAAATTGTTTATTTTGATTTAAAAACAAAAACTTAGCTTAAAAAATATTAAAAGGTAAATTAATACTTACAAATGATGCAGAGATGAAGAATTTCCAAAGGTATTGGCTGGAAGATCTACAAGATTATTAAAACTCAGGTCTAAAGTTTGTAATTTTGGAAGGCATTCTAGTATTGAAGAATTTAGACTGTGGATTTCATTGTGCTGCCTATAAATACAAGCATTTCATATTTGTAAAACTATTCCTGTGTGTTTCAAAATAATGTCAATTTCGTAACAGAAATAAACAAATTCAATCATAAAAAAAAAAAAAAAAAAAAAAAAACTATGCGGGGGGGGGGGGGGGGGGGGGGGGAACTTATATAGGTTCTGTGAAACAACAAAATTACAATAATTGCAAAAATTGACTAAATAAAAATACTCAATAAAACGGGTTTTTAAGAAGAATCTTAAAACTATACTTACACACTTAGATGAATTAAAGAGGAATGATTACTTAAGTCCGGAAGTTCAGTAAGATGATTATGATTTATAATTCTGAAAGAAAAATATAGATAATTTTAGTCACACAAATATTTGGCTAAACGAAAAATATACGTAAAAATAAAGAAAAAAGTATGAATACTTACAGATTTTGTAATGAAGTAAGATGCTGAAAATTGGAGCTGACTACATTTCTTAATTTATTACTAGTCAAATCCCTAAAAATTAAAGAAAATAATAAAATAAATACACAAATAAGACAAAACGAAAAATCATGAGTCAAGCATAGATTATATTACATAGATAGATTTCTATTATACTACATAGCATGCTAAAATTTAATTCAGTTAGGAAACGTATAACTCGGGTGAAAATTCTACTTTAGCAATTTCCATCAATAAACGGAAATGTACTCGAGATATTTTGTGCAGACCTGTATATGATCTATAGGATTTATACACTTCAAATATGGGAAAAAAAACGCGTACCGCCACTGAAAACGCACTTTCACCAATTATTGTTCATAGACGGTTTCTGTGACGGAATTATTTTGTGTGTACCTGTGTAAATGAACGATACCTGTTATTCACACCATATGTTATAGTAACCCTTTTTTAGTGCACCTCAGACACATTTATATCAATTTCAATGTGTTTAAAATAGTGTAACATAAAATACAACGTAAACGATTTCCCCTTATAGACCGTAATGTAACGGAATTATTTTAAGTGACCTTGTAAATGAACTATAAATGCTACACACTTCATTTTCAATACCGAACATGCCACAGTAAACATCACATCAATTGCATGGCAATCCGAGTATATTTACGCGCGTTAGAGCACGGACAGACAGACGGCAAACAAACCAAATGTCTAAACACTTTTCAAGTATGTTGGCAAGTGTTCATAATATTATCAGATAAAACATTGACATAGACATAGCTCTCGTTGCTGCGCTAAAGCGCACCATTGACCCTAATTTTAATGAATGTGTTTCATAACCCCATATTTTTCGTGATCAGCGGAAGCCCTGCATAGAGACCAAATTAATTCATAAAAATTCAACACCTTATCCAAAATACTAAGTTGATTATCAAATTCTATTACAAATACTGATGAGAGATAATAATACTTGTTCAATAAAAAGAACTTCTATGAGCTGTTTTATTTTGATAAATAACTTTATCCCAGCCATCTTATAATAATCACTATTCCAAATCAGCGAAGTTACACAACATTCAAACATAAGTCGACCACATAGATTACATTTTTTTAAATATCAGTTCTAACAAAGCATAAACTGAGATCATATGAAAAGAATACCATTTTCTAAAAAAGCTTTTAGAACGCAAGCGAATGCTTTGCAATTTAATCTCAAACAAATAATAAAAAAAAAAAAAAAAAATCTTTTACGAGAGCTAAAGGAACATGGACTGGCGAAAACTAGATATGCCATTATCCAATCAAAATAATATATTCAAATATTTCAATGTAGGTCAGTAAAACAGAAAATAAAAACCACAAAGACCATTTTCAGAAAAGAGTGATGCATCACACCATCTTAGAAAATAATTAAATTTTCGCAGTAATGTGAACATTTTTACGAAAGTTAGAGCACGAAGGTGCACGTAGAGAACAGATTATGATCGGTTTATACTGAGATATAGACATGTTATAGGACATCACCAAGACTTTTTACTCTGAAAATAAATTTCTCTGCGTTGGTTCTTAGATTACATCCTGATAATTATAATTAGGATTGTATTTATTAATAAAAATATTTATTAGATCATTTCAATATCCTGAAAGCCTACTTTTTAAATAACGTGTATATACCTGAACCTGATATTTATAAATTAAGCATTCGAAAAATATTTAGAACGGTTGGTAACTCGTATCGTTTTACATTTGTTTATTTCACTAGATTAACACCACGAAATATGTTACCTCAGCGAACATATCCCCCCCCCTCCCCCCGAACACTTCACATATAAATCATAACACATTTCAATTGTCAGGCGTTGAAATGCACACCTTCGAAGCGAGTGGGAAGCAGGATGAAAGGCTTTAGAACTTTTGGTCGTACAGCGCTTAGCGACTTTAAAAAATCAAGACTTTTCTCTGGGCATGATTGAGATGCGTGGGAAGAACAGATGTGACGGGAGGAATAATAATAAATTACCACATATGAAAAAGAAAAGACATTAAACAGAGACCAACCCTACCAAGTCACAAATCTGCGAAAATACAAAACACCTGGCTAGAGTGGGAGATGATGGTCAGAGATAAGGCCCGAATTACGTCGCCTAGCTTATTACAAAACGAAACCACATATGTTAAGAGCATGGCTCTTAAATTAGCTTAAATGCTCCCATCACAAATGAACTTGCCTTGAAATGAGGATAAAAAAACAAGTAATTATTTTTAAATATATAGAACTAACCTTTATTAACACTTAAAAATAAATAAAATAAAATAAGATCCACTTTTGTATACCATACTTGAACTCAAAACATCGAGCTTTGACCAGCACATCATACTATATATATAACTCGGACATATTTCGTTACTACTGCAAATGATGTCACAAACGTTTTACGCATTAATATTAACTTTTTGTATCATCAATACTCATTGTATCATTGTGATACACATATTACAGTACAAAGTATTGTAGGGATTATTCAATCATCGTTATAAATGTAATACATTTAAAATCGTGTTGTGTTTGTATGAGTGATAAGATGGTAGGATGACCCTTTTCAAAAGAGAAATTATTGTGGAAATTTTAAAATCAGAAACATCAAATTTGGTAGCAATTCGAGAAATGCAATAATTAAACTATCTATTCAGGATTTTTAAACTGTTTTCTCAACGTATAAATCATAATTACTATTAAATGATAATATATTTAATTTACACTCTTTATTTTTCATTTTATTTTCTATTTTTTACAGTTTAAAATATTCTCTTGCTGCATCATAGCCAGTTAGCATATTTTAAGCCTTAATTTTAGCGAGATTGCTTTGGCACATAATTAACTCTATAGTTTGTGTAACTCGCGAACAGTTATAATAAAAAGATTATTTGGCAATTTATCACCTGCGGTGACATACTTCTGAATTCGGAAACACATGAAATTAGCAAGTGTTCTTGTTCAGAAACCATGTAATCGAATAGCATTTTTCAATTTTTGGTAAAGGCAGAAGATATTTCAGAAAATACTGTCGAAGTCGGAGTTTTGAACCGAATTTCCGTATGCGAACATGCGGGGAAGGAGAAAAACCTGTTGTGACGTGAAAACAATCACTTATAACTCGATAAGTAATTTATTTATCGAAAAATGTAAAACGCAATTCTATTCCAAATAGCTTCAATAGCCAGTCAGGCCTGTCAATTTCATGCTCTTACGTTTAAAAATTAGTCAGAAAATACGTCAAAAAGGTTCACTTTGTTGAGCAGGGAATTAAGTTAAATAAAAGAGAAAACTTGAAACCTTAATACTCATCAAACATTTGCTTCCAACGTAAAATTCGTTTAATAAATATGAGTTACTTTAAAACTACATATAATTCTATCCTTATTAATTTTGAAACCTTAAATTACAGTTAAATCATTATCATCAGAAATCTAAAGTTATCAATTAAAAACTAATAAAAATAAAATATCCCGACAGTATATAATATACATTTTTTCAAGTTTTCGTTTATGTATATAGCTTTTTTTTTTTTTTTTTTTTTTTTTTTTTAATAGTGTTTGATGAAAGATAATTTTTTTTTTCTATCAAAACACGTGTGGTTTCTCTGCTCAACAAATAAAAGTACGTGACCAAGAAGCTATAGATATGGATTTTCAAATGCGGAAAACTCAGTATTCTCAACGTTGACCCCTTATATCATATGAAAGCAGTTTCAGGGGAGGAGAAGTGTATACACAGCTGCAGAATGTGTGAAAGAAGAATTCCATTCTGGCATACCGGCTCAAACACAAATCTGAAGGGGACGTGAAATCGAGCTTTTTAGTTAAAGGTCACAAAACACTTGCGTGCAACGACTTTTGGGACTCACATATCGAACAAAATTTTTAATCGTTTAAACAATGCAATTTCAAAATACCGACTATAACATATTTAATGACTCATTTTTAGGTGTGTTCGTAATTATATGTATCGTAGGTGTTCTTAGCACCTATAGTCGTCGTCTGGTCCATCAGTCCGCATATAGCAGCTCAAAAACTACCCAGCAGAATGGTTTGAAATTTAATGTATATAATCGTTAGTTTTTTTTTTAGTCATTTCAAATTTTATAAAAATTGAATTAAAACTTAAAAGATATTAAAAGTTTTCTTCGTTCTATTAACCCCTATCATACATAATTTATATCATAAAAGCTCAAGTCATGTGACTGAGGAAAACAAATACAGACTGACACATTCAAAATTATTTTTTCGAATAAAATTGCATAAAGTTACATTTTTAGAAAGATCGTTCAAAAAAATTGTTTGTTTGAGAGATGAGTTACATTAAAAAATGTATAGATTCTGAGATAACTTCCGTGGAAATTAGGTTAACAGCCGAATATCTCAATCTATTAAAGTAAATAAACACAAGAGATTCGTTCATCGTGAATCATAGAAATATTAAACTAAGGAGGTAATCATTCGCAAAGCAAGTTCTCCATGGTGAATTCTGCAGCGCTATCTGGTGTCGAAAATAAATTTCGCATCTGTAAACGTATCATACGTAATAAGAGAAAAGAAAGGCGTGCTCACTTCGCTCATAACAGACAATATAATTAATTTCACTGATATAATAACTAAGATTTTCTTACATTGTAAAAGTAATCATAGTAAGAACACACCTCATTTGTCACGTTTAACGTACAATTTCCAACTTATTATAAGTTATTATCATGGGGGGAGGTGGGTACAGCTTCAGACATTAGTTAAGGATAGGTGAGAATCTGCCAGTACAAATATCAAATGTGCATAAAGTTGAGATTTATTCTAAAATGATTGCAATTGGAGTGAATTGAATCACTCCAAACATAACAAACTATGAATCTCGAGGGAAAAAAATAAAGATGCTCTTACTCAAAATTAAACGTAGACGCGCGAACGTTCCTCGCAGAAAATTTTAGAGCACTTAATAAAATACTCGTTTTGTTTTTATTTTTTTTATTAGTTGATACGAGATATTAAAGCATTAATAGGTAATCATAAAATGAAAACTTTTGTTAAGTTTTTTGTTATCTATGGGCTTGGAATGCTTCCGTATTTTTCAAATTTCTTCTCGAAAAATTAATTTTTTTTTTTTTCCCCCTGTATGTTCTTCTTGAAGGATGTTTCTTTCTTTATTTAACAAAATGTTTCTAAAATATAAACTTAATTTTATATTTTAAGTGTTAAAATCTAAGTGAAACAGACGAGTTATAAATAAGATTTTATTAGCATTTGAAATATAATTATATAGTTTAAATGTTTAGAATTATTTTGTCAAATAAAAAAGAAAGAAACATCTTTCAAGAAGAGCATACAGAAAAAAAAGAAGATAGAAATTTTAATTTTTCGAGGAGATATTTGAAAAATATGGATGCGTTTCAAATCCGTAGATTCAACACCAGATAGGGAAATTTGTGGTCTGATTGATAACAAGCCTTAAGATAAAAGTGGCCACCCGAGGATATTGTTACCGATCTTTTATTTTTATTTAGTTATTGCCGCTAATTTATATATCAATTTGGAAGTTTTAAACATTCGAAACTTACGATGTAAAATTTTCATTTGACAAGATTTACGCATAAATTATATTTGCTCCGCTTATAAAGGCTTAATAAAGTCACTCACTTCAAAATGTCGACAAAGAGCAAGGTAGTAGGAAAAACATATTACATTTTTCAAAGAACAATAACAGTAACACGACAGAAAATTCACAGTTCATAAAATAGAAAATTAAAATTTCATTATTCATAAAATTCCTGATGTGCCATTTAGGGGAACATAATAAGACTTGAATACTCATACTGGAAATAGAAAAAAGACTAACACACAAAAATTTTGGCATCAAGAATATATCTTGTATAGAAGGCAAAATTATTTTAATTTGCACAATTTTCCCAATTTCTTGCGCAATAACTTAAAATACCACCATGCAATAATGAGCATTTTTTAACAAAGGTAAAATTTGTTTTTTCATAGCAAAAAGGAAATACATAGTGTCTAATTATCAAGGACAGACAGTACCCGAACTTATGAAGTAAATGAGCAAAGGTAAAACTTCTTAGCTTAAGACGTGAATATTATTATTCTTTTCCGCCAATATTTTCTTTATTAAAATATTTTTTATGATGGAAAGGGGTAGAAAGCATTTTTTAAGTTGTAAAATCAGGGTTAGCATTGTTTAGATTAGCTTCCTCCCCTCCCTCTTCATTTTCTAAAAATCATAATTCAAGTGGCAACTTTTTTTTTTTTTTTTTTTTTTTTTTTTTTTTGGGGGGGGGGGGGGGTAATTTAAGTGTTCTATTATTATTGGATATAAATAGCTTCTACGCTTCTACTTTTAACTGAACTCTTAATCTTAGCAATCAATTTTCATGGTCACAATTAAGTATAGTATCTAATTGGACATATCAAGAGAAAAAGTTAATTTCATTAATGAATAATACCAATGCCTTAAAGAGTTAACTTAAATCACGATCAACACGTGACGTATAAATGTGTGTGAAACTAACAAACAAGAAACCTAAAACAGAAAAAATACTCAAAGTTTAATATTAAATATTTTCATTTAAAAATCAGATTATTTACAGTCAATGTAATAACATAAAACATAATCTTAAAAAATTTTGGACAAGATGCCCATGAAAGATTTCTTGATGGAGAAGGCTATCTTCAACAATAGTTGCGAAGCTTGCATTTTTGTTTAAATTGTTGAAAAAATTAGCTTTAATTTTTTGAAATCTGCGAAATTAAATAAATTTGTTCCTTCAGTGTCTGTATCTTTTCTTTACTGGGATGTTTAAGTAGAACTTTTATTATAACTAAAGTTGCTAATTTTTTATTGAAGTAATCTAAAAGTTATGTACATATATTCTCAAAATAAACAGTTATTCTTACTTTTAATAATATCGACCTTTTATTTTGTAACTATTTAACTATATATATATATATATATATATATATGTGTGTGTGTGTGTTTTTACATAAAAGCAAAAAACATGGTTTAAACTTAATATCCCCCCCCCCCCAACCTTGTATAAAATTCACCCACTAACTTGCTTTAGGACACAAGTGTGTAAAAAAAGGGGAAAGAAAATGGGGAGCATTACATTATCCTAGGACATTACATTAATATTTCTCACACAAGAATCCCCATAACCATATAAAAACATATTCTAAAAACATCTATGCATAGGATATTTTCAAGGTGCCTTCTACATTTTATTGATATTCATACATACATAACAAGAAATGCTGGCCTCACACGCCAATATCAGAAATGTACAAATAAAAATATCCTTTATGTCACACACAAATGAAACCAACCCAATTCAGATGGTGTGAAGAATTCACAAGAAATTGAATGTAGGTGCCCATAAAAAGCTATTTCGTCTACTGACTATTTAACACCACTTCAAAGAATACCGCCTCTCTCCGACACAACAGGTTGGGGTCCTATAGCAGGGATGCTCTGGAAGGCGCCGGTGTGGGGGCCCCCTACTATGAAGTAGACGGAAGAAAAAAAAAATCAGAAAAATCTAAATTCGTTGGAAAATAGGATTTAGAATATGAGGTATCCATGCAATTCATATGATGGAAATTATGTTCAAACACTATTTTTTTTTTTCTTTGCAGGAAAGATAAATGAAAAAAGAAAACAACTTTTGCCCTTATGTCAAAGTAAGAAACAGGATATTCCAAAACTGGCATTTATATGATCAGAAACAATAGTAATTTATTCTTAATGAATAGCATTCGAAATAAGTCGTATATTGAGAGATATGGAAAAACGCGTTATATTAAATAATTAGCTCTAGATAACTAGACGTACTCGGGATAGTGGAAAAGACTAAACGCTCATAAAAATTACGAATTCTGTAAATTTTGCATTTTTATGTGGGAAAATGTGTTCAAAAATTGTTATAATGTATTCCTTAACATTTTATAATTATTTTAATAAAAATAAATATCAAACAATTTATTTCTCAATGCTTAAATTTGAAATTCTGAAAAGAACGATGTAACAGTGGTCTCACATGGTTATATTTAAAGCTGGAATTAGATATTACTACGGGCTAAATTTCTCATGTCAAATATGTCATTATTTCCAATAATTTTGTGTAATAAATTTATGAATTTGGGTAGCTTTTTTAAACTGTCAATATAACCCCCTCCCACACACAGACACACAAATATAAATATTTAACAAGACAGGAAGCTTTTAAAAATGATTTTAAATTATATGCCAGATAGCACTCCGTCAACACTTGAAGGTAAACAAGTTAAAGAAAAGGTTCATAATATCATTAAAATGTCAGAATATTTTATAATTTTATTTATAACAGAATATTTTTTTTTCTTCTTCGGGGCTGCTATGTCCTCCTAAACCCACTGTTTAAGGTAAATTTTAAATACATGAACATAAAAAGAAAAACAGATTCAGATTTACTTCCACGGTGGGAAGGTGTTGACGAAAAATTCCACATTATCTTAGTGTTTAATTATTTTAAATCGCTTGTAAAAAAAAAAAAAAAAAAAAAAAAAAAAAGTAATACTAATTCTTTCAAAATCAGAGAAAAAAAATAGTCAATTAAATTCCAAAATCTAGAGATGGGCAATGCACCTCCCCACCCCTGACTGCGCCCATAAAAAGTAGCCCGATTTAAAAAAAGAAAAAAAAAAAGAAGAAAGGAACTTTTGAAATATCCAAATACTAGCCAGCATCAATATGTTTTCACACTACTTGACACAACGGCGAGGGAAGGACAGAGTAGGGCTCAGAGCACCTGGCATCAGGAATGGGCAAGCAGTGTTTACGTTCATAGAGCAATATCCCGTTCCTTTGAGAATAGGGGTCAGCCAGTCAGAGAAAAGGGTGATAACAATAGAATCCACCAAAATATCCATAAGCAGAATAGTAGAAGGGGCATTTAAAACCTTTCTTGTCGCAAGGATCGCTTTAAATCGAAACCGTTCATAACAGGGCAAAAGAGATTTACGCCATGGAGGTGGAGGTACGAACAGCTTTTTAATAAAACCTTTGAAGAAAGGATAAAGAGCCCAACTTACGGCAGAAGTCTGAAAGATTGACAAATAAGAAAATGACCGCAAATGAAACCCTACAACAAAGAGTTTCCGTCTAGCATCAGTGTTATAAAAGAGGAGATGAAAACATGCATATAAATCTATATTTATAACAAAGAGGAATTGAGGTTTATACGATTTAAAAATATAAATAAGCAAATAACAATTTTAAAAAAATGCGACGAAAACAGCAAAATCCGTATAATTTAGAATATGATTCTAACACAGAACATAATAAACTATCAAAAATCACTCCAGTTGAATCAAATCCTGGAAAAAACTACTTAAAAAGGTTTATATGGAAAATATTTACTTATAAATTGCTTTTGAAACATCTTAAAAATCCTCATCAGCGGCTGTAAGGGCAAATCAATTATTTATACATTCTTAATTTTTAAAACTATATATTTAATACGCTAAAAGAAAAATATAACTAAAAAGTTTTAGGTAAATTGCTCAAAATTTAATAACCATTATTTATGAAATTTTAATTTATTTCATGCGTTTCCGATTTAACGATCACCTCGATATAACGATGATTTTTAAGGTACCTTTGTAATCGTTATATCGAGGTGCAACTGCATTTCAACAATATTCAGAAACGGTTTTAATGCATTTTTTAAAAGTACTAAAAATTAGGTGAAATTCTAAACGTAATTAAGTGAAAAATGATATCTAGAAATAAAAGTACATTACAAAGTAAATTTATTCTAAAACTTTTCATAGGGAAGAAAGAAAGAAAAAATAACTCATACACCTACAAATGGTTAAGTTTTTAGGCATTAATATGACGAATATGCAGTGTATTCAGAAATTATAAGACCGGCTGATGCTGGTAAATGTGAAAAAGAAATAGCGAAGTTAACGAAACGTTCCAAAACGTGCCATTATCTCAAAACAAAATAAAATAAAGGCAAAAATATTAAAAACTATTTTATAAGCATTCAATGTTTTATATTTAAAATCACGCCTAATTTCATGACTGCAATTCAAGTAACTAAAAATTCCATGGGCCCCGATTATTTAAACTTCATCGCTTTTGTTTATGCTTGATAGAAAAAGCAAACTAGTGAATTTATTTACAATGTATATATATTTTTTCACATTTTCTTTTTTATAGATTGACGATAGAAATAATTGCTTGTTTAAAATATGACAACAGGGTTTAAAAAAAGCATTAATTAAATTATCCATATTTTATATGTTCTTGTAATGCACCTCATTGATATAAAAATTTCAATTTGTTTGAAATAGCGTATCATCATTAAAATATACCGCAAACCATTTTTCCCCATCGAACGCAATGTAACGGGATTTTTTTTAATGCCCCTGAAAATGGACTATAAATGCTAAACACTTCATTTTTAATACCGAACATTCCATAGTAAACTTCAATAACATATATCAATTGCATAGCAATTTAAGTATATTTATATAAATTAGAGCACAGGCAGACAAACCGAATTCATAAGCACTTTTCAACTAACAACAAAGGACATAATTTTTTAAATGTTTGTCAAAGTTTTAATTCTGAGAGTGCTTTTTCAGTCTTTTCTAACTTTTCCACAATAAAGATGATTTTATTTTTCCTTTGGAGAGAGAGAGGGGGGGGATTTTATAATATATACTTTTAATTTTATTGTTATAGACCCTGCGTTTTTGGTGATATCAATGGATCTTGACATATATCCGATATTTATTTTCAAAATATCAAGATGTTTGATATTTTCTTATATTTGATAAGTATTCGTTTTTAAAATACTGGGTGTCCCAAAAGTCTCCGTACAACTTCAAAAATTTATTACAAAAAAATAATAATAATAGGCCTACAGCAAAAATAATTATAACAGTACATAGAGTAACTTAAAAAGTTTTTTCCTACTACCTTAGTGTACTTCTACATGAGATTCTTTCGTTACACGAAGAATATCAAGTCGATATTCCAATTCCATCCACGTGCGTTTCAGCATGCTAACATCAACAGTTGTTACAATTGTTTGGATCTTTTGTTTCAATTCCACGAGACTGTTCACTTTCGTTCGGTACATGGCATCTTTTACATAACCCCAAAAGAAAAAAGTCTAGTGGAGTAATGTCAGAAGACCGGGCGGCCATGCTATGGGCCCATCCGTTCCAATCCAACGTAGTGGGAATGAATTAACATACTGTGGAAAAAACTTTTTGAGTTATTCTATCTATTGTTGTAGTTAATTTTGCTGTAGGTCTTTTTTTTTTTTTTTTTTTGTAATAATTTTTGTGTATATTTTGATATTTTCAGTAAAACAAGTGTAAATGAATTTTTTACATGTTATTGGCTGTGTTATTCTGTAGACAAAAAACTTTCGTCTCTGACAATGACTTTTTTAGTCAAAGAAGAAAATAAACATATTTTACAAGCTTTACGCTTAAAACTGAATTTTAAAATGCAGAACCAATAATTATGTGGGATAGTATTAACTCAGAATAGTCATTGATAGATAAACTGTCTAATTTAAATAATCATTTATTTATAGCTTCATTAGGAAAGTGTATTTTCTGGTTTTGGTTTAATTCAGTTTAAACTGCACATATTTGGAAAAAAAAAAAAAAAAAAAAAAAAAAAAGAATTTAAAAAAAAAATTATTCATTATTTTTTTAATTAAAAAAAACTACTTTGTATATAAAATTTTGTATAAAACAAAATTTTCTTGATACTGAATCCCAGGGTTGGTATTTTTCCAGGACAGTGGCAAAAACTGGAAAAAACAATGGGAAAAAAATGAAAAAAACCAGGCAAAAATGGCAAATTCTTATTGCCCTTTAATGTGTAGTAAGATCTATAAATTAATAAGGATCATAATGGTATAAATAATTAGATTTAATAATATATATTATTTAATATTTTTAACTTAATTTGCTAATTAATAAATTTAATTAAAATAGTTTTATATATTTTAAATGTTTATAAAATAGGTGGGATTCAGTCTAATACTTAGGAACTTAAGAATTAAATTAAAAATTGATATCGATTTTTTTTTTCTTAAGTAAAGTATTTTGTCAGCCATTAATATTCTTTTAATTATCAAAAGGTTTTATATAACTTTGCTACTTTTGTTTTATGTAATGAGTCCTAAAAATATGTGGATATTTAAGTCTTTGGTACTAATTTATAATTATTCATCTAATGAAACCAGTTTGTTACAAATAAAAAAGTAATTAAATTAAAAATACCTTTCTGTTATGTCTTGTTAGGAAACTAGAATTTTTTGTTTTCTCCATCTTACACTCTAAGAAACAGACAAAAAGTTACATTCTTAACTTTCAATAAATAACCTGTAGCCATTTTATAGTGTTTTGCTTTAATTATAAATTTATATTAAAAATTTGATTTTAGAATATAAATGTTTA
This sequence comes from Maratus michaelseni, assembly GCA_963931845.1. NCBI lineage: Eukaryota > Metazoa > Arthropoda > Arachnida > Araneae > Salticidae > Maratus > Maratus michaelseni. The sequence goes on from OZ007591.1 coordinate 192,465,374, forward strand.
TTTGAATTTCTTACATATATAAACAAACGCTTTACCCATTTACAGTCTGCACATTTCTATTGTGTAAATAATCATTAATAATTATTGTATAAACATGAATAAATAATTAAGTTTTATATTTATTTATATAGAATTAGTATTTTTTTTCCATTTATAATTTTGTTATAAAAGTTAGTACAGTAAAACCTCCATAACGGACACTCCCGAATAGCGGACACCTCTATTTAACGGACACTTTTCAAATCCCCACTCCCAAAATCTAAATTTTTGTATGTTTAACCTCTGAATAGCGGACATTCCGAATAGCGGACAGTAGTTTTGGCGATCAAGGATGAAAAATGGTTTTTTAACGAGAAAGAAAATGGAAAAAAAAGTAAAAAGCCTCGTAATGTATCAAGGCAATGTGTCACAAATTTTTTGACCACAGATAACTGTACGGGGTGGTCTCTGGAAAATCCCCAATGGCCTGGGGAATCCCCCAATATAGTATGTATTTTGTATCGATTACTGTTTGATTCTTCAGATTTCATGGACATACAATATTCAAAGTTTCAAAAAATGTAAAACCATTTTTATAGTTTTCTGAATATATTGAGTTCTGCATATTCTGAATTTAGTGTCTTGTTTGTGATTAATGTTTTGAGAATGACCTCAAAATGAAAGCGATTAACTTTAAAAGAAGAATTTGAAATTGTAAATGTAAGTGAATCTGAAAAACAGAAATAGAGTTTACGGATATTTGCTGAACGTTTTAAAATAGGTAAAACACAAGTGGGAGAAATTTTACGAAATAAAGAATTTGTGGATTATTAACTCGAACGAGAAAACCAAAAATGTGAAATTGAGGCATACTGATTCCATTGAAATTAATTCTATATTTCTGAATTGGTTTACTTCACTCCGTTAAAAAAAAAAAATCCATTGATTGGGCCTTTGATTGAGGAAAAAGCTTTAAAAGTCGCCAAAGAACTCGGATTACATGATTTTAAGGGTTTGGGTAGATGGCTGGAAAAGTTTCTGTCTCGGCATAACATCTCTTACAAAACAATATGTGGAAAAGCAAAATCTGTAGCTCTGAAAAAATTGGAGGATTGGCATGAATAATAGCAATCAATTTGTGAAGATTATGAGGAGAGAAACATTTTTAATGCTGAGGAGAGCGGACTCTTTTTCAGAATTTTTTCGAATAAGACTTTGTGCTTTAAAAAGGATGGCTGTATCGACGAAAAAATGACAAAAGAGCGAATCACTATTTTATGATGCTGCAATGTATTAGGGGAATTTTAAATTCCTCTTATAGTTCAAAAATCTCTGAAACCCATGCTTTTCTCAAAGAACATCCAATTAAAAAAAAAATTGGTGTTATAGAGCGAATAAAAAACCGTTTGATAACCAGTTTTTTAGTGATTAAATGGTTAACTTTATTTTATTATAGGATGAAAAAACAAAGAAAAGTTATCTTATTTTTGGACAGTGCAACTTCTCATCCAAAACATTTTAAATTGGAAAATGTCCCCCCCCCCCCGCAAAGACAACTTCCGTATGCCAGGCCAGCCCCTTGATCAAGGCGTTATACACAATTGTAAAGTCTAGTAGAGAAAGCTTTCATTAAGTCATATTCTTTCGAAGTTTTATTCTGTGAATAAAGTTGAGAACAGCCTAAAATTAGTTGATGTTCCCGATGCTTTCAAATTCGGATTTCTTCAACTGTAAAAGACATATAACCGGAATGCGTACGACAATGTTTCAGAAAAGAAGGCTTTATATTAAATGAAAATGAAACACTTATTTCCGATAGAAATGAACTATCACAATAAGTGAATTAATGAAATGGATCAGGAGTGAAGAAATGCCGAAATGTCCATCAAGATTGATGAGGACTTACTGAAAAGGAATCAGCTGACGTATATTCCTTCAGAATTTTCGACAAAAGCTGACTCTATTAGTGATATGAATCAGATACTGAAACCAGGGGATGTTTCCTGCAATATCGAGAATTTACAAGAAGCGGCAAAACACAGTGAGCAGTTAACACATTTTTCTCTTTTTCCAAAAAAAAGATGATTCAGAAGGATTAAAACTACTGATAGCATTAAAACGTCGCATAGAAAAACTAATAACATGTAATCGCAAGCAAAAGCAAACTTTTGTAACAGATTTTTTCCTTAAGAATGTAATAAACAGTGGAAAAATGTATGTACAATTTCATTTCAGTTTTATTGCTTAAAAAAGTAATTTTAATTTTTGATTAATCATATAATAGAAGTTCTCGGACATATAAAAGACAATTAATGAAACGTTATTCCTTTCTTAGCAATTTTGTGAATCTCTAAAGTTTTCCCAATAGCGGACACCTCCGAATAGCGGACAATTTCTGCGCTCCCGAGGTGTCCGTTATTTAGAGGTTTTACTGTATTCTTTTATAAAATGCTTAATTATACTTATTTTCTTTAAGAGTTCAAAGATAAATTTAGAATATTCATTTTTTAAATACTATTTTCTTTCTTTCATTAGATACTTAGAATATTGCTTTATAAATTTTCATATTAAGTGCAATATGTTTTAATTTCTAATTTATATTAAGTTTGAAAATATTTATTATCTGCAGTAAGCTAATTATTTTGAAAATATTGGACATATATATAAAAAATATATAGAAAGAGAGGATATATATTAAAAATATATCGGATCAAAATATTGAATATTTTCGAAATTATGGTATTTACACGAACTCTGTATAGGCCACATAATGCGAAAGGAAAAATAAACAAATATAATTATTTTATTGCGAAGTAAAAAAAAGAGAGAGAGAGAGAGAGATAAAACCACTGAACACATAATATAATATCTATAGCTATGTGCCATCCCCTTCTTTAATCGCTAAATCAACGTGGTTGAAAGTTAGCAAAAAAAGAAGCCAATGAGAAATGCACCACACCTCACTACTCGACGGCCACATTATTCTTTTTTTTTATGCGCAAGAATAATGATGAATTCGAAACCCCCTCGGATATCACAAGGGCGTAGCAATGCATAAAATTTCAAGGACTTTATTTCTAGACTACGACAAAAAAATAAAAGATTATCACAGCACAAATTTTTACAAGTATAATGAGCTATGGTTTGTGTCAACGAACAACAATGTTGCAGGGCCGACTGCGAGGAAATTTGTAGAAAAAGAAATTAATAACAGCCATTTGTTTCAAAAAAGTGGTTAAGATTACAAGATACTTTCAAGAACACGCCTCCACCTCAGCAGAGAGGTAGATGGCACTCCCTTCACGGAATCATAATACCCGTTATCTGATACTAAAAGCATTTGCCAGAATAAATCATTTAATCCAGAAATTTTCAGCTCTAAACTTGTGGGAAGAAAGATCTGTTGATTTGGCACTAAAATTTGCCGCTATGAGAATTAAGTTCTATTTTATATTTAGAGAGTGGTAGAGATACACTTTTACAGGTAAATGTGTTTATATATGTGGATTGGAAAATTGTAGCAAAATTTGCTTGCAATTCGGGTATTACCATTCTTTGCTGAAAATTAACAGAAAAAAAATGTGCCTCAAAACTCTTTTTTATTTTAACAAAAATGGCTGTTATGCAAAAATTTACAGTAAATAAATGTTGGCAAAATAGGTGCCAGCACTTTTTACAGCGATTTTCCTTTACAATGTTAAAAACAGTGCGATCATATGTACAATTACAAAGTACCTTTAAAACGGATTACCTTGCAATATTTGAATTTCAGAAAACACTAAACTAGTGACCGGCATAAAAACAATAAAATTATAACAGTTTTAAGAAAATTACAGGAAAAAGTATTCTGTTAGAGTGAGTAATATTAGCTGGCAGAAATGAAAATTCCTCACAAAATGTACAGTTTGAAAACTGAAAAGAGAACTACGATGTTTAATAAACAGAGACGGATTTTTCCCCTTTGAAATAAATGAATAACTGCTTGATAAATGAAAATTATGTCTGCTGAAAAGTGCCACTGTCGGTAGCTTTCGAGAGGTGGCCCAACTAATGCAAAAGGAGGAATAGAAAAATAATAACATAAACACGAGCGATAGGAGTGCTTGAGCAAACAAGGCATGGGATTACTTAAGAGACCTGGTATATGTTGAAAGGTCGCGAAGAGAGTTGAATCTTTTATTATTATTTTTCTTTTTTATAGCGGCGTCAAAGAGGCAAGAATAATATAAGAGGAATATGACCGTCTAATTGAACATAAAAATAACAGAGGCAAATAATAAAGTAAGATCAGAAATTGAGACTAAAAGTATATTTATCTATACGTATTTTTAACACTATTACAAAAGATAATTTTTTGTTAGGCGCATAATAGCGTACAATTGCAAAGTCTGCAAACGTAAGTATTTCTCCAAGAATTTTCTGGAAAAGCCTGCTAAATCGTAGGCACCTGCACACACACACCTGCAGAATACATAGAAAATTAACTTATGTAATAAATTAAAGAAATTACTCGTTAAAAATTTTAATAAATCCACTGATAGAAGAAATAAATTTTTATCTATCAGCGTATTAGCTTGTCGACCGATTGAGAATTAGCAAATTTTTAATAATACCTCTTCAAGCGAAATACTCATGAGTTAACTTACAAAAATATTAATTTTATGGTTACCTAGTAATACCTCAAAGTTCATGCTAGTAAATACAAAATGGGGTAGTTTTATTTAATTAAATTATCTAAAATTTTGTTCGGCTATATATTTTCCGACCATGGTTAGGAACATCCCATATAATCCTATGGGATGTCCTAGTCAATTTTTCAATTATTGCTGTAACTTTTTGACTTTTCACGATATTTTACTGGTCTTTTTTATAAGAGTTGCCCTATAATATTGACTATCAAATCATGACAAAAAATCTTTGCTGTAGTTCGCACATGCGCAGTTAAAATTTATTTCATTAAAAAAAAAAAAAAAAAAAAAAAAAACTATATCTCATCAAATATTCAATATATTAATATTTAAATCACAGTATACTATTTCTACGATTTTTTGTCAAGTTTTTGGAAAGCGGTGTTAAATTCGACTAAAAACTCTGCATGCTATTAAAAACCTTTTGAATTTTTCACAGGAACGTTAACGTCTTCGCGAATATACGTGCTATGCTTACACAAATGTTGAACAGGACTTTCATAGTCATTTGCTTACAGTGACAGGCCATTTTTAGCACTTTTTGTTACTTGGGTGATCGAAAATATTATTTTATTATTAAAATTATTATTGCCCCCCCCCCCCCCGCCCACTAATTGTCCTCACGACAAAATCTTCACGGAAAAACGAAGTCAAACATGTCCTTTACATCCTCAAAGTTCAAGGGCATTTCCTCATGAGTTTCAGATATTCGATGAAACGTCTGAATTTGTTCACTGCCCCGTAATTTCTGGACACCAGTATATTTTCGTTCAATAAATATAAAGTCACACAAATTTGAGGTTCGTTTGCAAAAACAGATCGGAGAGTGCACGTAACACGCCTGGTGTACGCTTACGAAAACAGTGGAGCTCCCAAATCTAGGCACGTTTAGATAGATTTTCTTTTAAAAATATAAAATAATACATATTCGAGGGTATACGCTGATGAAGGAAGTTCCCCCCCCCCCCCCCCCCCAAAAAAAAAAAAAAAAAAAAAAAAAAAAAAACATTAGATTCGTTTCGAAAAATATAAAATCATTCAACACTGATTTTAGGTACATTTAAGGTTATTGTCACGGGCGCGGGAAACTCCAGTCGGGTCAGCTAGTTATGAATAATAGCTTGATCCCGTCACAAAAAGTTTTATAAAATGTATATAAACATTATTTCATAAAAATATGTTCTTTCTTCTCCTAAAAACAAATGCAAGCATCAAAAGGACTATAGATAAAAGAAATAATAAATTCTTACAGATTGTTTCGTATTCAGATACAGTGCAACTTCAATTTCCATTAATACGCATCTTGCTTATCTTTTATTGTTACAAAGGATGAACAGTTACTGTTATTTCTGAATGCTTTATATTATTGTCATCAAAATTGGCCGAATAGTCAAACAATTATAGCACAAAGAAATAATACATAGAATGATGATTCTATAGATACTTCTTACAGATTGTTTCGTATCAGATTGTTCGTACAGATTGTTTCGTACAGATTGTCGATTTGTTTCGTACAGATTGTCTTCGTACACATTGTTTCGTATTGTAGTTTACAGATACTTCTTACAGATTGTTTCGTATTCAGATACAGTGCAACTTCAATTTCCATTAACGTATTTTAGTAATACGCATCTTGCTTATCTTTTATTGTTACAAAGGATGAACAGTTACTGTTATTTCTGAGTGCTTTATATTATTGTCATCAAAATTGGCCGAATAGTCAATTATAGCACAAATGAAAAATACCCGAAGGCAGGGGTTCTTCGATATGCAAGCTTCTATGACGGTTTCGGTATGCACCTAATGTTCGGCTTTTTTTCACCGATGAACTCGCCGAAAACGAACTTTCGGTCGGTCTCTAAATAAAACATCGTACAAAAGAAAAATTATCATTAACAACTTTAACAAAAAACTTTTAAGAATATTAAGGTGAATTTTTGCAGAAATATTTTTTTTAAATATGTGACATCCTGATAATAACTCACTATTTTCTAAAAAGTAATTTACATTGTCGAAAACTGAAGTATAAAAAAATTAGATAAAAAGTTCGCCTTAAAGATAGATTGTGCTTCAACGCATGAAAACTCCCCAGCTCTTTTTAAAGCCCTGTCTATGCGATTAATTTCTAAGATTATGAGACCAGTTTTACTGTTTCACCAATGTGGCAGGTAGATATTATCGATGATGATAAATTAAAATTTCCTTTATGATATTCGCTATTCGAAGAATGCGAGGGTGCTAGAATGTGATACTAAGAGCGATAAATCTCTAACTCATATTCGTGACAAAAAATAATCTTAACAGTTTATTACATGCATTGCATAATACCATTTTAAAGGAGAGATGAGGAGTGGGGGGGGGGGGGGGAAGCGGGAAAATGATCCTGATGCTGCTTGGTCTTCAATCATGCTCCCTCCACTTCTATATATCTTACAAGAGCAAAAAGACAAACCAAACCACCTACACATTTTTCCCGCAAGTAAAATATTGTCCAGCGGTTTTTCTTTTGTCTATCCAGAATTAGTCTTCTTTTCTCAAATGTAGTTTCATCGTAATATTTTCAAGGTTTTTTTGACAATCATTTTTTTTTTTTTAAATCATACAATCTGCTTCAACGCAAAAATGAACGGCATTTGAATAAATTCAGAGCTTAATGATAGGATATAATAGAAAGATAAGAGACAAATGGTTGAAACCGAACCTTTCTGGTAGCAGTACAATTCATTTCTTTAAAAAAACGAAGTTCTTATATTGGGTTTATTTTGGGTATGATGATAAATTTAAGTCTTACTTATTTTTGACGGAAACTTTAATTGTACACAAACAAGCAAAAAATCTAAATGACATTCTATATTAATTCTTTACAGATCCGGATATTTTTTTTTTCATATTTCAGCTAATTAATGTTTTACTATAAACAGGCCTGGATCAAGGGCAGATGGCATATGGTATCCCTAGACCAGTGGCTTCGAACATGGGGCGTGCGCCTTACTGAGGAGCAATTGGAATTTTCAGGAGGCAATTTAAAAAATAATCATTAACCCCTCCCCACCCCCTTTTTTTTACGTTTTTCGATAAAGTGTAACATTGTAGTCTAAGAATGAAAGTACCAGATGCAAAATTAAAAAAATAAAATGAAAGAAAAAGTTGTTTATTCAATTTTTAAAATGTCTACTTAAAAATTCCCAAATATAATTGTAACGGCAAATCTATCTACTAAAACTATCTACTAATATATATATTTTTAAAAATGGATATTTCGTTCGACTGTTTATAGCTCGAGTCCTGCTGATGGATTTTGATGGAACTTGCACTGTTTGATAGATATTTTTTAAGGGAAGGTTTTAGTATATAACATATCGTTCTACGTAATTAGTTATAGAAATATGATGGAAAGTTCTGTTATTTTGGACGAAAAGATTACCATTGGCCTCTTTTGGCGACCATTATCGTAGGTGAAAGAACTGAAACGGCTATACATCTCGAAAAAAACATGTTGCTAATTTTATTTAAAATTTAAAAAAAAAAAGGGGGGGGGGAGAAAAACAGTTTTGATAAGAGATAATATTATAAAACGATCATATTTAATTTAAACATGAAAGGGAATTTTCGTAATGCTTAAAAAATTATTCAATATGAACTATTGCAATTCAAACAATATTTGGCGATTTATCTTTTGCGTCAGGTTAAGAAAAATGCATCTGAAAATTTTATTAGATAAAATCTGAGTAACAATTTTGTATTTGATTTGTTCTTTTTAAAATTTAATTTTTATTTTTATCTAACTCCTCCATCATTTTCTTTATTTTGGAACGGGGGAGATTAATTTTCTTTCTGCGGGTCGGGTTCACCCTAGAATAATTCTTGCGTGTCAGATTTAGGTTTTTTGCAAGTCGGGCTGTTGGGATTTTCACAAAAACTTTGAGAAATATGTTTCAGATGAAAATAAATACGTATATGAATATGAATGAGTACATATTCAATTTACTGCATAAAAAATAAAATGTGTATAAGAAACGTGACCATAGATTATTCTTTCTTTATGGTACAGTTATGAACCATTTTTTCTCGGTCAGGTCGGATGCGGGTAAAACCGGGTAAACCGACCTGATACTGGACTCTAGAGAAGGAACAGTACAGAAACTCAAAATACTTCAGAGACTAGGATATAAACTTGCAAAATAAATATTGATATCTACGTTTGTCGTGCTTAACAGGAAACTAATGCAAACTTAGGTTCCGCATTTTCGAATTGTATTAAACCGAAACCGTCCAATTAAAATTCCGTGTTTGTCGAGGGCTAAAATTATATTCAATGCTGTTTACTTGCATAACTTTGTGCCTGTGTTTATGTTATGGAACCCTGCATCCTACATTAGAACCAAGGAAGAAAGTAGAATATGCCACTGCAACCACGTGACACGGCCTTAAAACTGCACTCCATCATACAACCGATGGGGAGGAGAAAAATCTGTCAAGGCCGAAGTTCCCCTGCCGTGCTTTTCACACTTCCCACCTTCATCTTGTTTCTGTTCCCCCCTCGCTCACCAAAAAAAAATTCATAAAGGAATACAAGAGAAGCACTAGAACCTTCAGACATCAAGGGACGCAACACAAATTATGTAATGGGTCCAATAGATAAAAAGAAATTTCAATCATGCATAGACATTGAAAATAAGGTACATTATTTTAAAACCATTTTAAGTAAGAAATTAACACATTCATAATCTAGGAGGTATTAGAACCTTTTTTTTTTACTTATAGCCACTACACTTGATAATTTACGAGTAAAAACACTCAGCATAGAAATAAAATTTAAGGCAACATTTTTACAAAATTTTTCCCGTGAAAAATTAAAAGCTCTAATGTTAAAGGTAAAGCAAGAATTTGCCACCCTTCTTCAAAATTGTTTACGTTATGTTAAAGTGCTAATGTTTAAGATGTTAAAATATTATAATTTAGCCATACGAGTGAGCACATGGGTTCATGTAAAGAAAACACTGAAACCTTACACAAGAAATTCCCGCTCACGCTCAGGCCAAGCAGAATCATATTTCTTGTCAACATTTAATCACATAGATGGAAATTACACAATTAAGACACCCATCTCTCCTTTGCAGGCTTTTTTACCACTCTTTAAATATTAACACGCTTTTTAACACTTTGGCGTCCGGCGACACCACAGTAATGTCGTACGTAAAGTAACTTGATTTTAATCCTTAAATGCTACATTGGCATCAAAATTTTGGAATGAAAAATTCCCTTTTATCAAGTACATGAAGAAAAGATTTTACTTATTTTCGAATAAATTTGTTTCTAAATTCTGGTGTCAATCAATCATTTCAACATTTTACGAATAGAAGTATTTTTAGGAGACATGCAAAGTGTTAATATCCACTATCAAATTAAACCCATTCTGGGATGATGGTGCAAAAACACATACTTTTCTTAAGTAATTATTTTCTCATATGAAAATAAATATTTGAATCAACAACATTTTTTTTTTAACTGAAATGTTTAAATAATTAAATTTTTTGGTTGCCAGTTGCAAATTTTTATGTTAAAAAAATGGAATTATAGTTTTTGATTCTTTGGAATTCATATAAGTTATATTTTAATTTACTTTTTTCTATTCGTTAATGAATAATTGATTGCATCTTTTTTTTTTTTTTTTTTTTTTTTTTTTTTTTTTTTTTTTTTTTTAATAATTTTTGCTGGTTTTGTATCTAATTTTTTGATAATTCCTGCTGATTGTGTGCTTTTGCATCGCAATTTAATTCTTAAACTTATAAAAAAAATTTCTTCTTCTTCACCGCTTTGTCAATAGTATGATCAATGTATCATAAAATATTAATATAAAGCAAAAATTTTAATAAAAAATTACTGCGGCAGGGAATAAGTTAGATATAGTTTCAATGTTGTACTAAACGTTAAGAAAAGAACTAGGAATGTAACGAAAAGTGATTGGTCAAATAGCCGTGTGACGAATATTCGGGCAAATTTTAGGCAGAATACTAACTATTTTTTTTTTTTTTTAAGTATCTACTGATTAAAATTAATTTAAATGTTAAATTGGGAATACTGTAAAATAAAAATTGATCTTGTACTATTTGATGATTTGAAATTTTAACAGCTTGGTATATTTTTTGTAACATTTGAAACACCTTGAATGCTAATAATTAAAAACAAGACTTTCACTAAATCTAAATTATTAATATCATAATTTTATCTGTAGAATTTAGATACAAATAAAACTCATACACATTTTAGGTATAACAGGAAATCATTATTATCACTGTTAATTGCATTTTTTGAACGTATATTTTATTTTAAAAAACTTATTGCAATACAAAAAAATAAGAATTTGTATTTTATCCTTTTACTAGGGCATCTAACCTGGGCTTCCCGGGACAAAGAATATATGTGAAAACCATTTTTTATTTTTGTTATTAAAAACTAATAGATTTTTTACATTTAATAATTTTTGTTATATATCCCGCTAACAACACCAAAGAAATCGCCAAAAATTTCGTTATCTGCAGCAGTTTTAATCGTTTATTTAAATTACATGTCTGTTAAATATGAGTTTTATTTATACTATTTTATTTATTCCTTAATGAAGTTTTAATTTCGTTATTGAATATTAGCTGGAGATAAATGCTGAACTTTTTATATTGTTTAAAGTGCAAACAGATTAATATTTTTTTAGTCGTCTGCAAGCGATAGAGAAAGATAAAAGAAAAAAAAATCATGCTAGAAATTAAAAAAATTGCAGTAGCAAAAATCGCAAAACCAAAATTTCATCGTCGACTGTTGCCATTCGCAAAATGACGTCAGCGTTACGCAGAGACACGTTTGTCCTTTATAATATAGATAGATAGATAATCAGACATATCAAACTGATTTTCTTTATGTCAGGATAGTAGGTTATTTCCATTACTCTTCATTTCTATTATCCAGTCATACTTTTATGCTTTCTTAATTCAATGTTAATGGGGTCCTCATAAAGCTTACTTTTCCACATAATCAGCGAGATACCTCCTGAAATAGCCTTATGAAATAAATTTTGTTACAAGGAGTTTGCATTGCGCATTTAAAGAACCGTAATTTTAATTAATAAAATGTACAATGTGTATACTACATTTCATGTTAGAAACCACGAGCGAGTTTTTTACACACAAACAGGCAGCAAGAAAAATACTTTTATTTATATAACATCGTTGTTTGAGTTTCTTTCGAACTTAACCTAACAATGCAACTTAAAACTTTCATACAATTTAAAAATTGAATTAATGCTTTCTAAGTAAGATTAATCAGAAATCAATTATTTAAAAAAAAAAAAAAAAAAAAATCAGGATTAAAAGTATGTTATTTTTATTCATAATAGCCGGTTCTAACAGTTTAATTGACGATTTGCAGATTTTGCCAGCGAGCCAGATGTGAAAAATGATAAAACTGATCTAAATAAATGTAAACTGAAATAGAAATGTGTTTTTCATGAAAGTTGGAATGCACTTTGTTATTAAATCGTATTAATGACTAAAAATTTAAATTTTTTAGTTACCATTTCTCATTTTAACAGAATGTGCGATATCTAGTTAACGTCACAAAATTAACTCAATAAATAAATAAATAAATAAAGACAATAGTTAGGATAAGCAGCATAGCTGCTATCCTAAAATAAGACTTAAATTAACAAATAAATCCTAAATTTGTAAAATATAGCATTTAAGGCTATATTTTACCTGCGTCCCTTGTAAATATGAAAAAATATAATACAATTAATGTATTTTATGAGAACTTGTGGATATTTTAATAACATTCAAATACAGCTAAATAAAAACGTTTAACCAGAGTTGCCAAGTCTCCGGCTTTTTGAACACCAGAAATTTTTTGGAGAAAATGTTCTTCTTCTAAATCGCAAAATGCTTCGATTAAAAAAAACAACATTTTCTGTACTAAATTACTGGTATCCAAAAAGCCGGAGACTTGGCAGGTCTGGTTTAACAATATTGTAAAACAAATCGGCATCAGCATTATAAAATGTTTCAAATATAAATAAAGAACGAACTAGTCGTTAAAAGCAGAGCATGTTCGTAATATGCGAAAATTAAGTTCTGAATCAAAACGTTACAAATTACCTACCCCAAGCAATACCCTCTAACAAATCTATCCACGCAATATTCTCACAGCATGCCTATCACAGTCAAAGTGAGAGATTTATTAGGTACACAGGCGCCAGTAATGTTGAAGAAAAATTTGAGGGGGCATATAAAAAAATAAAATATATCATCTACGTTTGACCCATACAAGAGGTCTGAAATGAATAAAAACAAAATCTGCAATAGTAAAATACTTTTTTTTTTCACCATGTCTCGGAAATGAGCTGCGTGTAATAGAGTCTGGCGCCTAGGTTTCATTTTAGATTCAGAAGATGAGAGATGGTGGGCGGGGTACAGGTAAGAAATTAAAAATCTTTAACAGACTACAACCTCCTTTCCCCCTAAAATATTCTGCACTTCATTTTCCGTTATGTCAGAAACATTGTAATGAATGAAAACGCAACTTATTCGAGGGGACATGCAACTTGAGACCTCTTGTTCTGAACCTGTTCTGCCCCCCGCCCCCCAGTAATTAATATCTTTTTCTAATCAAAACTGTTAAACGTCGAAAAATATGGTGGCGAAAAAGAAAACTGAGAAGAAAGTACACCTTTAACAAGTCCAAAACAAAAAGTATTTATTTTAAGAATTATATTTTTCTATATTTTAGGACAATTATGTTTTTTAGAGGCTTTTTCTTTTTTAATTAATGCAATTAAAAAAAAAAAGCATTTAAAAACTCTGAAAAACAATGTCTGCTTTATTTTATTTATTAATAATTTATTTTATTTTTTAGTGGGGGAGGGGGATTTCATATTTGTTGCAAAGTTGTAATTTTGACCGGTCAAAACTAATTTTAATAAAGACAGCAGTCAAAACTGGTTTGAACTACTCAAAAGTGGTGGAAATTGCAGGAGTGGGTCCAGATTTTTTACACAGGGTTCTGTTTTTGTGAAATTGTGAAGTTTTTTTTTTTTTTTTTTAATTTGTGAAAATTCCAGTCATAATTTTGTAAATTTGAAATTATTCGTTATATTCAGGTTCCTGTGTACCTATCCTTTACACATATAAAAGCTAATATGTAATGTACTTTGATGAGTTCAATCTGCTTTATCATTCCCTAACCTGCTGTGCGGTTTAAATTGAACTAAAAAACCAAAACTAGAAAAAGATTCTTTCTAATGAAACTGTAAATAACTGGTTATCTGAATTGGACAGTTTATCTTTCAATGACTGTTCCAAATAAATATTGTCCCGTATAATTATTGGTTCTACATTTAGAAATTCAGTTTCAAATGCAGCTGAAAAATATTGGAACAGCTTGGAAAAGATTTTTTTTTTATGGCTAAAAAAAGTCACTGCAAAAGTTCTTTATCTTACAGAACGACACAGTCAATAACAGTTGAAAAATACATTTGCACTTGTTTTGTCTAAAAATATTGTACACAATGATATTTTGACAATAAATATCAAATATATGAAAATATCGATATAGTGATATATATCACCAAACCCTGATCCTCATCCAATTTTTCATACCTCTGTCTATGTGCGGTAGATTTTCTTAGCCATCGCACATAGACACACACACTCACAAACTATTTCGTGTTATTAGTATAGATTAAATAATTAATAATAATAATTATATATATATATATATATGGAACTTTTAATGGCATTTCAAACAAAAACATACATTTCCAAAAGGTTATTTACCTTAAAGTATACTGTTTCATCAATAGAAAAATTACATTCCCAAGTTTGATCACCTAATACAATTAGCTTCGAGTTAAACTTGGGGCGGAGGGCGAGTGAAACATGCGATTTAATTTCCTTCACTTTTTATATACAGATATGCAATAGTTAGATATGTAGTTAAATTATTAAATATATTTCAATATTTACAAAAATTGCTTATCTTTAAAAATTTAGCTCTGTAAAATATTTACAGAGTTTTAACAAACCTTTCCAAATATTACAGTAAATTTATTTATCTTTTAACGAAATAAGTTTAGATCTCTTTTCCAAATCAAAGGGAGCTTTGAAAGCTGATGGTCAAAACGTACTTTGATCATGACGGTTAAAACCGTTTTTTTCCCCATCTCAAATCCAAAGGAACTTCTTTCGACATTTTTCTGAATTCATTTTTGTTCAGAAACGCGCGAAACTGGCAGGTGTTCTTATTCAGAAACTATGTAATCGAATAGCGCTTTCCGTTTTTTGGTAAAGGCAGAAGATCGTTCGGAAAATACTGGCGTTTTGAACCGAATTTCCGGACGCGACGTGCGGGAAATGAGAAAAAACTGTTGTCACGTGACACGAATCGCTTATAACTCGATAAATAATTTATTTATCACGAAATGGAAAACTCATTTCCAATCCAAATCGCTTTGATAGCCAGGCCTGCCAATGTTATGCTTAGCGTTTAAAAATCAGTCAGAAAGTTTCGCGTTGTTGAGCAGGTAGGTCATTTGAGAACCACTTTAAACAACCCTTGGTTAAAAGCAATACAACACCAAGGGAGAAAATTTCACATTTCTTATTCTGCTTCCTGGTTTTTATCCCTCGAAATCTGGCCGTCTCAACGAGGACTTAAAAAAATTCAAATGCGTCTGTGATAGTAAAAAGATTGACAGTCCCTGCTCTAAAGGTTATATTATTACAATTTTTCAATGAAATAATCATTCTCAAACTTTAACTTCATTTTTCATGCATCGGTTTACCAAGTACGGAGAAAAACTTCTTCAAGGCAAATGTTGTAGGTAGGTTTTAATGACGACAAACTCATTTATTTTAGGTTCGTTGGAAAATTAAACCATCTTATTTTCCACTTCCTCCAAGCTAATTCAGCTACTGTTAATAACAAGGAAATCTCTCCTTGAATAAATCGATCAAGAAGGTTGAGACGTCTCATATTAATCATTTATTATGAAATCGCTGGATTGCAACCAACTAATCCTGATATCGTAGCTAATACCCAAAAGTCTATTCGTGTTCACCTAAAAATAATAAACTATCAAACCTTGTTCAATGTCATTCAGCTTTATCGATCTTTTTAGGCTTATTCAACGATCAGAAAGAAATTGGATTTCATCAAATCACTCATACCATTCGGGAGGGGGGGGGGGGGAGTTTGAGACTTTCTGTCAATATAAAACCTATAAAGAGAGCTCAAGAAGTCGTGCTTTACAAGAATCCCATGAACACATTATAGTTAATTCTTACAAACATGGGCGCCGGCAGAACGAAATCCAGGAGGACAAGATTTTCGAACATAAATAAATGCTTGTAGTCGGCAACCTAAGTCACATTTTTAAAAATGAAAAATATAAACTTGAAATAAGCTAAACAAAAAAATATATATATCATAACCCCCTTGCAAAACAAACTTAAAACATACTAATATAAATATAGTGAAATGTAACAAATGGGATATAATTAAAAATACAAAAGTAAGCAGATACCAACTATTTTTCAAGATAATTTTTTTTTTTTTTTTCGTAAGAAGGCTTTGCCCCTGAACTCCCTTGTTTAGGATAAACCTTAGAGCAGTGATAATATCTAATAATCTAATATCTGCTCTAAGGGATAAACATGAACGTAAAAGGAAAACAAAACTAAATATTGATTTCTACGGACAGCTCGATTGCAGATGACTATCACCGGTACATCCGTAATCGAGCTATAGCTCATTTCGTTTTGATTGTGCGATGTTGCGACGACTATCTTCATGAATAAAGTAAGATCATTTACGTATTTGGATATCAGCTTGTATGAAATAAAAAATGTCACTGCTTCACGGATTATAAGTAGTTTATAGAATGAGAAATAAAAGAAACAATTATAATTTATATAATAATCTAATTAAGAAAGGTTCGGTAACATTAACTGCTAATGCTTATCCCCCCCCCCCCCGCACACACACACACACACACACACACACAATAATGGTACATAATAAAAAGTATTTTTAAAAAATCGAAGGTACTTATAAAACCCAATAAACTATATTTAAAAAAAATTTAAATCATAAATCCAGCTTGAGGCTATATATACAAAGGTATTTAAAGTATTTAAAATGCTCAATAAAAAAACAATGACGCAATTCTAATTAAAGTCTTGAATTAATGGATCCTTTTGACACGGTAAATATAATACTGCTTCCTTGCACCTGCAACAGGTGTCATTTGCGCGTCTACCAATCACTCACCTCATAAAAAAAGAATTAAAAAAAACACGTGAAGATATGCAAATTGATAGTTGCATTCAATCTTTTTTCCCATCTAGAAGTACACTCACTTCACGATGGCCTGAATTAAGTCAAGTCCAAAAACAGCACCTGTGAAGTAAACGAGTAGCGGACAATGACTAATGCTAATTTAATATGCGTAAAGGGTCACATTCTGTTCGGTGAAATTTCATCTTTGGACTGCCTAGAAGGCTAAAGAACAATACAATAAGCATCCAATGAAAGAAAACTTAAATATGAACTAAATTAACATATTCCGTTAGAAGAGAGACATAGAACCATGGGCGCCCGCAGAAAGTCCAGAGAGGGACAGATTAGTCCTGTAGTGCACTTTTTTTTTTAAATGGAGACTATAAACATGAAATAAACTAAGAATTTTTTGTCATACCCCCACGTGCAAGACATTTTTATACATATTAAAAGACCCAAAAAAAACTTCGATCGCTTTTTTTTTTTTCAAAATGAGAAAACTGGGTTTTTTTTTTTCTTTTTTCCTTATTTTGAGGACAGACGCAGAGCTCACTAATATACATATATATTATTATTTTTTAAATCATCGGAGGGGTGGAGTTAAGAGTTTTGTTAATTAAATTTGAAAATCCAGGAGGGGCAGTAAGGAGAGGGGGGGGATATAAGCAGTCTAGAAAACGTCTAAGAGTCCAAGAATTCTAAAGGACTTGCCATATTTTTTTCATGCTCCCCTGTAACACGCGCATCCTAATTTTTAATACCTCATTTGGAGAGAAAAAAACATAAGAAAAGTATTTCAAACAATTATTTTAATTTAATAGTTAAGGCTAAAATGGCACAGTATTAACATTGCGTACTGATTTCATAAATTTGAATAGAAAATTACCAAACTATTTTATGCAGTGACCAATGAATGATCATATATACAGAGACCAGCCAAATCCCAAATACTCTATATGTATCACATGCACCTAGATTTTAAAGTAAATTTTGAAAGGTTGGGAGGGAATCACGTGGCATACACACAAAAAAATGCGATAACTTAACTTTGTATTTTATTTTGATTTGTTTTAGAATGGCAGTAATCATTTGAACATTACTTTTGTAAACATGGGAAGATTTTTCATTTTACTTCCTTTAAATTCGAATCTCTTTCATACATACAAGATACAGGCATTATTATACATCGTAACACACACATAAAAAAGCCTCCATTTTCTATTATTATATATACTTCAATTAAATCACTGAAGAAGCCACTAAATTTTGCTTTGCGCTTAGTTAAGGAAGGAGGTCTAAGCATTCCTTGGCAGGGTTCAGTGATACATATCCGAAATTTATTTTGAAAATATCATGCAGTTTGATATTTTCAGTCAAAACAAGTGTAAAGGAATTTTTTAACTGTTATTGGCTGTGTTGTTCTGTAGATAAAGAACTTTTGCTCTTATAGTGGCTTTTTATGCCCCCACCCTAACAGAAAAAAACCCAAACTTTTCCAAGCTTTATATTAGAAGCTGAATTTTTAAATGTAGAATCAATAATTATGTGGGACAATATTTACTTAGAAAAGCCACTGAAATATAAACTATCTAATTTAGATAAACTTACAGCTTCATAATAAATAAATATATATATATATATATATTTTTTTTTTTTTCTTATTTTGGTTTTGTTCAGTTAAGCAGACCAGGCTTAGACTAATGTTCAAATTTTTGAATAAAAGAATTATTTTGTTGTAAAAAACATAAAATTTTCTAAAAACTTCATTACTAAATCTTTTTTTTTTTTTTTTTTTTTTTGTAAGTGTAAAAGGCAATTTGTGTCTGTTTTCAATTAGTTGATCTTAAATTTTGTTCAGTGAAAAAAAAAGATATTTAGAATGCTGTTTTATTAAGTTTTCATGCTAAAAAATGACATGTTTTAATGTCTAATTTTAATTTATATTAACTCTGAAAATATTTATAATCATCAATAAGTTGACCATTTTGAAAATATTGGATATATGTATCAGGGTTGTTTAGGTTTAAACCACGCTGGTTTAAACCATGGTTTAAACCTTGGTTTAAACCAAATGGCTTTTTTAAAAAAACCAGACTTGGTTTTTTTGAAATACCAAAACTTTTATTTAAAAAAGAAAAATGGTTGCCCAAGATTTACAATGATGAACTTCAGAGATGTAAAGCTGATTTAGAAAACAAAACAGTTTGCATGGCAATGGATGGATGATCGAACATCCATAATGAACCTATTGTGTGTATAAGTGTTATCAAAGAGTGTGGTAAAGTCACTCTTGTTGATACTATTGACACATCCGACTAATCACATACTGGAAATTATTTAGTAAATTTGGTTTTGAGTTCAGTGCAGACAGCAGAAGAAAAGTTCAAATGTAATATATCAAGTTTTGTCACAGACAATACTGCAAATATGGTTTCTGCCAGAAACATTCTGGATGAAGAGCTTTGTTTTTTTGGGGGACTTACATATGGGTGCAGTGCCCACATTTTAAATCTGTTAGCCAAAGATTTGATTAAAAGGGATGTAACAAAACATGTTACAAGTATTTAAAAATATTTTCGCAATCATCATCTCCCGAAAGCATGGTATCATGCAGAAGGTGGAAGTGTGTTGGTACTTCCTCTAGAGGTACGATGGAATACTTATTGTGATTCACTTGAATCTTATGTTAAAAATTAGTCAATTCTTACAAAAGTTTGTGAGGATCACAGATCTGAGATTGATAGTGACATCTCTAGTAAAATCTTAAGTATCTGTTTAAAAAGAAATGTTAAGGACATGATTGCGATTCTGAAACTAATCGCCGAAACTATTGATTTTGTACAGAGGAATAGCTGTTCTCTCGCTGAATGTGTATTAGCATGGAAAAAGCTAGAATTGAAGCTAAAAGAAGCATCAACATCAAACAATAAAAAGGCCATATCACTAGTGTATAAACAGAGATATGAACAATCATTAGTAGATGCACATTTTGCTGCATTTATTTTAAGCCCATCAGTATTAATTTCTAACCTAGGAATTAAGGTCACAAAAGAAGAGAAAAACAAGGGTCTTGAATTTATCAAACAAAAATGTGGCTCTGGTTTCTTAGCACTTACATTAAAATTTTTGGGGAAGTTGGAACCATTTCATAATCGTGATCAAAATGTTTTTTTTTACCCCAAAGTTGTTGATACAATGTCTGACTTTGAATGGTGGAATAGTTTTATAATGTTTCAGGTACATCTTTGATTACGGAGAATGATTTGGAATTTCTGAACATGCTAACTACAGCCAAAGCATCGACTGCCTGTGTTGAAAGGATTTTTTCAATATTTAGTGTAGTTCATTCAAAATTGCGAAACAGATTAGGAGTAGAGAAAGCAGAAATTAGTGGTCGTAATGAAACAAATGAACAATGATTGAGGGTAAAAGTTATTATTCATTGCTATTAATCAATACTGCTGTAAGATATCTATTCAAGAAATGTCAAGTTTTTTTCTTCTTTCCTTAATAAAATGTTTGGATATATTTCATTAGTTTGTGATTCTTTATCTTCAGTTTGCAAATAGTTGTTATTTGTGTCAGTTAAAATTTCTTAGTTTAATTTTCTTTAAAAGAAAATGTAGATTAAAGACTAGTGTGTTAGTAGTAGGGATTGATTTATATATATACATATATAAGTGATAATTTTT
The DNA here is from genome assembly GCA_963931845.1 of Maratus michaelseni. Classification (NCBI taxonomy): domain Eukaryota; kingdom Metazoa; phylum Arthropoda; class Arachnida; order Araneae; family Salticidae; genus Maratus; species Maratus michaelseni. The sequence continues at coordinate 192,486,054 of OZ007591.1, forward strand.
ACTGTTTATTGTATATTAAAATATTATAATAATAAAAAAATATTATAATGGTTAAATTAAAATAGTAAAAATGTTATTAAATAATTTCAACAAAATAACTTAAAGTAATTTTTGTTTAATGCTTGACTTCAAATATTTGAAAATATTAATATTCATCGTTCTTCTAAAATATAAAATCATTTAAACCAAAAAAACCTGGTTTAAACCAAAAAAACCCGGTTTTTGGGGTTTTTTTGAAAAAAACCTGGTTTTTTTTACAACCCTGATATGTATATATATAAAATATCAGATATATATCAAAATATCGGTTATTTTTTATAGTCTCGAACCCTGTTCCTTAGAAACTTTTTGAATTCTAAGGAGTATAAGGAATCTGTATTTAATGGATAAATACCACACATACTTTATGGGTTGGGTTGGGTTGATTATTGACGGCCAATTATCTACACTAGGGATATAGGCCCGGGGGGAGTGCCCTTCGTGGGGGTCTTTCTGAGGGAACCCAATCCGTATTTACGCATGGAGAAATCCACGGCTCGAAGAAAACCACGAAAACTCCGAACGATTAGGCCGACGGGCGCGATTGGGATCGAACCCAGCACCTCCCGTCTACCAGCTTCGAGAGCACAACCTCTCAGCCACTGGTGGGGTTTTCACATACTTTATGAATCTCAAATGACAAAAAGTCCTTTTCATACAATCAGATATTCAACATATTTTTCTGACTGAAAAATTTATTACTCTATTAATTATGTTACAATACAACAGTGATTCTGTAGGTATTAAATAGCAATGCTAATCTAAAAACAAAAGATTTTTAATTATTTATAGAAGAAAGTAAAAAAGCTTCTTAAACCTAGACTTAACTTATCTGTTCAGCTGAAGACTTAATCTGAACTTAAGCCGACTTAATTTATCTGAACTTAAGTTGAAGACTTAATCTAGATGAAATTATATAATATATTAACAAATTGCTGGTCTTTATTTATTTATTGTAATACTTAAACTGTATTCTACATTTTAAAGAGGAAAAATATTTTGAAAAAACTACTTTATATAAAAAAATAAAGCTGGAAAAAAAAGGAGGATGCATTTTTTTTTCACTTAAAAAAAAAAAAAAATGCTGGAAAAAAAGGAGGATGAATTTTTTTTTTCACTTAAAAAAAAAAAAAAAAGCAGGATGCATCACCACACATATACGTATATTATATATATATATATATTAGGGGGGAGGCAGAACCATTGTCTAACAGGAACATTACACTTTTTTATTGAAATTATACTTTGCGATTTTTATTTTTAAAAAATCACTTTTAATTCATTAAGACTTAACTGGTTGGTGCACAACATATTTAATACAACAAAGAAATTTACAGGTTTCCAACTTTAGCAAATTTTAATTCAAAATAATAAAAGTAACAAAGCATGAACATTACAATGGCCTCAAAACGATATTCTATACTTAATAAATTAAAGTCATTCAAATAAATTAAAAGCTGGATCATAGGTCATTTTTAAATAAACAATTTTAACATTTTTTGAAATATATTCTTCAAATTCAGGAAAGTTCAGAGATGCTTTCACCCAATACACCTGCCTATCATTTAATTTATTTAACAGAGAGAGAGCACTTTTGGGAGTATTTTAATACAAAACAAGCACTATATTAAGACATTGTATACAGGTGTTTTGTAGCAGAACATTGTGGCTGGATAGGATGAGTTTTTGATAAGTGTGTGTGCAAAACCGCTTTAACATCTTTTATTAAATTTTCTTTCCCTATTTTAGAATGTATTCTCATTGTTACTATGAAATCTTAATCTATATACAAAACTTTTAGTGCAAGCAGTAATTTCATTCACATGGAGTTGTACCCAACCTGAACCCAAACATTCTCCTTAAATTTAACCTGAAACCTGACAAAAAAAAAATAATTCCACTAAACCCAAAACCAGATTTAAAAAAAAAAAAAAAAATCATTATTAACCTGATACCTGACCCGAAAACAAATAAAATCGATCTATAATTTAATATTTATAAACTAAAACCAATAACAACATTATAACGCACAAATATGAAAAATTGGCACAAAACTTTTTTATGTAATTTTATCACAAGTTTTTTGTGCCAATTTTTCGTATTTGTGCATTATAACGTTGTTATTGGTTTTAGTTTATGAATTAAAATTCGCGCAAAGATCTATTTATTATATATCAATTTGATCTATGCTTATAATTTAATATAATTATTTTTTTTAAAGTTTACAATCATATTTCTAATATCAATTTTATCTTTATATTGAAAAAATAAACATATAAAGACTCATTTCTATTAAATATACAGTTTTTCATCAACAATAAATATTGTGCACTTTCTCTTGAAAAATCCGGTTAAGTCGAACCCGACCCGTAAGCATAAAAAATCAACCCAAAACAATTAACAGTCAATTCGACCAAACGAAAAAAATTAGCTCCAATCTCATCCGACCCGAACCCAGAGTTGGGTTTGGATAAAATCATGCTACCTAATACAATGTACTACTACTGAACTACAATGTACAGTAAAACCTCTCCTCATAAAAGGTAAAAACAGACACCTCAGGACCATGGAATGTGTCTACTATTCAGAGGTGAAAAGTGTACAAATATGTATGTGCTGTAGATTGAAAAAGGTTCACTAAATAGAGATTCTGCTATACGCTTATGGGAATGTCCATTATAAAGGTTTTACTGTGTTCTATACTAATAATATCTGTTTTCTAAATTACATTTATTACATTAACACATAAAAATGTGAACATTTCTGCTAAATAAAATTCTTTGTCTTAAAAAAAGACCTTGCACAAAATTATCCCCTTTCCAAACTGAACCTTTCACAAATTTAATCATTTAAAAGTAAAATCTAACTGTTACTTTCACGCATATAAAGAAAATGTGTGTATTTTACATACTTTTGCAATTTAACCGAATGTCAAATGTAATATTTGCCCAAGTCCTTAGAAATATATTTATAGGTACAGATTAAACATTTTAATTTAAAAATTTACATTCATCATATAGGATGGAAATTTTAAATGAAATTAGATTTTACTTTTAATATTTATGCATTGTCACAAGGAAAATTCTTAAAAAATATTTTAAAAGTACTTCTCTTGCATAAAAATACATATGAAAATAAAAGTACACTATAATAGAAATAAAATACAAAGAATGAATTTTCTGAAATAAAATCTAAAATCATAAAAACATTTTGATTCCGTAGAAAATTTACTGAGAAATTATCTTTTTGAACAATCTTTAGACCAAATTAAACCAAATATTTCCATTAAACAAAAATTAACAATTTTAAAAAACTAAGTTTGCTCGATTTTTTAAAAATAACAATGTGTCTTTATTATGAAATATATATGAATTTTGTGCAGTAAAATTTATTTAATTTATGTTTTTATTTTTGTATTTATTTTATCTTTTTCTTTAGATAAAAATAAATAATCAGCTTTGATTTTGGCCAATGGTTATTTGTTGCATCTCTAATTCCTTTTAATATTTAAGAAGGCATGGGTAATTAAATGAAGCAGTAATACTTCTTTAAAATTACTTTCTTTACTGAATAACTTAATGCACTAATAATACTTTCTAGAGCAGTGTTTTTTTTTTGTGTGTGTGTGTTTTTATTTTGTCTCATACATAGCACATTCAAAATTATAAATGAATCTCCATAGCAGGCACACTCATATTATAATTAAAAAAACAATATACTTTTGATTTGTTTAACACTATTTCTACTGATGTCAAATAACACCTTTTACAGTTTTAATTCATGTTTACATTACTTGTAATTTCTAAAGCAGTATAAAAATAAGTCTTCAATGTATTAAAAATTGTTTGCGATAGTTTTAATCTAAAGATTACAAATAAATAAAAAATAATCTAAAACTTTTAAAAAGGGTCATTTGATACATATAACCGAGCTTCTTCTACCATCTGTCTCATAGTTTCATTTGAAAATTAATTTTGGATAAATGTCCAAAACCTGGTTTTTCTACAATCATATTTAGTTTTATGAAAGTTTCCATTACAGGTTACAGACAGATTTAACTTTAATGAAACAGATTGACAGATTTTGAATTACAGAGGAATGAATCAGTTGTGTTTACTTCGATGGAATGAAATTTTGAGTGGTCAGACTAATTTCAACTGAAGATATCACAAAATATAATACATATTTAAATGTAACTCATCTTTCAAAAATAATTTTTTTCAGTCTTTCGGGAAAAGTAAAATTTATGTAGTTTTTCCAAAAAAAATGGCTGACTTGCTTCTGAAATGTGATGCGATCAGCTACATATTCATTTTGGATGGTCAAGTGATAACTAGTTTATCTATTATAATATAGATAATTTAACATTTAATGAATTAAACTTGACATTTTTTCACAATTTAAATTTTCTTTATAAATTTGGAGTGACATTCTCTTAAATATTTTTTCAAGGATTTTACAAGTGATCAATTTTTGATTTTGATAATTTCACTGTAGAAAAGTTAACTTCAACGTTCAAACACATATTATGTTTAAAAGAGGACATGTACACTTCATTATTTTTATTTGGTTATAACTTTTCTATAACGTCTAGGATACTTAAATTTAAATTATCAATTTAAATAATAGCAATTATAATCAGGGATTTTTGAAAAATAAATCCACAAAAAGGTAAAAATTTTAATTAATATTTTTTTTTCTTTTTAATTTGCGGCACAGCAGTGTCCCACAAAACCGCAGTTGAAAACCAATGTTCTATAGGAAAGAGGAACAAAATAACACTTTAAAACCAATAACAAATAAAAATATACTTACAATTCTGTTAAATTATCTAATCCAATAAAAGCTGAGTCATCAATGGAGCCTATTTTATTATTTTGCAAATCCCTGAAAAGGAAATAGTAATCATGTAAATATAAGGAATTTAAATAACTTGTTTTGCTCTAACATTTTAAAACATCAAAACTTAATTAATTTAATGTAATAATGAATAAACTTTCAGAGAATGATGATATGAAAACAAAATAAAATTTCTCAAAGAATCTAACTTTTAATCTATCAATTTAATTTTTTTTCTAAATAGCTATAACCAGATTTTTTTTTTTTTTTTTTTTGTAACATTAAATGTAGTTTTTTTCATTTACATAAGCTACTTTTTCCCCCGTAAAAGAAAGAAAATGAAAAAAAACCCGTGAGTAGTACAAAAAAAAATTTTTGTATTCATTTTTTTTAGTTGTTTTGTTATTAGTAAATAAAACCCAAATCTTACATTTGTAACTAGTTTAAATACACTTACTTCTCTTAATGCAGTGCCTGGTTTTTAGAATTAGGAGTCTAGTTCAGATGAAAATTTGTTGAGCCCTGTATATATGTGTGTGCACAAAATAAACAGCAGTTTGTGACAGAAAAAAGTTCCAAATGAAATACTTATATAATAGCCCTCGCAATATTGTGCTTGTTGGAAGACAAGAAAAAAGATGATGTATCCGAATGCACGATATAATATATAACAGAGGGCATTAAAAAGTTAAGAAAGAGTACGAATGAGTATCTAAATGAAAGTATTTTATATTTATGATTTGTGTCCAAAATGTTTATATGCACATATTACAACTTTCTCATTAAATTAACAACTAGAATTACATTTACGTATTATTATTTATACATATATTTGGGTCATTCTATGGAAAACAATTTTTTAGGATAAAAAATTTGATACTTCTTTACTATAGGGTCCTTAGCACAAAAAAAACTTATTGCAATTCAGACTTAAGAAAAAGAAAGTAAGATTTGTTGTCAAATGATATAAACAGCTATGAAAACAAAACTAATGTTTAACTAATAATGATTGTTTATGTAAATATATAAAGCATTTAAAATTAGGGATGCACCGGATATCCGTCTCCTGCCGGATATCCTGCTTATTCGGCACTCAAACCGGATATCCGGTCCGGCCGAATACTTCAATATCCGGTTGCCGGATAGTGACTCATTTTTTAACATTATCAGAAAAGGTTACTGCAAAATTAATTTGTTTCTTACCAACATTATCCCGTTAAAACAATGTTAGTAGAAATAAATATTCATATTTTTGCAAAAATGAAATTATAGGATTTATATATAAATGAAAATATATTTAAAATATGACAACTAATTATTTATAATTAAAGGCAAGTTATGGTGCTCAGCATTTTCAGGCTCTGTTATGTTTTTATCACATATATTTTTCTTTTCTGAGAAAAAGTGTTCAGTCCTCTGGTTGTCTCTTTTTCTTGTGTTTTCAACAATTGTAAAGTAAAAATGATTTTATTGAATCTTTTGTCACTATTTTGTCTATGGATGGAAGAGCAGCTGTGGTAAAATAATACTGATCATGAAAAGAATTTTGCCACTTTCTTGAATAGTTCACTGTCCCCTTTCTACTACAAAATAAAATACTTGCAATGAGGAGCTTCTCTATTTAAATTTTGTTAGAAAATATTCGTCATAGGAAATGTAAGTAATAATATGTATGAGTATGTAAGAAAAGAAAAAGACGCTTCAATAGGATGTTTAGTATTTATAAATAACAAAGATTTATAAGTATGAAAAACAGAAAAATTACTTAATTGTTTATCTTTTTATGTTCCATGACCCTGAATAAAGGAAGAAAAAAAACTACTAATATGTATATTAGAATAAGCAAAAGAAAAAACATGATTAAATTGAAATACTTAATTAGTAAAAAGCATTTGTTTTTAAGCAACTTTAACTTAATAAATGAGTTTAAATCTATTATTCACATTTGAATAACATAAAATTATAATAATTTAAAAGTTTTCCTTCTTTAAAGCAAGCATAAAATAGAATTACTACTGAAATTAAAAACAAAAAAGTATTCGGCCGGATACCGGATATTTGGTATCCGGTATCCGGCAAAAATTCACATCCGGTGCATCCCTATTTAAAATAATTGCTTCTGATTATACATATTAGATAAAGTGCTTCTATCTGTAAATAGCAATAACAAATAAATGACTTCTATATGTTAAATAAATTTATCTATTACATTAAAATATGACTGTTTATATTTCAGAACTACTCCTCCTAGAACATAGAACACAAACAGTGCAATGAAATTTAATACCAGTTATCTGCATGGATCCGAAGATGTCATAGAAACTCTCAGAATTTTCAAATTTTAATTAGTTTGATATATATATATATATTTTTTTTCCCTTAACTCTTAAACAAGTTTCGATACTTCTCTATTATCCCGTCGACCACTTTTCATAACAAAAAACTATCATCAAACTGTAACGCCAAATAAATGGGAGAATGTTGCCATTGGAATAACAAAATAAATAAATAAAATATAAGAATTTAAGGACACTACAATTGTTATTTTAATTAATGAAATAACTATAAATCAGTAAAACATAATGAAAAATACACGCAAATGTCGAATTAAAAACCACTTGATACATAAACACGTATAATGCTTCTGACATCAAGTAAATGGGACTGAATTTTTGGTGTTTAATCTTACAGTTTGGCGATAGTTTTTTGTTATGAAAAGTGGTCGGCGGGATAATAGACAAGTACCGAAGTTTCTTTAAAGATGACAACTAAACTACTCCATTTTTGTGGATAAAAGAGGGAAAATAAAAAGTTTATTATATATTTATTGATGTCATTAAAAATGAAAAGACAAATTATTTTCAATTTGAATAGATGATGAAAAACAAAATCCTGATTAAATAAAATTTTGAAGAAAATTCGAAAAGATAAAAACATTTTCACATAGTCAAGCTTCATAAATCAGTTTATTCTACAGAACCAAAAATAGTCTGTTGACATACAGTAGAAGATCTTTATAACGCAAACCTAAAAACACGAGGTGGTGTGTTATATAGAATTTTGCGTTATATAGATCACATTTCAAACATCATTAAATTTAGCTTGTAAGACATGACCAAATATGTGTGAAACATACCACAATACATTAGAGTATCTTTATATTGCATTCTTTATTACCAGGAGTTGTGCAGATGATAATTTTTTGCATAATATAGATCATTTCACTCATTCTTAAATATACTTTATAAACATTGTCCAAACATACCTGTATCAAATCATAGCAATTTTTTCAGTAATTAGCTCTGAATTAAGGAGATAAAGTTGAACTAATGTATCCAATTTAGTCCTCTAGAGCAGGGGTTCTCAAACTATGGTACGCGTACCAGTACTGGTACGTGGAGCTCTAGCTACTGGTACGCAGAAGTCCAATACTGGTACGTGAAATAAAATACAAAATGCAGCATATTATTATGGAATCAAAAACGGCTTGTCTTTATTTACTTGGAAGTTTTCAAAAAAATTTCTAATGCGATTTAGGATCTGTAAACACTTTTTCTATTTTTTTGTTACGAGAAATGTTTGGTATAGCAGACTTGCTGAAATTCGCACACACCGCTTATGATAGTATCAGTTTTTCAGAATAAAAAACACAATTATTAGATTTATATGCATAAAAATTGAATTTTTTAATAAAGACCTAATTTAAAAATTAATATATGAATGAAATATTTTTAATTAGCGGAAGAACTGTTTTTAAACATGCTTTATAAATTGAATTACCTGAAGGAAAAATCTGAATGCTTGGAAGTAGGAGGAGCTATTGTGAGTAGGAGGAGTTAAAACAAAATAACATTCCAAGTGTAATTTATAACCCATTGTTCTCTTTGTACTAGAAGAGCTTCTAGGAGGTGTTGAAATGAAAGTCTTATTTCAAACATAATTCATAAATTAATTCATTGTGTTCATTGAAATATTTTTCTTCTCTTGTACAAAAAGTGTTATAGTTTCCCCCTATTTCATGGAAATCAGTTTTTAAGAGAATAAGGTTATTTAAAATGGTCAAGAGAGTAAGGTTATTTAAATCAAACAAAAACTGTGGTCATATGGAGTGCTGATTTCAGATAGAATCAACATATGTATTGAGGTGATATATTCATTAATGTGTGAAGAAACTTGCAAGTGCTTGCCTACTGAGCGACATTATTGTCACATTTAAAGGTATCCAGATTATTAATACGGTTGTATTGAGCCTATGTTACATGCGCTAACTAAGCTTTGGATAAGAAATTCGTTTCTCATTTGAAACACCCTGCCACTGTGTCTCACGAGAGAGGAAAGTAGTGAACTTATTCAGCTCTCCTCTCCTGTGATGGATTACTGGAGTCCACATTCAAAAGAATGAATGTAACAGAATTTTCGCTGACGAGAATATCAGAATACCGTCTAATATCGTCAAAGTCTGTTTGTGTTTAGCACAACATACCTCTGTGAATGTGCTTCCCCCCCCCCTTTGTTATATGAAAAACAAATACAGGAATAAACTAAACATAGAATCTGACTTATGACCAGAGCTTGACAAATGCGGTCGCCAGGTCGCCACTGGCGACCAACTTTTTTTATCTGGCGACTAACTTTTTTAATCTGACTTCTTTTGTTTCATTTATTTATTTATTTTTTACAAAAATTGAACTAAAAATTGAGCACAAACGACATTTTCTCTAAAGCGAAGTTAAAAAGGCATTTTCCATTTCATGCACATAAAACGCCATTCTTTTCCGCTCTAGTCGGCTAGTCATGTGATTAGAATGTGAGGAGAGGGGGGGGGAGGGGGGGTTCAATAACAAATAGTCTTATGTGGCTTCTAAAAATTGGATGCAATGATAAAAAATGCTTACTTTTTTGTATGTTTCAAATCAGATTTTTGTGTTCAGAATTAAAACTTTTAATCTATTACATTCATTTTAAAAGAATAATAACATATAAGTGATTATAAGTAATTCATTCGAAGTAAATCTATAAAACTTAATTAAAATTTCAAGAATAATTCATTTTAATAAAAATATGTATTATTATTTTTAATATTTTTTCCTGGCTTAAAATGCTTGGCGCCTCGCGTCTGTTTGCACCACACGCGTTGGATACTGCCGTCGTCACTCTGTCTTGGCGACAAGTGTCTGGTTCAGAGTTGTTTCTCAATAGTGTTTGCGAACATCACAACGTTTAATTAAATTTCTTGTAAGATATATCATTATAGATGCTGCAAAGTTACAAAATATTAAGAAATAAATTTGAAATTATATTCACACACACACACACACACACAAACAAACAAACAACAGAAAAAATTAACTTATTTTTAATTTGGCAAAACTATTGCAAATGTCATTAAATGCAAATTTTGAAATAATTAAATCAGAATTATTTGACTTTTTTATTTTGATAGGCTAAATAGGCATAAAATCGTTTTCCGGCTTCACTATTTTATAGATGCCCTCTCATCCGATATAGATTTTGTAGCACTCAACTATTTGAACATTTGAAGCATACGGCAATCAGCATTTCCCGAACATGTCGGTTAATTCAGAGTTTACAATATTTCCTTTATTATTATTCTTTCACAAATATATAACTTTGATAAGTTTTCTTAGAAAACTTAGTTATTATGCACTATTATAAACTATGTAACTAATAATTCTAAACTATGTTTGTTATTATTTTTTCTGACTTAATTCCTAAGCAAACGTTTGTACTTTTTAAAAATCGATAACGGGGAGGGGGGGTGTTACATTTTTTTACTGGCGACTAGAATTTATACCTGGATACCAGATTTTTTCAAATTTGTAAAGCCCTGCTTATGACTAAAACTTCCTAATATTGAGCCAGACATGAGGAAGTTGTGCTTGATAAAACACGCCCACCCTTTTCATTAGCCTACTATAACAGTATATGAATCAGTGTGCACCAATATGTACTTAAGTATTAAAGTTTTTTTACTATACCAAAATACTGTATTTTGATAATTATGCATTATTAAAAATTAAATAAATTTGATAAATGCATTATTAAAATTTAATGGTGATACTACTTTTTACTTGAATGTTATTATAAAGCAGTCAATTTAGTAATGTAATCATTTATTTTAAATACAGTAAAACCTGCTATGACGGAAACACAAAAACCCGGAGAGATATTGCGTTTCAGACAGGTTTTTCTATATTAGCTTTACGTTTGTTACCTGGTGGTACGCGGAAGTATGAACTTCGATTTTGCGGTACGTCGGTCTGAAAGTTTGAGAACCCCTGCTCTAGAGAATAGCAACTATTTATAATGTGGGAATTCAGGTGTTTCTTAACTGAAAATTCATTGTTTACATCTAAGAAGTTGTGCGTTATATGGAGAATTGTGTTATAAAGATCTTCTACTGTATTTGATTTTTAGAAATCACGTATACATATACATCATAGATTTTTTTCAACTTCACATTCAACAGAGCTGGAAAATTTAAACTTCTTGCATTTAGGTGTACAATTAATCCTCCTTAGTCACAAAAATTGAATTTAAAGAAAAAGCATTATACTATATTCAATTAATTATTTTTGAAAGATGTTGTTTAAAACATTTCACATGGGCCCGAAATGTAAAAAGGTTTATCGGGTAAAAATGACAATTTTTCTTGTAAAACATTAAATATGACATAATTATTTTTCTTGTAAAGCTTGTAAAGTTTTTACGTTTACAGACTGAAATATCTTTTTATAATTTTGTCAAAGTGTTGCTATTTTCATTTCAGCAGATCTGATATTAAAAACCAAATCTTAAAAGAACAATATACTTTTGAAGAGTTTGTTGATTTAAATCAGCTTGATTTTAATCAAGATTTAAATCATGATTAAAATCAATGAATTTAAAAAAAAAAAAATTTAAATCAATTTTTAAAAAAAATTATTTCAAATTTAGTTCAAGATATTTTGTAATAAATATTATGTTTTGACAAAAATACATTGTAAATTTAAAAAGTGAGAGAGACAGAATATCCAATGCAAAAAAATCATTTAAAAATATTGAAATGCGAACGAGATATCATAAATTATTTCCCCCATAGGATTAACATTAGCGAGCGGGTGTTTTCGCCTGAGTGAAGTAACCTCTTAAGACACAGAAAATGGGTGACAGGATCTGAAAATGTGATGTGATGAAGTACAACATGCAAAAATGGTTTTCTTTAAAAAAATTCTACAAATCTCCAAAAACAGAATTATAAATTGTGATATTGGAAAAAAGGCATTGTGGGGACTGGGGAGTTATTTTGTACACTAGGAAAGAATTTCTATTTACAAAATTAAATTTGAATAATGTTAAATTACCAGAGATAACGCACTTCAAAAGATATCAATAAAAATAAACTCAAAATTGATAAAAGATTATGTTTCAACAGCAGGATTTCTTTGAACTTTGAACCCAACATTTAAATGAAATAAAAGGCATTGCTATGCTACTTCCTTCGAAAATTATAATAAATATTTAAATGATATAGGTGCAGATTATTTAAATCTGGAAGAATCCAGTGGCACATTATGAAACAAACGCATGAAAACAATAGTGTTTATACAGAGAAAAAACTAAACAAAAAACTCAGGAATTCAAAGTGAAAAAATATATATATATATTTAATATATATATATATATATATATATATGCATAACAAAACACAGACTAATTTCATCAAATGTGTATATTTAATTTAATCATAAAATTCTTTAAATACGAATAGTACCAAGTATAACACAAACTATGTACATTCAGACGATTAAGTTCGGCAAGATAGAGTTTTAAAAAATATATGTATAAGCTAAGCAATCATGGTAGTGGGGAATATTAGGAAAATAACATTTCTTATTTTGATTTTGTCACACAAAAGTACATATAGAAAAAAATTGTGAATGTGTGAGATTATTTTGCACTATAAAAATCAAAACACTTCAAACATTTCCTTTTCTATAAGAAAAATCTTTTTTAAAATTTTTTTATTCTTATTCTAATTCTTATCACTGACTAAAATTTACGAAGAATCCACACAAGTATATTTTAAAAATTCACTTTAATTCCAAATTTAATAGAAATTTTATATATAATTTCCATGTTTTAAACCAGCAGCATTATTTGAAATTTGTGAAAAAATGAACGATACACAAAAAGTACAACTAATCAATAAAAAAATTTACTGATTCTTCAACCCATTACAGTGTAGGATCCGTTATCCGGCGTCCCGGTATCCGGAACGCTCCGAAAACCAGGATGCAAAACACTAAACGAAAAAAAAAAAACTTTTTTTTTCCATTAAAAAAAAAAATGTTAAAAAAAAGTGTAAAAATTAAAGTGTTAGTAAAAGAAAAAATTACAAAATGATATTGCCTTCATTCATTAATTTATAAATTCAATAAATAAATATAAAAAAATTATGATACGAAAAACATTACAATAAAAAAAAAATTAAAAACAATTACGTTAGAAATACGTGTACAAATTTTATTTTGTTACAAGTTTCATTAAAAAAAGTTAAACGTAGTTTAATGCCACAGTATTATTCCGGAAAAATATGGTAAGCAGAAAACTGACTAACATTTCTTTTTTTTTTTTTGTAAAATTGAGTCTAGAAAAATTATTTCTATGCTAAGAATCGGCGAATCCGCCATTGCGATTAGCATCAATAATAACAGCTTATGGAAAGTTGCCAGATTACGCATTGATTTTAACATTTCCTTTTTATACATAAAATAATAATTACTTGATAATTTGTAAATTTAGATTTGAAAATTTTTTCACAGTCAGAGGGATTTTCTCTGAATAAAAAACTAAAATTCTTTTTTAGACTATACTTCCAGTAAATTTTATACACAATAACGTCACACTCCAGTATGCACAGCTGCAATTCACTCCAGCAGATTATCTTTAGCCTCAATTTAGGGTACTTGTATAAATTTTAAACAAACTGGATAAATGACAGCAGTTGATCAAAAGATTTTGCTCCCAACTCCCAAAATGAAATTTTATTTATTTTTTGTAATTTAGAATGTTTTTTTTTTAATTTGTGAAAATAATGTATTAAATGAACAAAATTTATAAGTAATGTATTTACATATACTATTCATATTTATCACTATTTTATGAAATTATTTTGTACATTTTTTATACTTATAAAAAAGTGTTCTGAATTACGAAAAAACCCCTTATCCAGAATGCCCCAGGTCCCAAGCATTCTGGATAACGGATCCTATACTGTATTGTTGTTTCTGATATCAATTGTATCAAATGACTATTGCTTGCTGTACTGTAACAATTATTATATTAAGAATTTAAAGATTATTGAATATAAAATATTTCTATTTTGTAATTTTACCATACCTTCTCTTGATCTAAAGTGATTATTTCCAATTTACAAAAACTGTACTTTTCAGTTATATATTCGGATTTGAATACCAAGTACAGTAATACCTCTGTTTTCGTTGACTTCGGTTATTGTCGGTTTCAGTTTTCATAGATTTTTTCCACGAAAAATTTGTTTTGGTTTTTGTCGATTGCCTGGGTTTGTTTATTTCTTGTTGTATTTTTAGGTTTTTTTATTGATTGCAAATGCTCCATCATGGAACCAAAGAAAGTTTCTTGTAAATAACTTGTTTAATGATAATGTCTTGCCCCATTTTAGACAAATCTTAAAGAGGTGGCAGAAACAGACCACTTTGGACAGCTTTTTTGAGCAACATAGGTCCTCTGACTCTGAAGCTAGTCCTACTGCCAAAAGGCCAAAAAGGAAAGTGACCCCAGATAAAGTGCCTTGATACTATAGGTGCAGATTCCCAACATTTGGAAGGAGTCACTGGCTCCTAAACCCAAAAAATCCAGTGGCCACAATTGTAAAACAAATGCATAAAAACAATAGTGTTTATACAGGGTAAAAAACTAAAAATAATTAATAAGTGTAAAGTAATTTATTTAATATAAACACGTGTACAACAAAATTTGAATATTAATTAAATCTTAAATCATGTACAGTCAGAAGATAAAGTTGGGCAAGATACGGTTTAAAAAAATATGTATAAGCTAAGCAATCATGATAGCGGGGAATATCAGAAAAACAATATTTCTTATTTTGATTTTGCCAGACAAAAGTACATATGAAAGAAAATCTGAATTTGTGAGAATATTTTGCACTATAAAAATAAAAACACACTTCAAACATTTGTTTATATATATATTTAAATCACAGTCTATGTAAAATAAAATTATCAGATTCAAACTGTTATGAATAACATTGCTATTCGAATATATTTAATAGTTTGCTGTGTTAAACAGATCATTCTGAAATGTTATTAAAAAAGATAACAATGTATGTGTTTTGGTCCTAATCTTTAAAAAAATATATCAACATTTCACGATGGGGACTGGGTATACCAGAAATCGATTACTTTTGAATCACAGGGCGACTGAAACACCGAAAGTTAGTGGCCACAGCAAAATATTTAGTCGCCACGTGGCGACTGTGAATCTGCACCTATACTTGATACCATACACTAAGAACACTATATTAATTTCTTATCATTTTTAGTATTAAACTCTATACTTATTCTCTATAAAATGCGTTTTAGATATGTATTTTGGAGTGTTTAGAATGAATTAATTGGATTTACATAGATTCAAATGGATATAATTGACTCTGTTTCCGTCAGTTTCGGATTTCGCTTATTGTTTTCGGACGGTTTATTGGCGAAAACCGAGGTATCACTGTACTCGGCACAGTGGGTTATGTATCAAGTACACTATACTGAGTACTCAATACACCTCTAACTGAAATTAATAATTTTGCACCTTGTCATACAACTGAACTGCGATTAGCAAATTACAAAATTATTTAAGCAATTACAATTCTGCAAAAACTGCAACATTTACGCCATACTTTCTTTTTTCTTATCATTTATTACAAAAAAATGCTTTAGGATACTTCATTTTGATTGAAAAAGTTTCACAAAATACAAAATTGATTTTGAAAAATCATACAAAGTGTGTGCAAACGCAAGAATTACTAATCATTGTATGTAGGTTTTATATGCAAATTTGCAAGCAAAATGAATAAATAATCCAAGAGATTAATAATGTGGAAGGGAAATCAAAAAGAAAAATTGTAATAAAAGCATTTAAAAACACATTAGAGTTTGTATACAGAAATAAATTAAATGTTCATTGATCAAACAAGCACGAAAATAATAATCCATAAATTCAAGAATTATTATGAAAGCCAACAAACTCATTAGCCACTAGGGATGCACCGAATGTGATTATGGCTTAGTACCAAATATTCAGCACACCACACAGGTAAACCAAATACTGAATATTTGGACTGCCGAATAGTAAATAAATATTTGGCTGAATGCTGAATACCAAAAAGTATTTGGTTGAGTACTCCTACATTTTAGGTTTTAAAGGTATTAAAAAATTGAATTTCAAAACAACTTTAAATCATATTTTACACAAATTTTCTTCTATTTTGATGTACAAGACCTTTTCACAAGTAAATTTTATCTTTATACCAAGTTATCACCATAAATTTTTTGAATTAAGGCTAAGCTTTGGCAAAACTTCATGGCTTCTTCTGTGAATTAAAATAAATGATAAATGAATAAAATTTTCTTCTATTCTAAAACAGATATTTTTAAATTATAGATTTTAAATGAATTAGAAAATAAATTTTACAATCATAGTATTTATTTGGAAAGGATTAAAAAAAGTATAAAAGAAACAATACAGATGCACCGAAAGCATAGAAAAGCCATGAACCTTGGAACAAACTTCCAGGGGAGATGAAAGTGGTCAAAACAAAAAAATTTTGTACAGGAAATCAGCATCACAATCCACTTATTCCATCAAAAATACAATACATTCAATCAACAGGGTGTGTCATATCTCATATAATAGCAGATAGATGTCATATTACAGGCTGAAACCGAATTTTCATTCACAACTTTAATAATGAAGATATTTGGTACTTTTCGGTTAGCCGGGCGCCAATGATATATATACATGTATACCCACACACACATATCTACATATACATACACATATATATGCATGTATATATATATACAAATTTATGTATATACATATGTATTTATATATGTACATGTATCACTGGCACCCGGCTAACCGAAAAGTACCAGATATTTTAATGAGATTTTCATCATATTAACTTTGCTTGTAATGACATTGTTGAAAGTGACTGAATTTTGGTCAACACAGTATATACTGTCAGCTGCATTCTGAATTAGCTCAGTGTTGTTTGGATATGAATTGTGGTAATATTTAGCACTTATCGCCATGTCTCATGTTTCACAGAAAATTAAAGTAAGTCTGTTGAAAATATCGAGTTACAATATCTTCATTATTGTTAAAGTAAGAAATGAAAATTGAAGTTCGGCCTGGAGTGAGATTGTATTTTTGACTGAATATGTGGATTGTGATCCTGGTTTCCTGTACAAAAATTGTCTGTCTTGATGCCTATTACAACACCCTGAATGTTTATTCTGGAACAGCTTTGGGATTAGCCTGCTGACCACCATCTTATTTTTAAATCAAAATTTATTTGTTATGTTTCTCATTTCCAAAATAATTTTCATCCATATTTACTTATTCTAAACACGTTATTTAATTTTATTGACTATTTTATTTGTATTTTATAATAAAAGTTAAAATGTTTTGATTCAAATTAATTATGTCAGAAACAAATGTTTTGATTTAGCGCCCCCCGGTCAGTCATCTCATTTTTTAAATCAAAACATTTTAACTGTTATTAAATATAAATAAATTAGTATTCTGTTTTCTATTTAACTTGATTATGTCAGAAACGAAACAAATCTTCTGATTAGCCATCTCATTTTTTAAATCAAAACATTATAACTTTTATTATTAAATACAAGTAAATTAGTCAATAAAATTAAATAACGTGTTTATAATAAGTAAATATGGATGAAAATTATTTTGGAAATGAGAAACAAAACAAATCCGTATGAAAAAGCAAGAAACAGATTACCAGACAATAATATTCAGGAACTTGGATTCTCACATTTAATTCCTATGAAGATCGTCTTTAATCTTTAATAGTTAATTTTCTAAAATGACACTTTTCAAACAGCAAATAAATAATGTAATAAGCAATCTTTTTTATGTAAATGATTCTATTTCTTAATTATTCTGAATATCTTTATATTCGGTAGTATGACCGCATAACCGAATATTCGATGAATTCGTATTAGTCACAAAATATAATCTGTTGCAACCAACTATTTTTATGTAATAAATAAGTTATTAAAAGTTCACAAGCACAGCTTCTTAGAAATTAATAAGATTACTGGTGTTAACTTTTCACAAACTTAGAAAATCGGATTTCTTTTAAATTTTATAAGATACGAAAAAAAAAAAAGTAGGTAGAGGAAAAATAAACTTTGATGAGTAATATAGTCAAACATTACAAAGAATGCACAATTAAAAAATAATAATAATAATATCAATTGAAAAGAGATGAGAGTCGAATGAATTGACAATATGCAAAATAATAAGTATTGTTTATACTCTGATGCTAATTAAAAAATTGTGCACCTCAAAATTAAATTCGTATAGACACAAGAGAGCAAAACTATCATTTTATATAAAACTCTAATCTTTTCAGGGTAACATTATTGATCCATATTATGCCCTCTAAAAGGTCGATTTGAGTTACAGAATCTTAAGCCTAAAAGGGCCATTCAGAAGAATGTAAACATTGCAACACCACATACATTTTTAGGTACTGTGATATGATCAGGTACATCAAATTGAACATATGAATTCATAATGTGTATTTTAAACTTTTAATTACGTAAAGAGTGTTTACATAAGTTTATACTTACAAAATTTGCACCCAAATAGGAAGATCACTGGGTATGTCGATTAATCCTCGTCTGTTGCAGTCCACTAATTCACCTAAACATGAACAACTAGACGGACATTTAGTTCGATAACACTGTGGACCTGTACACGATGTTCGTGAACAGTCTATTACCATAATATGTACAGAAATTAATACTAATACTGTTGAAAATATAAGTAAGAAGGGAGCCATTGCGTTGCCACGAACTCGAATGGCAGGTTAAGCCTTCTGATTTCAGTTTCGAGTTTAAAACTGGAAATATTGGAGTCTTTTTCTCTCCATAAATGGTGAATAACACATCTTGACAACAATTGTGAAGAAACTGACCACTGATTAAGGGTATTCAGCCAGTATCCATTATCCATAACATGTTTTCTAATTGCGTATGTTTACTATTCACACAGTACATCACTCAAACGCACACACCAACAACTCCTACAGACTTCTGCTGCCATGTCCCATACACGATGCGCAGATACATCTCTGTAAGAAAAGGTTCACTGGGATTGGAGGATGTATTTCACGTGAGCTGAATTGGAGCATGCATCTTTGAATTCCCTATATGTAGATAAATTGTCCCTACAAAGGGAAAATTATTTCTGTGTTATTTTGATTTTGTCCAGGGAAAATTAGGCCTGAAGAAAAAAAAATCTGATAAAAGTCGGATATTGGACTTTTTCTTAATTAAATAGATAAAAATTAACAATTTAAACATTTTTTTTTAGTATATGGAAACAGACACGTATTGTTTATTATTTATTAGTTTATAATATAAGTAAAATAATTATTAATAATAAATTAGGATTTTTATTTAATTAATTAATTTATTATTATTTACATTGATTATTATAAATATAAATAAGATATAATAAAACATATTTAATATTTTATCCAAGAGACAGACTCTTATGACGGATTAGACAGATAGACAGATTTTTATTAATCATTTTTATTATTTAATAGTATTTATTGTTGTTTGTATTTGTTTCATATATATACAATATATTATTTCTGTTTTTATTATAAATAACATTATGTAATTTTTCTTATTTTTTATTTTATAATTATTATTTGTATTTATTGTTATTTATTTATTATTAATTATTTTATGTAATTAATTATTTTTTAAACTGAAAACAATATTGACACGAAAAATAAAAGTAAATTGTAAATTAATCCTTTTAAATATGCTGCTACTTATTATTTTATTTTACTTTACAGAGAAGAAATATTGCATATTGTTTTTAACAATAAATGTAAAGAAAGAAAAGTTTTGTTTGTTATTGAAACATGTTTGCAGTTTAATAATATTTGCGCTAAAAATTCTTTTAAAAACAAATTGAAAATTAACTTTTTTTCACGAGAATAAATATTAAATATTGGTTTTTACAATTTAAAAGTAAAAATTATTATTACATTATAATTTGAAACAAAATCACTGTGTAACGCTGGAAAATCTCATAAAAACAAATTTAAGTACAACTATTTTCTAAATACTTTTTCTCATTTTTTTTATTATTTATTTATTTATTTATTATTTATTATTATTGTTGTTGTTGTCACTATTATTTTACTTTACTTATTTTCTTTTATTTTCAATGAAAAAATATAAAATAATTTCACACTTTAAAAATCAATATATATTTCGGCTGCTTAATTAAAATTCAAACACTGAAGAAGACAAATATGCTTGGGATATATTAAATTTCTTATTTAAAGCTTTGTAGAAAATTCTTACCATATATATTTTTTATGATTAAGAACGTTCTCATTTCTTGTTTTAAAACAAAGTTTATTTATTTATTTATTTATTTATTTATTTTTAGTCATACTAAGGGGATGATGGACGTTCAAATTAAGAATTCTCTTTTTTTATTTAAAAATCTCTACATATTATAAATTGACATGAACCAATCATTTCTTATGTGCCTATAACATATTTTGAAATAAAATATATAACTTTTTTTCCAGGAAAAGTTTTCATTAAAGAAAATACTATATAAGAAATTCATATTTAAAAACTATCCAGGCTTTTTCTAAATGTTAAAAAAAACAATGATTACTTTAACATAAACTCAGTTTCAAAAATTGTACAAAATTATGCATTCGTT
Organism: Maratus michaelseni; assembly: GCA_963931845.1. Classification (NCBI taxonomy): domain Eukaryota; kingdom Metazoa; phylum Arthropoda; class Arachnida; order Araneae; family Salticidae; genus Maratus; species Maratus michaelseni. The sequence continues at coordinate 192,506,997 of OZ007591.1, forward strand.
GTGATATATGCCAATTATTATTAAAATTCTATCAATTTTTTTACGCGTTTTGGGCAAGTTTTTCGATTTTTGCCCTTAATATTTCATTTGATTTTAACATTGCATTTGATTTAATATTTTATTTAACAGACAGACTTTTATGACTTATTAGACAGATTTGTGTTAATCATTTTTATTATCTAATATTATTTGTTGTTGTTTGTATTTGTTTCATATATATACATATTATAAGTGTTATTATTATAAATAACGTGTATGTAAATTATATTATTATTTTATATTTATTATTTATTTTTATTGTTATTTATTTATTAGATTTATTATTAATTATTTAATGTTATTTATTCATTAATTAAATCATAATAAATCATAATTATTTAATAATTTTTTAAAACCGAAATCAAAATTGATGTTCAACAATATTTACTCGGAAAATAAAAGTAAATTGTAAATGAATCTTTCTGTATATGCTAGTACTTGTTATTTTACTTTACTTTGCAAAGAAGAAATATTACATATTGTTTTTTTTTTGTTGTTGTTGTTGTGTTTTAAGGAGGGTGGGTATTGTTTACAGTTTAACAATATTTGCGTTGAAAATTCTAAAAAAATAATAATAATAAATAATTTTTTTTCCATGAGAATAAATATCAAATATTGGTTTTTACAATTAAAAAATAAAGAATTATTGTTATATTATAATTTGAAACAAACTCACTGTTTAGCGACATTTACGCTGAAAATTCTCGTAAAAACAAATTACAGATCAACTCTTTTCTAAATACTTTTTAAAATTTTGTTTGTTTATTTATTTATATATTTATTATTTTACTTTACTTTTTTTTTCAATTTAAAAAAGATTAAAATAATGACTTTCACAATTTAAAAATCAATTATTATTATTATTGAGGAATTTTAATTAACTATCAAACATTCAAGAAGAAAAATATGCTTGGGATATATTAAATTTCTAATTTAAAGCTTTGTAGAAAATTCTTATATATATATAATTGTACAAAATTATGCATTCCTTTTGATATGCACCAGTTATTATTAAAATTGTAGTATCTTTTTTACACATTTTGGGCAAGTTTTTTCGATTTTTGCCCTAATATTCCGTTTGATTTTAATGTTGCATTTGATTTAATATTTTATATAACAGACAGACTTTTATGACTTATTAGACAGATTTGTATTAATCATTTTTATTATTTAATAATATTTATTGTTGTTGGTATGTAAATTATATTATTATTTACAATTATTAATTGTATTTATAGTTTTTATTTATTAAATTTATTATTAATTATTTAATGTTATTAATAATTTTTTAAACTGAAAATAAAATCGACGCTTAAGAATATTTACACGAAAATTCCTTTTGAATATACTACTACTTATTTTTTTTTATTTTACTTCTTTCCAGAAAAGAAATATCACATATTGTTTTTAACAATAATTTTGTTTTAAAAAGGTTTTTTTTTTTATCGAAATAAGTTTACCGTTTAACAATATTTGCGCTGAAAATTTTTTTAAAGGTAAATTGAAAATTGTTTTTTTTTCAATGAAAATAATTATCAAATATTGATTCTACAATTTAAAAATAAAAAATTATTATTATATTATAATTTGAAACAAAATCACTATTTAGAGACATTTACGCTGAAAATTCTCATAAAAACAAATTGCCTATTTATTCTTTTCTAAATCCTCTTAAAATTTTGTTTGTTTATTTATTTATTTATTTAATAAGATTTTGCTTTACTTATTTTCAATTAAAATAATGTAAATTAATGACTTTTACAATTTAAGAATCCATGTATATAGTGTATATATTATTTGGATACTTTAATTAACTATTCAAACATTCAAGAAGACAAAATACTTGGGATATATTAAATTCCTTATTTAAAGCTTTGTAGAAGATTCTTACCATATATTTTTTTAAGACTGAAAACATTTCTCATTTCTTGTTTTACAACCAAGTTTGAACTTTTTTAGGCATATTAAGGGGATGGTGGACGTTCAAATTAAGATTTTTCTCTTTTTATTTAAAATCTCTGGATATTATAAATTAACACGAACCAAGCTTTTCTTTTGTGCGTATAGCATATTTTGGAATAATATATATACTATTATTTTGCACGAAAAAGTTTTCATTAAAGAAAATAATAAGAAATTTATATTTAAAGAAGATCCAGCCTTTTTCTAAGTATTGCAAAACCAGTAATTACTTTAATATAAACTCAGCTTCTAAAATTATACAAAATTGTGCATTTTGGTCAACTTTTTTTAATTTTTGCCTTTAATGTTCCATTTAATGGTTGTAACTTTGAAAAATTATTCTTTGTTTCACAAACTGATACCCATTTATTTGAAAAATAAAACCATTAACATGTCTTCCTATTTTTTTCTCCAATTCCATTTTACTATCAGTTTATATCTAAATTTCATTTTGTTTTTCCTGGCATCTTTTTTCATTTTAAATATTTATTCTCTTATTTTTCCTTATAACTATTATGTATGTTTGGCTGCGTATTCTGTATGTTTCTCTGAATTGGAGCTACGGTAATTTGATGTCTGAATTGGTTAATTGTTTATTAACTTAATAGTATTCTCTATTACACTTTATACTTACCTATCTTTAACAAGTTGTAAATTGTACGTCAAACGTGACAAACGAGGTGCGTTTGTACTATAGCTAGTTATATAAATATTCATATCTTGATGATTTTTTATTCTGTGAAATGAATTATATCGTCTGCAGATTAATTTCTGTAATAAAATAAGTATCTCGGTCGCTTGACGATTAAACCTCGGAAGCTCCTATAACAAGAAAGCACCGATTTCTTTTTAAAAATTTTCAAATTTCTTAATAAATATTTTTTATTAATATTTTCTAAAGTTTTAATTCGATTTTCATAAAATTTGAAATGTCTCGACAAAATTCTGCAAAGATAATATATCTTAAATTTCAAACTATTCGGTTGGGTAGTTTATGTGTTGTTATATGCGGACGGACGGACAGACAGACGGGCCAGACGACGACATTAGGTACTACGTATTTATATAATTACAAACGCACCTAAAAAATTGGAGATTTGGTCAGTTTTGTTTCTTGAACTTTTTTCCCCCTGAATCAAAGGTTTATATATATATATATATATATATATATATATATTATTTTCATTCTATTATCATACTTTTTTATTATCATTCTTTTAACCTGAGAATTAGAAAACTTCTCATTTTCATAGAATCTTTTCTATAAGCACTTCCGAAAAAATACAAGATTGTTTTATTTTTTAATAATTTTTAGCACTTTTTCAGGTAATCCTCAACATTTTTAGTTTAATTTTATTGAAGTTTAAAAAAAATAATGCTCGAAGCCGAAAAAAATAATGCCACCCCGGGCTCGATTAACGTCTGAAGCTAGGGAAAGCACGGTATCATTTTGAGTGTCCCTTTTATTCGGGAAAAAATTCCTAAAATTTAGATACATGGAAACTCATCAATGCTACAATTATTATTACCCCAGAGTAACTTAGCCCAATTGATATTTCTTTTATTAAACAGTTTTTTTATGCCCCATATTTTCTAAAAATACTGTTAGATTGAGTACATTTGTAGTATAATTGTTGCATGTTCAATGTTCAGTAACAGTGCTAGTTTTTAACTAGCACATCAGGATGTCATATGATTGGTTAACTTATCAGCCTATTGATCACATTCAGATTTCCCGATTTGATAAATTTTCTGAAGTAGCGTGATTTTTTTTTTCTCTGACATCAGAGTCTGATTATCACAGGGGCACACAGGTCATGTGCCCCAGGCCCAGACCTATATTTTCAGCGGGCCCCAAAATGCATTTTGTCCAGTCTGAAGATACAAATTAATGCACATTTCCAGTTTATAATTTATAGAAAAAATGCATTTTTCCCATTCATGTACACTGAGCTATCAGTGTTCTTCACTAACGACAATGAAATGTAATGTGAACTTCGAAATTCCAAGAAGAACGGATATTACATCAAATATGTTTCATCCAATCCCTTAGGTTTAAAGTTATATTTACTCTAAACAGCATAGTTCAAAAATATTTACCTTTCCATAATTTTTTAATGCATTTTTACATATATCTACACTGCAAAAAAAAATTGTTGATTTTACAGTATAATACTAGCACTCCAGCTGCCTGCCTGTATTATACCTTAAAATTAACAGTAATAAACAGTAAAATAAGCAGTAATACACTGCCGTGCAATACTGGCAAGCTGGAGTGCCAGTTATCGTTTGTATCCACAGAAAAGAAAACTTTAGACGGCAACCAAAATAAATTCTATAGAATTTTCTTTTATATGCAGTCAATTTATTTTATATTTAAAATTTCTATAAAAACTTTCCCGGTGACTAATTGAATGTTCCCAGCCCTTTTCCTTGTAACATCTTAATTTTATTTTTCTAAATTTATGAATAAATTCCTTACAATTTTCTTTTATAACTCTATAATGATTAAGAAAAAAGGTATAAACTGATTACTTTTCCGTGCTGATTTGACTCAAATAAAGAGTCTAAAGTCAGTTTTACCATTTGAAAAATGAAGTTGATGCTATTTTTAATACGTAAATGGCCTCCGAGTTATAATTTATGCATGAAATTAAACAGTATATATTATTACCAATAGATTGTTACCTATATCTTTTTACTAAACTATTGCAGCAGAATTAGTAAAGAGTTATCACTTTTTTTTTCTCTCCAGAATTGTATCTTTTTCTTTCTGAATCTTTGGCTCATTGATAATTCTTTTTCAAATTCTTATTTATTTTTGAGCAAGCTTACTTTGAGTTTCAATATTACATAACGCATTAATAAGTAAGGTGGGTGAACCAAAGGTGGCCAGTATTCCTAAAGTAGCCCACACCTCAAAAGTAGAATTAATTTAATTCTTAATCATAAAATGGTGCTACTGCATTGTCAATCATCTATTTGCAGTGCACGTGGCTGAATTTAAAGACATCACCTTGATCAACCAACATTTTATGCAGTGATTTCACTTTTGAGGAGTAGTCATTCTAATTTCCTGGTTAAAAGATATTTTAATTTACACGTGTTTAAATTCTTAGAACTTTGAGTTATGATACGTTTTCTGAAAACTTATTTATTTCTCTTTAACCAACACTTACTTCAATTTTAAGAAATTTATCAATTAATACTTTTACTTCGTGCAAATGGCGACCATACGCATGTTCCCAAGGTGGCCACCTTAGAAAACAAATGTGGAAATCGGTGTAGTAAGGGTGATTTTCAAAATTTCTACATAAATATCTGAAAAACTTATTACTATTTATTGTTAACACCAAAGATCACTCAAAAGAAGTCAGTAACTCCCGGAAGAAAATTCCTGAACTACCGTACACAAAAAGTGCTTCAAAGTCTTTTCGTGTCCTAAAATAAGAAGATTAAGAAAAAAAACTCGGAAGATATCAAAAGAAAGAAAGGATCATCAGAGCATAATAGTAAGCAAAATAGTTTACCGAGTATTTTTTCACATTTTAAAAGTGATTTCAATACATGGGCCACCTTTGGACAACTATGCGCCAAAGATGGCCCACAAACTACAATTTTGAAACTGTATTAGAAAAGTAATTAAATTTTATTTTACAAAGAAAAATATACTTGATATGTGTTAGAGATAAGTGTAAAATTTCACAAACAAAAATTCAGTCACATACACCCAACCAGAAAATTATAAAAAATCCTGAAATCTTAACTATGGCCACCTTTGGTTCTCCTAACCTTATGAAAATTGTATCACAAGTAATAAATATTGCGTGATTTTCAACCTATAATATTCTTATCTGTTTTAATTATTTTTTGTTAATTAAAAAATAAGATTATACGTGCATGTAAGATTATCCACACAAACTCTTACGCTTAATATACATATATTTGTAATAATTCGCGATTTTTTTAATAATATGCTACAATAAAAATAAAGGAATCCCAGAAAAAATCACCCCGGAAAAAATCACCACTGTTAGTTTGCCCATGTTGTCCATATCCGCTCCACCCCTATAGACAATACGTAAGTACAGGATAAAACCCTAAGAAAATCCCTGAGTAAAATGTCATATTTTGATGTTAGTAGACTAATCTCAAAATTTTATCTCATATTTATCCATTCTATTACCCCCCCGCCCCCCCCCCCCCCCCCCGCCCCGCCAGAAATCTGCCTCTTACCTAAAAAAAGCAGAACAATGAAAAAAAAGAAAATTCCTCTTCTCTTCGTCTTTATTTTATTCTCTTTACAAGCTCTCTCTATATTTTTTTTTCTACCCCTTCCCCCTCCACCACACCCAAAGGCCATTCTTGATTAAAGTTTTAAAAATATATAAAACATCTTTGCTTACATAAACTATCAATGAAGCGAATTGAAAGAATCTATAAACTGTATTTCCTTAATACTCCCCCCCCCCCCCCCCCCGTAGAAAGCACCAGCTTCTCCCTTGTAGAAATAAAGCATGCTAAACTTCTCTTAACCCATTTTCGGCCAAAGGTGCGTAAATGCACCATTTCAATAAATATTTTTTTATTAACACTGTGACGTATATTTTTCGCTAATTTTATTTTTCTGCTATTTTTAAGGGTTCTGGAGACATCTATAAAATATTAGTAATTCAATTGAAGTAATCACTTTCTGTTGAGAAATTTTCAAAATACGCTATTACGTGGATACTTGAAACGGTTATTGACAAATTCGACTTTTTGAAAATGTATTATTATTCCACTTGAGATTAATTATATGTTTTTATAATGGAGTAAAGTTGCAAGTTCTGTAAATAAAATAAAAATAAAACGAATGCCATAAGAAAACTTAATTTTTTTTTATTTAAATTTGATGGTAAATTATTAATAATAAATTAATAATGGTAACGTCAAATTAAATAAAATATTATTTTTCTTGCAGGAAACATTTTTGGTGTCTTAATGAATGTAATTTAAGCAAATTTCAATGCAAAAAATACCACATTTTATAAAATGTCTATGCTTGGCCTAAAATGGGTTAATGAAATGTTAAAATTGTGTTTTCTTGGACTAAATCTTAGAACTGTCTAACCCATTAACTCTGCACCCCTCGCCCCCTATACTGTAAAAAAACTGACAGTGGAAAAATTTAACTTTTATTAATAAGCAGCTCTTTTATAATTATTCATAAATGTGTGGCCCTTTCCACCTTAGTTAATGTGAGCCCTTTTTTTACATGGTAATTTCTTCCAGGGTGATTTTTTCCGGGGGTGATTTTTACCGAGGTGATTTCTGCCGGGGTGATTTTTTCCGCTTATCAAATAAGAGTAAGCACAAAGCTTCGATATATATTTTTTTCCTGTTAATAATCCCAATACTGGAGTAAAATATTGCATGTCTGGTGTATAGTGTTTCATCCATTGACTTCTAATACATCCAACTTGTATGAGATGTCAATGGTTTCATCTCACTTTCAAAAACTTTTTTTATTAGTTAATAATCACTCAGTTAATATTAAATTGTTAACATTCATTCATTGGTTAAAAATAACATTTACGTATTAATGATTAGTATATAATAGTAGCTCATATAATATGTAGACATATGACAGCAAAAAACGTATGTACGGCTGTCGAACCCACTTCTCTAACAGATTTTGCTCATACAGAAATTTTAGTGAGTACTGCTCTTGAGGGAAGAGGCGGGGGGAAATTCTTGCGTATTCCGTCCGTATGCTCAAAGATTCATCATCCTTTAAAGTTTCTGAACTAAAGTTTAGATATGTTTTTCCGGCTTTTTAGTCGTGTGTCAAAGAAGTCAAATTTTGAAAAAATAATCTGATTCCTATGCATAGGTCTCGAAATCCATCATCATGAAAACTTTTTTCTTTGATTCCAGTTGATTCCAAGATTTAGCGATATGTAGTTACATTTAAAATAAGTCTAATTAGAAAAAATAAATGAATAAAATAACAGAATCACATGTTGTTATTACAAGTAATACAAGAGTGTACTTCAGTAGGCGAAGTGAAACTGCTTCATACATAATTCAAAATTAATTTGTTGCTCTTCGGGTTGTTTTTATCAAATTAAATGTATTAACAAGAAAATATACTATACTTCCAAAATGATTTATCAGCTTTCAGTACTTCATAAATGCAGTTCAATATTAAATAAACTAGTTAACAGACACTACATTATCAGATACAAGCTAATAATAAGATTTTTTTTTTAATTCTTTATAAATGAAATATCTAATTTCAAATTAAATGGTATTTTGTTTCTTTTAAAGTCATTAATATTATCTCGCAAGTCGCGACCGAATATCCGATTTCACTTTGCAAAATGATTGTAAACGTAAACTTAATTTAAACTCCATCGATACACTATGAATCATAATAAAAATTAGCATCGTACGCTATAGGAATATGCGAATAAAAATTTATAAAATGTGCATTGAATAATTAATTAAAAGGTAGAAATTTCAGGTTTCTAATGTTGATTATAGTTTATTTTCTCATTACATTTTTGTGTGAAAAACAGAGTGTAAAACGTGCATTGCATTGGAATGAATCACCACAAATGAGCAAAAAGATACTGAGCATTCATCGATTTTATCTGCGCATTAAACAGAATAGAATATATATGGTCAGTAGATAGAGAATGACAGTTCTATCTCAGTAGCAGCAGGCGGAGGCGGAGGTGCGGAGGTTACTCCCCCTGCTGCCGTGATCATACTATAGTAGGAGGATGTAATAGCTAGCGTGGGGAAGCTACGTTACAGCAGGGTGGGGCTTATAGGTCTGCTATAAGAGGGGGTATTTAAGGGGGGTAAATTATTTTTTATAAATTTTACAACTGTCTTATATAGTATGAGTGCAAATCAGGTATCGGTTATGGTAGAGTCCGAATACTATCCCCTCTTCACGCCTCCCCTGCCCCCCTTCCCCTTTCCCCACTTTTTTTATTGTATGGGAGAGAAAGTTTAATGTTGTGTCGTCATCTATTGTTAAATGTAATATTTGCAGAAAACGAAAATTATTGTTTTAAGCTGTATTCGAACCTGCGACAAAATGGGGTGTTGATTTGCAGTAGGTTTAAACGAACACACCATGAGGTCATGCTTCTTAGACGAGATTTAATATATTTAAGAAAATGTGTCACATGATCAAACATACTGGATTATAACTATACAGTATTAATCATATTGTAAATTAAGGGTTTGTTATAAATTTTGAAAAATAATTTAAGCTTTACGAGAAACTTTAATGTTTAAACTTAACAAACACAATGGAATGCATTTTTTGATTTATAACATATAAAATAACCTTGTAAAAGGTTGGTTGGTTTGTTGGTTTAATGAGCTTGAAAAAGCAAAGCGTATCTTAGCAATCTGGATACAAGAGATTCTGTAACATAAATTTTAAATTATACTGTATAATAAAGATAATTTTAACTTACCAAGTGAGGCTTAAGAATACTGTAATAGAATTTTTAATTGTATTATATACTTTAAAAAGGAAAGTTAAACTTATCATTCTACTCCTTTTTTAATTCTTTTAACCTTGCTTTATGTCTTCGGTCGGATTTGCACTGACAACCTTTTGGTTAACATCCAAATGCGCTCCCAGTTACGCTACGAAGGCTTCATACAATTAACATAAATAATAAAACCTATTAAAAACCTAAACGTATTATTTCTTTTAAAGATTTTTGAAAAATTTAAAAGTTAATATAATTTATTTTTTAAGTTTAAAAAAGGTTTTAGAATTTTACAACTTAATAAAACAGGTGACAACTTAATAAAACAGAATTATACAGCAACCATTAACTTACGTACGAAAATAAGCCTGTTGTTTACCAAAGGAAAACAGGAAGCTCTTTACAGATAAGATTCCTATATTTACTTGCTGATAAAAATAAGGGTGAACATAAAGTCCCAGCTCATTTTGCAGAACTAATTTATTCATGAATTTTATATTTCAATGGTATTATACAGCATATCAGTACTTTTCAACGTGGTGTCCATCAAGTTTAAAACAAGTTTTCCAACGGTTCAGTGTAGCTCGAAACACTTTTTCCAACATCACCACGTTGTTCATTTGTAGCCTATTAGTCTGGTAGACCTGTTCCTTGATGAACCCCCACGCAAAAAAATCCAATGGAGTAAGGTCGAGTGACCGAAATGGCCAAAGACGTGTGGATCCTCTTCCTATCCATTTGTCTGGATAGATGTCGTTGAGGTAATCACGCACAGTCAACGCGAAGTGCGGTGGTGCGCCGTCTTGTTGGAAGATTACGGAATCAAGAATCCCGTCATCCTGTAGCTGTGGCTCGAGGAACAGTTGTAACATATCGAGAGAGGTGTCTGCTGTGATGATGTTTTCTGCAAACATGAATGGCCCATAGACCTTTTGTTTGGTGAAACCAAGTCATACGTTCACATTGGGTGTATTCCGTTCCCATTCGATAGTAGCATTCGGGTGTTCAGAGAAACCAGATACGACAGTTATGGCGGTTCACAGTTCCACAAGTATGGAATGTTGCTTCGCCACTGAAAAGGATGTTATCCATTAAACCGTCCTGTTCTGCAGCCTGGCAGAGATCGTAGCACACGGCTTTCCGTGCAGCGTTATCCTCAGGTTCCAGTTTGTGGAGAACCTGGACATGGTACGCTTTCTTTTTTAAAGTGTAGTGCAGAACTTTCCAGACAGACGATTGAGGTATCACAAGTTCACGACATCACGACTGAAGCGGCGAGTTGATGCATCGGGACTACGCTCAATGGCTTCAGGGATATTCGCTACGGTTTCAGCTGACATCGATGGTCGACCTGCACGTTTCTCATCGAGTACAGATCCTTTGAGCAAAAATTTGTTCACCTACGGATATTTCCTCGTGTTGGAGCCTCTCTTACAAATTTTCTACGGAACGTCTCCCTGACCTACTCGAATGTCTGAAAACGCAAACGAGCTGCTTCAACCACAATTCGTTCTTCTGTTGTTAGCATACCCTCGGAGTATCATTCATCTGTAATATAAAATTCATGCAATAATTATTTCTGCAAAATGGGATGGGACTTTATATAGTTTAAGATACCAAAATTCTTTCACTAAATTGAATAGTATATTTTAATTAACATTTTTATATATTTCTCGTGATATATAACTTATTTATCAATATCATGCAATAAATAGATATTTATACCCTTACGAATTTACATTTTAACCCCAATGAATACATATATAATAATGGATAAAATATTACTTGTATACTTTTAACGTGAAAACATGAATTATGAGAAATAAGTTTTAACATACTTAAGAAACCGGACTTCTTACTTTATGAAATCACGCACTTGTATAATAAAAGACATTTTACTTAATTTTATATCAAAACACATGATTATCAAAACACATGATTACTTACATGTGATTATCAAAACACGTGATTATCAAAACAAGTTTTTATACAGACCATTTACTGTATAAGATATGTAACACGTGCCGCTATTATTATTTTTTTAGTCTCGCACGCCCCTTATAATTAAATAAATATTCATGAAAAGTTTTATTTGCAATAATATGCATACTGTTTCTGCACTGTATAGACGTTATAATTTTTTCTCCGTTTAAGTGTGTTCAGCAATCTTTAATTGATTTAGTTTAAATAAGTACAATGCAAGACATAGATTCTACTGTAATAGACGAACCCACCAAGAATACTAAAGCCATGACATCGAAGTTTAGGGAGGAAGACGACTCTACTAATTTAATGAAACCTGTTTTGAATATGAAACCGATACCCTCTTCATCAGATCAAGTCGACCAAAAGTTACCTTTTATACTTGCGGTACATCTAAAAATGTATTTAACAAAAAAATATGTTATTAAGACATATAAACTTACATCTAAGAAGTACAAACTTCCGTTTAGATAAAAAAGCTTTAAATGTGATTTTTGTGAAAATCTATTTACTAAAAAGAATGCTTTACTGGAACATATGCTAATTCATCCTAAGACATCAGACGTGTATAAATGTGAAACTTGCAGTAAGACTTTCTCGCGGAAAAAGGTATTAGTTAGACATACAGGAAATTTCACTTAGGAAAGGAACCTTTTAAATGTGAAAATGTGTTCGAAATCCTTTGTGCAGAAAAGCGATTTTCAAAAGCATAACTTAGTACATTCTAAACAAGGAGTTATGCATAAATGTGATCAATGTGATAAAAAGTTTTCACGGGAGATAAATTTAATAAAACATACTAAAATTCATAACACCCTTGAGCAAAAAACAAGGAAAAATTCCACTGTTTCCCCAGACACTATAAATGGGTCGATTGTTCTGAAATATTTAATCACAGATTTGAGTTAGTGAAACATAAAAAAAATTCATCTCACACCCAAAGAACATAAATCTGAACAGTGTACTGAACTTTTAAACCAATTACAGGATTTATTACAACGTGTACACACTTTACATAATGCTATAGAAAAGGAAACTATACCTAATCACAAAATAAGATCACTAATTATAATTAAAATATAGATAAATACTTTGATAGAAATAGAAACAACAAAACGCTTATAAAAACCTTTTAATGATCGACATACGTTTCAACTAGGGATTACAATCCTGGGATCCCGTATCCCGAGATCCCACTTTATTTTTAATCCCGAAAATCCCGGGATTTTTTCTGCCAAATCTTGAGATTTTCGGGATTGTCTTTTCTTTAAATGGAACAATATTCAACTGAAATTTTAAAAAATATATTTATAGACTGTCGCTTTTGGGAAAAAAAAAATCAATTAATTTGTATGAAATTAATTGATAATAATTGAAAAATAATATATATCTCAAGTATTTTTTACATATATTTCTAACCGATTAAATCTTTTAACGTGGAAATCTTTTGACTTGCAAACAAATGTAAACCCGCTCAGCTATAAGTCAGAAAAAATGAAATCATTTTTTTTAATTTCGATTTCGCTGTGTGTGTAGAAAATTTCTTTTACTTCGTAAGTCATTTTAGAATTAGAGTTCACTGATAAGCGTCGCATAATTTGTGTATCATATTCATTATTATGTGCTAACTTATTTGCTTTTCGTGCGTTTATACTTATTTTGTTTTAAAGATGTTTAATGAAAAGGATTTTGTAGCTCATAGGAAAGATAATGATACATCTTCAGTATGGTATTACTATTTAACGTCAAAAGGTGGAAAAGCTAAATATAAAAGATGTAACTCAGTGCTTAAAACATTCGGTGGATCGACGAAGGGCTTGCATACACATTTATCTACGAAACATAGTACTAAAGTTCAGAAAGAATTTAATACAACCTCTCTTCTTTTCCACAAGTCAAAATTGCATAGAAGATACATTGCTTTCTAAAAAGCAAAAGATAGAGGATTATTTTAGTAATGATAAGGAATTACTGGATTTAATTTTATCGGAAATGACAGCTGAAAACGGTTTCTCATTTAACGTTTTCATCACTTCAACTGATTTAAGAAACATACTGATGCTAAAGGCTATAATGATTTGCCAAAATCTGAAGTATCAATTCGAAATTGTGTAGTGGAGTATAGTTTTATAATAAAGGAGTTAAAATTACAAGAAAAATACAAACTTTTAAAAATTCAGTAAAAATATTTAGTTTGACTTTTGACGAATGGACATCTACTGCAAACAAGCGATTTATGAATATTAATGCCCATTCAAGAAATCTAAATTGGAACAAATTCTGGAATTTAGGCCTTATGTGCATACATGGATCTTTTACAGCAAAAAAGTGTATTGAGATGCTAATAGAGCGTCTAAACCAGTAGAACATTTCACAAAAAAAGATATTGTTGCTATCATAACTGTTTGAACAAATGTAATGCTTATAAAGTCGGAAAAGAAATTGAAGCCGATTGAAGTTTTGTTTTGCTCATGGCATCCACGTAGCATTTTGTGATGTTTTATATTATAATAAACGAAATACAGAGCCAGAAACTTCCTCCAGTAAAATAATAACTGAACCATTGCTACGGAAGTGGAAATTTAGACTTAAATGAAGATAATGAAGATGTTGAATTTCCGAAAGTTTAGAATCAGGATTTGTGTTAAGTACTAAAAACGAACAGGACTTTGCGTGCTTTGATGAATATATCAATAAACTTGTTAAAAATGTTCGGAAATTAGTAATTTATTTTAAATGATCTCCAACAAGGAATGCAGCACTTCAAAAGTATGTTAAATATGAAAAAGAGTAGAACTTTCTCTTCTTTTTGATTGCAAGACTAGGTGGAATAGCCTAGTAACTATGCTTGAACGATTTTATTCTTTGAAAAACAGCATACAGAAAGCTTTAATCGATTTAAAGCCTCAGACCTGCTTAGACGATTCCGATTTAATACAGGGTGGTCATAAAAAAACTTAGCCGATATATCGAACTCCAGCGGCCGGTCCGTTCAACCGATCAATATGAGATTTCAGATAAAGTTATTCACAGGTATGAGCTCGGTATTCTGTGAACGGCAACAAATTGGCGCTCACGGTTACGGTTATAGCTACAGAAACTCGAAATTTTCAAATGGCAACACCCATTTTTTTTTTCATCGCAAAATGCTCAGGGCATGCGAAAACCCAAAAGAGCGTTGGAACGGTACGTGTATTGCAATAAACGGACGCGTTATGCACGCACAAAAACAGGTTTGCGATCGGCCAAAAAAAACACGATCAGGGCGCACGAAGGAAATTTGCATATGACAGAGGCAAAACACCAATCACGGAACGCCGTTCGCCAGACAGTCAGCATAGAAAACGGATAAAAAGTGGGGTGGGAATGTTAGTTCTTCAGTCGGGAACTCGCACATGCGAACGAAATGATGCAGCAAAAGTTCGTGGTGAATTGGTAAAACTCTACTATCAAAATGGGATGAATACTGCGAAAACCTTGCATGTTTACCGTCGACACCATCGCCAAATACATGGCCCATGTAGCCCGCAAGCTCTTCGTGATTTAGTAAAGAAATTCGAAGAAACTGGCTGCACCTGTGATAGACGGCGATCCGGACGACCAACCGTTCCTGTGGATACTGTTGTGGAAGTGCATCACATAGTGACTACAGGACACGTGCAAACTGCAAGAGGTGCATCTCGTGTATTAGATGCACCGAAATCAACGTTCCTAAAGCTACTGTAATCCGCTTGTTTCCTTACCGGTACCAGCGCGTCCAGATATTAGAAGTGGGGGACCATCAACAACGTATAGACTTTGCTAATGAATTTCTTATCCGATATGATGGAGATAACGACTGGCCTCTTCGCATATTATGGACGGACGAGGCATATTTCACCTTAACTGGCAACGTCAACAGCAAAAATTGTGTGCACTGGGCAAACATGAATCCACACGCTGTGGCACCAGTACCTTTATACGACGTCAAAGTGACTGTGTGGTGCGGCATTGCAGGCACAATTATTATCGGGCCGTACTTTTTTGAGGAAGCGACACCAACGGGATTTGTAACTTGTTCTGTAACAGGCTCCCGCTATAAGGCATTGCTGCAAAATTACGTCATACCAGAATTGCTGCAGCGAAATGCACTGAACGACTTCGTTTGGATGCAAGATGGTGCACCTCCACATATAGCTAAGTCTGTCCGCAGGATTCTGGAACAGCATTTTGGCGACCGTGTCATCTCACGCCATTTTCCATTTCCGTGGCCTCTGCGATCCCCCGACCTCACTCCTATGGATTTCTGGTTCTGGGGATACCTCAAATCTAGAGTGTACATGTGCAATCCGCAAACTTTGCCGGATTTGAAAGATTCTATCAAACGTGAGATTGCAAACATCCCTCATGCGATGTTATGTTCGGCTGTATTGTCCACAGTCGCCCGCATGCAATGTGCAATGGCCTGTGATGGAACTCATGTGGAAAATGTGTAATCAAAATAAAAGTTTTTTTTTTCCTCCGATCTGTTTTGTAATCAATGATTGGTGTACTGACTCTATGTCAATGCAAATTTCCTCCGTGCACCCCAATCGTGTTTTTTTTTGGCCGTTCGCAGAGTTGTTTTTTGTGCGTGCATAACGAGTCCGTTTCTTGCGATACACGTACGGTTCCAACACTCTTTAGGGGTTTTGCATGCGCTCAGCATTTTGCGACGAAAAAAAATGGGCGTTACCATTGGAAAATTTCGAGTTTCTGTACCTATAACAGTAACCGTGATCACCACTTTTTTGCCGTTCACAGAATCTCGAGCTCATACCTCTGAATAACTATATCTGAAATCTCACCTCGATCGGTTGAATGAACCGGCCGCTAGAGCTCCATATATCGGCAAAGTTTTTTTATGACCACCCTGTACTTATAAACGAAATTGTTGAAGTACTCAAACCGATACTTCTCACAGTAGAAGCACTCGGTTGCAAGGGATTCTAATTTGTTAACTGTGGACGCAGCCTTAAAAATTCTTTTAAACGAATTGCCGGCGATAAAATCAAAATTTTCTTATAAAATGACCGACGCGCTAAAACTACGCATCAGAGAACGACGACGCATGAAAATATCGGGTGTTTTAAATTGCTTGCATAATCCTAAACGAGATGACCTGAGTGCAGAAATTAGCAGTATATCTCCTATTCCAAATAAAACTGTTATTAAGAAGCAGGTAAAAGCAATAATTGAAAGGCTGAACAGTGTTGACAATGAAAATTCTGAAGATACGGACATAACGCACAGTGAGCCTACTGCGAAACGACAATCGGATAACCCAGCCATACTCAACATTTTTTTCTCGCGGGCCGCAAACATATGTTTACGACATTTGGCGGGCCGCAACGCACCTAAAAAAGGGTAAAAAGAGGGTGATTAATTTTTTTAGATAACAAAAGTAATATAAAAAGCAGTACACCCAGAAAAAAGTTTTGTTGAATCAACAAAAATTTGGTTGACCCAACAAAACATTTTGTTTAAATATAGGTCAATAAAAATTTTGTTTGAATCAATAAAAAAATTTTTTTTTTTTTGCAATTCCAAAAAAAAAATTTGTATCGTCAGCAAAAAATGTTTTGTTAATTCAAATAAAATGGTTCAATTTTACTTGAATTTTGCTAAAACAACCAAAATGTACTCAACAAAACATGTTTTGTAGTTTTAATCAATTCCTTTTTCTGGGTGTATAACAAAGTTAATATTATCAGTAGGGTTGAACGTCTGTCCCTGGAAGAAATGTTTGCAAATAATTTTAACACCACTCTTTCCAAACAAAAAAACATCGTGGCAGATTTCTATTAAAAAAGTTGTAAACATAAGCCGGGAAGTTTATTGTTTGAAAATAGTAGTGTAAGCATTTTTGGTGCCATTTTTTTCTGAGACAAACGTTCAACCCTAAAAAGAAGTTATATATAATATGTATAAAGTATATAAAATGTTATAATGTAACAATGCGGAATTTCCAGTTTCTGAAGAATAAGAGATCAGGAGATTTTCTCGAATAAATCAATCTTTTGCTCAATGGAAAAACTTTCTTTTCTTTTAATTATAGAAATATATAATGACAATTTAATTAATTTCAAATAACATTTGATTAGTGTTGAAGATTAAGAAATGTATGTTTGGCACAAATAGAACTGCATATAAAAATAACTTTTCACTAAGAAATAACATTTAAAATATTTTAACATAATTTTTATTTAATTATAAATAACAGGACAGATTTTGTCTTCCTACGAAAACATATAAGGAAAAATTGCAAGAAGAAATAGGAAAAAGCAGCCTAACTGTAAAACCTGAAACATAAAAGCAAATGGATTTATCAGTGAAAATTAGAATTGAGATGTCTCTTTTTGAAAATGGAGGAGTCCGCGGCCATAATTTACAATTAGCTTAAGAATATTTGCTGACAATTTCTCCCGCGAGCGCAGGAAAAGAACGAGCATTTTCAGCAGCCAGGCTTTACTGCGAACAAAATTAGAAGTTGACTTGGAAATGATACTTTCGATGCCTTGATATTTTTTAGATTATATTTTCAAAGGAAAACCGATTAGTTAAGAAACAGAGAACTATTCAAACTAATCTTCTTCTTTTTTCTCGTGGTATGTAATAATTTTTTATATTATGCAATGTTTTCGAATTTTAACAGCTATCTCTATTTAGAAATTTAAACTATACATCTATGTAATTTTTTATTGTTGTATGTGTGTGTGTTAAGTTCTTTTATTTCAAGAAAAATAAAACTTCATGTTAGGGAAAAATCTTGCGTTTGCGATATCCTAGAATTCTAATCTTTAATTGCGTGGTTATGAGAATAATTAAAAATTTAATTACTGATATTAATTATTTCTTAATATTGTAAATATTAAGTCATTCAAAAACATGTTTCACAGGAAATAAAAGAAATTATCTAGAAGAAGAAACATAGACAT
Organism: Maratus michaelseni; assembly: GCA_963931845.1. Taxonomy (NCBI): domain Eukaryota; kingdom Metazoa; phylum Arthropoda; class Arachnida; order Araneae; family Salticidae; genus Maratus; species Maratus michaelseni. The sequence continues at coordinate 192,525,439 of OZ007591.1, forward strand.
TTCATGTTTTTGTTAAATTGTCAAACATCAACAGTATATTTGTTTTAATTTTCAATTGTTGTAATTTCTCCTATACTTTTTGATAATTAATTAAACTCATAAATTTTTAACTTGGTATATTCTCATATGCAAGTTAGACTGTAATTATCTTTTCTACAAGATTATGATATTTAGCTATTGTGAAAATTGGTGATATTAGAGAAATTCTAATTTTCGTAATCCCGGGATTATACCGGAATTCCGGGATTGAATCTAAGCAATCCCGAAATCCCGGGATTGGAAATTAGTCTCGGGATTGTAATCCCTAGTTTCAACGCTCATACGGCGCCCTTTTCAAGATATATAACGATAAACAAAAGTATTCTCGCAAATTTCGAAAATAAACTTGAAAACATGAATCATGAGATCATAGATGTATAAAAAGCAGGTGCTTGAAGTAGCCAAGCCAACTGTAATCGTGAAAATTAATATTTCGTTACTGCTTTTACTTACCCATCATACGTAGTATAGGGTAAGTCTTGTAATCGTTTTGAAAATCGAAAAAAAATTTTTGACGGATTTACACGTTTCAGACACTGGAGATTCCGAAAAACATATTTTTAGAAAAAAAAAATTTGCCGTCCGTGTGTGTGTCTGTGTGTCTGTAAACGCTCTATCTCCCGAAAAAATTGAGATAGAGACTTGTAATTTGGTATGTACTTAGTATGTAATAATGGGAAGAAGCCTATTTCATTTCAATAACCTCGATTAACCGGAACTATTTTTTTCGGACTCTCGAAATATTCGTTCTGATAAAAGGTATATAAAAATTTTCGAAATTGGTTATTTTAAGAAATGAATATAAAAGACAATAAAAAAACATAAATTTTGCATAAAGCATGAAGTCGATCGGATAATTAGTTGCCGAGATATTTGGAATCCCATTTTCCACACTCTTCGATTTTTCACTACCCTGTATTTCATCCAAATTTCACTTCAAATATATATTTTAATTGGAAATTTGACGCCTAATCAGATGCAATAAACCGCTAGTTAATAGGATTATTATTTTTGGAGTTATAAGGAAAAACCTCTTTCAAGCAATTCAGTAATCGAACATTTAAAGTTTATGACGTCATCAAGCCACCACGATTTCATTTGAATTGCAATGCATTTTATAAGTAGTTTACACATTTTTTATTTTAATATTTTACATTATGCATATCCATGATGGGTCAGTATTACGGTGGCACCCAACGACTAGTTTAAAACGAAAAAGTACTTCGGGTCAAATTTTAGGTAATTCAAATGAGGCGGATTCATTGCAAATGTTTACGTTACGCATGTAGATTCTATTGATTCACGGATAATAGATAGGAAGTAGAGTCTTGATGGATAAATTATTTTACTATTTTTAAAATAAATTTTTATTGCCTCGGTGCTATGTAGTCGTGCCAGTGCTGTAGGATATTCAGTTGAAATGTAACCATTTCAACTTTTACCATTTTTACCCTTTTTATGGAACCATTTTAACTTTTCAAATTTGATGAGTATTTAATTAATATATCGGCTAATTATCAAAAAATTAAAAATCACTCGCAGTTGGCTACTTCAAGCACCTGCTTTTTTTACTTATATGATCTCGTGATTCATGTTTTCAAGTTTATTTTAAAAAATTTACGAGAATACTTTTGTTTATCGTTATATATCTTGAAAATAGCGCCGAATGAGCGTTGAAACGTATGTCGACCATTAAAAGGTTTTTATAAACCTCTTGTTGTTTCTATTTGTATCACTTAAGCATTTATCTATATTTTAAATTTGAAACTATACCTTTTTGAATTATTGACTTTACAAATTTATTTGAACTATACATATTCCTGTATATCCTAATGTAGGGGAAGGCCGGGCAAAGTGGTCATCCTAAGGTTTTGTGATTTTTTGTTACCCCTTCAAATACATATACATAACTGAAAATTTGCATTGAACTAGAGTAACTACTTAGAAGTGTAAGGGTATTTAAAATTTTTACGAAATAATAAAGTGGAAGTGAGAATTTGTTTAATAGAAAACTTTGAATCCGCAGCAAAATTTTAATAAGGGTGTAAAGATAAATTCGATATTGGGGTCGATTTAAAGGTATTTCACCTCTTAAAAATAGCCTCGGATTACATTCACTTTCTCTTCTTTTTTTTCTTTTGACATTAATTTAGGACCTAAGATTTATTTTTTTCCTCAGAACTGTACATTCATTTAGTGTACAAAATGCTAACTTCTCATGAAAATCTCACTTGCCATTTTCGTTAGTTAGTGCACGCAAGTTGCAAAATGACAATCAATGACTTTCAATAAAATGACTTTTAAAATTGAGAATCGAAATGTCCTATTGCGGTTACTAAGGTTCTTTTACCATAAATTTTGATCTAATACAAAACATTGAATGCGCAGAAAAAATTTAATATGGGTGTAAAAATAAATTCGATTTTTGGGACGATTTAAAGGTATGTTACCTCTTAAAAATGGCCTCCGATTACAGTAACACATTTTTTTTCTTTTCTTTTTTTACTTTTGACAGCAACAGAGAACAGAGATAGGCACAATTTTTTTCCCCCTTGCACTCGGACCACTTTAAAGAGAAATCCAGCCCAGTATAACGTACAACGAAAGAAGTAGTATATACGTTTGAGAAGACGAGGAACGTTACTTACTTCGTGGCTTTCTGTATCTCTTATAAGAAAAAAATTACCCCTCCGTCCTCCCTAATATTAAAGGTCATGACTATTCGAGAGGTCCATGAAGTTACCCCCTCTCCACGAGAGCAAAATGCAGTTCTAATTATATGGGCGTTTTGCACCGATTTGCACCAAAGTATGGCATTTTGCACCCTAACACCAAAACAGTTATAAGCAAAACAATATGATGGCTCTAGCTTAATATTAAGTTACCCCCCCCCCCCACAAGAGCAAAATGCAATTCTAATTATATGGCCGTTTTGCACCAATTAGCACCCAAGTATATAGCACCATATTAGTCAGAATTTAAATTTGCTCATATCAAGACCCGCTTAAGACATAGAAGTAGGGGAAGCCCAAAGTTACTCAGGGGGCCCCCTTATAACTCTACCATTTGCTTTGTTATTTACTAAATCCATTTTTCTCATATGCTGCAACAATTTGAAATTTTACCATCAAAATTTCAAGTAAACAACACTTTAGAAAGAGAAAGCTTGATAAATTAGATAAAAATTTCGTAAAGGAAAAAAAATGCATTTTTTTTTCCCCTGATTAAAATTTTTTTTTCTAAAAATTTATTTTGAAAAGTAAATTTGGGGCCTCCCTTTGTATTTATTTGGGTAAAAACAGGCTTTCTGGGCCTATTCGGTAAACAGGCCCTGACCGCCATATTATTTTGCTTATAACTATTTTGGTGTTAGGATGCAAAACGCCATACTTGGGTGCAAATCGGTACAAAATGTGTGCAAAACGCCCATATAATTATAATTCTATTTTGCTCTTGTGGATTAAGTTAGCCCCCCCATATTGTTTTGCTTGTAACTATTTTGGTGTTAGGATGCAAAACGCCATACTTGGGTGCAAATCGGTACAAAACGGATACAAAACGCCCATATAATTGTAATTCCATTTTTCTCTTGTGGATTAAGTTAGCCCCGCCATATTGTTTTGCTTATAACTGTTTTGGTGTTAAGGTGCAAAACTCCATACTTGGGTGCAAATCGGTGCAAAACGCCCATATAATTACAATTGCATTTTGCTCTTGTGGGGAGGGGGGGGGGGACTGATTTAATGGACCGCTTTTCGAGATAGGAAAACTTACATACATTAGTTATTCAGCAGTCGAAAATAAATCATAGAAATTTGTTTGCAGATTACGTGGTCATCGATCAACATATTTCAAAACTACTTTTGAAATGCAGAGCGAAAGTCAAACTTATTTTACGAATGGCCTTGATAATATGCAGATTGGCCACAAGCGAAGGCGTCTGCATTATTTCTCATAGACTGCCTCTTGGGAAGCTTCTGTTCTCTGAAGCTACGTCTGGATTGGAAACATTAAAATAACCAAGATGTGCTTGCTGGACGTTATCATTAGAATTCAAAAACACATAATCTAACCACCTTTATTAAAGCACTAGCTGGACCGTCTGGCGTTGCTCGGGCCCGTGATAATAAATTTAAACAAACCTCAAGTTTGTATGATTTTATATCTTTAACCCGATTTTGTATGTATTTATATTTTTAAAGGAAAAATTCCTGAAAAAACATTGATATTTAGTAGTAAAAGCGCTCGTAAGAAGATATTTTCTTGTTGTTGTTTTTTTACATAGGGTCGTTTCATAGTTTAAAAACGAAAAAAAAAAACGAAATCTTTGAAATTTTTATCGGTTATAAATATAACGGTTTTACAATTCGTGTAAAAATTTCGTGAAAAAATATTATTATCTAGATGTAAAAAAAATGTGATTTCTTCTCGCTTTTTTTTTTTTTTTCTCCGCTTCGATTCTTTAACAACAAAAAGAAATAGTAGTTCTCATCTTCCGAACTCCCTGAAATTTTAATCAGTTATAATTTATAACTATATCTAAGCTCTCTTTAAAATTTTGTGAAAAAAATATGCATATTTAGTAGTGGAAACATGAGCCAAAGCCATGCCGAAACAGTCCGCGTTTTGCCATTTTCATCAAAATTTTTTCAATTTTTTCAATTTTTTCAATTTTTTTTTTTTTATTTTTTTTTAATACTTGTTTCAACATTTCAAATATTTTTAGGTGATGTAAATCTGGTCTGCTGAGAAGTTCTAAAAAGATTGTGTCGAAATACGGACGTTTATTTTCTTTTAGCGTAAAAAAAAGATCAACTCCGGGATGCGCGAAGTGACCTGCGGTCACCAATGTTTTTGACAGGGTTAAAATTCGTATTTTTGAAAATCGATTGTAAAAGTCGAAAAGAAGAAGGTCTCAGCTATAAATAGGTATGTTTTACGAACTGGTACCTCTGAAATTAAGCACTAGAAAAGTGGTTCCCGAAAGGAAGAAAAAGTCAACCGCAAAAACTTTTTTTTTTCAAAGGGTTAACAACAATAATTTTTTTAATTGATTGCGGCGTTTAAGATGTAAAAACACGAAATTTAAGAATATGCCTTCTTTTTTCCGTATCAGGAACGGTACGGCCAATGGACGTTAAGACAAACAGCAAAATAAAACAGCATTTAATTTTCCCTTCAAAGCGCTCGAAAAAGCAGGGTCTGAGCATGCGCGGCGCGCCTTTACCGATTTGCAAAAAAAGATCAATTTTGATGAGTATTTAATTAATATCGTGGCTAATTATAAAAAAATAATAAAAATCTGAGCCTCAGGTGCATCAGGACCTGCCTTGGACTATCATTATACCAATTTTCAGGCCTCTGCGCACGGTAGATTTTCCTAGCCATCGCCAACAGGCAGACACACACACACACACACAGAGAGAGAGAGAGAGAGAGAGAGAAACTTTCTTTTATTAATATAGATTCTTATTCTTATATATATTAGATATTCCGAGATGCAATTCAGTAGTTGGAAGGGAGGGTGGTAGGGTATTTCAATGTTCCGAGAAGAGAATGCCCCTTCCCGAGACACTCATTGAATTCATAATGATCCTAATATGCTTAGGCAATCGCGATGTTAATCGTGGTACTGTTAAACGGTATGCAAGTAGAAAAGATAAATAGGTTGAAAAGTATAATTAAGCCAGAAAGATAACGACAATAATAATAATAATAATAATAATAATAATAATAATAATAATAATAATAATAATAGCACTATATAACTTATTTATATAAATCTCAAACAAAATTATATAAACTTATCGGGAAATGAATATACGCTAATGGTACAATCGCGGCCCAATGTTTATGCTTATGTAAATTAAGTATTTAGAGATTGCATGCTGAATTTTCGTTAAAATACTTTGTTTGTTTAAAATGACACTTAAATTAAAAATCATATATATTATTTATGTTGTCAACACCCCTTTTCCCATGCATTTACAAAACGCAGAACGATGGACGAGGTATCATTCGAAAGGTTTTTGTACCAGCTTCTGGTTATTTTCGATCATTTGTACTGTAACTTTGATGGAATAAATGAGATACTATTCTGGCTTGCATCTAAAAAATATTATATATTACTAAAAGTATTAGACTGAATCGTGAAGCTCTCCCGCGGGTCTACTGATATATGCATTTTATTTCCGGTGCCAATTTCTTACTTTACTATGCACATATATAAAACGAACAACGATGAATGAGATATACGACAAGTTTTTCAACAGTTTTTTTTTTTCTTTTGACACAGTACGCTCAAACTTTGTTAAACGTTGCTTGATAAAAAAAAAAAAAAAACTGCTGTAAATTAAAAATTAAGAAAAAAAAAGTATCAGCTAAAAATTTCAAAAATTGAGCTGCAACAACCTCGCACGAGTCCAGTATGGTTCTACGTATTTATCCAACGGTTTTATAAATATCCTTCAAAACCTTTTGGAGATAGCACATATCCTTTATTTTGTTATTCTTTCTCTAAAAATAATCAAATTTTAACAAGAAAGAAAAATCATGCGTCACGCATAGATTATGAAACACTTTCCTACATTTACACAGCATACTGTTACAAAATTTCATTATTTAATAAGGTAAAAGAAGATATCCGAATAAACAATTTGGAAAATAACACAGTTGAAATCTAATTTCAGAAATTAACGCCCACAGTCGATAAGATAAACGAATTCTTTTGAGCAGCCCTGTTCTAGATTTGTATGCACTCCACATTGCAAAAAAAAAAAAAAAATGTTGATTTTGCAGTATATTATTGGCATTCCAGCTGCCAGTATTATACCGTAAAATTAACAGTAATAAACAGTAAAATAAGCAGTAATATACTGCTGAGCATTGCGCGGCAGCGTATTACTGCAACAAGTAACATTTAAAGTTCGTTTATAGAGGCGCACAAAATAATTCCATTACATTATGGTCTATGGGGAGAAATTGTTTGTGGTGCATTTTAAAGCATGTTGTGATACTTCAATCATAATGAGAAAAACATTATCACTGAGGTGCACTACAACATGTTTCCTATAAATTATCGAGTGCGTAGCATTTATGGTTCATTTACAGAGACTCACAAAAGAATTCGGTTACAGGACTGACGATGGTCGATAATTGCTGGAAGTACGTTTTCCGCTGTGGTATATGCATTTTCCAACTCGTCTAATTTTTAGTGTATTATGTGATATGTATAAATTTTATAGATGATATACAGGGATGCTCACACATTACTGCACATAGCAGCAAAATGGTGAAAACGGATTTTTACTGAGTTACCTGTCTTTTTTTTTTCTTTTTTTTTTATGTTTTATTTCACTGTATGAAAAAAAAAAAAAGAAAAGAAAAGAAAAAAAAATAGAAAAAAAAAAAAAAGAAATTTCTTTATAATATTCTGTTAGTAAGAATATTATTAAAAAAAAATTATTTTTTCAAACAATGAAACGAGGTATCGAAATAAGCAATTTAAATAAAATGCACCGCAAACGGTTGTTTTTTTCCATAGACTGTAATGTAACGGAATTCTTTTGTGTATTCCTATAAACGAACTATAATGGGATACACTACACATATATAAATGCTACATATTCCATTTACAATAGAAATTATTCTATAGTGAACCTCATTAACAAAATTGCATGTCATTCCGAGTATATTTAAGCTAGTTAAGCATGGAGAAACGCAAACGGACAGACAGACATATAAACCGAATTGATAAGCACTTTTCAATTATGTTGGAAAGTGTTAAAAAGTATCGTATACAAGAATGCATACACTAAATTATGAATATAGAAAATAATTTTATCTAATAGAAAAAAAAAAAAAAGAAACGAAAGCCTTGTTTCTAGCATTAAACTTGCGATCAAAATTCCTATGAATAAGAATTCTACATCCAAACTAACCCAAAAGATAAACAAAACTCTTATCTTTTATGATTCTGTATGAAATAAAATGTGGTTTCAGCATTTGCAGACTAAAACTTGCGTAAAATATTGTCTGCCTTTGATTCCTATTCTACGATTCCATCACAATATAAAAAGGGAAAAACTTCGGTCAATACGGGAAAAAATCTTTACGGGGTATCACAATACACCATCCCCACACCGCGCTTTCTCTTCAAACACCCCCTCTCATACACAAAAGCTATAGAATTTTTTGAAGAAAAAGGCCTTTAGAATATTCCTTTCCTTTTCGATCTTTCATTCAGCTGCTGGCAACATTAGTCAAACCCGATTGAGAATCTATTCAAAACGTTTGATACTTACGAGCCTGACGGTTCTTACCATACAGCTGCGTACACAAAAAGAAATTTCTTTTTCTGAGAATTATGTTTGTGATCACATATTTATATCGATATACCCTGGAATACGTTACAAAACACATTTAATACAAAAATAATTTTTTTTCCCACTGGTATTGTTAAAAATATGCTATAACTAAGGGTATTTTTCTTCTTTCCATTTCATTAGTTCTTTTTTTTTCTTTTTTTTCTTTTCGTCTGCAGAATGTAATCAAAATGTAAAGAATACTTGATTTTTTTTTTTTTTTTTTAAACGCAGAGCAGTTTTGCAAGAATGATTTATTTTTCTGTAGAGCTATCGATTAAAAAAAAAAAAATCCTACTTGAGTTTTATATTATTTCCCTAAAGAAATTTGAAGGCATAACGCTTAAACATTTTTAGTATCCTATTTTATGATATTAGAATTAGAGTCCTGCATCGGGTCGGGTTACCCGCTTTTACCCGTACCCGACCCGGCGGTTCGGGTCGGGTCGGGTTGACTTCTACTTTTTAGTTGCGGGTTGAGGTATTGCGGGTTCGGGTTGACCCGCTTTTCCAAAAGAATGTACACAATATTTTTGCAGGAAAAATGCCATTCTTCTAATCACTTGACCATAACTCGCTTTTTTTTTATCAACTCTGTTCTATGCAACAATTGGCGAATGTCAGCGACAAATATCTGTTGCAGTGTCATAGATTTTTCCCATTGATAAAACAAAACAAATTGCTAACTCACGAAAAGAATAAATTTTCTTGCGGTTATACTAACACATTATTATATCTAATGTTTTAATACCGGGTATCTTCTTTGTGGACTACTTTTTCATATTTGTATTGAAATATGGATTAATTTTCTGTTCCTTCGGTTTCGGATCGGATTCGGGTATAAATATTTTGGGGTTCGGGTCGGTTTTGAGTTGACTTTAAGCAAACTTTTCAAGTTCGGGTCGGATACACAACCCGACCCGTGCAGAATTATAATTCCTTGTCCTCAATTTCGAGTGTAGATTGAATCTTTCGACAAAATCTAAAAGTAGCGAAATAGTGACTACTTTTGAAAAGTAGTTTGTAGTCGTTACTTTTTAAAACAAATAGTTGTAGTTAACTACATTTTTGATGAAGTAGTTGTAGTTCGCTACTAAAATAAAGCAGTTTTTCAGACCCCTAACTTATTCACATTCAAATTTATTTTCATAGTGCTGTTCAAACTTTTTGTGAAAATCCCAACAATCGGACATGCTAAAACCTAAATATGAGCCGGAAGAATTATTCAAGGTTGAACCTGACTCGCAGAAAGAAAATAAGTCACCCCGACCCGAAAAAATAAATTAAAGCAACCCGACCCGCTGCAGGACTTTTCTATATAAAATATAAAATTATACATTACTTTTCATTATAGCAATAAAACATGATTTATTGTTCTTTCATTGCGGGTGCGGGTCGGGTTGCGGGTTGAGGTATTGCGGGTTCGGGTCGAGTTGCGGGTCGCCGAAAATTATTTTTGCGGGTTCGGGTCGGGTTGCGGATCCAGAAATTTTTTTTGTCGGGTTCGGGTCGGGTTGCGGGTTGACTTCAAATGGAATTTGCGGGTTCGAGTCGGGTAACACCCGATCCGCGCAGGACTCTAATCAGAATGAATGTATTTTTATATGAGTTAAATATCTTTTTAAATATACGTACGCATTCGCGCATAATAAAATGATAAAAATAACAAAAATTCAATAAATAATAAAAATTAAATAAATAATAAAATAATAAATGATTAAAATATAAATATATCGAAAATTTTATTTAACTTTCATACGATATTGATAAAAGGTAAATAAAATAAACCTATAAAATATTATAATTATAAAAATAATAATAATTTTATTAAATGATGAAAAATGTTAATTTAGTTACAAAAGTAAGTATGCAGAACATATTTATGACAATATGTTGTTTATATTATTCAAGAAGAAAAGATTTATGATCTTATTACATTCAAAATGACAATTTATTTAAATAATAGGGAATCTTAACTTTATTTTAAAACAAAAAAATATCACAAAAAAATAGAAATAGTTGAAGTGAACAGGACGAGAATATTTTAAAATTACATGAAAACCATATCAGGTAATGAGAAATAATAAAAATATTGTAAAAATGGAAATTTTTATAAATTTGTTTTGCAAAATTTAAAAGTTAGTAATATCTAAGATACCATAGCCACTATATTTTATTGCTATTTTTTTTGCTAATGTCTTTGAGTTCATTAAATTTTCAGTAACAGAAAATGTTTTTTTTTTCTTTCTTTCCTTCTTTCACTCCTCTAATAGGAGGGAACTCTTATAATTATTAGCCTCTGTGCATTATTAGGACCTACTTGGACTATTCTCATCCAAATTTTCAGACCTCGACGTTACGGTAGATATTCCGAGTCATTGCAAAGACAAACATCTTTCTTTTATAAATATAGACCAGCTGATCTACCCGGCGTTACCCCGGTCCGGGATAATAACTTTAAATATACCTAAAATCAATGTTGAATGATTTTATATATTTAAACGAAATTCTTTCTAACCGATTTTAATGCTGGGGGCCCCACTGCCTTCAGATAGCGCACACTCCGATTTTGTAAGATTTGTTTATTTTCAATTGAAAATCTATCCAAACAAACTTAGATTTGGGGGGCCCCACTGCCTTCGGCAGCGTACACCGGAAGTTCTATGCACGCTCCGGTCTGTTTTGATTTTATATTTTTAAGCAAAAGACCGGCGTAGCTCAGGCTCAAGATAAATAGTCTTAAATATGTACATCAAATCAGTGTTGAATAAATTTATATATTTTTTAAAAAAACTATTTCGAAATGGGGACTCCACTACCTTCAGCAGCTAAAATGTGTTTTCTTTTCACTTTTTTTCCACGTCGGGTCATTTAATTTTAAAAACAGTTTTTATTGTCCAAACTCTTTGACGTATTTCCAAGTTATAATATTTCCAAAGCCTATGTATAATTTTTATGCTAAAATATTCATAGTTAGTTGTGAAAAGTAGTGTTTTTCTTGTCACTTTGTTTTCAAATCGAAATCCTATGGGAATTTATGAATTTTCAAACTGATTATTTTACTCCTAAATCTCATTATTGCTAATCCAAAACTAGTCGTTGGGGGCCACCGTAATACTTACCCATCATAGATATGTGTGTGTGCATATGTGTGTGTGTGTGTGTGCATGTATGTGTGTGCAAATAGTTCTCTTTGTGTCTGTGTCTATGTGTGTGTATGTATGTGAGCGTGACAAATAAGTTCTCTTTGTGCGTGTGACTATCTGATTATTTATCAAAGTTTTACAAATATTTTTCATGTTTTTATAAAGAAAAAAAATATGCGGTAGTTAAAAAGTTTCACAAATTAAAAAAAAAAATATTTTAGAAAAAGTTTCACATTAAAAAAGAAATTTCTTATACTAAAAATTTTATCTTAACAAAAAAAAAAAAAGTTTCACTATAGTTAAAAAAGTTTTCACTCATTTTCGATTTAACCACAACAACAACAACAAAAGTTTGTATATAAAGATAACGTTCCGCTAGAAAGGTTTCAAAAAATGCTTAAAAATAAAATCAACAATTTTTATTATAACAAAATAATTTACAGAAAGATATTTACAGATCAAAATATACATGACTATTTTGCATTAACAATTACAGATCAACATTTTCTTCTTTGTTACAAACTTGATTAATTTCATAATGGCCATAAGCATAACTGGTGATCCCATCATCCAGTAAGTAACGCTTGTCGTCAAAGGGACTTAAGCTAATTTTATTTTGAGTTAATGTATATAGACGATGATCATCTTGGGCAATCCTTATCTGTTTCTCCATACTTGTTTTTTGTTGCTGGAGGCACTCCAAGTAGTCTTTATGTTTAATTTTCTGCCGAACGATCTGCGTAGACACGCCTTTTGCACGCTTTTTTCGTCTTTAACAGATTTTAGAGAGTACATTTTTGATTTCAGTCCGACAAACTCAAGGGCTAATTCACCATTAAGTTCATCCTTAAACTTTCCGAGCGTCTTCTTATTATCCTCAGAGTATAGACGATGAGATTTCGGGTATTCAGAAAAGTAAAAAAAATCACGATGCTGCTCCAGATCCTTATAAATATTATTGGTTTGAATATGATACGTTAGGGAATCTGTATCCGTAAAGAGTAAAACTGCACGATCTTTGTATGTTTTCTTTATAAAATTGTAATGGAAATCATACATACAAAGTTTAGATAGTTCGAGTATAGAAAATCCAACATAGATGGGTCGATTCATATGTATGCTAGTTTTTAGTCTCTCCACAGCAGTCAAGTCTTCATCATAAGTTTTAAACGATTTAAAAGTAGGCGATGCTACTAATGTTTTGGCTCTTTTTTCACCATTACAAAGCACAATATTTCTTCTTTTTCGTAGATTTTCCATGGTTTTACCAAAAACAGAATTGTTCATTAACTTAAATTTCTTTCTCAAAAGAAGATTTTGCTTCTTTCCTTTTTTAACACTTTCCAACCTAGTTGAAAAGTGTTTATGACTTCGGTTTGTCTGGCCGTATGGCCGTCTGCCGTCTGTCCGTCTGTCCGTCTGCCGTCTGTCCGTCTGTCCGTGCTCTAACTCCCGTAAATATGCTCGGATTGCTCTGCAATTTTTATATGTTATTGTCGTTATCTATAGCATGTTCCCTATTTAAACGGAAGTGTGTAGCACTTATAGGTTTTTTACAGGGACACTCAAAAGAATTCCGTTACATTGCGGTCTATGGGGAAAAATCATTTGCGGTTTATTTAAATAATGTTTCACAATTTTAAACGCATTGAAATTTATATATATCACTAAGGTGCATTAGAAGAAGCTTAATATGGAATAGGGTGTGCATAGAACTTATAGTTACTTTACAGGGACAGTCAAAAGAATTCCGTTACATTACATCTATGGAGAAAAATCGTCTGCGGTTTATTTAAATAATGTTTCACTATTTTAAACGCATTGAAATTTATAAATATCCCTAAGGTGCAGTACAAGAGGCTTACAACAGAATATTGTGTGTATAGCAGTCATCGTTCATTTACAGGGACACACAAAAGAATTCTCAACTGTCTGTTAACAATAATTCCTGGAAGTGCGTTTTAAGTTACTGAACACGATTTTAATTTTAACTCGCTTTTTGTCTATTACGTGATGTGTATAAATTCTGTAGATCCTATACAGGGAAGCACAAAAGTTCGCGGACACATTTCCGTTTAGTGACAGAAACTCCAGACGGAGAATTTTAAACTGTGCTACGCGTTTCCTAACTGTACTAAAATTTAGCATCCTATGTAGTATATATACAGGTCTATAGATCCTATACAGGGCTGAATAAAAGTATTCGTATATTTTTCTGAATATTGTATATGTTGGAAATTCCTGAAATTATGTTTTTAAATATATTATGCGTTTTCCAAATTGTTTACTTAGATGTCATCTTTCAGCTTATTAAACGGTATGATTTGTAAAATTATTTTGGAAGCGTTGGAAAGTGTTACATAATCTAGGCTCGACGCATGATTTTTCGTTCTTGTTCGGTATTGAAATTAATATATTTCTGTAACCATGGACCCTGTTTAAATTTTAAAGCTTTATGCACAGCTGAAATTTTTAAACCAAGTTCTAAATAAAACTTGAGATTACGATAATGGGTTATATAATTTCGTTTATTATTTAAATTTGGTATAAGTTTAGGAGTTCCCACGAATTTTCTATTGTTAAGCAAGCTTCTTGCATGAGAAGACAGCATCTTATCCTCCACAGTTATTCTCTCAGGGGCGGCAGGGTATTCATTATGCAAAGGATGTAAATGTTTCGGGTATTCCAAGTCTACCTCGAAAAGATACCCAATTTCGGAGCTATCAGATAGAGATAGGACCCACTCTTCTGTGATATGACTTGTTTCACACCATTCAAAATCGCCATAGGGTAAAAATTGGCTCATAGCTCACCCGTATAAGTTATTGGCATCCCAATACATGATGTAGCTGGGTGCCTCATTTTTCTTATAATCGGGCGTACCAGGGATATTTGCTCGGGCATATCTTTTACTTATCATGCTAATGCCGCCTCGTATTCCATTTTCAACCATAAGCAACATATCTATATCACTGAGTAACTCTAAAGGTGTATCAGACATCTTCAAACAAGCCTGCCATGCGAGGTAAGGTGCTGTAAACAGGTGAGCAGGGTCAATTTCATAATACTGCTGACATAATTTCCTAAAGTTTTGAAACACGTCAGCAAGTAGTAGAACATCTGTCTTCACATAAAGGTTGTGATAATCACCAAGAGTCTTGATATCAAATGTTTTCCAAACATTCTGGGCGTGTTGATATTCCTTTTCACCTATAGGCTCATTGGTTAAACTATTAAAAAATGCAGAAGGCGGGGGAAGCTGCTTCTCAGTAAATTTTTCAAAACAAGTAAAATAATCATAGGGGTAAACCCCTTTCCGTATAAGTAAAGATAAATTATTATTTCGGGGGAAATTTTCTTCAAGTATAGTGAATTGATCAAGTTGAAGGTTTTTAACAAGTTTTTCCAATGACGTAGGCAAAAATTGGAAAGAATCTATAAACACCATCTGAATAGGAGATGTAGGCTTTCTGATTTTAAAGGTGATATAGTTTTCCATAGAAGTAGCAATAACATCGATTTCATGATCTTTGAATTTTCCAAGCTTTGTCATAATATGATGGCCATCGTAGTTTTTCAAGTTATGGAATATAACAGGAATTGTTTTACACTGCTTATAATTCAAGTTGCATTCCGCAAGTGCAGCTCCTCTGTACGCACCTGACAGGTGATCATGGTCACGTATACGTTTCTCATCTAAAGTTTTCTTACAAATATGACAAAACTCTGCTTCTCGAAATGCATTTTCTTCCTGGGGAGAAAGCTTCATAGGTTTAATATTTTGTAACTTTTCTACTAAAATTTCCTTCTCTTGCATCATTCGGTTTAAAAAATGCTCAACACAGTTTCTCCCACGATATACCTGTGCTTTCTTCACACACGTTCCATCGGGACCGATAACCACATAGGCATAACCACATGGTAAGTGATAGGTTGTTTTCTCGGTATAGGATGCTTTAGAAGAGGGAGGGGCTGATGAAATAGGTATAAGTAGACTCTCAAAATCCGCATAAATCGTATAGGCAACAGGATGTTGTAAATGAATACCTGTAAACTTTAACATATTATCATTTTCACTAGGCATCTTTATAGCTTGTGCAACATGTTGAGAACAATATTCATTATGCTTATCCAAAAGATCTTGTCTTGAAAACCGATGCAAACATCGATAACAATAATAGACAGCGGCTCTATGCTTGGTAAGATCACCTAAAAGTCTTGAAAAACTTCTTATCAAACAATAGTGTTGCTTTTCACCATCACCAACCAATAGCAAATTAATCACATCTTGATCCTTCTTTTCAGATATATACAGGGGGCAAACTTCATCCTCTTCATAACCAAACACATTAACCCGTAAATTGTTAAATTGTTCAATAACAGGTATCTTCTGAAGGGGTACAGGGAATTCTACACTACCTAATTTAATATCATGTTCATAAGGTCGATAATGTGAAACACGTTCAGGTTTTTTTTGTATAATCTAAGTTCAGTTTAAAAGCCAAAAGACACCATACTAAACATTTGTTATCTTCGTTTTTTATATTCAGCACTGCTTTTTTATCATCGAGTTTTTTAGACAAAGGAATATAGGAACTCGCAGCGAGGGGGTGATATTTAGCAATCTTGAGTTCTAAATGAAGAATTTTTCTAAGTTTCCAGCCAGAACCTCTTTGTACAAATTCTTCAAAGGATTTAATAATCTTCGAAAATCCTTCCTCAATTTGTTGTGAGATAGTATCTTCTATAAGTTCGGTCATACACGAACATCGAAAATAAGATTGAATTTCTTCAAACTCCTCATTATCAGTCAGACGTTCAAGGACTATTTTTTCTATCATATAACATTTAATTGCACCTTTTTCATGAATTTCACTTATTAAACGTTCTTGTATTTCAGTTTGTAAATGCCTATGAAATACCTCTAAATCATTTTCCTCACGTTCATCTGGATGCAAAATCACTGTTTTAAACACATTAAGCTCATCAGAATACTTTGTGTTTTTCAACTTTGCATTAGATAAGCTCATTTTACGTTTTACACTCACAAGACGTGTGCGAGAGTGTTGAGTGCGAACATGCTGTCTCAGGTCAAATTTTCTTCCAAACACTTTATCACAATCTCGGCAAGGAAATGTTGAATTCTGATGCGACTGTAAATGCTGCTTCAAATTATCCTTCCGGATGAAAACTTGATCACACTCATCACACTTTAATGTAGGCTGTCCGCCAATATTATGGGTTTCTGCATGTCTTAACAAGTTCGATCTCCTTTCAAAATACTTTCCACAGATTTCACAGAAAAACGACTTTTCATTAAGATGAATCTTAACATGCTGATTTAAATTAGAATATGTTTTAAAAACTTTGTCACAGGTGAGACAAACATGTTTCTTTTCCACATTCGTAGGGGTCACAGACTTTAGAGAAAAATCTTCTTTTTTAGCATGTTGATTAAAATTGGAAGAACTTTGAGATATAGTATCTTTTTCTGTAAGAATTTCAGGGAATCCATCATGCTGTAACAATCCAACAATATCATGTACCTTTAAATGCCTTTGCAGACTTGATTTCCGACCAAAAGACTTCTGACATTTCGCACAAGTATATAATTTCTCGCCAGAATGAATTTTCATATGTTGGTTCAGAATAGAAGTACTCGAAAAATCTTTACCGCAGGTGAAACAGGTAAACATCTTCTTCACAGATACAGAATCTCCCAAAGACATGACTTCATCAATAGGCATATCAACATCCATAATATAAAATCAATAAAAAAACTTTAACTCTTAAAAGCAAACAACAATCTTCTCAAACGATTCGCACTGTAAAAAGCGGGAGCAATTTAAAACACGTTTAACCACTAGCGATATGAATCATCAAATGATGAAAATCATAATTTTCTCCCCTCTATTTATACCAAACCACATACCCCAACCCGAAGACAAAGTTGAGTTGTAGTATTGCTTGATATGATTGTTATCAAAACGTATCATACGATTTCAGGGGCTGTAAGTTTCTTTCCCCTCTTTATAATAGAACATAATTAAACAGATAAACCCGAATGTATACAAATTTAAATTCGTAAATTATAATATATCACAAAATATATACGAGAGTTAGACCCCAGCAGGAGCCGTGAGCGTAGTGGAGGTGATGCTCCTGAAAGTGGAAGCGGAAGTGATCCTGCTGGGCTACACGCCCATTCTTCTACTACTGTTTGTTTATTGATATTTTGATGTAATTTTTTTATGAGCGATTTTTTAAGTTTTAATTATTTTAGAATATTTCTACTTGGAAGTGATTTTTGGGGAGTTTGATGATAGTTTAAAGTTAGATTTATTTTATTAATTTTTTTTAAACAACTTTGAGTTGATTTTTTTTCAACAGCACCATCTATGAGATGTTTTAGAAGTAACTTTAAAAAAAACTCTCTGTTTTATCACTCTGTGATTAAAAACTGGTATTTGGTTCAGAGGTAAAGTTTTTAACTTGGGTCTTGTTGATATGATATTTTTAGATTTTGTTACAGGAAATACTCCAAGATAAGGATTGTTTTTTAGTATTAAGATATGAGTATTGTCAATTTTTGAATGTTGAAGTATAAAATTTTTGTAAGATTCTTTTGCTATGCAATGTTTTGTGGAATAATATGAATTAGCTACATATATTTTTATCTGATTATCGCGTTCGCTTAAAAATATTAGCATTTAAATGGTTTGAAAAAGTTGATCGATCATTTATTTCTTCAATGAAATCGAAAGACATGCATAGCAAAAGTTTATACATTTCAAAAGAAGAGAAAAATCAAACATCGACATGTTAACAGAAAAATTTAAACACAGATATGTTATCAGAAAAATTCAAACATAGACATTTATCAGAAAAAATTAAGCACAGACATGTTATCAGAAAAATTCAAGCACAGACATGTTATCAGAAAAATTCAAGCATAAACATGTTATTGTAGTTTCCTACTGGGTATGCAGTTTTACTCTTTACGGATACAGATTCCCTAACGTATCATATTCAAACCAATAATATTTATAAGGATCTGGAGTAGCATCGTGATTTTTTTTACTTTTCTGAATACCCGAAATCTCATCGTCTATACTCTGAGGATAATAAGAAGACGCTTGGAAAGTTTAAGGATGAACTTAATGGTGAATTAGCCCTTGAGTTTGTCGGACTGAAATCAAAAATGTACTCTCTAAAATCTGTTAAAGACGAAAAAAAGCGTGCAAAAGGCGTGTCTACGCAGATCGTTCGGCAGAAACTTAAAAATGAAGACTACTTGGAGTGCCTCCAGCAACAAAAAACAAGATGGAGAAACAGATAAGGATTGCCCAAGATGATCATCGTCTATATACATTAACTCAAAATAAAATTAGCTTAAGTCCCTTTGACGACAAGCGTTACTTACTGGATGATGGGATCACCAGTTATGCTTATGGCCATTATGAAATTAATCAAGTTTGTAACAAAGAAGAAAATGTTGATCTGTATTGTTAATGCAAAATAGTCATGTATATTTTGATCTGTAAATATCTTTCTGTAAATTATTTTGTTATAATAAAAATTGTTGATTTTATTTTTAAGCATTTTTTGAAACCTTTCTAGCGGAACGTTATCTTTATATACAAACTTTTGTTGTTGTTGTTGTGGTTAAATCGAAAATGAGTGAAAACTTTTTTAACTATAGTGAAACTTTTTTTTTTTGTTAAGATAAAATTTTTAGTATAAGAAATTTCTTTTTTAATGTGAAACTTTTTCTAAAATATTTTTTTTTTTTTAATTTGTGAAACTTTTTAACTACCGCATATTTTTTTCTTTATAAAAACATGAAAAATATTTGTAAAACTTTGATAAATAATCAGATAGTCACACGCACAAAGAGAACTATTTGTCACGCTCACATACATACACACACATAGACACACACACAAAGAGAACTATTTGCACACACATACATACACACACAAACACACACACATGTGCACACACACATAGAGAACTATTTGTCACACACATACATACACATACACACACAAAGAGAACTATTTATAATAACTATAAGACATATATGCTTTTTAAAACATACTCTTACACACAAACCTTTTTAAAAAAAATATCAGATATACCAACAAAATGCGATGAAAAGATTATTGTTGTAAAGAGAAGACTGCTTCTGAACATTGCACTACCGGTTGCACGGTTGCACAGTTGCGCGCTTGCTCCTGCTGCCGTTGAACCCCCCTTTCTCTACTACTTACTCTCACCGATGTAATAACAGGTATCAACATATTACAATATAGTAGATAAAGTCAGTGGTAATTTACAGATGAGAACATTTTAACTAATTAATTAATCATTAAAAAGTAGCTAGTATTTCAATTTAAAAAGTAGCAATTTATAGTATAGAGAAAGATTGCAAATTATGAGAGGTGGCGAGGTAAGAAAAAACAATTAAATGGAAAATAAGATTTTGATTTATACAATACGACATTTTCAAACGTTTGATCACTAATATCACCAATCATAATTCTTATTGGGGGGGGGGGGGGGCTGTACGCTCAACGGCATGGTTCGCCAAGCCGAGTGGCCTCCCTTATGCATTAAATCATAATACTTAAGAATAATTCTACATATGACATTAATGTGGGTTTATGTAACATTTTAGATTTTATTATCATATATATTATTTCTTTTGTCAACATCTCTTTTTCCATGCATTTACAAAATGCATACCAAATTGAATGATATATCATTCGAAAGGTTTTTTACCGACTTCTGACATGCTACACTCACATTTCGTTAAAACATGTTTTTTGATTAAAAATTGCAATTAATTAAAAATTAAATCAACATTGTTTTCATAAATGAAATGAAAGGTTTTCTCAAATTAATGTTGCCACAAAAGTAAAATTCCGCATTTATATCGTGCTCAACAACAATGATTATAAGGGGAAAAAAAAGATAAAGTAAAGAGGGACGTCTCTGCAGGGTCTTATTTTATATTTATGATTAAAAAGCAAAATTCAAACTCAAATGTTTAGAATAAAAAGACACCATCGAAGCAGTGGTATTTCACGTGTAGCCTAAAATGTATGCTTTGTTATATTAAATTAAATTGTGTGTTATACGCATTCAATTTATTACTTACCCATCATACGTAGTATACGGTAAGTCTAGTAATCGGTTTAAAAATCGCAAAAAAAAATGACGGATTTACACATTTCAGACACTGAAGATTCTGAAAAACATATTTTTAGAAAAAAAAAAAATTGCCGTCCGTCTGTCTGTGTGTCTGTAAACGCTCTATCTCTCGAACAAATTGAGATACAGACTTGAAATTCGGTATGTACTTAGTATGTAATAATGGGAAGAAGCTTTTTGAATTTCAGTAACCTCGATTATCCCGAACTATTTTTTTCGGACTCTCGAAATATTCGTTCTGATAAAAGATATATAAAAATTTTCGAAATTGTTTATTTTGAGGAGTGAAAATAAAAGACAATAACAAAACATAAATTTTGAATAAAGAATGAAGTCGATCGGATAATGAGTTGCCGAGATATTTGGAATCCTATTTTCCACACTCTTCGATTTTTCATGACCCTGTATTTCATCCAAATTTCAATTCAAGAATATATTTTAATTGGAAATGAGACGCTTAATCCGCCGCAATAAACCGTTAGTTAATATGATTAGCATTTTTGGAGTTATAAGGATGTTTCTTTTACGCAATTCGGTAATAGAACATTTAAAGTTTATGACGTCATCAAGCCACGATTTTATTCGAATTGCAATGCATTTTATAAGTAGTTTAAACATGTTTTATTTTCATATTTTATATTATGCATATCCCTGATGGGTAAGTATTACGGTGACCCCCAACGACTAGTTTTTCTTTGTCCCGAGTTTTTCCCGAAGCGGATGACGGCATTCTCTAATACAGTTAAGAGACTGTTGTGTCCCCCCCCCCTACCCTCCCCCCCCGGGCGCACCTTTTGCTATCTTCGATCAGTTTTCACTGTAACTTTGATGGAATAAATGAGATGGTATTCTGGCTTGTCTAATATTATTTGCAGATATTTTTAATCCTGAATTTTTCTTTAGAAGTTTAAACCTGCATCTAAAAAATATTAGATATTGGTAACAAATATTAGACTGCAGGGCGAAACCCTTACACTGGTTATTATTATTATTATTATTATTATTAACATACTGGATTTGTTCGGTAATCTATCGTTGAAAAATCGCTAATAAAAACAGCATATCAAGTTATGCGATTCGAAAACACAGATATAATCAATAAGTACAAATGTGCCTTTGAAATTAATAATTCATCGCATTATATGCAAATATGCTAGTCAAGACCACAACCCTATTTATTCGCCCGCAAAAATACGCCCTTCTCTTTTTTGAGACATGTCAGATGCCCTTCTGCGAGACAGATTTCGACTCAACAGATGATGATAAATTACTGTCAGCAGATCAGGCTTAGATAATATTCATCATACATCGTGTATTACTATTCGAATAACAATAACTTTTTCTTTGTAATTTTGTCTAAAATACTGAGAACTTATTCATAAGTCAATTTACATCAGTTTTGATCTATGCTGAAACCAAGCAATGGAACACGTCATTATTATTTTTTTTTTTTTTTTTCGTAGTGTATCTCATGACTGCGGGCAGAATGAAATCCAGGGAGGGTCAAGATTTTGAACAGATGTGGCCTGTAGTTCGTAACCTGGGGCACGCTTTTTAAAATGTAGAATTTAAACATGAAATAAGCTAAAATGAGATTTTTTTGGTCAGACCCTGTATAAGACAACTTTCAAGCATAAAAAGCAATACAGAAATTTAACAAAAAGTATTAAACATTTAAAAATAAGTTCCTACCAACATTTTTGAAAATAGAAAATTTAATATATATATATATATGTAAGATATCGATACGCCTCTGTAAAACGGGCGCACCTCGATATAACGAACGCACATCGATCTGTCTGTAACGAGCGGTCGATCACCGCTATCACACATCCCATTAATAGGTATAACGTCGTTGATGTAGTCGTGCGAATGCAAGAAAAATCAGCAGGCATTTTCCTGGGAACTAGCGTTTATTCCTTTGTAATTACAAGTCTCTTCATAAGCTAGGCCCAGGGGACAGTTTGAAGAGTCTTTTACCGGGGAAACATCGTCTTATCGTTCATATGTCGGCGAATTGCCGGACTTACAACGGCAAGGATGCCGTCGCACTTCGAAGAATACTGGCCGTAGTTTTTGTGGAGAGTGATTAGAGTCAAAAGCCACGCAAAAACGTGCTCCTCACATTATATACGGCCGGACCACCGCCAGAGACCGCTTTGCAACTTATGAAATAATGTAATTTAATTGGCTAATTAGCCCTTGACTCATATCTGGGTAAGCAGCCCAGATAATTAACATGCAAGATGAAGCCACCGGGAGAAGAGAGATGCGCTACCGTCAGCACTTTTAATCTTAACGAGGATTCAAAATTGATATCTCTTCGTAATAAATGTATCGTAAGGAAAGTTAAGTTACAGGGGCAACTAGAAATGAAGGCAAAACTTTAAAATTTTGACACATGATTTAGGGATTTTAAACTTTGAATTTTTATATTTTAGTTTCTGATTTGGAATGGGTTTAACTAACTATCCTTTCATATCAATCCACATTCGTTCACATTCAAAATTCTTTCATACTTTTTCACATTCATTTCACATCCCCCCCCTTTAAAAATGAGCACCACAGTACTTGTCAGCAAGGGCTGTGGGGCTCAACCCCATAAGTTAAACTCATTTTAAAATAGGCTATCAAATTTTTTTTTTTTTTTTTTCCTACGGAATTCTAATTAGACTCTCAAACTGCTTGGGCTTACTTTTACATAAAATACTGGTACTATTTGATGATATACACTGAAGATTAAACATATGACATATACTGTAAACAAAACACACAGCTGCAGCAAAAAAAATTTAAACATTTCTCGCGAGAACATTGTGTGCTATTTTTTTTGAAAGTCTGTTAGCACATTGCAAAAGTTTTTGTTAACCAATATGTCCTGTTAGAATTGTTCGTGGGTTATATTTGGTTCATCAGGAAAGGTAAACATTGCACCTTTCTTTAAACATATAATACAATAAAAACTAAATAATATGATACTTTAAAGCAGAAATATAATATGGCAATTACTTATATTATTTACAAAACACAAACAATTAAAAAATGCACTTAACTTATAAAAATATTTAAACATGATATAAACACTTATTCAAAACATTAAATTTAAAAAATATATCATAAAAGATATTTCAAATATATTGTAAATATAGGACAAAACAATTACTACAAATGCAATAAAAACAACACAAACATGAAAATGTCATATGATCAGTTACAAGCTCTGTTACTACTCCAAAATATCTATTTACAAGCATCTTTGGGCTTATAGGACACTCTAGTGGGAATTATTCTCAGGAGAAAAAAAAAAAAAGATTGAACTGGAAAACTTTGTAAAAATAGGAAATTCTAACCAAAAAATAAAAAAAACATTTAGGCTATCCTTTCCACCATGCTCAGTGAGACATGGATTTCTAAACTCTGAGGTGATTATCATCCAAAAAATGTGTCTCTTGCACAAGGAAAAAGGAAAAGTGGATGCCGATAATCACCTACAGAGGGAAAACGAAGCAGTTTTGCCAAATTCTCCATTCTACATGGAAAGAGAAAATGGGAAAACAGTTCGACTATAGACGGGAGGCGACGGAGCGGAGGACCCCTAACGTGTTCCTAGTTTTGTCATTGTATAAGTAATAAAAAAAAATAAAAAGGTTAACAGTACTTTAAAACTGCTCCGCCAACTACACCGCTGGGTTTTAAATTAACATCCAGCTGGGTCCTCATCCAAACACTAAAATGATAGAGGGACGATAGGAAAGCAAAAATAAAAAATTGAAAGATGAAAAAAATAGACGGGGGTTATTCATGGTAGAGTTTTAAATTTTGAGGGGGGTTATAGAATCTCAACTTGGAGGCGTGCACTATTTCAGAATTTCTCTTAAAATGTATACTGGGTTTATCAATTTCAAAACTTACATCAGATAGTTGTTTTAAGATAGTATATGGTCCAGAATATGGTGGAGTCAATTTACGTGTATTAGGATAGTGGAATTCTTCATACATTACAATGTCACCAACTTTAAACTTTACAGGAAGAAAACGAGCATCGTAATGGATTTTATTTTTTTCATGGTAAGCTATTGTTCTTTCCTTAGCTAATTTTCTAGCTTCTTCAACAGGAGGGTAATAATCATTATCTGGCAAAAGAGGATCATAAGGTAATTTTCCTAACAGCAAATAACTGGGTGGAAATTGAGTTACAGAATGTGGAGTAGCATTATATTGATACAATACTTCATCTAAAAATTTTGTCCAAGGTAATTTAGTTGGTGATGAATTTACAATACATTTTAATCTGGTGACAATAGTTTGATTCAAACGCTCAATTTTCCCATTCGTTTCCGGGTGATGACTGGAGGTTAATCGGTGTTTGATATTATAATTACGAAGAAAACGTTTAAATCTAGAAGCTGTAAATGCTCCATTTCTATCAGTAAGTATTTTTTCTGGTACTTGAGTTTGAAATAATTGTTTCAAAATGTTTGTATAAGTTTCAGTTGTTACACTTTTTGACGCGAAACCCCACACATAGCGAGTTGCATGGTCTATGACCAAATGCAGATACTTCTTTGCCGAATTATAATGATTAAATCCGCCAACAGAGTCCAATGCCAAGCATTCAAAAGGTATATCCGTTGGGGGCATGAGCTGCAACAAACCAAATCTTTTTTGCCTACTTTTTTTGTTGATTTGGCAGGTATGACAATGTTTAACAAAATTTTCAATATCTTTATTAAGGTTAGGCCAATAATATTGATTTGTAATTAAATTTATCATCTTATAAATTCCAGGATGTCCAAAATCTGTGTGGGCTTTTTCCAAGAGGGGTAAACGTAAAGCCATGGGGACGACAATCTTATACAAACTTTTCTTTTTAATCACAATAACATCATTAATTTCAACATATTTTTTACCATCTACCTTGACATTCTCTTTTTTCTGATTGTCTCTGATATCGTTCAAGTTGAGTAAATGTGTATGATGTGGGGGGTCTTCTGAAACAGGTAATCTAGACAGCATATCAGCCTCTACATTAGTGGAGCCCTTTTTATATTTAATATCATAGTCAAACATACTCAGTTTAAGGGACCAGCGGAAAAGACGTCCTCTTAGGTTTTTAACATTTTTGAGCCAAGTGAGAGCCGCATGGTCTGTATGAATGACAAATTTTTGACCATGTAAATAATGGTAAAATTTATCTAGAGCATCCACAATTGCCAAACATTCGAGTTCAGTAATTGCATAATTTTTTTCATAGTCGCGAAGATTTCTAGAATGATATGCTATGGGGTGCAAAATACCATTTTCATCAGCCTGTTTCACAACACATCCCACTCCAAGACTTGATGCATCTACAAATAAATTACAAGGTGTTTTGGGATCAAACAATCTTAAGATAGGTTTTTGAATTAGAGCTGCTTTTAATTTTTCAAAAGAATTTTGACAGTCCTGGTCCCATACATAAGGAACATTTTTCTTTAGCAAATTATTTAGAGGATATCTAACCTCAGCATATTTATGAATGAATTTATTATAAACATTAATAGATCCCAAAAAGCGTTGTAACTCTTTAACATTGGTTGGTGGTTTTAACCTCTTGATGGTTTCAATATTCGGGTTATCGGGTGTAATACAACCATTCGACACTTCATATCCAAGAAAATTAATTGTTTTTTTAACAAAATTACATTTAGACAGCTTTAATTTAAGATTTTCCTGGACACAAATATCAAAAATGATTTCCAAATGATGGTAATGTTCTTCTTCATTTTGTGAGAATACAATAATATCATCAAAATAACTGCATGCAAAGTCAATTTTATATTTATTTAGGATTCTTCGAAGGATACGGTTAAAATTTGCAGGCGCATTTTTCAAGCCGAACGCGAGACGTTTCCACTCAAATAAGCCAAACGTTGTGGCAAAAGCTAATTTTTCAGAATCTTTAGGGTGGATAGGTATATGCCAATATCCACTTGCTAAATCGAGAGTGGAAAACACTTTAGCTTGCACCAATTTGTCCAATAAAGTGTCGATTCAGGGTAAGGGTTCTGCATCTGTTTTGGTTATGGCATTTAATTTTCGGAAATCGACACACAACAGAGTTTTCTTTCCTTCTTCACGTTTATAAACTAGGGTTACAGGTGAGGAATAAGGGGAATGACTTTCTTTGATGATACCGGCTTTTAACAAATTTTTAACTTGTTCTCTAATTTCTTCTTCTTCCTTAGGGGAAGTACGATAAGCTCTAAGCGAAATTGGTAAGTCAGAAGTTAAATGTATTCTCTGTGGTTCCATGTTGACACATCCTACATCATATTTATCTTTGGCAAAAATACCGACATATTTGGCTAAGAGAGTAGGCAGTTTGTTAGGTGCAGACTGAACTTGGATAGGTTCAGTGGCGTTTACAAACTCCGGCTCATAATTTTCGCCAAATATCCCTGCATTTTCCTTTTCTGAGATATCTTCATTAGGTTCTGACACGTGCAAGGAATTAATGGTTGGAATATTTCGTAATTGGTTCAGGAGAGGCACTCTTTGGTTATTTTGGAAAATTTGCATCTTAACACAATCAATATTTAACTGGAAACTTTGGCAATGGTTAAGTCCAATAAGGGTATAGGGTAATTTATTATCAATAACATAAAGATCAACATATTTGGATATGCGGCCAATTTTCAAATTAACACGGCATTTTTCCTGGGAACTAGCGTTTATTCCTTTGTAATTACAAGTCTCTTCATAAGCTAGGCCCAGGGGACAGTTTGAAGAGTCTTTTACCGGGGAAACATCGTCTTATCGTTCATATGTCGGCGAATTGCCGGACTTACAACGGCAAGGATGCCGTCGCACTTCGAAGAATACTGGCCGTAGTTTTTGTGGAGAGTGATTAGAGTCAAAAGCCACGCAAAAACGTGCTCCTCACATTATATACGGCCGGACCACCGCCAGAGACCGCTTTGCAACTTATGAAATAATGTAATTTAATTGGCTAATTAGCCCTTGACTCATATCTGGGTAAGCAGCCCAGATAATTAACATGCAAGATGAAGCCACCGGGAGAAGAGAGATGCGCTACCGTCAGCACTTTTAATCTTAACGAGGATTCAAAATTGATATCTCTTCGTAATAAATGTATCGTAAGGAAAGTTAAGTTACAGGGGCAACTAGAAATGAAGGCAAAACTTTAAAATTTTGACACATGATTTAGGGATTTTAAACTTTGAATTTTTATATTTTAGTTTCTGATTTGGAATGGGTTTAACTAACTATCCTTTCATATCAATCCACATTCGTTCACATTCAAAATTCTTTCAGCACTTTTAATCTTAACGAGGATTCAAAATTGATATCTCTTCGTAATAAATGTATCGTAAGGAAAGTTAAGTTACAGGGGCAACTAGAAATGAAGGCAAAACTTTAAAATTTTGACACATGATTTAGGGATTTTAAACTTTGAATTTTTATATTTTAGTTTCTGATTTGGAATGGGTTTAACTAACTATCCTTTCATATCAATCCACATTCGTTCACATTCAAAATTCTTTCATACTTTTTCACATTCATTTCATATATATATATATATTTACGAACATAAGGAAAAAAGGACTAAAAATTGTCTTCCACGAAAAGATCCTGCTTCTTCTTTCTCTTCTATTATATAAATACTGGGGGGTTCAGCCCCCTACTCGCTAACGCTCGCCAACTTCCGAAGCAAGCAATAGATGTGAATTGCTTGGCAATTCACATTAAGACCGCTACGCGGTCCCACTTCACTTCGCTCGTTTGCCCCTTTTTGTTTTTGCAGCAATTCTAGCCGGAATAACTACTACCATAAATCATTTTAACATATGAAATTGGCAATTTTTTTAATGTAAAAAAAGTAATTGAAAACACAATTAAAAATGCATTTATTTAGTTGGCGCTACCAATGGGCATAAATTATTTAAATACTATGAAAAAAAAGGGATCTTGGAAACCTATAATATTGTACAGTACTGCTTAAATTCATTAAAAAATACACTGCATGATAGGAAGATAGTTTATATATATCACCAATCATTGTTTAAACTTCGTTCGACATTTTACTTTTCTAATTGATTACAGATTTTTGCAAAAGCAATTATTTTTTACTTCATCAATACAGCAACAGATGGCAGCAGGTGCAATCTAGACAGTTGATATTTTTATTAACTTCGATTTTCGTGTAAGTGAAATTCGTAAATAAATTCTAAATAAGAGTTGAAAATTCATTTGAAATTAACGATATTACTCACAATTAAAATGAGGAATCATCCCTAACGCTTTGGATTACGTACATGTTATTTTATTTTTAATAATTGCTAGTTTGAGTTTCACTGCTCTCACACTGACCACCATATTGGTGGTGGAGCTGATCTTACCCAACCTAGTCTATTCATTCGTCTGAGCTATGGAAACTACGGTTGTTGCCGAACAATAAGCTAGAAATTCAGCCTTATTTTCGCGCTACGTAAGAGAAATATATATATATAGATTTTATGTCCCTTAGAAAAAACTTTTTTTCTTTCAGAATCATCAAAGAAAATAAAATAAACTTGAAAATCTGCCGGCGTATTTGATGTATCCACTGATTTATTTACATATTTCCCCATTATCACTGATTGCCAAAGCTATTTTGCACGGGACATGCCTCTTGCCTCCTGTGTGAGTACCTATTGATATGAAATTTAAATATCTTGAGCAATAAGGATAAAATTGTCCGCAGTTTTATTTTTCGGTTAAAGAAATTTGACTTTGAATGATCTGCTACTTGTTGGTGACGAAACTTTGATTAGTTTCCCTTTTTAAGGAAGGCCTTCAAACGAGGGATTGCAAAATCCAGCGTCTTTGGGATGCCACTGATATCCGACGAGGATCCTGCATTCCGAAACAGTGGACAGGGCCGGCGCAATCATCGGTCAAACGGGGCAGTTGTCCAGGTCCCCGCGCCAATTGTGGTCTTCATAGGGCCCAGCATCTCTCTATACAATTCTAAATAACGTTTCCTCTGCCTAAAATAATAATATTTTTGCTCTAGATTTTTTTTTTAATGTTTCTTCGAGAGAGAAAAGTGAATATTAACACTATTTCTTACAGGCAAAGTTGATATAATTGTATAGATTTTATTATCTTCAAAGTAACCGTGAAAACAAAAAGTAAAAAAATAAAATAAAATAAAATAAACAAATGAAATAAATAAATAAATAAATAAATAAATAAATAAATAAATAAATAAATATTTAAAATATTGTAAATGATAAAATATTTTGCGAAAATAAAAACAATTATGCACAGTAATTGTGAAAGTAGTGGTATTTTTCATACATTTTACTATCTATATTATATTATTAATACGTACTATCCTAATAATATTATAAATCCGATTGTGTGCAAATGTTAGGCTGAAGCCAGCGTCAAAATGGAGAAATTAATGGCACTGTTTCTTTGCATATAGGTGGATTATAACCCGGAAATGAACATAGACTGGTTTTTGTTTATTTTATTCAAATACTTTTCTTAATAATTCAAAATTTGATTATTTTCATAGAGAATCAATGGACATTTTTAGATAAAATTTAACCATTTTACTTTATCGTTTGCTAGGGCTTTGATCGTTGCCAATAAATAAAAATGCGGAAAAATAATTTTTCCTCAACAATTAAGTTTCAATTGAGCGATTTTCACGTGAAAAATGAGAATAATTCAAAAGAAGATGAATTTCTGTGATATTTGAAACAACAATATGGAGTATTTGTTATTATACATGAAGTATGAATATCGGTTACATTAAAAAGATCTTTTTCTGTCAAAAACTGTGTTATAATTAGAAAGAAGAATTAACAATAATTATATTATTAAGAAAAAGATTTCGCTTGAACCATGGAACTATGAAAAGGATCCTTCTTGGCTTGAACAAATATGACGTCATAAATAAAACATGTATTTTCAAATATTCGTAATATTACAAAGAGCAAGACTATCAGTGTATAATAAAAGTATATACATAATGGACGACATATTTAAGATGAATAACTGAAATATTTTTTTGATACTGATTAATAATAAGCTTGAATATCAGTTACAAACAGATGTGAGTTTTCTGCTAAAATTCACGTCATTATTGCCAGGAAAAAGAAAATTAACAAGAATTATATCACTGAAAAGAGATTTCTCTGGGATCAAAGTGACGTCATAATAAAACGGGATTTTTTAAATATGTTTTAAATGGAGCGTGTATCAATTTCATACATTAATAATCACTGAATACAGTGATAAAATAGAGAGGTAATGAAAATGCAATATGAAGCCGGTTATCGCTCAAATCATTACGCCCAAGGCAAGGGCTTCATTGGATGGAGAGAGGCTGCACGTGGAACAATGACGGGATCCATTGGACGGGGAGAGGTTTTCAAAGCAAGCCGTCAGTTGTTTGGGCCGACTGTAGGGTTGCATTTTCAGCATCACGACAAACATGAACATTTCATCTCTATTTATTCTCTGAACTCTATGATTAATAATACAAGTATCAGTAAGATTATTGGGAAAAGAAAGTTGAAAACAAGTCTATTAAGTCTATTTTAAATATGTTTCAAATGGAGCGTGTATCAATTTCATACATTAATAATCACTGAGTACATTGATAGAATAGAGAGGTATTGAACCGTAAAATCGGCTTGCAATATGAAGCCGGTTATCGCTCAAATCATACTGTGACTGTGTGTATTTCGCAACTACTCCTGTTAATGCAACGCGATTTACTTAACACCGGTTATTATTAATTCGAGGATGTCATATAAACTTTGAGCATTTAAAATTTTGAATTAGATTCAGAGATATTAATATTTTTTTTGTAAATTTTAACGAAATTTCTCTAAAAATGGTACTTAAATTACTCCATTTTTGTGGATAAAAAAGGAGAAATAAAACGGATTAATATATTTTTATGCCATTTTCTCATTAAAACGGAAAAAAATTATTTTATTTTCAATTTGAATAGTTGGTGAAAAAAAATCTTGATTACAGTAAAATTTCCGAAAAATAAAAACATATTTCCACATATTCAAAGTTTATGAATCAATTTATTCTGCAGAGCAAAAATCGCCTGTCAGCATATTGTCAAGAATTGTTTCAGCTATAGATTAAACCAAGGACACAAATTTGCTGTTACATGCAAACGTAACACTTGCAATTGCAAAGCTTTTTGCAACCCCAAATTACATGCAAACGTAACATTTACATGTAATTTCCATCGAAATTAATTTTAATTTGAACCGTAATAAATCTTAATTTGCAATGAAAATTACATGCAAAAGTAATGTTTACATATAATTTTGGGTTGCAAAAAGCTTTGCAATTTAAGTGTTACGTTTGCATGTAGTTTTGGGCTGCAAAAAGCTTTGCAATTGAAGCTCCTTGCATTTAGGTGTAGAATTATTCCTCCCTATTCACAAGAATTGAATTTAAAGAAAAAGCATATACTATTTTCAATGAATTATTTTTAAATGATGGATGTTAAAACGTTTCTCAAAGTCGTTAAAAGTAAAATGGTTTATCAGGTAAAATTGACATTTTTTTTACCCAATTCGTCGATTTACACGATTTTAGTTGGCCGTCCTTTTTCCATTGGTTGCAGTTTCCTTTTCGCGGTTATTTGGCACAAAATTTTACCTTTTTTAAAATTATTTATATCAAGGCCCCTATAACAAAGAAATATCGTATTTTCTTCTATGAAATGTGATAAAGAGTTAGTTAATTATTTACGTTTTTAATTATCGGGAGTGAAATATTTTGCTTGATTAGTACATTTATTTTTCTTTTAATGTTACGTGAACGAAGTCACGGGTAACAGCTAGTTTAAAAATAAATGTTATTAGTCCAGTATTGCAGTATACGCCGGGCCCCACTAACTTCTTTGACAGGGCACCGCGCGACGTTGCGCGGGCCCTGACCGCGGATCCCGCTAAAGATCAGACAACAACGAAATAAAAGTAAAAATCGTTTTTTAAAAAATTTGTATTATTACCCGATTATTTAAAATCCACTATTTTGATTTACACTTAATATAAAGCGCTACTAGTGAATTTATTAAAAAGTATATATTTTTTGCTCCATTTCTTTTTTTAAGACATTAAAGATTTTTTTTTTTTTTTAAAGCAATAAACTATCTTTTTAGAATTTCTAAAATGTTTTCTCAACATATAATTATAATTTAATTAATATTAAACTAGTAAATGATAAAATAATATATTTTTATTGCACTCTTTACCTTTTATTTATATTTTCTACTTTCTACTGTTTAAAATATATCTTTGTTGCAGTTTCACAGCCAGATGGAATATTTTGGCGAGAGTGGTGTGGCACATCATTAACTCCATTGTTTTTGTATCTCCTAAACAATTGTAACCATAAAGAATATTTGGAGATTTATCACCTGTGGCCGGCTAACAAAAAAATGCCTTAAAATTAATTTATTAATTTATAACTATTCTGAGAAAAATGACACTTTCAAATCTGAGTAAATCGATGTTTTCATTTTGTTATGAAACTTTTTGTTTCAAATATGACGACACAATGCTTTCATTTCTGAAATGCCAGAAATACTCAGAATATTAAAACATGGACATACTCAAAACTGATCGCATAGAAGTCAGTTCATATTCCTTTTTGAAGCATGGACATACTCAAAAATGATTAGAATCAGTTCAAACTCATTTTTGAAACATGAACATACTCAAAAATGAGCACATAGAAGTCAGTTCATATTCATTTTAGAAACATGGACACTCTGAAAAATGATTAGGATCAGTTCGAACTCACTTTTGAAACATGAACATACTCAAAAATGAGCACATAGAAGTCAGTTCATACTCATTTTTGAAGCTTGGACATACTCAAATATGAACACATGATGTTTTATTCTTGAGTGTGCGCATGTTTTCAGAAATGAGTATATACATGTTTCAAACTTGAGTAATTTTGATTCGGAGCCATTTTGACTATGCGACATACTCACATTTGAGCATTTTTTGCTCAGTTTTGAAAATATCGTTTTTAGAGTGTAAGTTCTAAAAATATTAAAATGTTGTAATACACCTGTGTACATAAACTTTATAATACCAATATATCAGGAAGTAAGTAAAAAATTGATTGCAAAATTCCATCGTTACATCCAAAACCCAAGTTCAGTTAAATAGAGTATTTATTACGAAACTTGTTACACTCTTTATTTTTATTTATATTTTCTAGTTTTTAGTTTTTAAAACATTTCGTTGTTAGAATTTCATAGCCAGTTGTGAAATTTTGACGAACGTGATTTGACGCATCATATTACTATCAGTAAATACTCCGTTGTTGTTGTAACTCGTAAACAGTTACAGTTGTTTGTAACCACAAAGATTATTTGGCGATTTATCACCTGCGGCCTTTAACGGAAAATTGCCTTAGAATTAAGTTACTAAACTATAATTAATTTATAAAAAATATTAAAATATCGTATTGCCATCGGAAACACATTTCATGTACATAATTTTACTAATTCTAGCCTATCATGAAATGCGTTAAAAAATCGATTACGGAATTTCATCTTTACATACAAAAAACAAAGTTGAACTAAATAAAAGAATGTAAAATTAAAAATAAAAATAATTTATACTTTATTGAGAATTTAGCACAATATGACGAATATGTTGTGCACACTTAGAGAATACTACTCGAGAGTCTTTGTCTGTATATTGTTTTGAAAACAGAAAATTCCTGTAATAACAATATTTTTTTGCTTTTGAATAGCTAAAACCCTTTAAAATATATCCTACTTGGGTAAAACTTGGTCATAAACTTATATCAAACAATAGAACAGTTGATATCCTCTTTTAACGATCTTATTAATAA
Source organism: Maratus michaelseni (assembly GCA_963931845.1). NCBI lineage: Eukaryota > Metazoa > Arthropoda > Arachnida > Araneae > Salticidae > Maratus > Maratus michaelseni. Next base: position 192,560,111 of record OZ007591.1, read on the forward strand.
AGTCGAGAGGAACTTTAAAAAATTGCCAAACAGAAACGTAACCTATTTTTAAAAAATCCCTGACGATTTGTCAATATAACAGTTGTAGATAATGTTAAGACAATTTATAATAAATTTAAGCGCATTTGATATCTTGTGAATTCACGAAGTTATGATTTTTTTTTCTTCTTAAACCCCTATTTCCACTCCCCCCCCCCCTGGAGGCCATTTTTAATTATATCAAAAATCTGTCATACGTGAATTTTCGGTCCTTTTCCTAGAAATAATAACTTTAAACGGATTCTATATGTATCATAATTAAGAAGTTATGGGTTTTTTTCTGTTTTCACAAAAAACCCTCCCCCCCTTTCCCCCCCTCCTTAGCCCGATTTTGCCCATTAGCGAACTTGACCGAGATTTTATGCCCCTCGATTTTATGGTATCAGTTTAAAAGAGATTTTTACCGAATTATGGAAGTTATCGTGTCCATAAAAAAGTGATATAGATAGATAGATAGATAGATATAAAGTTTTGAACTGGGGGTGGTTTTGGGTTCTAGGAGTCATGATCGCCGTAGATCTGCAAAACACTTTCAGAAATTCCAACATAGGGGAGATTGTAATAGGTAGTATTTCTTACGAAATCTACCTAAAATATGAATGAGAAGAATTAGCCAAAGACTTAAGAGTAATCTTGGACTACACAACGCGCTGGAACAACTTACTCAATACTATGTTGGAATGCTTCTTAGAATTTAATAGTCTCAATAAGCAAATCATAAATTAATGTTTACATCTGAAACACAATTTAATAATTTTTTTTTAAAAAGTAGATCAAAATTAAGGGTATATATTACTCGGCTTACAACCACTTTAAACAATATGTTGAAAATTTCTGAAAAAAATAATTTTTGCTTATTTATTTATTTTTAAAAAAAGTTTATCTATGTAAATAAATTTGAGAAAATTAATATTTTCATGCAAGAAATGAAGTTGGGGAGTTGAGCTTGATATTTTTACAGATTTTTACTTACCCATCATACGTAGTATAGGGTAAGTCTTGTAATCGTTTTGAAAATCGAAAAAAAAATTTTGACGGATTTACACGTTTCAGACACTGGAGATTCCGAAAAACATATTTTTAGAAAAAAAATTTTGCCGTTCGTCTGTGTGTCTGTGAACGCTCTATCTCCCGAAAAAATTGAGATAGAGACTTGCAATTTGGTATGTACTTAGTATGTAATAATGGTAAGAAGCCTATTTCATTTCAATAACTTCGATTAACCGGAACAATTTTTTTCGGACTCTCGAAATATTCGTTCTGATGAAAGGTATATAAAAATTTTCGAAATTGTTTATTTTAAGAAATGAATATAAAAGACAATAAAAAAACATAAATTTTGCATAAAGCATGAAGTTGATCGGATAATTAGTTGCCGAGATATTTGGAATCCTATTTTCCACACTCTTCGATTTTTCATGACCCTGTATTTCATCCAAATTTCACTTCAAAGATATATTTTAATTGTAAATTTGACGCTTAATCAGATTCAATAAACCTCTAGTTAATAGGATTATTATTTTTGGAGTTATAAGGATGTTTCTTTCAAGCAATTCAGTAATCGAGACTTTAAAGTTTGTGACGTCACCAAGCCACGATTTTATTTGAATTGCAATGCATTTTATAAGCAGTTTACACATTTTTTATTTTAATATTTTACATTATGCATATCCATGATGGGTACGTATTACGGTGGCCCCCAACGACTAGTTTTCGTTGCCTGATTGAATAATAGGATGGATATATACTCTTTTTTTTTTTTTTTTTTTTTTTTTTTTTTTTTTTTTTTAAGGTGCGTTTTTAATTATATAAATACGTAACACCTATAGTCGTCGTCTGCCCATCTATCCGCATATAACAGCGCAAAAACTACCCAACTGAATGGTTTGAAATGTAATACATGTAATCGTTTCAGAATTTTGTCGCGTCATTTCAAATTTTATGAAAATCGAATCAAAATTTTAAAAGATATTAATAAAAGTTTTCCTTCATTCTATTAAATCCTATCATAGGTAATGATTCTAGGTTGCCATGGTGATTACGTCCTTTTTAAGATGGAGTCCTATTATTTCCGTATTACTGAATTTAAAAACCGAATTTGTTTTCTAAAATTGTTTAATTATAGCAATTATATAATCTACCGACAGCTTTTGGGATAGATGTTTCCGGAGAAATAGATATTAAATGGAAAAAGAGTCTAAATATGGATTTCAAGTTCTGAAAATTTCAAAGTTAGGTTTAAGTTTCCCATTGGAATTTTCAGTAAATGTCAGCAAAAGATAAAATGTTGCCAACTTAAAATATACTTATTTTATTACGGAAATTAATCATATTACAATAACAGAAGGTATAATTCATTTTTTCAGTGAAATCCTAACGTTGATTTTTTTACAGTCTTGTATTGGATATTTGCGCATAGTATAATTTTAATGTAACAGAATTGTAATTAATTGTTTGTAAAAGTATATTGAAACCTAATTTCATAAAATAAAAATATCTATAATATGAAAATCTGCACATAAAATAAATTTTGTAATTCATGCATTTTTGCATAAGAGTGCAACAGCTATTGCACCAAGATCTGAATATTTATAAAAACTATTTATAATATGAACGCACCTCATTTGTCATGTTTGACGTACAATTGCCAACTTGTTCTGTTTTCCAGAGAGAGAGAGAGAGAGAGAGAGAGAGAGAGAGAGAGAGAGAGAGAGAGAGAGAGAGAGATTTTGTCCGTAATCGAATTTTTGTTTTTAATAATTTTCGTCGCAAAAATGTTCATTCTACAGATAATGGTCCAAATACTTTTCTGTTACTTGGAATATTTCGAAATTCACAGTTGGGGAAAAACAGAAAAACAAAAGATAATAATTTAATTAATAATCTTTACAATTTTTCACAGCACGTCAGTGTGCTGTAAATTTGTATTTTAATCTGTCAGTGATACGGTTGGAAATCACTGACCTAGATAAACAGATTGATGGATGTTTACGTTATAAATGTAATAATTTCATGCACCCTTGAAATTTATATTTCAATTGAATTTTTATCTGGTTTTCATTGTCTTTATTTCTTTTTTTTTTTCTAGAAAATCGACAAACAAAATGTAGTGTAAACTTGTTTATTATTTTCCTGACTTTTTCTCTTTCACTATCTTTATTTTATTAACTTTATTTTATTACCAAAAAAAATCATTTAACCCTAATATCGCTCACGAGCGTTGAAAATGTAAAAGAAAAAATCCTTCTCTTTATTGATATACTTTAAATGCTGTTCTAGAATGTATATAATCATCATACATATTATTTCTGTTGTCAACATCCCTTTTTCTATGAATTTATGAAACGCACAATAACCAATGAGGTATTCGAAAGGTTTTTGAAGCTGCTTCGGACATAGTACACTCACAATTCGTTAAAACATATTTTTTGATTAGAATTTCCCGTTAATTAATTATTTTTTTTTTTTTTTTTTTTTTTGAAAATGGATATTTAACAGTGCCCAAAATGGATACACAGTGATAACCAAAGCAGGCATGACCCAATTTGGGCACATACCTAAGAATCTTTCAACCCAAATTGGGTTTTATTTTTTTTTGTGCACTCTCAATAGGCTGCTTTAGAGCATATGCTTGCCTAGTGGTTAGAATGCTGGCTGCAAATCAAGAGGTATCTGGTTCGAATTCTAATTCAGAGTGTGATGCTCTTAATCCGGATCCCCGCTTTAAATCGAGTTCTGATTAGCCTTTGTTTGCAAAGGATAGCCGTAGAGGCATTCAATATTTTACCAATTTACTCTCGGAACAATAGTTTACCAGTTCATTGTTGAACCTACCCATGCTTATGGTTCAACCTGGGCTCCCAATAGTGGAACAAGATTTCAATATCTTATGATTGCAGATACCGCAAAACCAAAAGTTAGTTCAACCCAGCACTATATTTTTAAAATTTAGGAAGTATGCAGTGTGTTCTACCATCCCTTTCTCTTATCTTTTTTAAGACACTTTCTATAACATAGATAGACTCGTCTTGGACCCGTTTTCCACATAAGTCACGCTTTTCTACTTCATAAGTAGATCAAATGCAACTAATCTCTTATTGCATACCTCTTAAAAATAAATTTTGTCAAATTTCTAGTCAGGAAATGCCATGAATTTGCAACTGTTAATTATGTTGTCTGTTCGTTAAGAGCTTAAGTTAGAAACGCGAAGATACTCCGGAAGCTAATGTTGAAATAATGTCAGGGTTCTTTTCTCAATTTTCTCGTTTACACGTCATATTTTTAAGTGATTTTTTATGAGATACCTGAAGTCGATGTCTAACCAGGGTATATATAGGACACTTTGAGTTTCGGAACCTATGCAAAAAAAAAAAAAAAAAAAACTGTTCAAAATATGAAAATGCAAACGAGAAATTTGAAAAGAATAACGCTGCCATTGGTTTAACATTAGCTTGCGAGTGTCTTCGCGTTCATAGCGTAGACTCTTAATGACATTTCATAACAAAAGCGAAAGGCAAATATTTCTTCGCTATGAGAAAAGAAAACATTGCGATATCGTATATATTTAACACCTGATAACATCCTCAAACGCCAAAAGTTTCAATCGTAAAAGTTATCGCACTCAATGCACATCAACATATAAAATTATCAGGGAATGTTTCCGCTTTCAGTCTTCTGTTTTGATCTCTCAAAACGCAGGTGAAGGAACATCTCATAGATTAGATATATCGTGAATTTGTTACGTGTTATCTGAATTTGAAAAACACTCAACATATAGCTTGCAAAAGGTAAAGCGATGGTATTTATCATTTGAATTGAGAACTATTTCAAAATATGAAAATATTATAACCCAGTGATCCTCTCATTTGCCCACTTAGGATTCATCTATATTAATGATGTCACACTTCAAGAGGGGGGGGGGGTAGGGTCCACAAAGTGTGACAGAGAGAAAAGGGGTGGATTAACACGTTGTGACGTCACCTCACATGTGATGTAATACAGTAAAATTTCGTTATAACGAATTTCTGGAGACCACCGATTAAATTCGTTATACGGAAAAATTCGTTAATGTAAAATTCCAATATGGCGTTTTTTCTGAAAAAGGAAATTTGCATGCACATTGAATAAAAATATATATTATTTACACTTATATTACATTTCGGTTAACATGCATACATGTCAGTAAATAATAACTGTACAGTATATTATTATGTGAAATTACTAGTTAGAAATAAGATAATTATTAAGTTAATTAAATTTCAAGAATTTAATCGTAACTATAATAAAAGATTTATAGTTTATCTTACATACCTAGCGGATAAAAAATCCTCACGTACATCTGCCGTTAATGTAACTTTATTTCTTTTTTTAAAAAAAGTTTTTTTTTTTTTTTTTTTTTTTTTTTTTTTTTTTTTTTTTCCCCCTGCAGTGAAGTTGACAATGCATTTTTCAAAACAAATTGTATAAATTGTTTTCGGAACATTATTTTTCTGGAATAATTACTTTTTAAGAGTTACAATGTTCTATGGAGCTCCTTTTGATTGCACAACCACAATATTCCACACTTGATGGGCAATCATTATCAGCTTCATTGTCACTGTCGTCTGCCTCCCTTAATTGAGTTTTCGACAACATTTTTCTTCCAAATGCTAGTTTTTCAATATATTGTTTTTTTCTTGACAACTCAACATTTGTAAAACTAAACTGACTATTCTTTTTAAGCTTTCAATAAATTCGTTAATTTGAAAAATCCGTTAATATGAAATTCGTTAAAGTGACTATTTTTGTAATATGAAAGCATAGGACTTTTTTAAATCAAAAAATATTCGTTAAACTGAAAAATTCATAAAAGTGACATTCGCTGTAATGAGATTCTACAAGTAGAATCTCGTTATAACGAATTTCTAGAGACCATCGATTAGATTCGTTATACTGAAAAGTTCGTTAATGTAAAGTTCCAATGTGGCGCTTAAGAAAAAATTGCATGCATATTGAATAAAAATACAGATTATTACTATTATTAAATTTTGTTTTACATCCAACCATGTCAGTAAATGACAAATATACAGTATTAATAAATTGTGAACTTACTAGTTAAAAATAGAATAATTATTAAGTTCATTATGTTTCTAGATTTTAATAGTAACTATTATAAAAGAATTATCATTTATATCAGATACCTGACGGATTAAAAAACCCAACTGACATCTGTCGTTAATATAACTTTATTTCTTTACAGAAAAAAAAAAAAAAAAAAAAAAAAAAATCAATTTTTTCTGCAGTGAAGTTGACAATGCATTTTTCAAAACAAATTGTATAAAATGTTTTCGGAACATTATTTTGCTGGGATAATTATTTTTTAAGAGTTCCAGTGTTCTATACAGCCTCTTTTGATCATACAACACAATCTTCGGTACTTGATTGACAATAGCTTTATTTTCACTGTAGTCTGCCACTCCTTCATTGAGTTTCCGATGAAAGTTTTCTTCCAGATTCTAGTTTCAGGTAGATTTCGTAAGAAATACTACCTATTACATTCTCACCTAAGGTGGAATTTTTGAAAAAAATTTGCAGATCTACGCCGATCATGACTCTCAGAACCCAAAACCACCACCAGTTCAAAACTTTATCTATCTATCTATATATATATATGTATATATATATGTGTGTGTCACTTTTTTATGGACACGATAAATGGAAAAATTCTGCATAAATCTCTTCCAAACTGACACATAAAATCAAGAGGAATAAAATCTCGGTCAAGTTTGCCCATTAACGAATGGGCAAAATCGAGCCAAGAGGGGGGGAGGGAAATGGGGGGCTTTTTTGTAAACAGAAAACCCCCCATAATTTCTTAATTATGATACGTATCGAATCCATTTAAAGTTATTATTACTTCTTGAAAAAGGGCCGAAAATTTATGTATGACAGATTTTTGATATCATTAAAAATGGCCCCAAGGGGGGGGGGGGAGAAAGGGGGGTTTTAGAAGAAAAAAAATCATAACTTCGTCAATTCACAAGGTATGAAATCCGCTTTAATTTATTATTAATCCTCTTAATATTATCTAAAACTTTTATACTGACAAGTTTTTTATAGGACCAACCCTTATAGCAAAAAAAAAAAAAAAAATAAAATAAAAAAAAATAAAATAAAAAAAAATAATAAAATAAAAAAATCCTTGCCGGCTCCGCCTGCAAACAAGTTAGGTTTCGAAGTGGGTGGTTCCCATCTGCCGTATCATGGCAAAAAGGTAATTTCTTCCGCAATTCCCAACAAACAGGCCCCCACGGTCTGCATCTTCGAAATCTATCTGTGCCTGTAGGCCGAGCCGTCAGGGATTTTTCACAATAGAGATTTTTTCTTGTCAACTCAACGTTCGTAAAACTGAAATGACTATTATTTTTAAGTTTTCAATACATTCGTTAATATGAAATTCGTTAAAGTGAATGTTTTTATAATGTGAAAGCATAGGAAGTTTTTTTAACAATCCAAAAAATATTCATCAAAATGAAAAATTTGTTAAAGTGACATTCGTTGTAACGAGATTCTACTGTACATGAGAAACTCCTTTGCATTTCGAAGAAAAATCTTACATTTCAGGCCTGTGTTTTTCTTATATGCCTAAGCTAAAAGCAAATATTGCTTTGTAGTCCTGACGGTAGTACCACTTCTAAAAACTCTCTAAAAATAAAGTAGTAGGACTTTATTTTTTTGATTTAACAAATAGTAGTATTTTTTAGAGTTTAAAAAATTAGAAAAAAAAAATGTATACATTGGACACACCTATAAATATTGATATTTTTCTTAGCAGATACGCACATCATACATCATACAACACAATTGAAGCTAGGATGTAGTATTTACATAGGGGGGATATCCTTTTTAGGTGCGTTCGTAATTATGTAAATACATAGCACCTATTGTCGTCGTCTGGTCCGTCCGTCTGTCTGTCCGTCCGTCCGCATATTACAACGCAAAAACTACCCAACCGAATGGTTTGAAATTTAAGATATATTATCTTTGCAGAATTTTGTCGAGACATTTCAAATTTTATGATAATCGAATCAAAACTTTAGAAAATATTAATAAAAACATTTATTAAGAAATTTGAAAAAAAAAAAAAAAATCGGTGTTTTCTTGTTATAGGAGATTCCGAGGTTTAATCGTCAAGCGACCCAGATACTTATTTTATTACAGAAATTAATCTGCAGACGATATAATTCATTTCACAGAATTAAAAATCATCAAGATCTGAATATTTATATAACTAGCTACAGTACGAATGCACCTCATTTGTTACGTTTGACGTACAATTTCCAGCTTGTTAAACATCTGCTTCGCAGAGCTACTAATGTTATCTATCGATGGTAGAGAGGAGTATTAAAAATTGATCCTGCAATGTACCATTGAAATTGCACAACTATTTTTTTAATCAAGTGTTTTTCTTTTATAACAATATGATTGTAATTAAAGTATTTTAAAGTACCGTCGCAGCATAAAAAGTTAAATCCTATTTCCCCCTCTCCCCCCCCCCCCCCATACACATGTTTGACCGCTTGATGTTAAATCTTGACATGCCACCCGATTGTAGAAGATTACTCAGAATTTCGACCTCATGTTCATTTAGTGATTTAGTCCAAACTTTCTACATACGGTTTACCACATTTTTAAATGCCATAAAATATTAACTGTGTAAAAAGGAGGATATTTTCTTAAATAGTAGTGTGTCGTGGTCGTTATGATAAAAACAGCCCTATCATGGATTAAAAAAAAAAAAAAAAAAAACATCTTTGATCGATTTGTTGTATTCTGGATTAGAATTGTGAAAAATTCTACATTAGTGACTATTACTTTCATTTTTTGATAAAAGGGTTGTTATATATTTAATAGATATTGAATGTTATGCGAATATTATCTTTCAAGATTCACGTAAGCGTATAAGATGTCCGTATTAATTTATATATTAAGCATGAAGTACTTACACAAGTAATTACATGTATCAATTAACTACACTGTAAAAAAAAAAAAAAAATCTCAAACTCACAGAAAAAAAAACTGTCAGTTTTGGCGCCAGTGGAAAACCGTTTAATTTACAGAAAATAACTGTATATTTTCATTAAAACAGTTTTTTCTGTATATATAATATATACAGAAAAAACTGTTTTAATGAAATAGGAAAATAAATCTTTATATATATATATATATATATATATATATAAAGGTTTTTTTCTGTAAAAATTACAAAATCCACATTTTTTTTTTTTTTTACAGGAAAAAAACTGTTTTTCTTTTAAGCAGCTTTTTTCTGTAAAAAAATACAATATTTTTCTGTCAAAATTATAGATTTTTTTTAAAAGTGTAAACTTGTTAAAACTTCAGTAATACCTAAGTAGATTTTAATATTCAACAATACATACAGTACAAAAAAATTAAATTAATTTTAATTCAAAATCTGAATAATTCATGAGTAGATGTAGAATCAAATTTGGATACCTACACTTAAGGAATTAGTTTTTTTTTTTTTTTTTTTTTTTTTTTTTAATCCTAAAAAAGAAATATTAAAGATAATTCCGTTTGCTGTAATAACACTCAACTTATGACAGGATATCTTGAATATTATTATTCTAAACACAGACATCACGTGAGCTTGGGAAGTTAAGGTGAAAAAACAAAAAAAAAAAAGGACTCTCCCTCAAAACACTTTTTTTTTCAGAAATGTTACAAAAATAAAATAAAATAAAATAAAATAAACAGTCTTAGTTAAACCTCGCCTATTAAGATAACACCAAAATACGCAAAATCAGATTTAGTTAAAGGTCAAACTACCTTCTCCTACGCTCCTTTTTATGTTAGACGAAGTCGGCATACGAATAAAAATCCGGCGAGGGAAACAATCTGCGTGTTGTACACCTGCAGAGGTAGGTAAACGCCCGATACTATGTTGACTTTAGGGTTGGAACATTTAGTTTCTTTTCTTTCGTTTTTAGAGAGAGAAAAAGGAATAAATTTTTTTACTTTCTCGCTCTCACATAGCTAGACTGTGGGTGGTACTTCTTTTTTTTTTTTTTTTTTTAATACTTCTACCTCTTTGGAGCCATAAACATAATCATTTATGAATTGTAACGCAGCAATATACTTAAGAACAAGAACGAAAAATCATGCGTCTAGCATAGATTGTGAAACACTTTGCAACACTTACAGAATACTTTAACAAAACTTTACCGTTTAATAGGGTGAAACATTATGTACACTGCAAAAAAAAAAAAAAAAAAAAAAAAAATGTTGATTTTACAGTATAATACTAGCACCCCAGCTGCCAGTATTATACCGTAAAATTACAAAGTAAAGTATTATACGTAAAATTACGTAAAATTACCGTAACATACTGTAATAAACAGTAAAATATGCAGTAATACGCTGCCGCGCAAAATCAACAAATTTTTTTTTCCTTTTGCAGTGTATAAATAAACAAGTTGGAAAACACATAACGCATCATTTGAAAGTCCAACTTCAGGAATTACCATCAATAGTCGGAAATATATCCGAATTATTTCGTACAATCCTGTATATGCTCTATAGATTTGTATATATACTACATAGTAAGTAGTAGGATAGTGGGGGTTCACCGGCCACAGGCGCAATCCGCAATGAGCATTCGCGCATTCAGTGAGCAATGCTCAAATGATCAGAGGATAAACTCTCTTTTTCTCACAATAATCTTTTTATCTCATTTTGTTGGTATATCCGATATTTTGTTAGAAAGGTTTGTGTATAAGAATATGTTTTAAAAAGCATATATGTCTTATATTTATTATAAACAGTTCACTTTGTGTATATGTGTGTCTGTGTCTGTCTGTCTGTCCATATGTTTGTTTAGAACTATGTTTATATGTATTCGTGTATGTTTATGCATAAAATTTATAAGTTTTTATAAAAAATGTATGATAATTTAAAAAAATTAAAACTTAAATTTATAAAAAAGTTTAAAAAATTGAAACTAAAAAAAAAAAAAAAAAGAAAAAAAAAAAAAAGAAAAAAATTAAAATTAAGAATTAAAAAGTTAAAAAAATAATAATAAAAAGTAAAGTTAAAAAAAAAATTAATTAAAAATTAAAAAGTAAAAAAAAAGTTTTGCAATATTTTAAAAAAAATAATAAAAAATAAAAAATAAAAATGTTTTTATTCATTCTCGTACTAACAGAAAAAAAAAACGTTTTAAGAAAGTTATAAGTTAACAAAAATGTTATAAATCTATTAAAATTATTACTTTAATGTATTTCATAACTTATAAAAAAAATTTACTAAGCTTTTTGCACATGATTAACGCTTTAGATCGATTTAAAATCATTTTGTAATACTTTTAAACAAGATAAACTGTTTTTAAAACATGGTAAACCGTGTAAACCTCATTAGACGGTGTGTGTATGTGTGTGTGTGTGTGTGTGTGCGTGCATGCATACATACGTGTACGTGCATATAGATAATGTTTTATCAGAAATGATTGTATAAAAGTTTTAAATAAGTACACAAAAATATAATTAACGCTTTTTATTAAATCAAAGTAATTTACAGAAAAGGTTTATATACAGAAAGATATTTACAAATCAGCAATTTTCTTCTTCATTACAATTTTGATTAATTTCATAATGTCCATACGCTAAGCTCGATATTCCATTTTCTAAAATGTATCTCTTGTCATCAAAAGGACTTAGACTAATTTTATTTTGGGTTAATGTATATAAATTATGAGAATCCTGAGCGATCCTTATCTGTTTCTCCATGCTTGTTTTTTGCTGTTGGAGACACTCTAAGTAGTCTTCATGCTTGATTTTCTGTCGAACAATCTGCGTAGACACACCCTTTGCACGCTTTTTCTCGTCTTTAAAGGATTTTAGCGAGTACATTTTGGATTTCAGTCCGACAAACTCAAGAGCTAATTCACCATTAAGTTCATCCTTGAACTTGCCGAGAACTTTCTTATTATCCTCAGAGTATAAATCATGTGATTTCGGATACTCGGAGAAGTCAAACAAATTACGGTATTGTTCCATATCCTTATAAATATTGTTTGTTTGAATATGGTAAGTTAAGGAATCTGTATCAGTGAATAATAGGGTTGACCGATCTTTATATGTTTTCTTTATGAAGTTATAATGAAAATCATACATAACTAATTTAGAGAGTTCTAAAATAGCGAACCCAACATAGATAGGCCGATTCATTAAAATACTAGTTTTCAGTCGTTCTACAGCGGTTAAGTCTTCATCAAAGGTTTTAAATGATTTAAAAGTAGGCGAAGCTACTAAATTTTTGGCTCTTTTTTCACCATTACAAAGCACAATGTTTCTCCTTTTTCGAAGATTCTCCATTGTCTTCCCAAAAACAGAATTATTCATTAACTTAAAAAAGTCCTTTTCAAAAGAAGATTTAGCCTCTTTACGTTTCTCAGTATTGAAATTAATGTATTTCTGAAGCCAGGGTGTCTGTTTAAATTTTAGGGCTTTATGTACAGCTGTAATTTTTAACCCAAGTTCTAAATAAAATTTAAGATTACGATAATGAGTTATATAATTTCGTTTATTATTTAAATTAGGTATAAGTTTAGGGGTACCCACGAATTTTCTATTGTTAAGTAAGTTTCTTGCATGAGAAGACAACATAGATTCTTCTACTGTGATCCTCTCGGGAGCAACAGGATATTCATTGTGCAGAGGGTGTAAATGTTTTGGGTATACCAAGTCTACCTCGAAAAGGTACCCAATTTCAGAGCTATCAGATAGCGATAGAATCCACTCTTCTGTGATATGACTTGTTTCACTCCATTCAAAACCACCACAAGGTAAAAATTGGCTCATAGCCCACCCGTATAGGTTGTTAGCATCCCAGTACATGATGTAGCTGGGTGCCTCATTTTTCCTATAATCGGGTGTACCAGGTATGTTTGCTCGAGCGTATCTTTGACTAATCATACTGATACCGCCTCGTATACCATTTTCCACCATAAGCAGCATATCTATATCACTGAGTAACTCTAAAGATGTTTCAGACATCTTCAAACAAGCTTGCCACGCGAGTGAAGGTGCAGTGAACAGGTGAGCAGGATCAATTTCATAATACTGCTGACATAATTTTCTAAAGTTTTGAAATACGTCAGCAAGTAGTAGAACATCTGTCTTAACATAAAGGTTGTGGTAATCACCAAGAGTCTTGATATCAAATGTTTCCCATACATTCTGGGCATGCTGATAGTCTTTTTCATCTATTGGGTTATTAGTCAAACTATTAAAAAATGCAGAAGGCGGGGGAAGCTGTTTATCATTAAATTTATCGAAAGAAGTAAAATAATCATAGGGGTAAACCCCTTTACGTATAAGTAAAGATAAATTATTATTTTCTGGGAAATTTTCTTCAAGTATTGTGAATTGCTCAGGTTGAAGGTTTTTAACAAGTTTTTCCAATGACGTGGGCAAAAATTGAAAAGAATCGATAAAAACCATCTGAATAGAAGATGTAGGCTTTCTGATTTTAAAGGTGATATAGTTTTCCATAGAAGTAGCAATTACATCGATTTCATGATCTTTAAATTTTCCAAGCTTTGTCATAATATGATGACCATCATAGTTTTTCAAGTTATGGAATATAACAGGAATTGTTTTACACTGCTTATAGTTCAAGTTACATTCCACGTGTGCAGCTCCTCTGTACGCACCTGACAGGTGATCATGGTCACGTGTGCGTTTCTCATCTAAAGTTTTCTTGCAAATATGACAAAACTCTGCTTCTTGAAATGCATTTTCTTCCTCGGTAGAAAGCTTCATAGGTTTAATATTTAGTAACTTTTGTCCTAAAATTTCCTTCTCTTGCATCATTCGGTTTAAAAAATGTTCAACACAGTTTCTACCACGATATACCTGTGCTTTCCTCACACATGTTCCATCGGGTCCGATAATCACATAAGCATATCCACACGGTAAGTGGTAGGTTGTTTTCTCAGTATAGGATGCTTTAGAAGAGGGTGGGGCTGATGAAATAGGTATAAGTAAACTCTCAAAGTCCGCATAAATCGTATAGGCAACAGGATGTTGTAGATGAATACCAGAAAACTTTAATATATTATCATTTTCATTAGGCATCTTTATAGCTTGCGCAACATGTCGAGAACAATATTCATTATGCTTATCCAATAGATCTTGTCTTGAAAATCGATGTAAACATCGATAACAATAGTAGCCAGCGGCTTTATGCTTGGTAAGATCACCTAAAAGTCTTGAAAAGCTTCTTATCAAACAATAGTGTTGCTTTTCACCATCACCAACCAATAACAAATTAATCACATCTTGATCCTTCTTTTCAGATATATACAGGGGGTAAACTTCATCCTCTTCATATCCAAACACATTAACCCGTAAATTGTTGAGTTGTTCAATAATAGATACCTTCTGAAGGGGTACAGGGCATTCTACACTGCCTAATTTAATATCATGTTCATAAGGCCGATAATGTGAAACACGTTCAGGCTTTTTTGTAAAATCTAAGTTCAGTTTAAAGGCTAAAAGGCACCACACCAAACACTTATTGTCTTCGTTTTTTATATTCAACACTGCTTTTTTATCATCTAGTTTTTTAGACAGAGGAATGTAAGAACTCGCAGCGAGGGGATGATATTTAGCAATCTTAAGTTCTAAATGATGAATTTTCCTCAGTTTCCACCCAGATCCCCTTTGTACAAATTCTTCAAAGGATTTAATAATCTTCGAAAATCCTTCTTCAATATGTTGTGAGATAGTATCTTCTGTAAGTTCGATCATACACGAACATCGAAAATAAGATTGAATTTCTTCAAACTCTTCATTATCCGTCAGACGTTCAAGCGCTATTTTTTCTATCATATACCATTTAATTGAACCTTTTTCATGAATTTCACTTATTAAACGTTCTTGTATTTCAGTTCGTAAATGTCTATGAAATACCTCTAAATCACTTTCCTCACGTTCATCGGGATGCAAAATCACTGTTTTAAACACATTAAGTGCATCAGAATGCTTTATGTTTTTCGACTTTACATTAGATAAACTCATTTTACGTTTTACACTCACAAGAGGTGCGCGCGAGTGCTGTGTGCGTACATGTTGTCTCAGTTCATAATTTCTCCCGAATACTTTATCACAATCATGGCAAGGGAATGTTGAATTCTGATGTGACTTTAAATGATACTTTAAATTATCCTTACGTGTAAAAACTTGATCACATGTGTCACATTATAATGTAGAATGACCATCGGCATTATGGGTTTTCACGTGTCTTAACAAGTCTGATTTCCTTCCAAAACACTTTCCACAGGTTTTACAGGTATGAGACTTTTCATTAAGATGAATCTTAACATGCTGATTTAAATTAGTGTATGTTGAAAAGACTTTGTCACAAAGAGGACAAGCATGCTTCTTCTCCATATTCATAGGGGGTCACAGTCTTTAGAGAAAAATCTTCTTGAGCTAGTTGGTTAAAATCCAAGAGGCTTTGAGATATAGTATCCATTTCTGAAAAAACTTCAGGGAATCCATCATTCTGTAACGATCCGGCACTATCATGTGTCTTTAAATGTCTCTGCAAGTTTGATCTTCGCCCAAAAGACTTCTGACATTTTGCACAAGTATATAATTTCTCGTCAGAATGAGTTTTCATATGTTGGTTCAGATTAGATGTGCTCGTTAAATCTTTACCACAAGTAAGACAGGTAAACATCTTCTTAACAGGTGCAGGATCTTCCACAGACATGGCTTCGTCGATAGGCATGAAAATATCCATAATATAGAAACAATTAAAAACTTTAACTCTTAAAAGCAAACAACAATCTTCTCAAACGAATCACACTGATAAAAAGCGGAGGCACTTTAAAACACGTCTAATCACTAGCGGTATGAATCATCAAATGATGAAAATCATAATTTCCCCCCTCTATTTATACCAAACCATACACCCCCACGACTCAAAGTCAAAGTTGTAGTATTTTTTGATATGGTTGTTATCAAAACCTATCATATTATGTCACGCTCCACGTGCTTTCTTCCAATTTTTGAAATGTAACATAATTATTGCATAATCTCTAATGTATAAAAATTTAAATTATTTAAATTAAAATTATTTAATCTCACACAAACAGTAAAACTTAATGTATAGTTCTGGGTCACTCCTTATCAACACTAACTAAACGAACCCACACTACAGTGACGTCACAAGTCTTGTATAAACTCCCAATCAGGATAAAATTAGCTGATAAGCATTCGCATTAATCAGGCATTGCTCTTCAAGACATCGCATGATACGGTTGTGTGTTCAAGAAGCTGCTGTGTAAGGTAGGAACAGTTTATTTATTATAATATGATTTTAAATTTCTTGGGTAGATGTTAGAATTTTAGTATTTTAAAATGTTCATACTAAACGATGTGATTATGATATAATTATACTCATGTTTGTGATAAATGCAAGTGTGATAACTTGTTTATCATACTAAATCTAAAATCATAATCTAAAATGAATTGACGAGAATTTATATAATTTTAATATTAAACTATAAAAATTTCTAAAGTGATTCAATAAAATACAAGTGAATTATCAAGGAAAAGTGCAAAGTTTATCAATTTACATGGGTGTAAAATACGTTTTCAAGCCTTATCATAAGTAACAGTTTAATTCATGTGGCCTATTTGATTTGTTATATGTTTAACTGATCAAGATGATTACACAAGATTTAAGATATTTATGAAAGGAATCATGTGATTTTTAATTTTGTCTGCTCAGTTTCAATCATATTGAAAAAGATAATGTTAACTTTTTGTGATTATCGTGTAATAGACAGCTTTCATTAAAAGGGATTTTCGATAATTTTAGAATTTTAATCTGTCAGGACACAAAGTCTATGTTGGAATTTTTCTGAGACATGTCTGTGTTTGTATTTTTATGCCATTTTGAACTAGACGAGCTTTTGCTAAATATGTGTTTCAATTTCAATGAAGAAATAAGTGATCAATAGACTTTTTTAAGGGTGTGTTAATACAATCATGTGACTTTTTAAGTCAATAAATGTTAATATTTTAAGACGAGTGCCCCCTTATCATTAAATATTCTATTAATACCATACTTCGCTATCGTTGTGAAAGGTTATGTTTTTCGGTTAAGTTAGCTTACATTTAACTAATTATGGAACAAACCATACACTCTCATGCCTTAAGTGTTGGTGATGAAACCAGCTTAACGTGTCAAACTATAAAATAAACATATTCTTAATATTATTTTTATTCAAAATTAATATAATCTATCATTCTTATACAAAATATCTTGTATTCTTAATACTATTTTCATTTAAAAAAAATCCATACTTCTATTCAAAATAATATAATCGATCATTCTTATACAAAATATATTGAATAATATCACTTATTAAAAAGTTAAATGCGCACACGCTTTTGTAAAATATAAACACAATTTTTTATCCCAAGAAATATCTTTATATTTCTTCATTTAGCAATCAGATAAAAAAATATAGCTAATCCACATAATTAAACCAAATATGGTATAACAAAAGAATCTTACAGAAATTCCAGAAAATTCTATATACTTCTACATTAGAAAATCGTCAATATTCAAATCTTAATACTATAAAACATACAAAAATCCTTATCGGAGAGTATTTCCGGTAAAAATATCATATCAGGAAGACTCAAGTTAGAAACTTTACATGTGAGATCATTACCAACTGCCGACCGCAGAATGATGAAACTAAGAATTTTAATTTAAAAAGTTACTTCTAAAACATCTCATAGATGGCGCTGATGAAAAAAAATAATTCAAAACTTGTTTAAAACACTTTAAAAATTTTAATCAAACTTCGAACTAACACCAACTAGTAGAACATTCACTTACAAATATTTTAAGATATTGATTACTTCTAAAAAAATCTCATAGATGGCGCTGCTAAATAATATTTTAAAACCTTTTTTAAAACACTTTAAAAAATTTAAATCTAACTTTAAATTAAATCCGAGTACTAAAACAATCACCTACAGTTATAAATAATTTAATATATTGGATACTTCCAAAAAAATCTCATAGATGGCGCTGTTGAAAAATTTATTCAAAAAATTTTCTAAAACAGTTTATAAAATTTAAATCTAACTTCAAGCTATTACCGAGTACTAAAACAATCACTTACAAGTATGAGTAATTTAATATATTTTTTACTTCTAAAACAGCTCACAGAGGGCGCTGTTGAAAAATAAATAAATCGAAACTTTTAAAAAATTAATTTTAAACTTGTTTAATACACTTCTACAAAAAATTCAGTCAAAATACCAACTAACACATAGTAGGGGAGAAAGGAGAGTTTACCACCTACAGGTGGAGTAACTCAGTCCTCCTCCCTCCACACTCCACCTGCTGACGGTAAACTGTCAATCTTTCCCTACTATGTGTTAGTTGGTATTTTGACTGAATTTTTTGTAGAAGTGTATTAAATAAGTTTAAAATTAATTTTTTAAAAGTTTCGATTTATTTATTTTTCTATGAGATGTTTTAGAAGTAACTTTTTAAATTAAAATTCTTAGTTTCATCATTCTGCGGTCGGCAGTTGGTAATGATCTCACATGTAAAGTTTCTAACTTGAGTCTTCCTGATATGATATTTTTACCGGAAATACTCTCCGATAAGGATTTTTGTATGTTTTATAGTATTAAGATTTGAATATTGACGATTTTCTAATGTAGAAGTATATAGAATTTTCTGGAATTTCTGTAAGATTCTTTTGTTATACCATATTTGGTTTAATTATGTGGATTAGCTATATTTTTTTATCTGATTGCTAAATGAAGAAATATAAAGATATTTCTTGGGATAAAAAATTGTGTTTATATTTTACAAAAGCGTGTGCGCATTTAACTTTTTAATAAGTGATATTATTCAATATATTTTGTATAAGAATGATCGATTATATTATTTTTGAATAGAAGTATGGATTTTTTTTAAATGAAAATAGTATTAAGAATACAAGATATTTTGTATAAGAATGATAGATTATATTAATTTTGAATAAAAATAATATTAAGAATATGTTTATTTTATAGTTTGACACGTTAAGCTGGTTTCATCACCAACACTTAAGGCATGAGAGTGTATGGTTTGTTCCATAATTAGTTAAATGTAAGCTAACTTAACCGAAAAACATAACCTTTCACAACGATAGCGAAGTATGGTATTAATAGAATATTTAATGATAAGGGGGCACTCGTCTTAAAATATTAACATTTATTGACTTAAAAAGTCACATGATTGTATTAACACACCCTTAAAAAAGTCTATTGATCACTTATTTCTTCATTGAAATTGAAACACATATTTAGCAAAAGCTCGTCTAGTTCAAAATGGCATAAAAATACAAACACAGACATGTTCTCAGAAAAATTCCAACATAGACTTTGTGTCCTGACAGATTAAAATTCTAAAATTATCGAAAATCCCTTTTAATGAAAGCTGTCTATTACACGATAATCACAAAAAGTTAACATTATCTTTTTCAATATGATTGAAACTGAGCAGACAAAATTAAAAATCACATGATTCCTTTCATAAATATCTTAAATCTTGTGTAATCATCTTGATCAGTTAAACATATAACAAATCAAATAGGCCACATGAATTAAACTGTTACTTATGATAAGGCTTGAAAACGTATTTAACACCCTTGTAAATTGATAAACTTTGCACTTTTCCTTGATAATTCACTTGTATTTTATTGAATCACTTTAGAAATTTTTATAGTTTAATATTAAAATTATATAAATTCTCGTCAATTCATTTTAGATTATGATTTTAGATTTAGTATGATAAACAAGTTATCACACTTGCATTTATCACAAACATGAGTATAATTATATCATAATCACATCGTTTAGTATGAACATTTTAAAATACTAAAATTCTAACATCTACCCAAGAAATTTAAAATCATATTATAATAAATAAACTGTTCCTACCTTACACAGCAGCTTCTTGAACACACAACCGTATCATGCGATGTCTTGAAGAGCAATGCCTGATTAATGCGAATGCTTATCAGCTAATTTTATCCTGATTGGGAGTTTATACAAGACTTGTGACGTCACTGTAGTGTGGGTTCGTTTAGTTAGTGTTGATAAGGAGTGACCCAGAACTATACATTAAGTTTTACTGTTTGTGTGAGATTAAATAATTTTAATTTAAATAATTTAAATTTTTATACATTAGAGATTATGCAATAATTATGTTACATTTCAAAAATTGGAAGAAAGCACGTGGAGCGTGACATAATATGATAGGTTTTGATAACAACCATATCAAAAAATACTACAACTTTGACTTTGAGTCGTGGGGGTGTATGGTTTGGTATAAATAGAGGGGGGAAATTATGATTTTCATCATTTGATGATTCATACCGCTAGTGATTAGACGTGTTTTAAAGTGCCTCCGCTTTTTATCAGTGTGATTCGTTTGAGAAGATTGTTGTTTGCTTTTAAGAGTTAAAGTTTTTAATTGTTTCTATATTATGGATATTTTCATGCCTATCGACGAAGCCATGTCTGTGGAAGATCCTGCACCTGTTAAGAAGATGTTTACCTGTCTTACTTGTGGTAAAGATTTAACGAGCACATCTAATCTGAACCAACATATGAAAACTCATTCTGACGAGAAATTATATACTTGTGCAAAATGTCAGAAGTCTTTTGGGCGAAGATCAAACTTGCAGAGACATTTAAAGACACATGATAGTGCCGGATCGTTACAGAATGATGGATTCCCTGAAGTTTTTTCAGAAATGGATACTATATCTCAAAGCCTCTTGGATTTTAACCAACTAGCTCAAGAAGATTTTTCTCTAAAGACTGTGACCCCCTATGAATATGGAGAAGAAGCATGCTTGTCCTCTTTGTGACAAAGTCTTTTCAACATACACTAATTTAAATCAGCATGTTAAGATTCATCTTAATGAAAAGTCTCATACCTGTAAAACCTGTGGAAAGTGTTTTGGAAGGAAATCAGACTTGTTAAGACACGTGAAAACCCATAATGCCGATGGTCATTCTACATTATAATGTGACACATGTGATCAAGTTTTTACACGTAAGGATAATTTAAAGTATCATTTAAAGTCACATCAGAATTCAACATTCCCTTGCCATGATTGTGATAAAGTATTCGGGAGAAATTATGAACTGAGACAACATGTACGCACACAGCACTCTCGCGCACCTCTTGTGAGTGTAAAACGTAAAATGAGTTTATCTAATGTAAAGTCGAAAAACATAAAGCATTCTGATGCACTTAATGTGTTTAAAACAGTGATTTTGCATCCCGATGAACGTGAGGAAAGTGATTTAGAGGTATTTCATAGACATTTACGAACTGAAATACAAGAACGTTTAATAAGTGAAATTCATGAAAAAGGTTCAATTAAATGGTATATGATAGAAAAAATAGCGCTTGAACGTCTGACGGATAATGAAGAGTTTGAAGAAATTCAATCTTATTTTCGATGTTCGTGTATGATCGAACTTACAGAAGATACTATCTCACAACATATTGAAGAAGGATTTTCGAAGATTATTAAATCCTTTGAAGAATTTGTACAAAGGGGATCTGGGTGGAAACTGAGGAAAATTCATCATTTAGAACTTAAGATTGCTAAATATCATCCCCTCGCTGCGAGTTCTTACATTCCTCTGTCTAAAAAACTAGATGATAAAAAAGCAGTGTTGAATATAAAAAACGAAGACAATAAGTGTTTGGTGTGGTGCCTTTTAGCCTTTAAACTGAACTTAGATTTTACAAAAAAGCCTGAACGTGTTTCACATTATCGGCCTTATGAACATGATATTAAATTAGGCAGTGTAGAATGCCCTGTACCCCTTCAGAAGGTATCTATTATTGAACAACTCAACAATTTACGGGTTAATGTGTTTGGATATGAAGAGGATGAAGTTTACCCCCTGTATATATCTGAAAAGAAGGATCAAGATGTGATTAATTTGTTATTGGTTGGTGATGGTGAAAAGCAACACTATTGTTTGATAAGAAGCTTTTCAAGACTTTTAGGTGATCTTACCAAGCATAAAGCCGCTGGCTACTATTGTTATCGATGTTTACATCGATTTTCAAGACAAGATCTATTGGATAAGCATAATGAATATTGTTCTCGACATGTTGCGCAAGCTATAAAGATGCCTAATGAAAATGATAATATATTAAAGTTTTCTGGTATTCATCTACAACATCCTGTTGCCTATACGATTTATGCGGACTTTGAGAGTTTACTTATACCTATTTCATCAGCCCCACCCTCTTCTAAAGCATCCTATACTGAGAAAACAACCTACCACTTACCGTGTGGATATGCTTATGTGATTATCGGACCCGATGGAACATGTGTGAGGAAAGCACAGGTATATCGTGGTAGAAACTGTGTTGAACATTTTTTAAACCGAATGATGCAAGAGAAGGAAATTTTAGGACAAAAGTTACTAAATATTAAACCTATGAAGCTTTCTACCGAGGAAGAAAATGCATTTCAAGAAGCAGAGTTTTGTCATATTTGCAAGAAAACTTTAGATGAGAAACGCACACGTGACCATGATCACCTGTCAGGTGCGTACAGAGGAGCTGCACACGTGGAATGTAACTTGAACTATAAGCAGTGTAAAACAATTCCTGTTATATTCCATAACTTGAAAAACTATGATGGTCATCATATTATGACAAAGCTTGGAAAATTTAAAGATCATGAAATCGATGTAATTGCTACTTCTATGGAAAACTATATCACCTTTAAAATCAGAAAGCCTACATCTTCTATTCAGATGGTTTTTATCGATTCTTTTCAATTTTTGCCCACGTCATTGGAAAAACTTGTTAAAAACCTTCAACCTGAGCAATTCACAATACTTGAAGAAAATTTCCCAGAAAATAATAATTTATCTTTACTTATACGTAAAGGGGTTTACCCCTATGATTATTTTACTTCTTTCGATAAATTTAATGATAAACAGCTTCCCCCGCCTTCTGCATTTTTTAATAGTTTGACTAATAACCCAATAGATGAAAAAGACTATCAGCATGCCCAGAATGTATGGGAAACATTTGATATCAAGACTCTTGGTGATTACCACAACCTTTATGTTAAGACAGATGTTCTACTACTTGCTGACGTATTTCAAAACTTTAGAAAATTATGTCAGCAGTATTATGAAATTGATCCTGCTCACCTGTTCACTGCACCTTCACTCGCGTGGCAAGCTTGTTTGAAGATGTCTGAAACATCTTTAGAGTTACTCAGTGATATAGATATGCTGCTTATGGTGGAAAATGGTATACGAGGCGGTATCAGTATGATTAGTCAAAGATACGCTCGAGCAAACATACCTGGTACACCCGATTATAGGAAAAATGAGGCACCCAGCTACATCATGTACTGGGATGCTAACAACCTATACGGGTGGGCTATGAGCCAATTTTTACCTTGTGGTGGTTTTGAATGGAGTGAAACAAGTCATATCACAGAAGAGTGGATTCTATCGCTATCTGATAGCTCTGAAATTGGGTACCTTTTCGAGGTAGACTTGGTATACCCAAAACATTTACACCCTCTGCACAATGAATATCCTGTTGCTCCCGAGAGGATCACAGTAGAAGAATCTATGTTGTCTTCTCATGCAAGAAACTTACTTAACAATAGAAAATTCGTGGGTACCCCTAAACTTATACCTAATTTAAATAATAAACGAAATTATATAACTCATTATCGTAATCTTAAATTTTATTTAGAACTTGGGTTAAAAATTACAGCTGTACATAAAGCCCTAAAATTTAAACAGACACCCTGGCTTCAGAAATACATTAATTTCAATACTGAGAAACGTAAAGAGGCTAAATCTTCTTTTGAAAAGGACTTTTTTAAGTTAATGAATAATTCTGTTTTTGGGAAGACAATGGAGAATCTTCGAAAAAGGAGAAACATTGTGCTTTGTAATGGTGAAAAAAGAGCCAAAAATTTAGTAGCTTCGCCTACTTTTAAATCATTTAAAACCTTTGATGAAGACTTAACCGCTGTAGAACGACTGAAAACTAGTATTTTAATGAATCGGCCTATCTATGTTGGGTTCGCTATTTTAGAACTCTCTAAATTAGTTATGTATGATTTTCATTATAACTTCATAAAGAAAACATATAAAGATCGGTCAACCCTATTATTCACTGATACAGATTCCTTAACTTACCATATTCAAACAAACAATATTTATAAGGATATGGAACAATACCGTAATTTGTTTGACTTCTCCGAGTATCCGAAATCACATGATTTATACTCTGAGGATAATAAGAAAGTTCTCGGCAAGTTCAAGGATGAACTTAATGGTGAATTAGCTCTTGAGTTTGTCGGACTGAAATCAAAAATGTACTCGCTAAAATCCTTTAAAGACGAGAAAAAGCGAGCAAAGGGTGTGTCTACGCAGATTGTTCGACAGAAAATCAAGCATGAAGACTACTTAGAGTGTCTCCAACAGCAAAAAACAAGCATGGAGAAACAGATAAGGATCGCTCAGGATTCTCATAATTTATATACATTAACACAAAATAAAATTAGTCTAAGTCCTTTTGATGACAAGAGATACATTTTAGAAAATGGAATATCGAGCTTAGCGTATGGACATTATGAAATTAATCAAAATTGTAATGAAGAAGAAAATTGCTGATTTGTAAATATCTTTCTGTATATAAACCTTTTCTGTAAATTACTTTGATTTAATAAAAAGCGTTAATTATATTTTTGTGTACTTATTTAAAACTTTTATACAATCATTTCTGATAAAACATTATCTATATGCACGTACACGTATGTATGCATGCACGCACACACACACACACACACACACATACACACACCGTCTAATGAGGTTTACACGGTTTACCATGTTTTAAAAACAGTTTATCTTGTTTAAAAGTATTACAAAATGATTTTAAATCGATCTAAAGCGTTAATCATGTGCAAAAAGCTTAGTAAATTTTTTTTATAAGTTATGAAATACATTAAAGTAATAATTTTAATAGATTTATAGCATTTTTGTTAACTTATAACTTTCTTAAAACGTTTTTTTTTTTCTGTTAGTTCGAGAATGAATAAAAACATTTTTATTTTTTATTTTTTATTATTTTTTTTAAAATATTGCAAAACTTTTTTTTTACTTTTTAATTTTTAATTAATTTTTTTTTTTTTAACTTTACTTTTTATTATTATTTTTTTAACTTTTTAATTCTTAATTTTAATTTTTTTCTTTTTCTTTTTCTTTTTTTTTTTTTTTTTTTTAGTTTCAATTTTTTAAACTTTTTTATAAATTTAAGTTTTAATTTTTTTAAATTATCATACATTTTTTATAAAAACTTATAAATTTTATGCATAAACATACACGAATACATATAAACATAGTTCTAAACAAACATATGGACAGACAGACAGACACAGACACACATATACACAAAGTGAACTGTTTATAATAAATATAAGACATATATGCTTTTTAAAACATATTCTTATACACAAACCTTTCTAACAAAATATCGGATATACCAACAAAATGAGATAAAAAGATTATTGTGAGAAAAAGAGAGTTTATCCTCTGATCATTTGAGCATTGCTCACTGAATGCGCGAATGCTCATTGCGGATTGCGCCTGTGGCCGGTGAACCCCCACTATCCTACTACTATAGTATGCTAACATTTAATTTTTGTTAGGAAACGCATAACACATTTGTAAATTTTCCTTCAGTAATTTTCGTCAACAAACGGAAAAGTACTCGAGATTTTTTGTACTGCCCTGTATATCATCTATAGAATTTATACACACCAAATAATAGGCAAAAAATTAATTTAATTTAAAAACGCCAACCACAACTTAAAACGCACTTCCAGCAATTATTGTTCTCTGACAGTACTGTAACCGAATTAGCGTGTGTGTCCCTGTAAAAAAACTATCCGTGGTACATACTTCATTTTCAATACTGAACATACGATAGTAAACTACATTTACATATCAATTATCAATTGCATGGCAATCCGAGTATATATTTACTCGAGTTAGAGCACTTGCAGATAGATGGTAGACAGACAGACAAACCGAATTCCTAAATACTTTTCAGCTATGTTGGAAAATGTTAAAAATCATTTGAAATAAACATATAAATCTCAAAATTCTGAATACGCAATAGATTTATACCTTATTTTTTTTTATTTTAAACCGGATACTATTTCATGAAATTATTAAAGTTTACTATTTCAAATATATAACATTAATGTTTATTTTTATTATCATAATTTTTTTATTCATATTTGTTTATTTAATAGCTGTTACCCGTAATTTCGTTCATGCGAGATTCGAAGAACTAAATAAGCAAATGCTCCTACTTAAGCAAATATTTACCTCCCCCCCCCCCCCCACCGATAATTAAAATATTAACCAACCAACTGTTTATAATATATCATAGGTGTCGATATCTCTGATATTGTCATCAAAAAGAAAAAAAATCTGTTCTTCTGTAACTCTTTTAGGTAGATTGCAATACAAAAAAGTCCTTCCGGCTTGTACCGGGAGGAAAAGGTAGCTTTCCTATATCTTCGTTTTAAAATTTTAGCTATGTTACACGAAAACAGCAAGCTAAAATGCAAAGAAACGTTTACAAAAGATTCGTTAATACTGAATTTGAATAAGAAATTCGCCAAATTATTGAGCAATAGCCAAATTGGCTTCATTTTTGAAGACTTATTTTGGTCGCCAAATTTGGCGATATTTCGTCAAATTTGGCATATTTCGCCAAATGTCGCCAATTTTGGCGAGAATTTGGCGCTAACGGATATGAATTTATAGTTTTATGCGTATGATTGGGAAAATTATTACAACAATGGAAGAAAATAATTTGCGAGTAATCGCGTTAATGTGCTGTTTTGTTTCAAAATGTCAGCCGCCCTAGAATTTCAAACTGCTCTATCTCAGCCATTTTTTAAGATACAGGTAAACCAAAAAATGCTCTGGAATCCTTGTATTAAGGCCTAACACGTAATTAAAAAATAAATTTGAATTATTATTTTTTTTGTATATTTATTTTAGTTTTAAATTTTTAAATGGCCGCCATCTTAAAACAAAATCGCGGACTAAGCTGGCCAACGAACTCGGTCGAGACATTAGTGACCTTAATACACACAATTAGTTTCATCAAAATCGATTCGTAAATACGGGCGTTATCGTATGACATAGGTTATATATATATATATATATATATATGGATATATATATATATATATATATATATATAAATCAACATTTGAACGGAGGGTGGTTTTGGGGTCTGGGGGTCATGATCGGTGAAAATATATCGAAATTTTCCGGAACTGCTTTCCTCTGAACGGCTGCAATAGATAGCTTTATACTTTTTTGTATTGAAAGCTCCTAAAAGTATAAAGCTACCTATTGCAGCCGTTCGGAGGAAAGCAGTTCCGGAAAATTTCGATATATTTTCACCGATCATAACCCCCAGACCCAAAAACCACCCTCCGTTCAAATGTTGATTTATATATATATCTACCCTATATATATAAAATCCTAATGAAACGAATTTGTGAAACGATTTTATGAAACGAATTTATGAAACGATTTTATGAAACGACTGATTAAACGACTGATTAAACGACTGATTATGTTTCAGGGCTATTTTTAATAAAATATTAAACGCTTGATGGTGAAATTAATACCAATTGTCCATAAAAATCCGCGGATGTCAAAACTGGTAATAGAATTTTGAAATTGGAATTAGTTTTCGATATATTAGTTTTCGATATATTAATTTTTTTCTAATTTTAATGACATTTCTGTAATGATGGCAACTAATTACTCAGTTTTTTGTGACAAAAAAGGGAAAAAATTGAAAAAGATCCCGATAGAGATTATTGATTTCTTTTTATTCGTCATTTTCAAATTGAAATTGAATTTATCTTTTATTTCAATCGATAATGAAGACAAGATTGTGATTAAATTATGTTTTTCAGGAAATTTTGAAAAAAAAAAATCCCATTTCTATCGTCAGGATTCAATCGTCTGTCAGCATTCAATTTAATTTATAAACTGAAAATATTTTGAATAAATTCGTTCAAATGACGTCATTTATGTAAACGCAAAAGAAAGGGGGGGACGAGGAATTAATAGTAATTATTATTTATTGATATCATTTTGTTATTTTTTTGAAAAATTTAATTAAACGAATTTATAAAATCACTAATTCGGATATTTCAAACGAATATATAAAATAATAAATGCCCATCTGAACGGAAGAATAAAATATCTTGCTTGGTTTTCTATCCTGTTTGGTTTTTTCCGCCAAGCTTTTTAAAAAAGCGTCAAGACCCCTATAATAGAAAAGCACCAAAAGTTCATTGGGTTTGTTTTCATAACTTTTGGCAACAAATCTATGTGTATTAACGAATCTATCCCTTTTTGAAGCTCGAATTACGCCAAACCTAAAAGCAAAGAATCCTATACTGGAAAAGTACCCGATTTTCTTATGGACAATTTTCAAGTAACATAACATGGTGTAAAATTATCACGGATAGCAAATTTGTTTAAATATCTCATCAATTGATGCCGAATAAATGCAGGAATGCATGCACAAAATATTTAATTAATTTTGTATGATAAATAATTATTAGAAAATTCGTATATACATATTAATTAAAATAAATCATTTACATATTTAAAATAACATGAAAATATGCATGATGGTGCACTAAAATAGAGAGAAAATTAAAACCTGTTACTGAAAATGTCTATAACATAGTACTTTTCAATACCGTGGTTCTTAATGTTATTCACAAGCAGATGGAATTTTTCTCATCCTTAAACGCAAAGGAAGAATAGAATACAGATAGTTGTTATAAGAGTCCGAGAGGTAGCCACAATTTAAACCTAACCATTTTATACAAGCTGGTTTTCAAGTTGTAATTGATTTTATTTATCAATCCCGAACACAGTCGTCAGTTGTCTCAACAGCTGTGTATGAGGCAATGATAATCAAAAAATGCCCCATTAAAACGTTAAAAGCATGGCAACCCAATTACAGATTTACCAATATTTTTAAAATAAAGCACGTTGTCATGTTTTTAGAGGCCTCGAAGTCTGAGCGGGGGTTGGCGAGCGTAGCTCGCAGGGGGTAGGCCCCCTAGTATATATATATATATATATATCTAAAAAATTGTTTTCAACTCATTAATAAAATACATAATATCAATCCGGTAAAATTCATAAAACATTGGATTTTAATGATTTATTTAATAACATTGATATAAAAGACTTACATAAAACAATGTGTATATTATTTAAAGAATTTAAATCTCAATTAAAATTAAAAGAACATATTTCAGTAAATTTTTTTAAAACTTTACTAAATTTTACATTGCATAATAATTACATTATATATGACAATATTATCTATAAACAATGCCAGGGAATTCCGCAGGGCGGAACCGCATCTAGTATTCTCTCTGACCTTTACTTATATTATTATGAAAGAAATATAAGTCCGAACAATGATTATGTATTTTATCGCTATATTGATGACATTATCATATTTTATTTCAATGAAAAAAATTGCACATCACCACTCAATTTTTATCCTACTCAGCTTAAATTAAGCGAAAATGATTTAATTAATAATAATATAAACTTTCTTGACTTAAAAATTAATATTACTAATAATTATAAATTAATTTTTGATATTTATGATAAGAGATTTGATTTCCCATTTAAAGTAAATATTTTTACCAATTATGCTTCATGTTTACATAAATCTGTTTATAAAAATATAATTATCAATTATCTACATCGTATAAAATACTTATGCTCAGATATAAATAAAAACAAAAATATTAGATATATTCGAGATCAAGCAAAAATATATGGATATCCTATTTTTATGATAAATTCAATCATCAACTCTTTTAAATAACATTTATTATATAATTTAAATATAAACATGGTATGTAATAAATTATTGTTTTAGTGTGCGATAACATATAACAAAAGATATAGAAAATAATAATTATAACATACATTATTACAATTATAACATATTAGGAAATTTAATATTTAATATTTGTTTGAACATTATATACACTTTATGTAGAAAATTACAAATATAACATACATAATTACAATTATAACATATTAGGAAATTTAATATTTGATTGAACATTATTTATACTTTGTATAGTTGTGATTGTGCGTTGCCGATCACATCTGTTTAAGGTATTATTGATGTGCAGTTTTCATACATTTATAAATTAACTTATACAATAACAAATTAAATTATACAATGATAACATTGGTGATTATAACTCATATATATATATCTATTTGCAATATATATAAAAATAAATATATATAGTTTTTATTTTTGTCTATGAATAATTAAAATTAACAAGTATTTTAATTACTGCATTGCATTAATTTGATTGAAAAACAGTAGTAATACTATTAATTATCAACATTATAAATTTTGAGATATTTTGAATTGTTTATGAATTATTTAATTAGATATTTAAATTAATCTATAAATATAAAATATATTTACAATGTAGTATAAATTAAACATTAATTATTTAAAAACAAGTCTAATATATATTTAAGTAGTAGTAAAAATAAAACATTAATTATTTAATAAATGTCTATAATATCAGTGGATTAACACAGCTGGCAGCAAAAATAATTTGAATTAAAATAATATCTCTTTTACATAATATATTCTTGTTAAGAATATCTGAAATGCTGTGCAAGTTGAATTAATTCTGTGTAGATTTATTCATATAGTAGTATTATATTTTATTTGAATTTTAAGTAAAACTACAAGTTAGTATTGTTTTTTAAAGTTTATTTAAATAAATAAATCTAATGAAGTGAGTATGTAACTAATAAAGTGGATATTTAACTAAATATTAATTATGAACTATTATAATACCAATAGATGGCGACACTTTACCTTTCAGGTAGTTGTAGATAATATTGTTAATATTATATTTAATTTAACTATAGAGGGAGCTATTGATTGTATATTAATTTTACTTTCAGGAATTAAAATTGGATGGAGTAATATATATTCACGGATATAAATTTGTTATAAGTGTATTAAAACCAGAATTATTTTGAGTGTTTTTGAATCATTTTGTGATTGGGTGTCATTTATGGGGTTGTGTTTTAAAAAAAGTGTGCTCTCAACTTGTCTTACAAATCATTTCTCTCAACTCGACTTAGTTAACATGTATGATGCATTGCCATGTGGATGTGAATATTATGTAAACGTGTGACATTTTAAGGATTCTGTATAATTATTGTGAGTAAAATATTTTATCTACACTTTACGCGTTCATATTTCCAATTTTATTATTTCAAAACTGTTATCTCGTGGTAATTTAGTGAGGTGTTAATTACAGTTTTTTGGATAATCGATGTGAGTGAAATATATTGTATTTTCTTAATGGTTTTTTATTTCCTATTTAAATATTTCCAAATTTTAATATTTCCAATTGTTGTCTGGTAATAATTCAGTGTACCTGGATGATTCTACTGATCTTAGCATTATGCCAGTAGAATTATGAAACACTGAATTATTATTTAAAACACATGTGGGTGCATCCAGGCTGATGAGTACATGTGCATGTGTTTTTCCATGTCCAATTCATATTTAATTCTCATGTGGTCCAATTTTCCATTGTGTATGGTTCATATTTAATTTGTTAATCCATTTGTGTTTACTTAATTGCAACTCCAATTTATAATTTTTTTTTTCCCCTTTCTCTCTATTTCTTTTTTCAATATTCTTTTGGTATGAGTAAAATTTGGCCAATTACCATTGAAGCATCAGCTATGGTAATATTATGTTTGCACATGTTAATTATTAGCTATGTGGTATTCTGTATACACAGTATCATTGATTATCTCTTTGGAGATTTAAGTAGAATAGAACTTGATATGTTTTTTGAAATTCATAGATATTATAATTATATATATATATATATATATATATCTGAGCTATGTCATACGATAACGCTCGTATTTATAAATCAATTTTGATGAAACTAATTGTGTGTATTAAGCTCACCAACGTCTCGACAGAGTTCGTTGGGCAGCTTGGTCCGCCATTTTGTTTCAAGATGGCGGCCACTTAAAAATTTAAAAGTAAAATAAATATACAAAAAAGTTAAAAATTCAAATTTATTTTTTTAATTAGGTGTTAGGCCTTGATATGAGGATTCCAGAGCATTTTTTGGTTTACCTCTATCTTAAAAAATGGCTGAGATAGAGCAGTTTGAAATTCTAGGGTGGCTGACATTTTGAAACAAAACAGCACATTAACACGATTACTCGCAAATTATTTTCTTTCATTGTTGTAATAATTTTCCCAATCATACGCATAAAACTATATATTCATATCCGTTAGCGCCAAATTCTCGCCAAATTTGGCGACCAAAAAAGTCAACAATGAAGCCAATTTGGCTTTTGCTCAATAATTTGGCGAATTTTTTATTCAAATTCAGTATTAACGAATCTTTTGTAAACGTTTCTTTGCATTTTAACTTGCTGTTTTCGTGTAACATTAGCTAAAATTTTAAAACGAAGATAGAAATTTGTTGGATAGAAATAGTTGGGAAAAGGAAAGCTACCTTTTCCTCCCGGTACAGGCCGGAAGGACTTTTTTTTAAATGGTTTTGTTCATCTGACAAAATCTTATTCATTTAACTCCTCTGTCTGTCCGATCTTCACGGAATTCAATTGTTTGTAGAAGTGTATTGAAACTTAATTTCATAAAATAAAATTAATATGTGTAATATGAAAATATGTACATAAAATAAATTTTGTATTCATGCATTTTTGCATAAGAGTGCAACAGCTATTGCACCAAGTTCTGAATAGTTATAAAACTAGTTATAGTACGAACGCACCTCATTTGTCACGTTTGACGTACAATTTCCAACTTGTTTACTTTGTTAAACGCCTCCCGCCCCCCCCTCTTGAAGTGTGACGTAATTATGAATAATTTTCTCGCATTCAGAAAATCCTCTTTAAAGGTATCGGATATCTTAAATAACTAATGTTTTTTCCGCTTCAAATCTATTATTGCTAGGAAAGGAGTTTTACAGGGTTAACTCGGTAAATGTAATAAGTGTAATACTGTCGAAATTTAAGCACTATCGAATGGGCAATAGAAAATCGATCGAGTGGTTTTATACATTTTGCATTGTGTGACGGTAATGTCCCGATGCATGCTGATTTTTTTAATCCTGAGGCCTCATCAGGTTTTTAATATGGAAAGTGACAAAATATTATTTACTTATTAATTTCGTCGACATCATTATGACAGAGTTGTTTATTGCTTTCAATCTTCGCGCTAAGCTCCGGAAAAACATCGTGTCATTTATGTTAAATGTTGCCCGATCAACAAAACAATATTGCTTGTGGCAATTGTTCGTTGTTCTGTTACTTTCTTTTAACTTTTTCAAGAAGAAAGTACTGGATTCATGAAAATTTTCGACTTCCGGTTTTTGGCGGATTTATACGCAAGGTCCTGAACACGATTTGACTGTTTTTCGAAAATATCTGCCCGTGAGTCTGCGAGTCTGTCTGTCTATACGTGACAAAAATTTTATGGGCGCTCTATCTCAAGAACTAATGCACGGAATTTAATAAAACTTTAGATTCAGTTAGTCGCTGATGTAAATTGGTGCTGATTAGTTTTTGGTGTTAATTGCCCAACAGGTGGCACTGCTATGCTACATTTTTCATGATTTTTACGATATCTATATCTCAAGAACTAATTCACAGAATTTCATCAAACTTCAGATTCTGTTAGACCATGACATAAATAGATGCTGATTACGTTTTTGGTGTTAATTGCCCAACAGGTGGCGCTGCTATGTTACATTTTTCATGACTTTTACGGTATCTATATCTCAAGAACTAATTCACAGAATTTCATCAAATTTCAGATTCTGTTAGATCTTGACATAAATAGATGCTGATTACATTTTGGTAACAATAACAATCCTTATCAAGGTGCGTACAGCCATTGGAATTTCCAAATAGTCTGGCACCATTTTTTCTGATTAGAAAATTTCTACTTAATATTTAAATAGCAGAAATTGTAGGATTTATAAAACTGTTCTGCATTTAAATAAAGCGAAATTTTATTTTAAAACAATCCCTGACGACTCGGCCTACAGGCACAGGTAGATTTCAAAGACGCAGACAGTGGGGCGCCTGTTTGTTGGGAATTGCGGAAGAAATTACCTTTTTGCCATGATGCAGCAGTTGGAACCGCCCACTTCGAAACCTAACTTGTTTGCAGGCAAAGCCGGCAGGGATTTGTTTTTGTTTTTATTCTTTTATTTATTTTTGCTATAAGGGTTGGTCCTATAAAAAACTTGTCAACATAAAATTTTTAGATAATATTAAGAGGATTTATAATAAATTCAAGCGAATTTGATATCTTGTGAATTGACGAATTTTTTTCTTCTGACCCCTCCCCCCCCCCCCCACCCCCTTGGGGCCATTTTTAATGATATCAAAAATTTGTCATACATGAATTTTCGGCCCTTTTCCTAGAAGTAATAATAACTTTAAACGGCTTCGATACGTATCATAATTAAGAAATTATGGGTTTTTTTCTGTTTTCGCAAAAATCCCCCCCCCCCACCCCCCACCCCTTGATTCGATTTTTCCCATTAACGAACTTGACCGAGATTTTATGCCTCTTGATTTTATGTATCAGTTTGGAAGAGATTTGTGCAGAATTATTGACATTATCGTGTTCATAAAAAAGTAACATAGGTAGATAGATAAAGTTTTGAACTGGGGGTGGTTTTGGGTTCTGGGAGTCATGATCGGCGTAGATCTGCAAAAATTTTTCAAAAATTCCAACTTAGGGGAGAATGTAATAGGTAGTATTTCTTACGAAATCTACCTAAAAAGTGTGGTAAAAGCGTACGAACCCTGTTATGCTTATAGTATTTTAAAATGTCTTTAACTGCTCTAGACATCATTTCTTCAATTTCGTATCGACTGATTTCGACTTGAGGGATACTTAATATAATAAAGGCAATAATTATTATTTTAAAGTAAACGTATTTTCTTCAATGGGCTGGGTGATAGCGCTTTAATTCTCGTTTAAAAAGTATCAGTTTCAATTTTCGGCGTTTATCTTTCCGATGTTTAGTCAGATTTTTGTGAGTTTTCTTTATACTCTGTGCTGTAGCATCTCTTAATGTTACATTCTTTCCAACTCCAACAGTGCCTACATATTAAACATAAATTTCAGTTTTCTTTGAAAATAATTGTATTTTAAATTAGCTTTAAAAAACATCTACGATGTTCAGCTTCAGTTAATCATATTTATTCATATAGTGGTAAAATGCTTTAAGACATTTTTTTTAATAAACTGGCAACTTATCATACTGGCATGTATGAGAGTATGTCAGTAAAATGTTTGTATATCAATAAAAAATGAAAGAAAGATCATACTGGATTCATTAACAATATTACACAATTACTAACCTAAGTAATGAAAACAATTAAAGAGCTTACCAATATCCATATCTTCGACTAAAGCACAAGCAGTAAACCTGGATGACACGTTCGGGGTTTTTGTATGTCACTTTCCAAGCGACTCATTTAAAGCTATTTAATTTAATATTCTGATTTTTTTTAAATTAACTATTCTTAATTAGTGCATAATTTTATTAATTTTACAATACGTTTCTTAGTATTTAATAAATACTGTATATTATTTTGTGCAAAATCGAAGCGGATAGTAAAATAAAGTATTAGTTTTAACATAGGACCGATAAAAAAAAAGTAAAACATTGTACACATTTTATGAATTTTTAAAATTCCAGACTCAAGATCCAGTGCTTTTGCTGCGTTCCAAGTTCCAATTGCTTATTTAAACATTTTTTTTTTTTTTTTTTTTTTGTACTAAAATGTAAAATTGAGCTATATCTCTTTATAACAACACTGTTGCCAGATGAGTGGGATTTTTTTAAAATTCAGAATGCTATTACATTCTGGAGAGAAATATTTCCCTGAATTAATGACATAATAAATAAGACAAATATTAATATTTAAAAATGGTGGTAGCATTCTGAATTTAAAAAATCCCTGACGGCTCGGCCTTCAGGCACAGGTAGATTTCGAAGACGCAGACCGTGGGGCGCCTGTTTGTTCGGGATTGCGGAAGAAATTACCTTTTTGCCACGATACCGCAGTTGGGACCGCCCACTTTTAAATCTAACTTGTTTGCAGGCGGAGCCGGCAGGGATTTTTTTTTTTTTTTTTTTTTTTTTGCTATAAGGGTTGGTCCTAAAAAAATTGTCAATATAAAAGTTTTAGATAATATTATGGGGATTTATAATAAATTTAAACGGATTTGATATCTTGTGAATTGACGAAATTATGATTTTTTTTCCTTCTAACCCCCCCCCCCCCTTTTTTCCCCCGTTGGGGCCATTTTTAATGATATCAAAAATCTGTCATACATAAATTTTCGGCACTTTTCCTAGAAGTAATAATAACTTTAAGCGGATTCGATACGTATCATAATTAAGAGGTTATGAGGGGTTTTTTTTGTTTTGATTTTATGTATCAGTTTGGAAGAGATTTGTGCAGAATTATTGAAGTTATCGTGTCCATAAAAAAAGTGACATATAGATAGATAAAGTTTTGAACTGGGTTCTGGGAGTCATAATCGGCGTAGATCTGCAAAAATTTTTCAAAAATTCCAACTTAGGGGGAATGTAATAGGTAGTATTTCTTACGAAATCTACCTAAAAAACCCGCCAAACTGCTAACACTGATATACATATATTTCTGATGTTTGCCATCGCTAAGAAAACGGTTGATGCAACTGTGTGCTCGTGCAAAGTGTATTTTCAGTATGCGTGTTCTAACAACTAAATTAAACACATCAAATGCCAAAAGCTTCGCGGACCACAGATGAGTTGTCAGCGGGCCAGTCGTGGCCGACGGGCCACGTGTTTGATATGCCTGGTCTAATGCAAAGAACAGGTCTTCATTTTTAACACTTTCCAACATAGTTAAAACGTGTTTATGAATTATTTTTGTCTGGCCGTCTGTCCTGTCGTCTGTCTGTGCGTGCTCTAACTCACGTAAATATACTCGGATTGCCATGTAATTGATATATGTTATTATGGTTTACCGTGGTATGTTCGGTGTTGAAAGTGAAGTCTGAACCATTTATTAGTTTAAACTCAAAAGTATTCCATTAATACATTACGTTGAATGGGGAAAAATCCTTTTCAATAATGCATTTTAATAATGTTACACTATTTCAAACATAATAAAATTGATATGCTTTACTGTGAGGTAGACGACAACATGTTTTCTATAGAGTGTAAAATTAGTAGTCATGACAATTCGTTTACAGGGACACTCAAAAGTAGTCTGTTACATTACAGTGAATGGGAAAAAATCGTTTTGAATGCATTTTAATGATGTTGCACTGTTTCAGACATAATGAAATTGATATGCATCACTGCAGTGGATGGCAAGATGATTTATATAGAGTATATAGCAACTGTAATACATTTACAGGGACGCACAAAATTATTATCTACAGAGAAAATTCGTTTAAAAATGTATTTTAATGATGTTACACTATTTCAATGAAATTGAAATACATTACTGAGATTATACTATAGATTATAGAGTATGTAGAATTTATCGTGTATTAACAGAGACACTCAAAAGATCACTGGGTGTAAGTTCGCAACTGATATGTATTTAAAACTTAACTAATTACCCTATTACTCCTGCTCCGTGGTCTGTCCGTCACAGAGCCATTCTACTATGTAACTTACAGAGTTGAAACTTTGCGCATATATATAGCTGAATACCAGCTATGAAGCTCAAAATATTAAAATTTGAAAAAATCCTATTATTTTAATAAATAAACATAAAAAACCAAAATTCTAACAGCCTTTTCCTATTAAATTTAAACATGTTTCGTTATAGCAGTTGCCAAAAATTAAAAATCCACAATGAAATTCTTTCTACAATAATTAATTTTCTATTGAACGATTTCCACGTGAAAAATAAAAATGAAATAAAAAGTTTCACCAATTGAAAAAAAGATAAATATGAAATAAAATTGATTGACGTCATAGTGGTAAATAACACGAAAAATTTCTAAGATTTCTCAATAATACGAGGAGTATGAGTATGTATAAGTACACAAAGCAGATTAATATCACGTCATTAGAGAATTAAAAAGAAAACCTGACGTCCTATTGGAAGTTCAACGAATTTTTCAAATGTTTGAGAATAATACAAAGCTAGTATCAATATGAGTAATAGAGAATAGTAAATATATGAGTTTGAGAAACATATTGAATCGTGATAAAAATCCGATTGTGGAAATATTCGCATATTTTAACATTTTGAAGCTGTACAACATGTTTAATTTTGAAATTCTTTTTTTAAATATCGCATTTAGTCCGCATGATAGACATTATTATGACAGAATATAATAGCGGGCTTAGCCCGCTATCGGGCTGGTTTAGATATTCGAAAAAACAAAAAAATAGACCAGTAAATTTTTATTTTATAAAAAACGTTACTTTTTTTTTTTTTTTTTGTTAAATGATATGTATTTGAATTTAGTAAAGAAAGGATAAAGTGTTTTGAAAGGAATATTAAACGAAACCCTTTGAGCGATCTTCGATCACACTTACCCACTTGTTTCAATGTTGATGTAGATATCTCATTTCATTGCATGAACAAAAATGGAATTTCTTAAAAGTATTCCGATAGTGTTGGAAAGTTTTTCATAATCTATACCGTGATGCATGATTTTTCGTTCTTGTTGGTGTTAAATTTGGAATTACTTGATCATTTCAACGTGCATTACTCCTGAATTTCACCAACAGATTAATAAGAACGAAAAATCATGCTTCAAGCATAAATTATAAAACACTTTCCAACACATTCCGATTACTAAAACAAAACTTCGCCGTTTAATAAGGAAAAATTTGGAAAACCAATAACACATTTGAAAAAACCCCAATTTCAGCAATTTACCATTTCTTAGTCGGAAAACTAATTCAAATTCTTTTGTGCAGCCCAGTATATGATCTATAGATTTTTTATATAAACTACATAGTTTGCTAAACTTTTAGTTCAGTTAGGAAACTCATAGTACAATTAAATATTCCATTCCAGCAATTTCCGTCAAAAAACGGAAATGCACTCGACATTTTTTGTGCAGCCCTGTATATGATTTATAGAATTTACACACACCAAGTAACATGCAAAAAATTGGTTACATTTTAAAACGCGTACAACAGAAAACACACTTTCAGCAATTATTATTATTGTTCATGTAATGATCATGTCAATTATTATTATTGTTCATACCTCTGTAACCGAATTTTTTTGTGTGCCCCTGTAAAAGAACGATTAATGCTATATGCACACCCTATTCTATTGTAACCATCTTGTAGTGCACCTCAGTGATACATATCAATTTCAATATGTTTGAAATAGTGTAACATCATTAAAATGCACTGCAAACGATTTTCTCCATAGACCTTAATGTAAGGGAATTATTTTGAGTATCTCTGTAAACAAACTATAAACGATACACGCTTCATTTCCAATACCGAACATGCCATGGTAAACCTCAATAACATATATCAATTGCATGGCAATCCGAGTAT
The DNA here is from genome assembly GCA_963931845.1 of Maratus michaelseni. Lineage (NCBI taxonomy): Eukaryota > Metazoa > Arthropoda > Arachnida > Araneae > Salticidae > Maratus > Maratus michaelseni. The sequence goes on from OZ007591.1 coordinate 192,599,994, forward strand.
ATTTACGCGAATTAGAGGACGGACAGGCAGACGACAGACATACAGACAAACCGAATTCATAAACACTTTTCAACTTTGTTGGAAAGTGTTAAAAAGGAGAAAGAAGCTCTCCAAGAAATTAAAAGATTCAACAAAATACAGTTAGTTATATTTTTTGAACGATATTTACTTGTTTAATAATATTATTTTGATAATCGATGTACCAAAATATATAGAATATTAGAAAGTTTGGCTGTAAAACTAATAATAATAATAATAAAATCCCCGACGGCTCAGCCTACAGGCACAGGTAGATTTCGAAGACACAGACCGTGGGGCGCCTGTTTGTTGGGAATTGCGGAAGAAATTACCTTTTTGCCATGATGCCGCAGTTGGGACCACCCACTTCGAAATGTAACTTGTTTGCAGGCGGAACCGGCAGGATTTTTTTTTTTTTTTTGCTATAACGGTTGGTCCTATAAAAAACTTGTCAGTATAAAAGTTTTAGATAATATTAAGAGGATTTATAATAAATTTAAGCGGATTTGATATCTTGTGAATTGACGAAGTTATGATTTTTTTTTTCTTCTAAACCCCTCTTTTTTCCCCCTTTGTGCCATTTTTAATGATATCAAAAATCTGTCATACATAAATTTTCGGCCCTTTTTCTAGAAATAATAACTTTAAATGGATTCGATGCGTATCATAATTAAGAAGTTATGTGGATTTTTCTGTTTTCACAAAAAGCCCCCCCCCCTCCCCCTTGGTTCAATTTTGCCCATTAACGAACTTGGCCGAGGTTTTATGCCCTTTGATTTTATGTATCAGTTTGGAAGAGATTTGTGCAGAATTATTGAAGTTATCGTGTCCATAAAAAAGTGACATAGATTAGATAGATAGATAGATAAAGTTTTGAACTGGGGGTGGTTTGGATTCTGGGAGTCATCGGCATAGATCTGCAAAAGTTTTTCAAAAATTCCAACTTAGGGGAGAATGTAATAGGTAGCATTTCTTACGAAATCTACCTAACACGTTGCGTGAGTTGAATACATGTATTTTTTTGGATGGGAATGGAAATATTAGAAGGGTTGCTATAATGGACTTTGTCATATGAAGCGTCTGTGAGGTACATATAACTGGAAACCTTCCGGGTTTTTTTTTTTTTTTTCCAAGTTAAGTAAACATAATTTAATCCAGCAAAAATATTTAATGAAATTTTCTTTTTTCTATGTGGCTATTGATTAAAAAAAAAAATTTCAATAAAATTTCTGGTTTCACTTGATTTGAAAAAAAACTGAGAATATTAACTGCTATGTCTATGGGAGTATTTTATAAGTTTATTTTCCTAAAAACTTATGCAATCGACTACCTCTAGGAATCAAATGAGAAAAAATATTAGCAGAATTTAATCCGAAAAAATCGCAGTGTTAAAGACGAGAAAAGGGAAGTAAGGGCGTATTGTAACCATGGCAACTTCATGATGATTGACACACACGTGCGAAAAGAATCGTTCCGCGTTTTTCTTCATGGGACCCTATGTTTATTCTTCTTGTCCCTTGAAAACGGTTGATATCTTGCACGTGTGACTAGATGCCGACTGAAAATTTTTGAATTCTCTTTGTGTAACAGAGAACGCCGATAAACTAAAGTCGCATAAGAAGGCAGCATTTTGCGAATGTCAGGTGTGAAAATGTTGTTTCAGCCTGGGAAATGGTGTCTGGAATTTCTGTACGTGTTATTTTGAAGTAAGATATTTCAAAGAATAAAGTGAATATGAAATGATCGTTTTTAGCAAATATTCTGCGTGCATTCTATATATTTATAGGGATTAGAAGTGGTTTAAACAGCTGTCTCCTTTAGACTGGAGGTAAAAGAAAGAAAGATTATTGCATAGGACTTAGGATTACAGTTAGAGTAATGCAGCGTTACCCGACCCTAAGAGATATTACTTACTACTGCTACAATTTAAAATTAAAAACTAGTCGTTGGGGGCCACCGTAATACTTACCCATCATGGATATGCATAATGTAAAATATTAAAATAAAAATGTGTAAACTATTTATAAAATACATTGCAATTCAAATAAAATCGTGGATTGATGACGTCACAAACTTTAAAGGCTCGATTACTGAATTGCTTGAAAGAGGTTTTTCCTTATAACTCCAAAAATAATAATCCTATTAACTAGTGGTTTATTGCATCTGATTAAGCGTCAAATTTCCAATTAAAATATATCTTTGAAGTGAAATTTGGATGAAATACAGGGTCATGAAAAATCGAAGAGTGTGGAAAATAGGATTCCAAATATCTCGGCAACTCATTATCCGATCGACTTCATTCTTTATTCAAAATTTATGTTTTGTTATTGTCTTTTATTTTCACTCCTCAAAATAAACAATTTCGAAAATTTTTATATATCTTTTGTCAGAACGAATATTTCGAGAGTCCGAAAAAAATTGTTCCGGTTAATCGAGGTTATTGAAATGAAATAGGCTTCTTCCCATTATTACATACTAAGTACATACCAAATTGCAAGTCTCTATCTCAAATTTTTCGGGAGATAGAGCGTTTACAGACACACAGACGGACGGCAAAAATTTTTTTCTAAAAATATGTTTTTCGGAATCTCCAGTGTCTGAAACGTGTAAATCCGTCAAAAAAAAATTTCGATTTTCAAAACGATTACAAGACTTACCCTATACTACGTATGATGGGTAAGTAATAAAAGCTTATTTTTCTTTTTTTAACTATCACATTCTTCATTTTTACTAGCTGACCCGTCCGATGTTGTCTGGGTCGGAGATTAAAAATGCAAATAAATAATAACAAAATATAATCCTAATCATATTATAAATCTGATTGTGTGCAAATGTTAGGCTGAAGCCAGCGTCAAAATGAAGCATTTAATTATCCTGTATCTTTGCATATAAGTTGATTATAACCCTCAAATGAATATAGGCTGGGTTTTGTTTATTTTATATCAATATTTTTCTTAAAAATTAAAAATTTCATTATTTTCATACAGAATAAATGGACATTTTTTCCTGTATTTTAAAATGGTTGGTTGGTTTGGTTGGTTTGGCCCAAAGGGCCCGGTTTTGCAGCTTTTTTTAAAATGGTTAAATTTATTTTACCGTTGCTAATACTTTATCGTTGACAATATAAAATAAACCCCTGAGTAATAATTTTTAATCAACAATTTATTTTCAAGTGAAAATTTTCCACGTGAAAAATGAAAAGGAAATGAATTATTTAAGAATTAAACAGAATATGAAATGATGTCATATTAGTCATAAAACGTGCGTTTTCAAATATTTGATAATAATACAAAGTGCATAAATACGAGTAAGTATGGAAAGCAAGCGAATATGATGTCATATATAGAAAAATAAAACAGATTTGTTTTGATGTTGAAATAAAATGATCTTGGGTTATCAAATTATTTGTGATTAATTTCTCTTTTTTTTCTTTTTCTTTATCACACGAAAGTAATTATTTTAAATGTACGTAATATATGTATTTTAAATGTATGTGTTGTAAATTAAAGTTCTGTGTTTTAAATGAAATGAGTGAAAGATTTATATTTTTAATGAATTCAATACGAATGATGGGATAGGTTGGCGATTTATCGTCTGCACACGGCTAACATAAAGATACCATATTTTTAATTTAAATTTTAAAAAGTAAATATATATATATATATATATATATTGGATGGCAAATGTCAATGATATGCATCGCAAAATTATCCGTATCGAAAATCAGAAAATCTTAATAAAAATAACTATATTTTTTAAAAGAAAGTTGCTTTTCTCATAAAAGGTAAAGATTTAATATGATTGTGTCGAAGTAACAGCATTTTTCCTCTATCATTTTCCCACAATCGAAACACATTTGTAAATCGTCGCGTCGTTTCGAACCGGAATTTAATTTTACATTTCTTTTAGTTTTAAAATAGGAAAAACTTTGTTTTTTTTTTTTTAAATATAGCTTTTTTTAAAGTTGTTTCATAATAGATTTTTGTAAAGTTTTGTAAGATAAGAAAAATTGCATAGATTTTAAACCAATGTTTAAGTAAAACTGCAATATTTTTTTAACTTAAAAAACAACAATGTTATCGTAAAGAAAATCGATTTTACCAACAAATTCGCGTAATGCAAAAGCAAAGAAGAAATCAAAAAGTGATGAATATTTTCTTCCAGCCGAATTGTGTAAACTTGAACACAATTGTAAAAAAAATTGTGTAAACTTGAACAAGTCAATCGTGCCAATTCATAACATTATAAACGTGAAAGCGCGTTCTATATAGTAGATTTTTTTCTTTTTTTACATATAGGTAGAACATTTCCGAGAATAGGAAGGTTAGGGGTCTATAATTAGGTCCATAGTCAATTTTCTTCTTCTTTTTTTTCTATCAAGTGAAATTTGGCGCAAAATTAAATACATTGTAGTAACCAGATTTGTTTTTTGCGTGGTAAACACTTAATGGTATTTTAGATGATCATTTCCCCGCTCACCTTTGATGCCAACTATGACTGTAAAACATATTAAAAAATATCAGACGATAATTTTCTAATTTTCTTATTACTTCATGATGTAAATAGACTTCCTGGTTCATACTTTAAACCTGAATTGGTCATGCTGTTGTTCAATTTTTATTCCTAATCGTAACCTAATCGTATCCTATCCTAATCCTGATAATAACTTTAAAGAATATTCTTTGACACGAATATGTAAATTAAATCGGTATCCATAAATGGAATGAATGGAAAATAGAATAAATAGAAATGGCAAAATAAAATAACAAGAAAGTACATTTATTCGACACCTAACCCTAGAGAAAGCGTAAAAAGTTTCAAGCGCATGAAAAAAATCAAAATAATCCTATATATACTAACAAAAATATGTAAATTTAGATAATCAGATTTGTGTCGTCGGTATTTATTTGCTTATAGTGTTCTTGACGCGATAGAGAAAATATCGAGGTTAAATTGGGCAGAATTTAAAGTACTTTCTAGCAACCTTTATTTACATTTTAGAATCGCCTCAGATTGTTATATCTTTGTGAAATATCTATCAATGTATAAAATCCACAAGCAGTTTGTTCACTATTTACACCACTTAGCGTGAAGCACGTAATTTAATATATACATAAACAAGATAATGTAGTAAGAAATATCTCATCAAAAAGTCACCTGTAAAAAAAGAAGCCAAGTCTCGTAACTCATTTACCGTAAAAAGTACTGAGATCGTATAAAGCCAAGTTTAACTATCTTATTAACTCTGAAATTTTCATTCACAAATCACTCCTAGTCTCTACATCTTTAGTTAATTATTATTTTGTGACTTGGCAATTACGTAGCACGAGAATGTGTTGTATATAGTTAGTCTTAATCAAATAATACTATAACATATTAAAGTGTAATAACTTCCCTGTGCGTATATAATTTGCTTTAGTTAAATTATCCCATCCCATCCCATGACATAGTAAGATGTAATAACTTTCCTGTGCTGCGTAATTGCCAAGTCACAAAATAATAATTAACTAAAGATGTAGAGACTAGGAGTGATTTGTGAATGAAAATTTCAGAGTTAATAAGATAGTTAAACTTGGCTTTATACGATCTCAGTACTTTTTACGGTAAATGAGTTACGAGACTTGGCTTCTTTTTTTACAGGTGACTTTTTGATGAGATTTCACTTCTTTTTGTAAGTAATCCTGCTTTTCTTGATTTTGGGTTCTTTTTGGAGATCATCCACTGATTTTCGCTAAGCCCACACTCTGTCCCTATTATTTACAGGTATCAAAAATTTGAAGCTTTAGTTTCGTTTGCAAAGTACTGTAGATAAAAAGAGATTTCAGGTTCCTAGGCAAGCACTAAGTTATGGGAGGGGGAGTGTCAAAAGTACTCTCAATTGCTTCCAGGATAGGTGCTATCCATCTGAGATATTACTCGCAGCCCTAGATACTTGATATTTAACATAAAAGAACTTTTTAGTATAAAAAGAAAGCCAAAATTAAAATTTCCGGAAATTTCCAATAAATCAAACTATATTCCTTTTTTCGATGTTTTTTTTTTTTTCGTTTTTTTTTTTAGTCTTTTTTTTTTATTATTTACGGATTTTTTAATTTTTCCTTACTTTGTGTACTAAACCCTGCCTTTCTGCCAAATGTCAAGCTTCTAGGACTATAAAATCGAATTATTTTCAAATTTTCGACTTTTTATAAATTTATTGATTTTTCGATTTTAATTCTAAGTTACCTGATTGTCATGCCAATATAGTAATTATTTGATCCGTCTTCTTAGGATCATTTAGGTTCAATTTAGAGATAAATCAAGTGAATCTTAGAGTCACCATGATTTTATTTAGAAAGGACTATCAAGCCATAACCAGCCAGTAATATCGGGGGGGGGGGGGGGGAGCTGTGAAAATTTTTGTGGGGCTAACATCATTTAACAATCCATATTTCATACGTGAAGTAAATAGAGTACAACCTGTGGAAGAAAACAAACCTGTGTATAAAGAAATCGCCTATATCGTAGCCAGTCTATAGCGGAACTTTTCTATAACGAAATTCGTAAACGAAAGAAAAGAAAACCATAATCCGGGAGAAATAACATAAAACAATTAGGGGCGTTGTACTAGCTAATAGGACAATTATCTTAAAACTAATGTTTCTAGCAGTACAAAATCAAATTGTTTTCGAATTTTCGATTTCTTAAAGATATTTCGATTTTTCGATTTTATTTTCGAATTTAACGAATATTTTAATTGTTCCTTTTATTGAATAGTAAATACTACCTTTAGACCAAGTTTTAAGTTTCTAAGACTACAAGATAAAATTATTTTCAATTTTTTATTTTTTCGAATTTTTTTTTTATAATTTTCTGGATTTTTTAATTTTTTCTTATTTTGTATCTTTATTACAAATTTCAAGTTTCTAGCGCTACAAAATCGAATTATTTTGAAATTTCCGATTATTTTCGAGTTTTTTATTCTATTTTCGAATTTATTGTGATTTAATGTTTCCTTTTTCTCTATCCTAAACAATAAGTTTTCGCCGAATTTTAAGTTCTAAAGCTACAAAATCGAATTTTTTTCAATTTTTCTAATTTTTTTTTTCGAATTTTACAGATTTTTTATTTATTTCTTTTTTTGTATCCTAAATACTACCTTTAATCCAAATTTTAAGTTTCTAGCTTTACAAAATCGAATTATTTTAAAATTTTCGTTTTTTTTCGATTTTTTGATTTTATTTTCAATTTTTGTTGTGTTTTTAATTTTTTCTTTTTCTGAATCCTAAACACTATCTTTACAGGAAATTTTCAGTTTCTAAGACTACGAGATCATATTATTTTCAATTTATCTCCTTTTCTTTCTTTCTTTCTATTTTTTATTTATTTATTTTATTTTTTTTTAATTTTCGATTTGTTTTTTTGAATTATCCATATTTTTTAATGTTTCCTTATTTAGTATCTTAAATATTACCTTTATTCCAAATTTGAAGTTTCTAGCGCTATATGAAATCGAATTATTTTCAAAATTGCCTTATTTTTCGATTTTTTTATTTTATTTTCCAATTTTATTGCGTTTTTATTTTAACTTATTCTGAATCCTAAACACTATCTTTACCGCGAATTTTAAGTTTCTAAGGCTAAAAGATCAAATTATTCTAATTTTTTTTTTTTAATTTTTTCGAATTTTTCGAATTTTTGATTTTTTTTTTTCGAATTTTCTGGATTTCTTAATTTTTCCTTATTTTGAATCCTAAATACTACCTTTATTCCGAATTCCAAGTTTCTAGCGCAACAAAATTGAATTATTTGAAATTTTTCGATTTTTATCGATTTTTCGATTTTATTTTTAAAAAAAATTTGTGTTTTTGACGTTTTATTTTTCTGAATTCTAAACACTACCTTCAAACCAAATTTTAAGTTTTTAAGACTACAAGATCGTGTTATTTTCACTTTTCAATTTTGTTCGATTTTTTTGAATTTTCGAATGTTTTTTTTTTCCGGATTTTATAATTTTTTCTTTCTTTGTATCCGAAACACTAGCTTTATTCCAAATTTTAAGTTTCTGTGGCTGCGGGATCTACCCATTCTTTTTGATGACGCGAGATGGAGTGAGTGTGTGAGTGACAAAAAATCGAAACTTTGAGTTCATATATCGTTTGCACTAATTTATGGGTATTTTTTTAATTATCCATATTTTTTAATTTTTCCTTATTTAGTATCTTAAATATTACCTTTATTCCAAATTTCAAGTTTCTAGCGCTATAAAATCGAATTATTTTCAAATTTTCCTTATTTTTCGATTTTTTCGGTTTTTTTATTTTATTTTCGAATTTTATTGCGTTTTTTATTTTAACTTATTCTGAATCCTAAACACTATCTTTAATGCGAATTTTAAGCTTCTAAGGCTAAACAATCAAATTATTTTAATTATTTTAATTTTTTGCGAATTTTTCGAATTTTTGAATTTTTTTTTCAAATTTTCCGGAAATTTTATTTTTTCCTTATTTTGCATCCTAAATACTTCCTTTATTCCGAGTTCCAAGTTTCTAGCGCAACAAAATCGGATTATTTAAAAATTTTCGATTTTTTTCGATTTTTCGATTTTTTTCAATTTTGCTTTCGATTTTTTTGGTGTTTTTGATGTTTTCTTTTTCTGGATACTAAACACTACCTTCACACCGAATCTTAAGTTTCTAAGACTACAAGATCGTATTATTTTCAATTTTCAATTTTGATGGAATTTGCTGAATTTTCGAATGTTTTTTTTTTTCGAATTTTCCGTATTTTATAATTTTTCCTTTCTTTGTATCCTAAACATTACCGTTTTTCCAAATGTCAAGTTTCTAGGACTACGGGATCTACCTAATCTTTTTGATGACGCGTGAACGAGTGAGTGAGTGACAAAAAATCGAATGTTTGAGTTCATATATCGTCTGAACTAGAAAAGACAGAAAGTTGTAATTTTAAATTTTGGTCCTGTGTGCCAAATACTCTAGAAAAACGAAGTTTCAAAATTTTTGAATACTCCAGCGCGGAGATATGGGGGGGGGGGGTCAAAAGTGCCCTGAGTTGCTTCCAGTAAAGTATGCTTACGGATGTCCTCTCAAGACTTGGCGGAGGCACTACCGTGCCTCCAGATTATATAATTGCACGGTCTAATGAAGTTATTATTTGAAACGATATCATTTAATTTTTCACATACTGATTAAAACTACGCACGTTATTTTTTATTTGTACTTAGATGTTTATTTCCATATTTGTAACCATGGAGTACATCGAGCCACAATTTTCATAAATTAAATTATGTTTATCGTTTACACATTGTATTTTTACGTGTTACAAACTCTATGGTTTTTCGGTACTTCTCTATTATCCCGTCGACCACTTTTCATAACAAAAAGCTATCGCCAAACTGTAACGCCAAATAAACGGGAGAACTTTGCCATTATAGTATCAAAATAAATAAATAAATATAATGTAAGAATTTAAGGACACAATTGTTATTTTAATTAAGGAAATAACTAATAAATCAGTAAAACATAATGAAAAATACACGCAAATGTTGAATTAAAAAGCACTTGATGAAATAACAAACACGTGTAATGCTTCTGACATCAAGTAAATGGGACTGCATTTTTGGCGTTTAATCTTACAGTTTGGCGATGTTTTTTGCTATGAAAAGTGGTCGACGGGATAATAGAGAAGTACCGGTTTTTCTTATAATACATGGTTTGTATAGATTCGAGGGGAAAATTATATTACTTTCATAAAAATGTATTTGGATGGTTTCTTGTTAATACAATCTTGCCAAGGCTGTGGTTTTCCTATTAGACTTAATGTTATCTATATGCTCCATTTTTCTGCAACTAAATTTCCTCATGCCAATATAGTAATTCATTGATCCGTTTTCTTAGGATCGTTTATGTTCAATTTAGAGATAAATCAAGAGAATCTTAGAATCACCATGATTTTATTTAGAAAGGACTATCAAGCCATAACCAACCAGTAATGTCGGGAGGGAGGGAGAGATGTGAAAATTTTTGTGCGACCAACATCTTTTAACAACAAATATTTCATATATAAATTAAATAGAGTAAAGCCTGTGAAAGAAAATGAACCTGTCTATAAAAAAAAGGTCTATAACGTAGCCAGTCTATAGCGGAACTTTTGTATTACAAAATTCGTAAACAAAAGAAAAGAAAAGCATAATCCGGGGAAAATAACACAAAACAATAACGGAAGGTGTACTAGCTAATAGGACAATTATCTTAAAATCTATCTAAAACAAACTATCCCCATCCTGTGGGATTTGTTTTTCAATGTTTTAGTTTATTTAATGCAAAACATAGATTGCATCCGACAACTCATAAAAAAGTCCTCCGGCCTGTACCGGCAGGAAAAGGTAGCTTTCCTATATCTTCGTTTTAAAAATTTAGCTAATCTTACTCGAAAACAGCAAGTTAAAATGCAAAGAAACCGTTTACAAAAGATTCGTTTACACTGAATTTGAATAAGAAATTCGCCAAATTATTGAGCTATAGCCAAGTTGGCTTCATTTATGAAGACTTATTTTTGTCGCCAAATTTGGCGAGATTTCGCCAATTGTCGCCAAGTTTGGCGAGAATTTGGCGCTAATGGATATGAATATATAGTTTTATGCGTATGATTGGGAAAATGATTACAACAATGAAAGAAAATAATTTGCGAGAAATCGCGTTCACTAAAACTTATAAATTTATATTAAAATCATTAAAATTACAGACATTACAATACACTTTCATAAAACATTAAAAATATATTAAAATTGGACGTTTCGGATTTGCATGGAAAATCCCTCTTCAACAACAACATTTCACTCAGCGTAAATCATAGTTCAAAAATATCAACAAATAGAAAATGCAACGTATCAAAATTTCGAAGTCAAAGTTACAGTTATAATGACACGGAGTATTCATTCGGGATTGCACCTGCTTGACCATTATTGACCATAAATTTATCGTTGTTTTTTTGTAATGTGCTGTTTTGTTTCAAAATGTCAGCCACCCTAGAATTTTAAACTGCTCTATCTCAGCCAATTTTTAAGATAGAGGTAAAACAAAAAATGCTCTGGAATCCTTGTATCAAGTCCTAACACCTAATTAAAAAATAAACTTGATTTTTTAACTTTTTTGTATATTTATTTTAGTTTTAAAATTTTCCGTGGCCGCCATCTTGAAACAAGATGGCGGACCAAGCTGGCCAACGAACTCGGTCGAGGCATTGGTGAGCTTAATACACACAATTAGTTTCGTCCAAATTAATTTATAAATACGAGCGTTATCGTATCAAATTATTTTCATTTTTTCAATTTTTTTCGAATTTTTTTATTTTTATTTCGAATTTTCTGGATTTTTTTAATTTTCCTTTTTCTGTATCCTAAATACTACCTTTATTCCTAATTTGAATTTTCTAGCGCAACAAAATCGGATTGTCTTCAAATTTTCGATTTTTTTCAATTTCTTCGATTTTTTCAATTTTGCTTTCGATTTTTTTTGTGTTTTTGATGTTTTCTTTTTCTGGATGTTAAACACTACCTTCACACCAAATCTTAAGTTTCCAAGACTACAAGATCGTATTATTTTCAATTTTCAATTTTGATGGAATTTGTTGAATTTTCGAATGTTTTTTTTTTCGAATTTTCTGGATTTTATAATTTTTCCTTTCTTTGTATCCTAAACACTACCTTTTTTCCAAATGTCAAGTTTCTGGGGCTACGGGATCTACCCAATCTTTTTGATGACGCGTGAACGAGTAAGAAGTGACAAAAAATCGAATGTTTGAGTTCATATATCGCCTGAACTAGAAAAGACAGAAAGTTGTAATTTTAAATTTTGGTCCTGTGGGCCAAATACTCTCTATAATTGAAGTTTAAAATTTTTGGGATACTCCAGCGCGGAGATATGGGGGGGTCAAAAGTGCCCTGAGTTGCTTCCAGAAAAGTATGCTTACGGCTGTCCTCTCAAGACTTGGCGGAGGCACTGCCGTGCCTCCAGATATAACATATGTCTATGCAAATAAACAATATAATAATGCCCATTTAGCAATGCACACATATACAAATTGTACACCAAATACCACCTAAAATGCACTGTTGTATAGAAGAATTCTGCCAGTGTTGTTTTACGTTTTACGAAGAGGAATTCCTCGATTTTCACGATTTTACTTGGTCCTCCTTTTTTCATTAGTTGCAGTTTCATTTTCGCGATTGTATATATTATTTGGCATGAAATTTCACTTTTTTAAGACTGGGTTATGTCAAGGCCCCTATAGCAAAGAAATACCGTATGGTCTCCTATAAAATGTGATAAAGCTTTGGTTAATTATATATGTTATTAATTATCAAGTGAAATGTTTTACTAAATTAATGCCTTTATTCTTTTTTTAATGTTACGTGAACGAAGTCACGGGTAACAGCTAGTAATAATAATAATAATTCTATATAATAAAAGCCTAAGTCATGTGACTGTCATCAACAGTTCCGGGATGTCCGCTTCATTTTTCCATATGCCAGGCGGCCATTTTTATTCAAAATTACTTTTTAGAATAAAACAGCATGAAAGTTACATTTTTAGAAAGATCGTTTAAAATAAATTAATATTTGAGAGATGACTTACGTTCAATTATGTATATATTCTCCAATAACTTCAGTTGAAATTAAGTTCGCAAGTTCAAATTCTCTATCCGTGAAAGTAAACAAAAAACAAAACAAAAAAAAAAACATTCATTCGTCGTGAACGTTTAAAATATTAAACCATGGAGTTAATCGTTCGTAAAGCAAGTTCTCCGCGAATGAATTTTTGGACCGTTGCCTGGTGTCAAAAAATAATTCGCACCAGTGAGACAATCAAAGTTTACCATAATTATGCGCTATACAACTCAACTTCCTTCCAGATCTATTCTTGACGTAAGTTGAACTCATGTAATAATATTTAATGAATAAAATTTCGAAACGAATTATCAGTTAATTTGGTATTTATGTATTATTCTCGCCAGGAAGAGAGATCACGGAAAATGATTGGTAATCGCCAATCATATTTACCATTGTTATGACCAATCGCGTTCAAAATAGTAATTTAATATACATTTATAAAATACATAACATCATTAAATACTTTTATGTTAATTTGCGCAAATCTCGCCAATTTCATTTTTTAAATCGCCGATACTATGTTTTATTTTTCGCGTGTTCGAATTAGAAAATATATTTTGATTTTTAAATCAAATATTTTGATTTATGATATTATTTCTTATTTATTTATTTATTTTCTATTTTAAATGAAAAGTGGGAATGGCATGTATTTTAAATTGTATGTAATATAAGTATTTGAAATTAAAGCTAAGTATTTTAACTGAAATGAGTGACAGGTTTAAAATTTAAAATTAAATTAATGTAGTATGAATGGTGGTGATAGGAGCAATATTTGACGATTTATCATTTGCTCCCGGCTAATAAAAATACCCATCATTAAAAATGGTAAATAATATGGAATCAAACTAAAACAATACGAAAAATATCAATGCGCGTTCCAATGCTTAACATACATTTAAGGGAGACCAAAGTGGTCGCCAGTGGCCGCTAGTAATAAATAGCGGAGGATAAAATTTACTGTATTGCATGGTTGTAAAAAAGCTGGCTAAATTTTTTTAAAAAGCCACGCCGTTGGCTCTTATTGGTTTTAACCGGCTTTCTTTCTTTTTTTTTTTCTTTGGCCAAAACGGGCCTTTTTGATCCAAATTGGCTGTTATACAGTGAAGCATTTTCATTATAAACTGCATACAATTAAAAGTGTCATAACTCGGTAAGCTTTAGTCGCTGAAGAATGCAATTTTTAACAGTTTTATTCATTAGAGCAAAGAAAAAGTTTTTTTTTATGTAACTTATGGGACTCAGGAACCACATAAAAATTTAAATTTCTGACCTTTTAAAAAAATAATTATTTTAACGTAAATGGATTTTTATAATCACATTTTTAAAAGCCTCAATAACAATACTTTTCGGGTTACATGCTTTTATCATTGAAGTAAAATAGAATATGCACTATATGAATTTTTTGTAATGCAGTATTTTGGCGATAATTTTTACTTTCAACTAATAATTCATATTTTACTTTCATAGAACAAAGAATAGGCTGATTTATCCGGTATTCTACCATATTTCAAGTAAATTAACTTTTGTAATTTTTCAATAAAAAATAAATAGTACTAGGAAAACAAGAGTTCGGGGTCATCCGAAGGGTTGACAGGTGGACCGTCCAGCTTCCGCCGTCCACCCCATGGTAAAAGAACGTGGAAAAATCAAACGTGGCAGAGTTATAAAAAGACTGTTGACCCCATATTTACAGATTATAATCTGTAACAATTATTAGCCATTCACAAATATTTTTAGGAAAAATTTAGGAAACTAATTAAGTTACTTGAAAAAAATATTTCTTTTTGGATATCATGTGGTGTATATTGTTCAAAAGATATCGTAATACCGAACTCAAAAATACACTTGTTTTAATTTTAAGCATTATATTTTCAGTGATATAGTTGAAGAAGCACTGCAAAAAATATGCCCCTTCCCCCCACCCAATATTTCCGAATTACTGAAACTAAAATTATGAAAAAATTAGGGGTAGTAGGAGTTTATATAAACCTTGCAGGAAAACCACAGCGATTATCCCAGGTCACATAGTTTTTGAGAAAATCGCATTTCCTGTTACACACAAAGTTTACTTTGCAGGCATTCAGCGGGGGAGTTAAGGGATGCTCGAGGTACCTATCGACGCGGAATCATCCAAATATTGTTGACAATGATCTTCGAAAAGTTGTCTGTAATTAGCCAAGATATTAATTAAAAATCTATCTAAAATAACTCGGCACGGACCAAGGGAGCGTTGCAACTTTGCGTCCTCATTTCGAAGCTCGCTTGACACAATGTCAAGTTTAAACTTTGCACAAGGTCTTTGTTTCAGGTAAGACAAATTATAGTGATAAATAGTAAACGTTTTTCATTCCAATTGAATTCAGTTATTGAAGGCAACTATTGAAAAATAATCCATAGAATAATTCCAATACATTAAGTCAGTAGTTTTGAGACAGCAATCACTTATAACTCAATATGTACTTCATTTATAATGAAAAAACTTTTTCTATTAAAAATCACTTCAAGTATCATGCAAGTAAAAATAGCAAGCATATCAAGTAAAAATATAAGTCAGAAAATTTCGCGTTGTTGAGCGCATAATTTTATTTTATTTTATTTATTTATTTTGAAAATCGTCTTAAAATTGTCTATTGTTACATCAAATATAGACAACAATCGTTTTTTTTTTTTTAGCAACGATTTTTTATAATATTGCAGTTAGTTATTAATAAATTTATTCTACGGAACCCTTTGTATGCAAGTAAAACTCGCACCAATAATTTCGTGAAAAGAGCGAATTTTTAATGAATTTTATGTTGTAAGACAAACTAATTGAACTATTAGATGGGGGTTGAACACTAAAATAGAAGATCGAACTCACAATTTAACCCTTCGAGGACCACCGCTCCCTAAGAAATATTGATTAAATCAATTATTGTTGAAACAAATTAATTTTTATCCATACAATTAATGACACATTTTCGAAAATATTTTTCTGAAAAGACAAAATTATTTGAAAATATTTTTAATCAAGCCCTATTCAAGCGCTTAATGGAGGAGAAAAACGAATTTTAATGGAAAAAAAATTACGAATTATAACGACTTTTATGGAATTTCGTCGCGAACTTTCAGATTTGATTATACTGTAAAACGTCGCATTTTGTCGACTTCAGATGTTAAAAATATGTTATTTTAAAGGAAATGTATAATGGTGTGCCAAACATTATACTACTGTTTGAAATAACTACTTTTAACATCTGAAGTCGGAAATATGCGATGTTTAGGCATATGCAGGCGCAGGGACATCATGGCCTTGCTCTTCAACGCCGGTCACGTGATGAACTAAGAAATCTGAAACAACTGAATGGCGTTTCATTTTTCTTTCTGTTAAGGTAAATATTTTATTGACCGCGTAATCCAAATTTTTAATTAAATTTATTTCATTAAAACGTGTAATTTTAATTACTAACATAAAACAGGGATATGACGTCATTTAACTTAGGATAGGTATGTTAAGATGATTTACTTTAATAATGACGCGCTGTTCTCTTTTTCATATATAATCTGTGTAAGTGTTTAACTCTGAAATTTTGGATAAGAATTGAAGTCGACAGCATTAGTAACTTGTTAGTTATTTTTTTTTTCTATGAACATTTTTTACTAACTTGTAACTTTTTTTCATTATTTCTTTTAACTTGTATTTTTTTTTAATTGTTTGTTAACTTGTGATTTTTTTAAACCTTTTTGTTAACTTGTGATATTTTTAAAAATAATATTTATTTATTTATTTATTTATGCTAATTTGTAAATAGTTTTAGAAAATTTTGAAATTTTTTTTACTAACTTACAATTTTTTTCATTCATCTGTTACTTTTTTAAACTATTTTTTGAAAACTTTGAAATTTTTTTCACTAACTTGTAATTGTTTTAAACCTTTTTGTAATTGTTTTTAAAAAAAAGTTTGTTAACTTGTGAATTTTTTTTAATTTTTTTGTTAATTTGTGATTTTTTTTAAATTTTTGTAATTTTTTAGAAACTTTTGTAATTTTTTTTAAAAATTGTTTGCTTATATGTGAAATTTTTTTTTAAAAATTATTTTGTAAATATTTCTAGAAAACTTTGAAATTACTATTTTACTTAACTTTTATATTTTTCATTCATATGTTAATTTTTTTTTAAACTTAAAAAAAAAAAAAAAAAAATTGAAATTTTTTTCAGTAATTTGTTTTATGTTTAATAGTTCAAATTTTTATCTAATAGATAAAATGTTTATGGGATAGTTAATTATTTTAATTGTTTATTAGTATTTTCATTCAGTGTTAAAGTTTCAGACAAGGGTTTATTTAATATATCATTTTCCATAGTGTTTTTTCGAATGGTTATGTTTATGTAGGATACACAGCCGATAACTATTAGTATATTTAACTAATAACTTTGTACTTTGCATTTTTCATTCATCTGTTAATTTTACGTTTGATATTTTTACATAGTTAATTATCTTAATTAATTAATTAATTAATTAATTTAATTGATGCATTTTCATTTAACGGTAAATTTCACACAATCATGCATAGGGTTATTTATTATTTAATGTATACGAGTATTTAATTTTCTTTACTGTTTTATAATATGTAATGTTTCTGAGGGATACATATCTGATACTGTTACTGTTAGAATGTCTAAGTAATGGTGTTCAAAATATGCTGCGTAAATCGCTTGGTGTTTGAATAATCTTCTGATAAATAGTAAAGTTTACTTAGACTGTAAGGCTGTAGGTAAAAATAGTTGTTAAAAAGGAGTAGAGTGAAAGTATAGAATAAAATAATTCAAGTTTGATGTAGATAAGTATCATGGTAAATATCAATTCGCTGTTAAATTTTCAAGTTTAAGAAATTATGTGTGAACGGGGTAACTGACCCTTTAAATTCGTATAATTTCAATTAAAAGTTCGCGTAAAATCATCAAAATTAATCTAAAAGTTAATATCTACTATTTCTAAAAGCAATGGGTGAAATACTATCACATGATTTTAGTTATGTTGAAAACAGGTGTGTGAACCTCATAAGGTAATGTTAAAATGTTGTCTAATATTTGCTAGTATGAATTGAAAAATCCCTATAGCTTGGTTTCATAAACTACGTTATTTTAAATAAGAAATGTTTAGTTAAAATTAAAGTTTATAATCGTACATATTCTATCTAAACTGAAAAACTTAAATGATAGCTTTCCTACACAATGTGGATATAATAAAGAAAATTATCTTGTAGGAACTAACTAACAATAAAAAAAAAAAAACACATGCGTGTAAGTTATCTGTTTATAAAAAGGTAGTAATGTTTACTTATTGAATGATGCTAAATTCATTAAGTCTATCAAAATATAGATTAAAACTAAAACGGTAGATGAAAAATCGCTAATGCAGTTAAAATTGGTAATGTTAGCTAATTAGGGTAAGGGTAATTATGTAGAAAATCGGCCTGAACATGATAAAATTATAATATGTATGATAAATATTGTCTTAACACGGTAGAAATTAATCTGATTGCGATAAAAATTATCCAATGTATGGTAAAAACACCTATTCATTCAGAAAATTCTAATTTCTACAACTGTATTTCTGTATTTGTGAAAATATACATTTTTTTTTTTTTTTTTAAATGTTGGCTGTTTCTTCTACCTACTCGAAAATATAGGATTACTGCGTTCCTTCTTCGAACCGAAACTGTGTGACGTCATACTCTATTCAATCTCCCACCCAGGGAGCTAGAAATAAGAAGGCGAACAATGAAGATAGTCTTTCAAGATCAGAACACGGAAGGGAAATTAGTACTAATTTCACCGGTTCTTGTCGCTGGTGCTCCCGAGTGCCACTCACGTGACCTGTCAAACATGACAAATTGTCATCTGCTCTTCCTGCATTTTGGTTTCGAGCATCGTAAAGAGTTGTCAGTCGAAACCGGACATAGAGGGCGCTACACTCTACAAGTGCCCCAAAAAACGGAAACGCCGCCATACTAGGTACCGCTTTTAGTTCCATAACTAGAAACATTACCATTATTCTCCTTCTCTCTATTTTCCTGCTCCCACCCTTCAAATAAGGGGCATCGTTTTTTCACCCCTATAACCACGTAAATAAAAAGGAATGGATTTATTTCTCTAAAAACAGTGTTTCTAATCAAATTTTCTAAAATATTTAATAAACCGTGGAGTGGTTTTGTATAATAAATACGTAGGGGAAGTAATCATTAAATAGTAATGCTAAATTAATTAGAAAAACTAACAACAAAATAAGTCTAAACGATGTATGAAATTAAGCCTAAACAATATAAAAATCTGTGTGAATGTGATAAAATTACCTTGTGCATGCTAAAAATTAGCTATTTGCCTGAAATATCCTTATTTTTATATTTAAATTCATGAAAATATAGATAAATTTCGAAAGAATATGAAATAAAAACAATGAAAACTAATATGTTTATGAATTTTAACTTTGGTTTGAATCGCTGCGCCGTATAGAAAACATATTAAATCATTATTCAAATATTAAGTTACACTATATCTTATGTGAAGACTTTAAAACGTGAAATAGTCGAGATCTGTCTGTCCTATCTAAAAACAAAAGCAGAACCCTTCATATCTATATTTTAAAAATGAGTATAATTTTCGTAAAAAAAAAAATATTAATAATAATGATAATTCTCTAATATTCTGTTATAAAGTTACTGTGATCTGTTATAAATGAGTATATGAGTATATGTAGCATATCAGTTCTGTTATAAAGTATACATTAAAAAGTTGACCAAAATTAAATCAAGTAAATTAAAACTTGTGGAAACACAGGAAAATTATCGAAAACTCAATTAAATTTAATGAATTCACTAAAAATTCCACTATCTTACGATAAAATTTTGAGTGTTTCCCTATTTTATGGTTGTCTAAGGATTAAATTCATATAAATTATCTACTTACAATACAATCAAACCTCAAAACTAGAGACAAAATTCCATAAAAATCGTTAAAATTCGTATTTTTCCGCTAAAATGCGTCTTTTTCCCGCCAGAAGGCACTTCAATTGGCCTTGGTAAAAATATTTTCAAATAATTTTGTCTTATCATCAGGGAAAAATATTTAAAAAATGTGTCATTAATTGTATGGATAAAAACTAATTTGCTTTAACATTAATTGGTTTAATTAATATTTCTCAGGGTTGGTGGTCGTCAAAGTTGTGAGTTCAACCCTTTATGTTAGTGCTCATTCCCCATCTAATAGTAGTTCAATTATAGTCTGTCTAATTATACAGCATAAAATTCATTTTAAGAATTCGCCCTTTTCACGAAAAAACGTTATTCTCCCCGCTAGGGGGCACTGGAATCGGCCTTGAGGCTGCACAGCGAAAGGTGGACGGACTCTAAAGCATTTTAAAAATAAACTAGCTGACCCCGCCCGGCGTTGTCCGGGCACGTGATAATAATTTTTTTTTTAAATCAAGCTTTTATTATTTTATATCTTTAACCCGATTTTGTGTGAAATTATATTTTAAGATAAAAAATTCGCAAAAAAATATTGATATTTAGTGATAAAAGCACTCATTTTCTTGTTTTTTTTACGTAGGTCGTTTCATAGTTTTAAAATAAAAAGTTCTTTTTGTCCGAACTCTTTAAAATCTTTATTGGTGATAAATAAAACGGTTTTACAGCCCGTGTAAAAATTTCGTGAAAAAATATTGTTATCCAGTTGTAAAAGAAATGTTTTCTTCCCGCTTTTTTTTTTGTTTGTTTGTTTTCGCGTCGGTTTCTTTATTACAGCAATAAAAAAAAATAGTTCTCATCTTCCGAACTCTCTTACATTTCTATAGGTTATAAATATAACTCTCTTTAAAAGTTTGCGAAAAATATGCCTATTTAGTAGTGAAAAACATGAGTTCTTTAAAAAAAGGCTTTCAACCTCAGAGCAAAAATATATTAGGTCTATGCTTTCAATGCAATGGTACACCCCTATCTGTTTTCAATCAACCCTTTTCAATCCCTTTAGGCTAAACAGGCTAGTCAATCAGGTTTACCGTTTCTTAGCGTAGAAGCCTTCAAAAAAAAAAAGTTGACGCATGCGTAAAGAGACGATATTTGTGTGGAAATTTGACAGAATGCGCTTATCGTTTTAAATATATAGATTCTGACAAAATTAAATAGTATTTTGAATCGTCTTTTGGGACATGACAATCAAGAAATGGTGATTATCAGATTGCGATCCATCACCTTCGACGTGAAAACACAAGCATAGCGACTTGTGTAGGAATTCCTCCTCAGAGCAAAGATACTTGTAGAGTTCCTTTGTTATTTGGTCGAAAAGTTGGTTCCAGGATCAGCTCGGATTTGGGGCTTTAGATGCTGTCTGTTTTGGCGGTGATCGCTTTCTTGGCAACTTCGATTTCATTCTCGCAATAAAAATAAACGTAAATAAACAAACGAAAGTGAAACTAAACTGTTGCTTCCTTCTGCTGTTAACTTATTCTACGATTTTATCTTAGACAAAGAATAGAAATAAATTATGAGAGTCCCCACGCCCCACCCCCGGTGAAAAGAGGATTGTTTAATCTTCTGGATGGATTTTCTTTTTCTTTTTTTGCTGCTGTATTTTATTTAAATGTTATAAAATGGCTTTGCCCTTGTAATAAATGTTACTTAAATTATATTTTTTTATTAGTGATATAAGATATTAAGTACGATAACCCAAAATATTTCGAGATTTCTGTTTGGAAAGCTTAAATTTGACACAATCATTTCACGAAATGTAACAAATTAATGGCAGATTTTTTTTAAAATTCTAACAAGAACGAAAAATCATGCGTCAAGCATAGATTACGTAACATTTTCCAACGCTTCCAAAAATAATTTTACAAATCATTACCGTTTAATAAGCTGAAAGATAACATCTAAGTAAACAATTTGGAAAACGCATAACATATTTAAAAAGTAATTTCAGGAATTTCCAACATATATTTCCAACATATACAATATTCGGAAAAATATCCGAATACTTTTATTCAGCCCTGTATATGATCTATAGATTTGTATATATACTACATAGGATGCTAAATTTTAGTTTAGTTAGGAAACGCGTAGCATAGTTTAAAATTCTTCTTCTGGAGTTTCTTTCAATAAACGGAAATGTGTTCGCGAACTTTTGTGCTGCCCTGTATATGAAATACAGAATTTATAAGCACCAAGTAATAGACAAAAAGTGAGTTAAATTTAAAATCGCGTTCAGCAACTTAAAACGCACTTCCAGGAATTATTGTTAACAGACAGTAAAGAATTCTTTTGTGTGTCCCTGTAAATGAACGATGACGGCTATACACACAATATTCTGCAGTAAGCCTCTTGTAACGCACCTTAGTGATATATATCAATTTCAATGCGTTTAAAATATAGTGAAACATTATTCAATTAAACCGCAAACGATTTTTCTCCATAGACGTAATATAACGGAATTATTTTGACAGTCCCTGTAAAGTAAATATAAGTGCTATGCACACCCTATTCCATATTAAGCTTCTTGTAATGCACCTTAGTGATATATATCAATTAAAATGTATTTGAAATTGTGTAACATCATTAAAATAAACCGCAAATGATTTTTCTCCATAGACCGTAATGTAACGGAATTCTTTTGAGTGTCCCTGTAAAAAAAAACTTTAAGTGCTACACACTTCAGTTGAAATAGGGAACATGCTATAGATAACGACAATAACATATAAAAATTGCAGGGCAATTCGAGCATATTTACGGGAGTTAGAACGCGGACAGACGGCCATACGGCAGACAAACCGAAGTCATAAACACTTTTAACTAGGTTGGGCAGTGTTAAAAATGCATTAAATTTTGCAGGCATTATTAAAATAACAGAAAATCGAACATGATTTACAGTATCTCTCTCTCTCTCTCTCTCTCTCTCTTCTTCTTCTTCTTCTTCTTTTTTTTTTTTTTTTTTTCAATTCCTTCTATTAGCTCACACTCTCTATATATTTATATATCTTGTTCAAATTTTCAATCGTTAATAAAATATTTTCTATTCATCCTATCAAGTTCAAATAAATTTTTTTTAACTTGTATTGGATGACAATTGATGTTAATACAGTTTTTTCAAATATTAATTCATTAATTAAATTTAATTAAATAATTTTAATTTTATATTTCATTTCTGTTCAAAAGTATAGACTCACTCCATATTTATAGTCTCACCTTCACACGTAAAAAGATAATGGGGCTGTTCACGGACGAAGATCAGGCGGCTCGCGGGCGAAGGAGACTATAAATGTGGAGTGAATCTATACTTTTGAACAGAAATGAAGTATAAAACTGAAATTAAATAATAAAATTTAATTAATTAATTAATATTTGAAAAAAACTGTATTATCGTTAACTGTAACATCGCTATGGCACTTTATTGTGAAGAGTAGTGGGAAAACGAGAGTTCAAGGACAGCCGGAGGATTTGAGGATCCGCTCCTCCGGCCGGAGGCACCACCGCTCCTCCGACCGCTCCTCCGGCTGCACCGATCCTCCGGCTGCACCGATCCTCCGGCTGCAACGATCCTCTGGCTGAAACGATCCTCCGGCTGCACCGATCCTCCGGCTGCACCGATCCTCCGGCGGGGAAAAATAATTTTCTACTGTAACACGAGGGGTGAAAATAAGAACTCTAAGAAAAGGTTAAATGGACAAGATTATCATACTATAAGATGAATATTGATTTTATACACTAATTTTGAATGACAAACACCTTAATGAGTATCACTAATTAAGCGAAACAATGGAAAAATATCAACTTTAACGAAAAAAGCAGATTTCTTAAGAATTTTTCAACTATAAGATGACGATATCAACTTATATGAAGAAATTTAAACTTACATTTTAGTTTTTGAACAATGGACACCTTAATGAGAATAATAATTAAGCAAAATAAAATAACAATTTTAATGAAACTGCTGATTTCTTATGAATTTTTCAACTATAACATGAGAATATCAAACTATAAGATGGATTTTAAACTTATGTTATAGTTTCTGAACAATGGACACCTTAATGAGTATAATAATTAAGCAAAAGAAAATATTACTTTTAACGAAAATGATGATTTCCTATGAATTTTTCAACTATAAGATGTGGATATCAAATCATAAGCAGTAGAATAAACATATATAATCATTTTAAATGACGAACATTTTAATGAGTATTACTAATTAGACGAAACAATTGAAAAATATCAATTGTAAGGTATAAAGCTGATTTTTTAAGAATTTTTCAAGTATAAGATGAGAATATCAACTTATAAGAGGAAATTACACTTATATTTTTTTGTTTTTCAACCGTAATACACAGAAAATATTCAAAATTTGAATGAATTTTATACCTAATCAATTGATTTTCCGCACAATAATAGGAGTTTTAACAACCATTATCTAATTTTACTGTGTATACTTTATTTAATTCTGTTTAGACGTACGTAATATAATCTTTTTATATCATTTACACTTGAAATAAGAACCATATTTAAATAAAAACCAGTTGTTTATTTATTCTTAATACGCAAACTTTTTTTTTCTTTCCTAAAATGTAGCATTTCTGAGGAGGGATAATAATTCCACCCCACATTCTAAGGAAAAGGGGAGCATAACAATGACCGTCTAGGTCACAACTTTTACTATAATATAAATATTATTCGCTATCAATGTTTACAAAAAATCCATGTTGGAAGATAGATATGAGTTATATTTTAATAAAGTTTACCCTCCTCCATCTTCTACACGATGCTAACAATTATACAAAACAAAAGAAATACCGATTTTTAACGAAAAAGGGTAAATTTTAATGAATTTTACACAAGTTTTCGGTATTATTGTACACTAACAGGTATGATTTTATTTCTTAGGTGATTACAATACAGAGAAAAGTATTCACCTTTAGATTACTTTTCGTGAAATATTTAACAGTAATTATATAAACTCCTGTTTACATCACTAATTTACATTTGAAAATAAGGATTTAGAGGATAAAATAAATAATCTTAACTTACGCAATTCCAATGATTTTATACCGTGTTTTTCACGAGTTTTATATTAATTAGTAATTTTATATTAATTAACTTTGAATATTTTCTGTGATATGGTTAATCCATTTTTATCACAGAAATACCAGTACCTAAAATTTCACTTAAACTCATATTCTAAGTATTAATAATTCACTTATAACTTTACTTTTAGTTATACTTTTACTTGAAACCATGTGAACTTGTAGAACCCTGCTTACGCATATGGAGTTTAGTACATCACACTGTTATCTAAATGAATATGAATACCTTATTGTTTTAAATTTTCCAATTTTAACAGAATATGCACGAATATAAACTTTAATTTTATCTAAACATTTTATTTCAAATAGCCTAGTTTATGAAAACGATACATATTACCAAATATTAGACAACATTTTAACATGAACTTAGATACTGATCACATACCTATTTTAGCATAATTTATTAGCATACATAGCATTTCATCCATTTCTTTCAGAAATATACATATAAAATTATGGATTTACCGAGTATAT
This sequence comes from Maratus michaelseni, assembly GCA_963931845.1. Classification (NCBI taxonomy): domain Eukaryota; kingdom Metazoa; phylum Arthropoda; class Arachnida; order Araneae; family Salticidae; genus Maratus; species Maratus michaelseni. Next base: position 192,625,262 of record OZ007591.1, read on the forward strand.
ATCCAATTTTAGCTTTCACTTACCAATTTTTTACACCATTTCAATGATTTCAATGATTTCAAGCTATATTTTATATCACAGAAACGAAAAAATAATTGAATACAGACGCGAGTAAATAATATTTGTATTGTATTTTCCATTCAAATATTTGAAACTCAAGTTAAAATTTATGTTATAAGTATTGATATCCACTTTTAGTTATACTTTTACTTGAAACCATATGAACTTGTAGAACCTTGCTTACGCATATGGAGTTTAGTACACACTGTTATCTAAATGAATATGAATATCTTATTGTTTTAAATTTTCCAATTTTAACAGAATATACACGAATATAAACTTTAAGTTTATCTAAACATTCTATTTCAAATACCCTAGTTTATGAAAACGATACATATTACCAAATATTAGACATTTTAACATAAACTTAGATACTGATCACATACCTATTTTAGCATAACTTATTAACATGCAATAGCATTTTATCCATTCCTTTCAGAAATATACATATAAATATATGGATTTAACGAGTAAATGTCCAATTTTAGCTTGCATTTAGTGATTTTTTACACCATTCCAATGATTTCGAGCTATTTTATATCACAGAAACGGAAACATATTTGAACATAAACGCCTGTAAAATAATATTTGAACCGTGTTTCCTATTCAAAAATTCAAATGTCAAATTAAAATTTATGTTCTATCACTTATCAACTATTTATCCCACATAACTTTTACCATACAAACATCGTAGAAATTAAATATACGTTAAATGAAAATAATAAATTGTAAGTACCTAAAAATATCAAACACAAAATCTATTAATCAAAACTTAAAAAATTAAAAAAAATAAGTTTTTACGAAGTTAAAAAAAAAATTACAAATGAAAAAAAAAATTTACAAATGAAAAAAAAAATTTACAAATGAAAAAAAAAATCTACAAATGAAAAAAAAATTTACAAATGAAAAAAAAATTACAAATGAAAAAAATTTACAAATGAAAAAAAAAATTACAAAATTTAAAAAAAAGTTTTTCCAAAAAAAATGTTAAAAAAAAATATTTTACAAAATAAAAAAATAAAAAAGTTTTTTAAATAAAAAAAAAGAAAAAAAATTACAAAGGTTTAATATATTACAAAAAGTACCCATTTTTTACAAAAATTAAAAAAAATTACAAAATTTTTAAAAAATTAGAAGTTTAATTGATATTATTACCACTATCACTTCTCAGAATTTAGCAGCCTAGAATTTTGTACACTATATATTTTTAATACTATAAAGAAAATTTCAACTGCAATTGTACCAACACTATTATTAAGTTCGCATAAACCAAATTTTATACTGTATTTAGCGAATTTCCAATTAACATCTTCCGTGTAGAGTAACTTTTTCCTCTAACATTTGAAATCGTGTATATCTGCTACTTTCATATTTATAATTAATATTTCAGAATTAAGACCATACTAGCCATTTTAATATAAGACCATATTTAAGCAAGATTCCATGATAAAGCTTATTATACTGATTATTTTTATTTAGTACGCATGCGCAGTTTTGTCACATGATCACTTTTAACTGATGATAATATAAAATTTTGAAAAGTGATGCAGAGGTTCTCATTTCCCAAGTCAAATTCTTGCAGATGACTATTCAGATGACTGTATATGTATAGCTCCAGTAAATTTCCTGATTTTAACCCAGTTGGGGAAACAATTTCTCTGTTAACGAATAAAGTAAGTTGTACTATATCATTGTAAAACATCAATAAATGATTATTTATCTATTAAATATTTTCTAAGTATATAATTATATTTCTTTTATTGTATAGATGTTACACCAAGATGAATCAAAACAGCAGAAACTCTCTTTACCAGAAATGGATACCCCGGATGATTCATCGTCACCACATATAGAGTTAAAGAATAATATACATGTGAGTACTTATATGTGATATATTAGAATACATATATTAAACATAATTAGAGTGAATTTACAATAAAATATTGTACCAGATGTTCTATAAAATGTGATTTTTTTTTCGTCTACAGTGTTAGAAGGAATTCTAAATATATGCATTTATTTCTCTTGCAGATGTGTTCCACTTGTAACAAATACTTTTCAACTAAATGGAATTTAAAAGAACATATACAAACCCATACTAGTGAATAACCATATACTTGTAATCATCGTCAAAAATCATCTACAAGAAAGCGTGAATTATCTTTTACTAGAAAATACAGACCATCAGTTCATATGAAAACATATCCTGTTAAAAAATTGTTTCAGTGTGAAAAGTGTGAGAAAATATTCGTTATTCGTAATAAACTGAATAGACATATGACTGTTATGTTGAACTTGTCGAAGATAGTATCCCAAATCATATTGAAGATGGATATTCAAAAATTAACCAGTAGTTTGAAGAATTTAACAGTCAAAGATCAGATTGGATACTTCGAAAAATTGACTGTATAGAACATAAACCAACATAACATTTACCCAAACTACTCATGCAGCATTATTGATTTGACATATGATATCCAAAAAGTGAAATTTGTAAAGAAAAATCCAAAGTGTTGTAAAGAATTTTATTGATATAATTGATAAAATGTATTGAAGAGAAATTGATATAAATGTAGACAACATTCACAATGTATTGTTTAAATACCCATAATAATAAAAAATGTATCTATACACATCTGTGTTTATTTTTATAAAACATATTTCATTGTTAAAATACATTGTATAATTTTTAACATGAAATTTCTACATGACAGTAAATAACTAATTTTGCTTTACGTAAGACTTGAGATTTATCATAACTTGTTCAACGAAACAACATTTTCCCCAATGAATATCCAGTTTACGCACATACATATGAAAATCAACTTTTGATAATACTATACATCAGATTAATGAAAAATATATAAAATTCATTAAAAAAATGTTTTTACAAATTAAAAATTAAAAATTTTTTACAAATTTAAAAAAAAAAATTTACAAATTAAAAAAAAAAGTTTTTACATATATAAAAAGTTTCTACAAAGTTAAAAAAAAAAAGTTTTTACAAACTAAAAAAAAAAAAGTTATAAAAAAAAAGTTTACAAAACTAAAAAAAAAAAATTAACAAAAAAAAAAAATAATAAATCTTTCAAGTTTTTCTAAAAATATTTACATATTAACAAAAATTTACTCAAAAGTCAGAACCAGACCTTTGTCTAACATAGCATTTTTTCGACTTCAGTTGTTAAAATCATAGTGTTAGCGCTGTGAAAATACAAAATAATACCTTCAAATGGTAAGCTATGTTGGATCCAATATATGGTATATTAAGAAACATTTGTGATTTCGGCAAATTAAATATGCATGAGAAAACCATTAATGTATCAGCAACTGATGGGACTCATTTTGCTGATGTTATATCAATCTATAAATCTGGAAATTACCGACAGTAACAGTAACCAAAGACTAACAGACAGAGATGCTTTAAGGGTGTTGACATTACAGACAGATACAAGAAACAATTTATATCAGTCTTAATCAAATAAAAAAGCTTCAGAGTTTCCTTTAGATTTACCTACTGAAGTGTAGATAACTGAAAACATATCCATCGGTTCAGAAGTGACTAATATAACAGCAAAGTATACAGATAATGGGTATCGCGGACTTTTAGTTTATGTTATCACTTCAAGTGATGAATACTGCTGATTTCGGATAGATATGCATACTAGTAAATTATATGATGAGTCGAAAATGAACCGAGAATTCATATCGGAGTATAACTTAAACATGTGTATCTGCTTATGACTTGAAAAATTCACGACATTCTACAACGACTGATTTCAAATTACACAACCAATAAAATATTTACCTTCAAGGAAAAAAAATGAAACCCCATTCAACTGTTTCGGATATCCAAGTTGATCACGTCATCGATGTTGAACAGCAGGATCAGGCCTAAATCTAACATCCCATTTTTTCTCGATTTCGGTTGTTTAAAGTTCTTATTTTAAAGAAATGTACAATGGTTAGGCAACCATTATACTACTCTTTAAAGTAACACTTTAAACAATCGAAATCGAGAAAAAATGGGATGTTAGATTTAGGCCTGATCCTGCTGTTCAACATCGATGACGTGATCAACTTGGATATCCGAAACAGTTGAATGGGGTTTCATTTTTTTTCCTTGAAGGTAAATATTTTATTGGTTGTGTAATTTGAAATCAGTCGTTGTAGAATGTCGTGAATTTTTCAAGTCATAAGCAGATACACATGTTTAAGTTATACTCCGATATGAATTCTCGGTTCATTTTCGACTCATCATATATTTTACTAGTATGCATATCTATCCGAAATCAGCAGTATTCCTCACTTGAAGTGATAACATAAACTAAAAGTCCGCGATACCCATTATCTGTATGCTTTGCTGTTATATTAGTCACTTCTGAACCGATGGATATGTTTTCAGTTATCTACACTTCAGTAGGTAAATCTAAAGAAAACTCTGAAGCTTTTTTATTTGATTAAGACTGATATAAATTGTTTCTTGTATCTGTCTGTAATGTCAACACCCTTAAAGCATCTCTGTCTGTTAGTCTTTGGTTACTGTTACTGTCGGTAATTTCCAGATTTATAGATTGATATAACATCAGCAAAATGAGTCCCATCAGTTGCTGATACATTAATGGTTTTCTCATGCATATTTAATTTGCCGAAATCACAAATGTTTCTTAATATACCATATATTGGATCCAACATAGATTACCATTTGAAGGTATTATTTTGTATTTTCACAGCGCTAACACTATGATTTTAACAACTGAAGTCGAAAAAATGCTATGTTTTACATAGGTCTGGTTCTGACTTTTGAGTAAATTTTTGTTAATATGTAAATATTTTTAGAAAAACTTGAAATATTTATTATTTTTTTTTGTTAATTTTTTTTTTTTAGTTTTGTAAACTTTTTTTTAGTTTGTAAAAACTTTTTTTTTAACTTTGTAGAAACTTTTTTTTATATATGTAAAAACTTTTTTTTTTAATTTGTAAATTTTTTTTTTTTTAATTTGTAAAAAATTTTTTATTTTTTATTTGTAAAAACATTTTTTTAATGAATTTTATATATTTTTCATTAATCTGATGTATAGTATTATCAAAAGTTGATTTTCATATGTATGTGCGTAAACTGGATATTCATTGGGGAAAATGTTGTTTCGTTGAACAAGTTATGATAAATCTCAAGTCTTACGTAAAGCAAAATTAGTTATTTACTGTCATGTAGAAATTTCATGTTAAAAATTATACAATGTATTTTAACAATGAAATATGTTTTATAAAAATAAACACAGATGTGTATAGATACATTTTTTATTATTATGGGTATTTAAACAATACATTGTGAATGTTGTCTACATTTATATCAATTTCTCTTCAATACATTTTATCAATTATATCAATAAAATTCTTTACAACACTTTGGATTTTTCTTTACAAATTTCACTTTTTGGATATCATATGTCAAATCAATAATGCTGCATGAGTAGTTTGGGTAAATGTTATGTTGGTTTATGTTCTATACAGTCAATTTTTCGAAGTATCCAATCTGATCTTTGACTGTTAAATTCTTCAAACTACTGGTTAATTTTTGAATATCCATCTTCAATATGATTTGGGATACTGTCTTCGACAAGTTCAACATAACAGTCATATGTCTATTCAGTTTATTACGAATAACGAATATTTTCTCACACTTTTCACACTGAAACAATTTTTTAACAGGATGTGTTTTCATATGAACTGATGGTCTGTATTTTCTAGTAAAAGATAATTCACGCTTTCTTGTAGATGATTTTTGACGATGATTACAAGTATATGGTTTTTCACTAGTATGGGTTTGTATATGTTCTTTTAAATTCCATTTACTTGAAAAGTATTTGTTACAAGTGGAACACATCTGCAAGAGAAATAAATGCATATATTTAGAATTCCTTCTAACACTATAGACGAAAAAAAAAATCACATTTTATAGAACATCTGGTACAATATTTTATTGTAAATTCACTCTAATTATGTTTAATATATGTATTCTAATATATCACATATAAGTACTCACATGTATATTATTCTTTAACTCTATATGTGTTGACGATGAATCATCCGGGGTATCCATTTCTGGTAAAGAGAGTTTCTGCTGTTTTGATTCATCTTGGTGTAACATCTATACAATAAAAGAAATATAATTATATACTTAGAAAAGATTTAATAGATAAATAATCATTTATTGATGTTTTACAATGATATAGTACAACTTACTTTATTCGTTAACAGAGAAATTGTTTCCCCAACTGGGTTAAAATCAGGAAATTTACTGGAGCTATACATATACAGTCATCTGAATAGTCATCTGCAAGAATTTGACTTGGGAAATGAGAACCTCTGCATCACTTTTCAAAATTTTATATTATCATCAGTTAAAAATGATCATGTGACAAAACTGCGCATGCGTACTAAATAAAAATAATCAGTATAATAAGCTTTATCATGGAATCTTGCTTAAATATGGTCTTATATTAAAATGGCTAGTATGGTCTTAATTCTGAAATATTAATTATAAATATGAAAGTAGCAGATATACACGATTTCAAATGTTAGAGGAAAAAGTTACTCTACACGGAAGATGTTAATTGGAAATTCGCTAAATACAGTATAAAATTTGGTTTATGCGAACTTAATAATAGTGTTGGTACAATTGCAGTTGAAATTTTCTTTATAGTATTAAAAATATATAGTGTACAAAAGTCTAGGCTGCTAAATTCTGAGAAGTGATAGTGGTAATAATAGCAATTAAACTTCTAATTTTTTAAAAATTTTGTAATTTTTTTTAATTTTTGTAAAAAATGGGTACTTTTTGTAATATATTAAACCTTTGTAAATTTTTTTCTTTTTTTTATGTAAAAAACTTTTTTATTTTTTTATTTTGTAAAATATTTTTTTTTTAACATTTTTTTTGGAAAAACTTTTTTTTTTAATTTTTTAATTTTTTTTCATTTGTAAATTTTTTTTTTCATTTGTAAATTTTTTTTCATTTGTAATTTTTTTTTCATTTGTAAATTTTTTTTTTCATTTGTAGATTTTTTTTTTCATTTGTAAATTTTTTTTTTCATTTGTAAATTTTTTTTTTCATTTGTAATTTTTTTTTTTAACTTCGTAAAAACTTATTTTTTTTAATTTTTTAAGTTTTGATTAATAGATTTTGTGTTTGATATTTTTAGGTACTTACAATTTATTATTTTCATTTAACGTATATTTAATTTCTACGATGTTTCTATGGCAAAAGTTATGTGGGATAAATAGTTGATAAGTGATAGAACATAAATTTTAATTTGAGATTTGAATTTTTGAATAGGAAACACGGTTCAAATATTATTTTACAGGCGTTTATGTTCAAATATGTTTCCGTTTCTGTGATATAAAATAGCTCGAAATCATTGGAATGGTGTAAAAAATCACTAAATGCAAGCTAAAATTGGACATTTACTCGTTAAATCCATATATTTATATGTATATTTCTGAAAGGAATGGATAAAATGCTATTGCATGTTAATAAGTTATGCTAAAATAGGTATGTGATCAGTATCTAAGTTTATGTTAAAATGTCTAATATTTGGTAATATGTATCGTTTTCATAAACTAGGGTATTTGAAATAGAATGTTTAGATAAACTTAAAGTTTATATTCGTGTATATTCTGTTAAAATTGGAAAATTTAAAACAATAAGATATTCATATTCATTTAGATAACAGTGTGTACTAAACTCCATATGCGTAAGCAAGGTTCTACAAGTTCATATGGTTTCAAGTAAAAGTATAACTAAAAGTGGATATCAATACTTATAACATAAATTTTAACTTGAGTTTCAAATATTTGAGGAAAATACAATACAAATATTATTTACTCGCGTCTGTATTCAATTATTTTTTCGTTTCTGTGATATAAAATATAGCTTGAAATCATTGAAATGGTGTAAAAAATTGGTAAGTGAAAGCTAAAATTGGATATATACTCGATAAATCCATAATTTTATATGTATATTTCTGAAAGAAATGGATGAAATGCTATGTATGCTAATAAATTATGCTAAAATAGGTATGTGATCAGTATCTAAGTTCATGTTAAAATGTTGTCTAATATTTGGTAATATGTATCGTTTTCATAAACTAGGCTATTTGAAATAAAATGTTTAGATAAAATTAAAGTTTATATTCGTGCATATTCTGTTAAAATTGGAAAATTTAAAACAATAAGGTATTCATATTCATTTAGATAACAGTGTGATGTACTAAACTCCATAAGCGTAAGCAGGGTTCTACAAGTTCACATGGTTTCAAGTAAAAGTATAACTAAAAGTAAAGTTATAAGTGAATTATTAATACTTAGAATATGAGTTTAAGTGAAATTTTAGGTACTGGTATTTCTGTGATAAAAATGGATTAACCATATCACAGAAAATATTCAAAGTTAATTAATATAAAATTACTAATTAATATAAAACTCGTGAAAAACACGGTATAAAATCATTGGAATTGCGTAAGTTAAGATTATTTATTTTATCCTCTAAATCCTTATTTTCAAATGTAAATTAGTGATGTAAACAGGAGTTTATATAATTACTGTTAAATATTTCACGAAAAGTAATCTAAAGGTGAATACTTTTCTCTGTATTGTAATCACCTAAGAAATAAAATCATACCTGTTAGTGTACAATAATACCGAAAACTTGTGTAAAATTCATTAAAATTCACCCTTTTTCGTTAAAAATCGGTATTTCTTTTGTTTTGTATAATTGTTAGCATCGTGTAGAAGATGGAGGAGGGTAAACTTTATTAAAATATAACTCATATCTATCTTCCAACATGGATTTTTTGTAAACATTGATAGCGAATAATATTTATATTATAGTAAAAGTTGTGACCTAGACGGTCATTGTTATGCTCCCCTTTTCCTTAGAATGTGGGGTGGAATTATTATCCCTCCTCAGAAATGCTACATTTTAGGAAAGAAAAAAAAAGTTTGCGTATTAAGAATAAATAAACAACTGGTTTTTATTTAAATATGGTTCTTATTTCAAGTGTAAATGATATAAAAAGATTATATTACTATGGGGAAGTTGTCGTGTTCCTTTATGCATATAGAAGAGTTATCGTGGGAAGTAAGTTCAGGGGGTGATTATTGAGACGATGTCAAAGTTGGCGAATCCTTTGAAAAGACCTAAAGGATTTACTTTTACGGAGTGAAACAATTTGTTAAAACAAGAAGGTATAGTGGCACTTGGTTGTTTTGGCAATCCGCAGAGTGCGTTTCCTGGGTACTGAAGTACTAAATTGGAGTGTAGTTTTCCCTTTTATTTTGTATGGTGAAGCAAGGAAGACGAAAATCACATCACTAGAGTTAATGTTCTTTAATTGGAGAATGATGTCACACTTCACAATCTTCCACAATAGTGATATTTTGATCAATCAAAGTTTCAGATTTTTTTTAAATGAATCTGATGAATATTGGTGAGGTGACATTTTAAATTTAAAGCCAGAGGTGAAGAACACAAACGCGATCCAAAGAATAATCCAGAAATGCTGTTGAACAGGTCCGATCAAGTTCACGTAATCCAAAGAGTTTTCAAGCCATCAAGAGGATTTTTCATTATAAAACCAAAGGGTGGCCAAAGGGGCCAAGACATTTTTAGACGTTTATGAGATGAAGATCAGAGGGCAAGTGTTCTATCCGATATGAAAGTGGGCGCAAGGAAAAACACGCCAAGCGAGATACATTTCAAGCCAAGAGAATCGCATTTTTTTGCGTGGGAAATGTAACCGTTACTTATATACATATCAACTTCATAATTGACGTCATTGGAAGGGAAAAATCTTTTGGCGAAGATTGCACTTTGGCTAAAAAGAGAGATTAAGAATTTTACCGTTAATTATTGTTTTGGGAATAGGGCTTTCGAGGAATGCAGCAAAGGCGCCGTTTAAATGTTATAGACATCTGGAACAATATGCGAGACAAAGCTGACCATGAAAAGGAAAACATTTTATGCCTTGTATAATTTCATTTCTTTTGATATGTGGGAGACCGAATAAGTACGTTAATGATAATTTAAAAACAATATGCATGATTTTGACTAAAAGTCTTTCGTTGAAAGAGAAAGATAAAAAGGGTGCGCTTTTTAACTGCCGGGAATGTATATGAATTACGATTATGCAGAAAGGGGAAAATATATTTGATAAAATACATAAAATATAGATTGCTTTAATTTTTTGAAAGGAATATATATGGTATCTTTACCATATATATATCACCCCTTCACAAGATTTTGAAAAATTTAGAATGTCACCCTGTAAATATAATACAAAATATCAAAGCAGAAAATTAATAATAATAATAAAATAAGTATGCATACAATAATGTAAATAATAATATGTAGTACTACAATAATATCTTCATATTAGTATAATAAATGGCCATAGATTTTCAAATTGCAGCAAAATATACTTTTAAAGTCTTTGAAAAGTCTTTTATCCATATTAGAACTAATGTTAGCTGCAAACATATCTTTTTTTTGTTTGTTTTCTTGCAAGTTTATTCATTTTACAATATGATGGTGCACCTATATAAATAAACTCTTAATTGTTCATTTTTTTTTTTAACACAGTCTTTAAAAAGAGTTCAAGAATGAAAAATTACAGCTGCATTTTTCTTTGAAGGTTTTCTCACGTGATTTTATTTATCAACAAACATGAGCATGCTAAATGAGTCTTTAGTGCACAAAATTTTTTGTATTTGCTTAAAAAGTTCACAAGTTTGCACTATATTATTAAAAATCTTAAATGAAATGTAAATACAAAAATTTCAAAATAAAAGAAACACAATTACAATTATACAATGATAATATAGAGATTATAAAGATTATAAAGATACATATATAAAATATTAAACGTAAAAAAAGTTTTCGTGTAAAGACACAGGAGAGATAATAATGATGCAAGACATGGGCATCGAAAAAAATATCTCCCCTTAAACTTGTTGTAATAACAAGGAAGAGACCGCAGTTTAGGACATTGGTCATAATCGGGACAGGGCGTATTTAGGGAGAGGGGTTTATTTTTGGTAAAACCCCCCTTGCTCCGCACATATTTGGAAACTCCGCCTATGATTGGAGCGACTCGGGTTCATCTACGGGTTTGAAAAAATAGTAAAATTGGGTATACCAATTTTAACAAAGTTTTGCTCTCATACACAATGGAATAAAGACCCCCACATGGGTAATAATTTTGAACGGGGCTTATTCCGCAAGGGCGAATAAAAACTAAAAAAAAATGCAAAATAAATCAGTTTTTTTTGTTCAAAAACCTAAAAATCCTTCCATAGACACGTTCTAGAGTGAAGAGAGCATAAAGTCACATTCGGGATAAATATATATTGTTTCGAAAATTAAATTCTCAAAATAATTCATTTATTTTAAGTTATTTAAAAATTCAAAGATTAAATTAAAAGGAAACTGGGTATTAAATTCAAATGAGATAATTAATTTGATTTTTTTTTTTTTTTTTTTTTTTTTTTTTTTTTTTTTACAAAATGCTAAGTATACTTACAAATGCAGAGAGTGTTAATATAATTATCAAATGTTTAAATTTATAACAATACCTATTATTCTTAATTTATATTATCTATATATTTTATTTATTTATTTATTTATCCATTTATTTATTTATTTTTATTTTTATTTTATTTTTTTAACAGGATTTTAAATTATACGAACTTGCTAAACAAGAATATGGGTGGAAAAAAATCTTTTGCCAAATAAACAAGTTCTGCAGTACTGCTACATAACACATAAACAATCGACCAGCCATATCACAATAAAAACAAATAATACAATACTACATAACATGCATGCATAAATACACCTGTTACCATGGATAAGGAGCATTTATGAATCTGGCAACAGAAAATTTTATATTCATATTAATATTTTATCACCTTTCGAGGACGTAAATTATAGGATTGAGCACTTTGTTCAATATTGTTATTACTAGGAGTATTGTTATGAACATTATGATAATTTAAGTCAAATAAATGGTTATTTCTAGGAGGTGCAAGTAAAAGTCTGTCTATATGAACTCTGAAAATTGAATTGTTAATATGAGAATTCAGTTGTTGAATTGAAAAAGAAACAGGTGAGTGTTTCTTTACAACTACATAAGGTCCTGTATACCTTGGCTTAAATTTATCTGATGATTTTAGGTATACAATGTCTTTCTCAGTAATTGGCCTGAGTTTTGCCTTTTTTTTATGATATTCGTTTCTTTTAATTTGAGATGCTTTTATGTTGTCATAAGCTTTGTTGTAAATACCATTTAAATCATGAAGGAGATTGTAAAAGTCTACATTTTGGTCTAGAAAGGGTTGATTAGCATTTAAATCATATGTATCAAATATTAGAGATAATTCGCGTCCAAAATGTAAAAGATTCGGAGAGAAAGAAGTAGAAGAATGTTTAGAACCATTATAGAGATTTTTATGAATAGCAATGGCATTTTCAAAGGAATGTCCTTCTTTCATTAAAGTATTGATTGAGTATTTAAGAGATGTGTTTATCCTCTCGCTTATAGAATTGCTAGCTGGGTGTGAGACAGAAGAGTGATTTATTTTAATACCTAGAGTATTATTTAAAGTATTATACACATAAGAACGAAATTGGGGCCCAAGGTCTGATAATACGCAGGCAGGGCGCCCGAAAGTTGTCATATAGGCAAATAAACACTTTACAATTTTAGGTGCAGTTGTATTGTAGAGAGGGTACAGTTCAATATGTCGAGAAAAATGATCCGTAACTGTGAGAATAGTTTGACCGTTTTTAAAAGGACCAACAAGATCAATTGAAATGGTGTTTCCTGGTTGTTTAGGGGTATATGTTGGTTGAAGTGGGGCATTAGGTATACGATGATGTTTAGCCTGAAGACATAATAAACAAGAAGATACATAATTTAAAGTATCGGTGTACATACCTTTCCAACAATACCGTGAAGAGAGGAATTCATATGTTTTAGCTAAACCAAAATGAGATAGATGGGATATTGTTAAAACTTTAGGTTTTAAAGAATTGGGAACCATAATTACATACACGAAAGTATTATCCGCAACATTACTTTTTTTTAACATTAAAACTTTAGAATCAGGATGAATGAAATAAGATGGAAATTTTTTTGAAGAACCTGATTTTAAAATCTCTTCATATATTGGAGCTAATTGTGGATCTTTTAATTGTTCTTGGACAAAAGTTTCATTAGAAATTTCAAGCAAAGCATCTTTTTTATTTTTACTATTAATGACTAAGCAATTCACAATTTTGTTGTTGTTATTTTCCTCAAAATCATTTTCAACAATAGGTAATGCCTGTTTATCTTCAGAAATGAGATTAGGATTAGAATTCAAAGTTTCAATATTTTCTTCAGTAAATTCGCATCGGGATAAATAATCTGCTAGAACATTAGAAACACCTGGAATATGTTTAAAAGTAAAAGTGAATTTTGATAGCTGCATGAGCCAGCGAGTGGTGATATCTGCCGGATTAGTGGTTTTTTTGTATTTATCAAGAGGTTTACTGTCCGATAAAATTATGAAAGGACGATTATAGATATAGTAATTGAAAGCATTTACAGATTTTACAATGGCCATAAGTTCTAATTTTAAAGCTGGATATTTCTTTTCGGAGGGTTTGAGAGATTTTGAGAAGTATGAGACAGGAAGCAACTGATTATTATGCTCTTGTAATAATACACCAGAAATAGCGATACCCGAAGCGTCCGTGTTCACGTAAAATTCTTTGTCCCAATCTGGTAGACGTACCATTGGTGGTTGAAAAAAGATTTTTTGAATATTATGAAACACATTTTGATGCACCTCTGTCCATTTAAAAGTTGAGGACGGTTTTGATAAGTCTATGAGGGGCTGAATAAGTTTAGAAAATTCTGGAATTAAACTCTTATAAAAAGTAGCTAGTCCTACAAAACTTCTTACCTGCTTTTTTGTTTTTGGAACAGGAAATGACTTAATTTTTAGAATATTAGCTTGAATTGGAGAAATAGTGTGGTTATGAATATGAAAACCAAGATAATCAATATTATTCTTGTGAAAAGAACATTTAGAAGGTGACAAAGTCAAGTTGTATTTTCCTAAGATTTCAAGAATTTTTGTTAGTTTATCGTACGTTTCCTGAAATGAGTTAGAGCCAAAAATTAAATCATCTTGATAGGCATAAATTCCTTCTAACTGCATTTCATCCAATAAACTATCCATAAGGGCTTGAAAATATGCACTTGCATTTTTTAATCCAAAACAGAGTCTTTTATATTTAAATGAACCGAACATAGACGTGAAAGTGACCTTATCCTGATATTCTGAAGGAAGGTCAATTTGATGGTAGGCCTGTTGGAAATCAAGGGACGTGAAAAATTTATATTTAGATAAGTTGGAAATAATATTTTGTATTTTAGGGAGAGGGTATGAAGAAGATTGTACAACTGTGTTTAACATCCGTAAATCCAAGGCAAGACGAAATTTTTGTGTACCTGATCCATCAGGTTTTTTTCTGACAAGAAGGATTGGACAAGACCATTCCGAACATGAGCGTTCAATGATACCTGTATCAACTAATTGGTTTATTTGTGTTAATGCTTCTTTTTGAAGTGCTTGAAGAATTGGAAAAGGAAGTGTTTTAATTGGGAAATCGTTAATAAATTTAATGTTTGGTTTAAATTTATCAGTATGACCTAACGTTTTCATAGATTTTGAGAAAACAGCAGAATTATTCAATAATAACTCTTTCAATAGTTTAGCTTCAGTATTCGGTAAGTGTTGTAAATTAAAGTCATCTTGTGAGAGATCACGTTTTCGTTGATTCAAAATATCAGTAGAAGCCTGAATGAAATTTACAAATTGTTTGGTTTCTTTTTTGAAATTACTTTTAACAGCCTCTAGCTGTTGGGCATCTTCACAATCTGGTCAATTGGCGTTAAGAAACCAATATTTGCTCTTTTATTTACATGAACATTTTTAGTTGTCATATTTTTTACATAAATTTTAAATTCATGTGGGTTTGATTTATCAGTTTGAATCCGTCCCGAGCTCCCTCTCGGTGATTCTGACCCGACCCTTTCGGTAGGGGAGGTGACCGGAAGCCGAGCATTGCGCGGAAGCTTCGTCGGGTTTCTCCGAATCGGCCCGTTCAATCGGGATGAAGACCGGGTGCCCGACGCATGAAGCTGAAGTCGACACGAGGGGAGCAGTAGCCGACGAATCCGATTCCTTGCCGTGGTGGGACGGCTTAAATGCGATGTCTGTCTAGCCGGAGTGTAACTCCCTCCTCCATATTGGTGCGGTCTTCGTGTTCCAGGAGGAAGGCCGATGCCGTCTCTTGAGAGTCCTATGTGTAGAACAACCCGTGTCGTAGTCGCCGAGAGGCCTCAGGTTCACGGGAGGCCAAAAGGCCCGTTCCACGGGACACTCGGGACGACAGAGGTGGCGAAAGGGCATCGCGTAGACCAATCCCTCGTGCCCGGAGCATAGAGCTGCCGGGGGGTGACGCGAGGGCAAAGGTTGACAAAATCGGATCGGGCGGTTGCAAACTTTGTCTATGAGGAGACGAGAGCACAGGCAGGATCTGTTGAGCATGACACGCATGGTTCCTAGTGAAGAACTTCGCGACCGAAGCAGGTGTGGGACCCTGTAGGCCGCCTTGCGAGTCCTCTGCGGCAGGATCAGTTGGGAGTCGCCTTCGAGGCCTGGTTCGAGATTGCCCGGCCAGAACGAGCAACGACACGGGAGCACGGCCTCAGCCTGCGATAAGTGTCTTGCAAGGTTTCTGGGCGGGGGGGACTTTTCTCGAGATAGGGCCACGGAGTGCGGACCGGAGGCTCGTCGGTAAAACGGCGATGTCTGGGCTCGAAATCAAATCATGGGCCGAAACCTAGTCCAGCACGTCTTCTGTGCAGCCAGGAACTTCCACGTCTGGCGGGCGGACGAGTGGCTCGCCTCCTAAGCTTCAACCAACACTAACCTCGATCGGGCCCGCCTCTTTGGCGCGTTTGGAGGAGCTTTCCGCGACCTCCAGAGTCCGATAGCGGCCTCTTGATTCCTTCTTGTTGTGTTTTTAAATTTTTAATTTGTTTATGCATGTTTATTGTGATATGTGTTTCTGTGATAAGCCATACTCGGTGTGGCGGGAGTCCCATGATAGGGATTCAGTCGCTGGTTTACCGTCTAGTTTCGCCTAGTTCGGGTTCAAACTCGCGCCGTCCACCGAGGGCAACCGAGCCGAGTCTCGTCTATGAGACAGAGACCGATTTTCCCCGTGGTCTCGGGTCGGCCAGGGGCACCTTCCGACACACGTAGTGTCGCCCGCGGAAGAAGAGACTAGTGGCTTGTTCTTCCATACATTTCATGTTCGGACTCCGCGGGAAAGCAAGGGCCGTAGGGATGCCGGACATCAGGTGGATGACCCGACTCCCTTATGGGTGTTCGGCGATGAAGCCGTTCGACAGTCTCTACGGTTCATCAGGTGTCACGTGGGGAAGTCTCCTTTGATGGTGGGAACTTCCGCCGAATCGTAGCGACCTCTGTCGTCGACTCTGGGGCAAAAAGATGAGGAGGCGTCGCTGGAACGCGAACCCTCTGAATCGATCGTAGCGACCTGGCGAGACAAAGTCATGGTCTGCGTTAAAAATCCTTCAGGATTTGGGCACGATGAGGAGTGGGCTCGCTCGGCGCCGTGAGGGCGCCGACGGCGCCTGTTAGTTTTTATCAGTTTGAATAATCGAATCAAAAGCAAGAATGTCTTTTACAAGCATGTCATTCTGAAATAAATATGGGGTATTATGAGAAATTTGTTTTGCGCGTACAGAAATACATTTTACCTCATTTGGAGAAATAACCAGTTTGTTTACTAGACAAACATTATGAGAGATATCAGTTTGTACATTTACGTTATGACATTCCGCTGATTCTGAGTTATCATCTATGTAGATAAAGGGAATTCTCAGATTATCAAGTTGCATTATTTTGTTACCTAGATCTAATGTGATGTTAAATTTCTCAAGAAAATTTAATCCCAAAATACCATCAAATTTATACTCTTTAGGAATGTCAACAATGTAGAAGTAATGCGAAAAGTGTTTTTGTTCAATTTTGAATGAAATTCGAATACATGCTGTAAAATCTATCTTAGAATTAACTGTAGTTAAAGTCACATTAGTCCCTAAACGTTTATACTTAAGCAACTTAAGCACATATTTAAATTTATCAAATAACTGTACAGATAAGAGGCTAGTTGTACTTCCAGTATCCACAAGTAAAAAGGTATCTTGTTTTGCGATGGAGGCCTTTATAAGGGGAAGTGTGGGAGAGTACTTATTGACATTCAAAAGAATTTCATGAAAAGAATTATCGGTCGGTGCTGTATCAGTGACACTGTGAGAATCAATAGAATTTTGGGGAAAATCAGTTTGTACAGCAATTGTATTTGCAATGGAAATATGCTGAGAAGTTTGAGAACCTGTTGAATTAACCAGTCTCTCAGCCGACAATTTTGGAAGAGAATTATCAATGTAAAAACATTTATCACTGTGTGCTGACTCATTTTCACATGCAGACATACACTGGTCAGCCTTAGCATACGTCTCTAGGGGTTTAAATTTTTGTTTTGTGGAAACCTGTCATTTCTATCACTGTTATATTTACTAAATTTTTGATCATAACGCGCGTTCGCTCTTTGCCATCTGAAACATTTCTGCGCTATATGCCCAAAACGAAAACATAACTGGCAACAATCATTATTTCTGGCCCAATTATTTTGTCTAGTTTGTGGCGCTCTATGAAATTTTGACTTATAACGAGCCTGAAAGTTTTGTCTGTTGACATGTTTACATTGTTTTGGAGACTCCGATTTTCTTGATGTTTGAGCAAAATTTAAGTTATTAATTTTCTCCGTTAATTCCTTAATTTTACTTTCTAATTGATTGCATTCTACATGCGCCGAACTGCTAGCAGACAAAACATTGTTATTTATGAAAATCTCTTGTAGAGATTGCGCCCTGTCAATTGCTTTATCATATGTGTGGATGCCTTCTTCTTGCAACTTAATTTTAATGTCCGAAGGTAAACAAAACATTAATTTAACGTATTTTATTTTATTTAATGCATCCCTGTCATGAATTTCGGGATATACCTTTGATACAAGGACATTAATTCTATGAGCAAAATTTTTTACTGTCTCCTGTGGTAACATTGTTAAACAATTTAAATCATTTAAAGTTGCAGCCGAAGAATTCTGTGAAAAGAATTTTTGAATGCGATCGCGAATGAACTCAAAATCTTGTGCGTTATAAAGTACAGGGTCCTCCAAATAATATTTTTTGGCGGGACCTTTCAGTTTAGTCTTAAGATAATCGATAGTTTGTTCATTAGTTATTTCCTTAATTTTCTGATAAGTTAAAATTTGGTTAAAGAAATGGTTAAGTAATTCGGGGTCGCCGTAAAAATCATCAACAACGTACTCAAAATTCTTAGAATTAGCCATGATGATATCACCTTAAAAGTTTAACTTTTTTTTTTTTTTTTTTTTTTTTTTTTAGACACAGGTAAAATATCATAAAATAAGCAAAATAAAAAGCAACAATTTTAAACAAACCACACTTGATAATTTATTTAAAAATCATTAAATATTTAATCTTAGAAGTATTAAAGAAAAATTAACTATAAATCATAAATAGTGGTTTCAACTACAAAAATAAATATAATATACCAAAATATAACACGGAGAAAAATATAATTTTCCGTCATGAAAAATTTTAGCTATAAAATGCAATGTTTAAAAATATCAAAATTTGAAAGTCTATGAATGTTAAAAAGCCATTCTGTCTTACCTGAACACAATTATACCTTTTAAAACCTTATTATTATATTTTTAAACATCTACAGCAAAAAAATTTATTAAATAAATAAAATTCAATGAGTGCTTTTTAATCGTCTAACATATATTGCACATATTATATATCTAGATCCTCTTAAAAATATAAAAACATTACTTGAAACTATACGGAAATAATATTTCATCAATGTAAAAGTTCTAGCAAAATTGAAAATTTCCTTTTTTTATCAACCTTTTACAAAAATAAAGACTTACCTCTATAAAATATATCCATAGCGCTTTTTTTTTTTTTGCAAAACATATTAATAGAAAAAGAAAGCACAAAATACTATATTTAAATTAATATGTCGGATCCTAATCGATAAACCTTGATTCACTCGACGAATTAAAAAACGAAAATAATAATTTTCTTTGTAGTTATACATTGAGAAAGATATTTCTTTTGTAACGTGAATTTATGATGAATTGAGGAGAGAAAGAAAAGTTGTATTAATATCACTACTCTCTTGAACACAAATTTCATTCATAACCTTGGCACAGCTGACTGAAATCGAAAGTTCACGCGCAAAACACAATCCTGTGGTCACAAGGAAGTTATTCTAATTAGGCAGTAACGCTTTATCTGTTGAAAGGATGAAATGCTTAAAGATTCTTAGTTAAATTTATAATTCACACAAAGGTTGAAGGGCATGATTGAAGATTCTTGAAAATGAATAATTTAGTTGTGTACGGAAAATTTCACTGCCGATAAAAAGAGCACGTCTTGTAAGATGAATATATTTCACAAAGTTGAGTAGCAGACGCATTTTCTTTCTTTCTTTTTTTTTTAAAAAATTCACAGACTGGTTAGAGGAGAGGGTTGATGCATATCTCACAGAAAATGGTTAAGTTTGAATTTAGAAACTTTCGATGATAGGTAAAAACAACAGTCACAGGCAGGCTCCAACAAAGCATTCTCAGAATGAAAAATATATGTAATCAGAAAAGTTGCAAATAAATAGGAATTTTTTTTTTTTCGTTTCGTGGCCCCAATGACACACCCTTTAGAAATTGTCATGCGAAAAAGATCACATCCAGTTTAAAAGTCAGGCACCATTATTTAATATGGGGAAGTTGTCGTGTTCCTTTATGCATATAGAAGAGTTATCGTGGGAAGTAAGTTCAGGGGGTGATTATTGAGACGATGTCAAAGTTGGCGAATCCTTTGAAAAGACCTAAAGGATTTACTTTTACGGAGTGAAACAATTTGTTAAAACAAGAAGGTATAGTGGCACTTGGTTGTTTTGGCAATCCGCAGAGTGCGTTTCCTGGGTACTGAAGTACTAAATTGGAGTGTAGTTTTCCCTTTTATTTTGTATGGTGAAGCAAGGAAGACGAAAATCACATCACTAGAGTTAATGTTCTTTAATTGGAGAATGATGTCACACTTCACAATCTTCCACAATAGTGATATTTTGATCAATCAAAGTTTCAGATTTTTTTTAAATGAATCTGATGAATATTGGTGAGGTGACATTTTAAATTTAAAGCCAGAGGTGAAGAACACAAACGCGATCCAAAGAATAATCCAGAAATGCTGTTGAACAGGTCCGATCAAGTTCACGTAATCCAAAGAGTTTTCAAGCCATCAAGAGGATTTTTCATTTTAAAACCAAAGGGTGGCCAAAGGGGCCAAGACATTTTTAGATGTTTATGAGATGAAGATCAGAGGGCAAGTGTTCTATCCGATATGAAAGTGGGCGCAAGGAAAAACACGCCAAGCGAGATACATTTCAAGCCAAGAGAATCGCATTTTTTTGCGTGGGAAATGTAACCGTTACTTATATCAACACCGGCTCTATTAAGAAAGCCCGGGGACACTCGGAGTGACGTCACTAACCTCGGTCAAGGATGACTGTTTATTTTCCATTCGTCATCATAACTTTCCGAGTTCCTTCCAAAACTTATTTCAGCCATAAGTTAGAGTATACAGGGTATATAACCATGTATATACGTTCATGTAACATTTCATATGTTATAAATATTATATTCATTTGAGGAAAGACACTTTCATTTTAATCCTTTTAAAAACTTTCATTATATTGTCTTTTTAAAGATAAAAAATCTTTTTAACCCCCCCCCCCCTGTTCTTTTCATGTCTCTTAATAAAAATAAAATATGAATAATTAATAATAATAAAATCTCTGATATTTATGAACAACTGAATAAGAAAAATTTAAATGTAATTCAATATTTTTTCTCTCCTTTTAAGTTACACTTTATTTGCTTCATGTAACCATTTCATATGTTATATTCATTTCAGGAAAGACACTTTCATTTTAATCTATTTGAAAGATTTCATTATATTGTCTTTTTAAAGAAAAAAAAAATTTAACCCCCCCTCCCTCCGCTTTTTTTTATGTCTTTTAATAGAAATAAAATATGTATAATTCATAAAATATATATATTTCATAATTCGTAAAATGTACAATAAAAATATTCATATTATATAAAATATAATATATAAACATTAAAAAAAAAATTTTTCATTTTTTGTGTATTTCTTTATATAAAATATGTATAGTTCCTAAGTATAAAAGTCTTATTTTATTTTTAGTTATTTTTTTTAAGAATTTAATATTAAGAAAAATATTCATCTAATTCATTATTTTTTCATTCTATTAAGTATTATTTTATTTGCTTCGTGTGTTATAAATATATATTCATTTCGTGAAAGACACTTTTTATAACACTTTTTTTTTCTTTTGGTTAATGTGTAAATTATAGTTCATATTTGAGTTCTAGCACATTTTCAAGAAAATTAATAATATTTCGATTAAAGACTGGATTGCTTACCGTTAAAGTAAGTACTTATTTAGAGTATATACATGCATTTTTATGAATATTAGCAATGTTAATCATTATATCTATTAAAATATGTTTACTTTGTCGTTGCTACAAGAGTAGACTAAAATATTTATATCTTTTGTTATCCATAGATTAAATTGTAAATGTGTTAACGTGAAAATATTAACTTAATTAAATGCTTCTTCTGTCACTAATTCATCTGCAAAATTATATTAGTCAGTGAAAAGTGTAAGGCAAGAACTTAATATAATGCACTGTTTATCATTTGATAATTACATATTTGATTTATTTTTCCATATATGCTTTTCTTTTATAATCACCAATAAACAGAGGTAATTTACTATTATTATGAAATTTTAAATATATAGTTGTCCTGTTTTTAGATAATTTTTTTTTGAAGGGCCCTGTTCTGAAATAAATTTTTAAAAAAGGTCATTTAAAAGACATTTTTAATATAACATTTATCATTATAACATATATTTTTTATCAATTACAGTCGAACCTCGTTAACACGAATACTCAAGGGGAAACTTTTTTTGTTCGTGTTAAAAGTAGTTCGTGTTATCCGAACTTAAATTCATTACATACAACTGGACAGGACAATAGAAAATTGTTCTTGCTAAAAGTAATTCGTGTTAAGCGTGTTCGTGTTAACGAGGTTTGACTGTATTTACTACACATTTTAAATGTGATATTTGATTTAAATAAAATTTTGTGAAAAGTAAAGGTCATTTTTGTGAAATTTATTATATTTTTGTGAAAAATAACGTTTTGTAATGAAAGTTGAAATCCAGTTACTCAAATTCGAACCAAGATTAAAAAATACTTTTTAAATCCTTTTGCTGCTTTTTTTCCTCTCTGGTGAACTTGTTTGTTTACAAATTACACATTTTAAAATGTCACAAAATAATAAATAAATAATAAATAGTAAGTTTTTATGGAATAAAAAGGAATTTTGTGAAGGAGCCTGTTTTATTATAAAGAATTTTGTGAAGGGACCCATTTTATCAAATTCAGCTTTGTGGAGGGCCTATTTTATCAAATTGATTTTTGTGAAGGATCCTGTTTTATTAAATAGAATTTTGTGAAGTGGCTCTAAATATTCACCAAATTTCGCTTGGCATATTACCCTTGATATATTTAATATTTTCTAATAATAATTAAACCACCTCTGGTGGGTTTTATTGTAGATTATATATATGTATAAACTATGTAATATGGCAAAATAAATCGAATGTGTAATTATCGTATGACAGACAGTACATTATATTACAGTTTTACTAACTGATAATATTGATAAAATTTTGCATGTTAATTAGTGATATCATAAGAAGCATTTAATTAAGTTAATATTTTCATGTTCAAAAATTTACATTGTAATATCTGTATGTAAAAAAAAAAAAAAAAAAAAAAAATTTAGCAATGGAAGATATTAAATATGAAAAAATAAATAAAAGGGAAAAGGAAAAGCATGAGAATGAAACAATCGTGAATTTATCAAAACGTAAATTTCCTTTATCATAAAAAAAGGTATTCCGATTTAGAATTTTGATATTTTGATTTAAATTCATATTAATACTATACTAAACATATTTTCATAAATCGTACCAAATTTAAAAGCTATGATAAGCGAACAAATACGAAGTATGTGAACTTATTTATACACAATTTTCCTTTGGTGAAAAGAAAGGTAGGTCTTAACTAAAAAGTATTAAATTTAGAAATAAAGCAAATTCATATTGAATACTGAATAATGCATAAAAATTGTTGCACGAGATTATTTACTAATAAATAAATAGTGCAAACGTAATAAAATATTTTCACAACACGAGCTTCGGACAAAGCTGTGGAACTAAGCCTACTCGCGCAGAAACGACAAGTTAAACACATTTTAATACATAATGATCAACATTGTTAATATTCATAAAAGTACACATATATACTATAAATAAGTACTTACCTTAATTAAAAGCAATCCGATCTTGAATTGAACTACTTTAAATTAACATCAGAATTCAAAACACATTTTGATTCTCCAACACGTTGTCTCTGGAACGCACGGTACTATGTTACTTTCCTAGAAACAAGTACGGAATGGGAGAATATTGTGACATGCTTTATGACCCAGGTTGATGACGTCAGCAAACCAGTATTTCCTCTGAAACCTGGCTTTGTAATAGAGCCGGTGTTGCTTATATACATATCAACTTCATAATTGACGTCATTGGAAGGGAAAAATCTTTTGGCGAAGATTGCACTTTGGCTAAAAAGAGAGATTAAGAATTTTACCGTTAATTATTGTTTTGGGAATAGGGCTTTCGAGGAATGCAGCAAAGGCGCCGTTTAAATGTTATAGACATCTGGAACAATATGCGAGACAAAGCTAAAATCAATTGATTAGGTATAAAATTCATTCAAATTTTGAATATTTTCTGTGTATTACGGTTGAAAAACAAAAAAATATAAGTGTAATTTCCTCTTATAAGTTGATATTCTCATCTTATACTTGAAAAATTCTTAAAAAATCAGCTTTATACCTTACAATTGATATTTTTCAATTGTTTCGTCTAATTAGTAATACTCATTAAAATGTTCGTCATTTAAAATGATTATATATGTTTATTCTACTGCTTATGATTTGATATCCACATCTTATAGTTGAAAAATTCATAGGAAATCATCATTTTCGTTAAAAGTAATATTTTCTTTTGCTTAATTATTATACTCATTAAGGTGTCCATTGTTCAGAAACTATAACATAAGTTTAAAATCCATCTTATAGTTTGATATTCTCATGTTATAGTTGAAAAATTCATAAGAAATCAGCAGTTTCATTAAAATTGTTATTTTATTTTGCTTAATTATTATTCTCATTAAGGTGTCCATTGTTCAAAAACTAAAATGTAAGTTTAAATTTCTTCATATAAGTTGATATCGTCATCTTATAGTTGAAAAATTCTTAAGAAATCTGCTTTTTTCGTTAAAGTTGATATTTTTCCATTGTTTCGCTTAATTAGTGATACTCATTAAGGTATTTGTCATTCAAAATTAGTGTATAAAATCAATATTCATCTTATAGTATGATAATCTTGTCCATTTAACCTTTTCTTAGAGTTCTTATTTTCACCCCTCGTGTTACAGTAGAAAATTATTTTTCCCCGCCGGAGGATCGGTGCAGCCGGAGGATGGGTGCAGCCGGAGGATCGTTTCAGCCGGAGGATCGTTGCAGCCGGAGGATCGGTTCAGCCGGAGGAGCGGTCGGAGGAGCGGTGCCTCCGGCCGGAGGAGCGGATCCTCAAATCCTCCGGCTGTCCTTGAACTCTCGTTTTCCCACTACTGTGAAGTTTGGTAATTTTTGAAATTCAATATTTGAAAAACGGCATAATCATTAGATTTTAAATTTATATCAAGAAAAATACTATTTTTTTAACTTTCTAACGCAATTTGTCTAACAATTTTGTGAGAAATACTTTTCGAGCTACTAATTTTTGATATTTTAGCTATTTATTTTTTATTTAATTTTTAATACATTTAAAAAAATTTCTCTTATGTAAGATATTTAGCAGGATATAAATTTAGGAATAAATACCGTCAGTGGCGAAGCGTGTAGATCGCTGGAAAAAAAATTCTATTTGACCTAAGTAGGAATTGACTTAAAAAAAAAGTTTTTATATTACTTGTTTTTTTACAACAAAAGTGAAGTATTTGGGGAAAGTTAGCACTGACATTTTATAAAATACCAGAGTGCCCGTGCGAGTATTTCGCACTGAAATCTAATATTTTTTACGAACTTCTCTATTATCCCGTCGACCACTTTTCATAACAAAAAACTATCGCCAAATTGTAAGATTAAACGCCAAAAATGCAGTCCCATTTATTTGATGTCAGAAGCATTATACGTGTTTGTTACATCGATTTTTTTTTAATTCGACACTTGCGTGTATTTTTCATTATGTTTTACTGATTTATTAGTTCTTTCATTAATTAAAATAACAATTGTGTCCTTAAATTCTTATATTTTATTTATTTATATATTTTGATATTCCAATGGCAACATTCTTTCGTTTATTTGACGATAGTTTTTTGTTATGAAAAGTGGTCGACGGGATAATAGAGAAGTACCATTTTTTATCAATATGTAATATTTATTAGATGCAGATTTAAACTTCTAAAGAAAAAGCAAGAATAAAAATATCTGCAAACAACATTTAGTTGTTAGTCAAGCCAGAATATCATCTAATTTATTCCATCAAAGTTAGAGTAAAAATTGATCCAAGATTGCTAAAGGCACGCGCGAGAAAAAAAAAAATTAACAATCGTATTTTACCTGCATTAGAGGATGACGTCATCCGCTTCGGAAAAACATAGGACATAGAAATATAAATCTAAACATTTCAATTTCGCTTTTTAATCATAAATTTAAAATAAACCCGTGCGGTGTTTTTTATAATAATTGCTGAGCATCATATAATGTGGTATTTTATTTTTTTGGCAACAATATTTTGAGGAAAACTTTTCATTTCTTTTATGAAAACAATGCCGATTTAATTTTTAATTATCAGCAATTTTTAATCAAAAACATGTTTTAACGAAATGTTAAGTGTGCTATGTCAGAAGCCTGTTCAAAATCCTTTCATATGCTATCTCATTCGTCGTTCTGCGTTTTGTATTTTCTTAGAAAAAGGGATGTTGACAGGAAAAATAATATACATACGATTATTTGATTTGATAATATATTTTATAGCTTTTGAAAACTTGAAATCACATACTGTCTTTATTTAACAATACATTCTATAGAACATATTTTTTCGGCAATCCAGAAATTTTTGTTTTGCTTTTGATATTCCTATTTAAAGGCATATTTTTTGCAGTCTTTCATATATATATATATTTAATTGAAAGTATAAATGTATCTCAATATTTTTAATCAAAAGGAAAACCTTGATAGATAACATAAACGCATGTCAAAAAAAAAAAAAAAAAAGAAAGTTGCAAATGCACAGTAATTTATTAATTTTTTTAATGAAAAATAAAAATTCCAGGATATTTCATATTTACTAAGTTAGATTTTGTGTAATTGTTTCTCTGTTAAGATAACTATTATTTTTCATAAGTTTCTGAGAAAAATTAATTTGTAACTTTTGAATGCTATAAAAAATTAAGTTTAACTCTCCAGTGATTTTTTATATTATTTATTTATTATTTTCTCCAGTGTTTTTTTATATAGATATATCAGAAAATAAGGTCCTTAGCATTTTGAACCGAATTTCCGATTGCGCAGCACTTGAAAGGAGAAAAATATCGTCAACACGAATCCCTTATTGTACTGTTCTTTAAAAAAAAAAAAATACCCGTTTTTAAAATTTCCTCTATATAAAGTATAATAAAGAATTTAAAAAATTAAACATAGCTAAATTTTTACAGATTTTAATGTTGGGTATTTTACATTTTATCACTTTATTACAAAATGGCAGCCAATTAAACAAGAATTTGAAAAAAAAAAAAAAAAAAAAAAAAAAAAAACACTTTTCTAAAAAAATAACCCATGTTACCCAAAAAAACCCCACACCTGACGTAATCAGCTGAAAGTAATGTATTTTATTACCTATTAATGGTTTAACATAAAAACAATTGAAAATTTATGTAGATATTCTAAAATTTTATCTGTAAAAAATGAGCGTTTCCTGATACGCCACTTTCATTGCAGCTAAACAGGTAACAAGTTTGAGCCATTTTGTTTTTATGACTAGAATTAAATAATAAGTTCTTAAAAAAACTGTTTAAAATTTAAAAAAATACAGTCCACTCCAGTGTTGCCAGTGGGCTACTTTTATTTAATTCAGATTGCATGATTGGCACCACTTTTTCCAAATGGTATAATTCGCCTTGTTTTCGCTTTATTTATTTATCTTAGCGGATTTTATCTTAGAGGAAGGATAGAAATAAATTATGAGAGTACCCACACCCCACCCCCGGTGAAAAAAGGATTGTTTAATCTTCTGGATGGATTTTATTTTTTTGCTGCTGTATTTTATTTAAATGTTATAAAATGGCTTTGCCCTTGTAATAAATGTTACTTAAATTATATTTTTTTATTAGTGATATAAGATATTAAGTACGACAACCCAAAATATTTCGAGATTTCTGTTTGGAAAGCTTAAATTTGACACAACCATTTCACGAAATGTAACAAATTAATGTCAGATTTTTTTCTTCTTCAAATTCTAACAAGAACAAAAAATCATGCGTCAAGCATAGATTATGTAACACTTTCCAACGCTTCCAAAATAATTTTACAGATCATTACCGTTTAATAAGCTGAAAGATAACATCTAAGTAAACAATTTGGAAAACGCATAACATATTTAAAAAGTAATTTCAGGAATTTCCAACATATACAATATTCGGAAAAATATCCGAATACTTTTATTCAGCCCTGTATATGATCTATAGATTTGTATATATACTACATAGCATGCTAAATTTTAGTTTAGTTAGGAAACGCGTAGCATAGTTTAAAATTATCCTTCTGGAGTTTCTTTCAATAAACGGAAATGTGTTCGCGAACTTTTGTGCTGCCCTGTATATGAAATACAGAATTTATACGCACCAAGTAATAGACAAAAAGTGAGTTAAATTTAAAATCGCGTTCAGCAACTTAAAACGCACTTCCAGGATTTATTGTTAACAGACAGTAAAGAATTCTTTTGTGTGTCCCTGTAAATGAACGATGACTGCTATACACACAATATTCTGTAGTAAGCCTCTTGTAACGCACCTTAGTGATATATATAAATTTCAATGCGTTTAAAATAGTGAAACATTATTTAATTAAACCGCAAACGATTTTTCTCCATAGACGTAATATAACGGAATTCTTTTGACAGTCCCTGTAAAGTAAATATAAGTGCTATGCACACCATATTCCATATTAAGCTTCTTGTAATGCACCTTAGTTATATATATCAATTACAATGTATTTGAAATTGTGTAACATCTTACTTATAATAAATTCCAAAGGCGAGAAAGTGTCTGTAACCAATCCGGGATACCACTCTGGTCTGCGAGTCGACCGTAGTTAAACGCCATGTTAGGCTTACCGAAAAACATATGCTAACACATGACCACTAAATGATAATTTCTTCTACTTGAAATAATGTCTGTTCAGCATATTTTCGTATAAAACATGTATATCATATCCAGTTATAATGTTTTAAGTTTTAAATTAAAAATAACAGATTAAACATCCGATTACCTGATGTAAACAAACGAATAATGTTGCCATTCAAAAACACAAATCCCATATCTAGAAAAAAAAATGAATGACTCTTTGAACGTTTCATTAAAATATCCGATTATGCTCTTGAAATATTTGTAAAAGCATATTAAAGTCTAAATAATTTAAAGGATTTCTTTAATTTATTTCTGTAAGCATTTTTTTTCTGTAAGAACTTTTTCAGAAATAGCGATGATAGATAGCTTTCATAGAGAGGCTTTGCTATGATCCTTCAGTATTTTACATTTCGGCGCAGTTCTGGCGCCATCTATTGGCGATAAATATAAACGAAGGATTTTTTTGTTGAAAAATATATTTTATATAAAATATTAATAAAGTTGTAAAATAATATAAAATGTATATAAGGATATTTTAGCACCATCTATAGACAATTAATATAAACAAAGATCTTTCTGTTGGAAATAATATTATATAACATAATAATAAAGTTGTAAAATAATATAAAATGCATGTAAGCATATTTTTAAACTAAGAAAAATTCAGGGTGTATTGATTTATTTCAAGATCAACTTTTAAAAGCTTCAGCTTAATATCATTTCTTTCTTAAAAATCTAACTTGGTTAAATCAAATTTTAATCGCCTAGCTTATATCCAATTAAATTCTGAAATTTTGCTTGCAATGTAAAATGAATATTTCTTATGAAACACAGTTAAAATATAAGGAATATATAGTACCGCATATCACATATGTTAATTATATCAATGAAGATTCAAATTTTGATTTTTAACATAGTAACGTTTAAACCTAACTTTATAGTGAAAAAAAAATGTAATTTAATAAGAGAATGTGAAAAGATATTTTCCAGTCATACTAATGCATTTCATAATTTCAATTTACTTAAGAAATAAAATAAGATGATTTTTAATGATCAAAATTTATTTTGGTTTTTTCAGGCATATTTTTAAAATAAGACAAAATCAGGTTTTAATTTGATGAATACTTTTATAAGTTAAAATTATATTATCTACTTTCGTCGTTGTATTTATTTTAACTATTTCTTCATTACTGGAAAACTTCGTTTTTTCTGTCATTTTAAATGGGACTAGATGAAACCCGTCAAAACTTGACGGAAAAAAAATTACTATAACAATATCAGTAAAATAAGCTTCTTTATAACAAAAGATGTATGAAACAGTCTTTCAAATATTTTATTTTAAAAGTTCCCCCCCCCCCTCCCCCAGTGAAATACATGCATCTATTTCCGATGCAAACTCCAAACAAACAATCTATAAACAACTGTGTAAAGCAAATCAGTTTGACATTATACTGCCATATTCCCCACGGCAAGAAAGAAAATTTCATGTATCTATGATGTATCATACAAATAGTATATCCCTACTTTCATCTCATATTCAGTAAATAAAAGAATATAGTAAATAAAGCACACATCCCCCCTCCCTCTGTGATAATTTAACCGAATGAGCTCCTATGCGCATGTGCATTGCATCTGCCCAAAGACACCGTTGAAATTCGACGTTAAAAAAGTTTTAAAATGTTTAAATTAAAAGTTTTAAAATGTCCTCTTTAATCATTGTTCGTTTCAAATCCATATCTTCTAAAACGCATCCATTTTTTTAAGCTAATTAATTTTTATGTAAAAATGAAGAATTTTTTTACAATAATAAATCAATCTGCAGATGACGGAGATTTTTAATGTTTTCAAGTGTAGTTTATTTGTATGGTTTCTTCGATTCCTTTACATAATCAGGATGATTATTCCTTTTCCATAACAGTCGGGGATCTTTTCCCTCTTATGCAGTTAAATATCCAATGGATCTTTAAAAAAATAATAAAATACAGTTCCTAGCATGTTCTGATGAAATATATACACCAACGAATTCATCATATCAATTTTATGTTAATCATAAGCTGAATATATATATATATATATATATTTGACAGATTTTAGTTTAGCGCCAAAATGGTCTATCTTATGGATAATCTGATCTTATGATTCATCAGGTTTTTAATTAATATATTTTTTTTTTCACTTTTCATGATGGTTAGGGAAATCTATTTTCAATTGTGGCAACTTTCCCAGGAGCTAACATTATTAAATCAAACTGATGGTCATTGTTCAGATAGAATTGAAAAATGTTTCATGCTTGAAAATTATTTATAAAGTCGTTAAATTAAGCGGCAGTTTTCCAATAAATTTCAATGGAAAGCTAATTTTTTTTTCTAATTGATGATGTAAAAATTAAAATTCTAAAATTTAGTAAAAAATTGAGATTTGTAGTATTTAGAAGTGATGTAAGCGCGACGAAATCTAAAGCGATAGCGCCGTTTGTTGTCACAACCGTTATACATTTTTAAAAATTGCCACTGTGTTTTGGCTGGCGTCCAAAAGTAGACTACCATTTTTTGACATCGAAAGAGAAGTGAAATAGGACTTTGCCGCTAATAAGGAACTGTTAAATGAGCTTATAATAAACCTACCAAAATAATTCCTATAGAATGTTAGCCTTACATTGTTTATTCTAGATAAAAATACAATCATTATTATTTTTATTTTTTTTAACCATTGGGAAAGTGGTTGTTGCTTTCGGTCGAGAATGCAGGTTCGCATTTTACTACTTTAACCGTTTTTAACGAAATTCTGTAATTTAGAAGAATTTATCTTTGAATAGGCAATAGAAATGCATAAAAGCGTTACAAAAATATTAAAGTTACAAAAAGAATAGATGCAAATTATCAGATATGAAAAATAAAGTAGAAATTTGGTACTTTTGTGTTATAGCGGCACCCAAGGATGAATCGCCACGCGACCAAGATTTATCGCCAAATTATAAAGCATGTATAACATTATACTAATACTAGGGGGCCTACCCCCTGCGAGCTACGCTCGCCAACCCCCGCTCAGACTTCGAGGCCTCTAAAAACATGACAGCATGCTTTATTTTAAAAATATTGGTAAATCTGTAATTGGGTTGCCGTGCTTTAAACATTTTAATGGGACATTTTTCGATTATCATGGCCTCATACACAGCTGTTGCGACAACTGACGACTGTTTCCGGGATTGATAAGTAAAATCAATTACTACTTGAAAACCAGCTTGTATAAAATGGTTAGGTTTAAATTGTGACTACCTCTCGGACTTTTGTAACAACACTCTCTATTCTATTCTTCCTTTGCGTTTAAGGATGAGAAAAATTCCATCTGCTTGTGAATAACATTAAGAACCACGGTATTGAAAAGTACTTATGTTATAGACATTTTCAGTAACAGGTTTTAATTTTCTCTCTATTTTAGTGCACCATCATGCATATTTTCATGTTATTTTAAATTTGTAAATTATTTTTTTTAATTAATATGTATATACGAATTTTCTAATAATTATTTATCATACAAAATTAATTAAATATTTTGTGCATGCATGCCTGCATTTATTCGGCATCAATTGATGAGATATTTAAACAAATTTGCTATCTGCGGTAATTTTACACCATGTTCTGTCACTTGAATATTGTCCATAAGAAAATCGGGTACTTTTCCATTATAGGATCCTTTGCTTTTAGGTTTGGCGTAATTCGAGCTTCAAAAAGGGATAGATTCGTTAATATACATAGATTTGTTGCCAAAAGTTATGAAAATAAACCCAATGAACTTTTGGTGCTTTTCTATTATAGGGGTCTTGACGCTTTTTTAAAAAGCTTGGCGGAAAAAACCAAGCAGGATAGAAAACCAAGCAGGATATTTTATTCTTCCGTTCAGTTGGGCAATTATTATTTTATACATTAGTTTCAAATATCCGAATTAATGATTTTATAAATTTGTTTAGTTAAATTTTACAAAAAAATAACAAAATGATATCAATAAATAATAATTACTATTAATTCCTTTTCCTCCCTTTCTTTTGCGTTTACCTAAATGACGTCATTTGGACGAATTTATTCAAAATATTTTCAGTTTATAAATTAAATTAAATGCTGACAGACGATTGAATCCTGACGATAGAAATGGGATTTTTTTTTTCAATATTTCCTGAAAAACATAATTTAATCACAATCTTATCTTCATTATCGATTGAAATAAAAGATAAATTCAATTTCAATTTGAAAATGACGAATAAAAAGAAATCAATAATCCCTATCGGGATCCTTTTCAATTTTTTTTCCCTTTTTTGTCACAAAAAAACTGAATAATTAGTTGCCATCATTACAGAAATGTCATTAAAATTAGAAAAAAATTAATATCTCGAAAACTAATTCCAATTTCAAAATTCTATTACCAGTTTTGACATCCGCGGATTTTTATGAACAATTGGTATTAATTTCACCATCAAGCGTTTAATATTTTATTAAAAATAGCCTTGAAACATAATCAGTCGTTTCATAAAATCGTTTCATAAATTCGTTTCATAAAATCGTTTCACAAATTCGTTTCATTAGGATTTTATATATATAGGGTAGATATGATATATATATGTAGGATTCCAGTTTGAACACTTCATGTAAACGATATGAACTGACACTCTAGTATTATTATCCATGGTTAGACATGCGCGAGTTATAAATGGTTTGGATCACGAGTTTTGGCAAAGAGCCAGTCTTCTAAAATTTTGTTATGAAGCAAGATATGTAAAATGGATATAGCATACCGTTAGGCCTGGTTGGATTATCGTAATTGTTGTATAGTTTCGACCAAAAGTGTTATTCGTTGAAATTAAAGTGCATATTTTGTTGTTCATCGATTATTTGTCATATTGGTTCAGTAAAGCGCCTATTTATATATCATTTACTTACATTTTTGGGGGCTCGGATGCCGGGATTATAAAAAGGAAAAGCCACTAGTAGTGAAATGGAAAACAAACGTAAAGTGTTGTAAAACGCCAGTATCAAAAGTTGGGTTACGAAATAGCAAGGTGAAACCGCAATCGTATCACTTCAAGTACAATTTTTGAAAGATAAGCATGGGAACTCTCAATAAAGCTAAGAGAATTGACCTAATAAACCTCTGCGAGGAATGCGGAATTGAAGCACCAGAAAAACCGACAATTCCTGTCCTAATAAAGTTGATCAAGAGTTGGGAGAGTTACGAAGAAGATTTTATAAGAGATCGATTGGAAGTAGTGATAGCAAGTAGAAAAGAGAAAGAAGAAAGAGAAGAGAAAGAGAAAGAGAAAGAGAAAGAGAAGAAATTACAAGCAGAAAGAGAAAGAGAAGAGAAGAAATTACAAGCAGAGATCGAAGAAAATAGATTGAAATTACAAGCAGAGATCTAAGAAAATAGATTGAAATTGAAAATGGAAATGGAAGAGAGAAAATGGAAAATGGAATCGGAGCAAAATTTTGAAATTAAGAAATTACAGATACAAGAAAATTCAAGAGAACATATTAATGAAGACCCAATGACAAATCCAGGTAAGCAATTTGAATTGCTTAGATTATTAACTAAATATGATAGCTCGAATGATATCAGTTTATACTTAGCTATGTACGAAAGGCAAATGACGCAAACGGGCATTGATAAAAAAGAATGGGTAAATTATTCAATTAATCTAATGCCGTTAGATGTGATCAATATAATAACAAGGGAAAACGAACCTGAAATTCACGATTATGATTATATAAAAAATATTCTACTAAAACGCTACAAGCTATCACCAGAGGAGTTTAGGCTGAAATTTTTCTCATCTAAAAAGGAGCCATCAGCCAATTGGCGAGATTTCGTTTATGAGATAAAGGTGTATTTTCAACAATGGATTGAAGGCCTTCACGTAAATAACTTTGAAGATTTGGCGGAATTAATTGTTGTTAATCAAATCAGGCATAATTTACCTACGGAAACAAAAACACATTTCATAGAGGAATTATTAGTAATAAAGAAAATTGATGACTTAGTTAATAAATTAGATAATTACGAAACAGCACAAAGGGTTTACAATAAACAATCAGTTAAGGATACAAGTAGCGATTTTGATGACAGAAGATCGCGAGTGGCTGATTACGCCAATTTGAAAAGACGCCAAATTGACAATAGACACAGTATGGATTATGGAAGCAAAGAGTCGCATATAATCTGTTTTGCGTGTGGCAACCCTGGTCACGTGAGTGCGAAATGTGCCGTGGCGAATAATACAGAACAAGAATATTCAAATTTTTACCCGCAACGTAATCAAAATTGGCGAGAAACAAAATAACAAAATGAGACCCAAAACGCGCAAAGAAAAATAGTTAATATGGACATGTTAAATGGTAAAAAAGGAAGAATCTTAGATATTAGCGGAATAAAAACAAGCGTAATAATTGATACAGGAAGCGATATTTCAATCGCCAGTTCAAGATATCATACTGCAATAAACGCGCCAAAACTAACCAGAGACAAATATACATATCAGGCATAGGTGGAGAAGAAATTAAGCCAACAGGTTTTTTCTGGCATAAAGTTTACGTGGATGAAACAGAAATCCAGGATAAATTTTACGTGGTACAAGAGGCGGACTGCGATTTAATAATAGGTAGGAAAGCAGTAGAAGGCATGACGTTAAAAGTAACGGAAGATGGTGTTAGAATAGCAAGCGGCAACAAAGTTCGAGTAGGATACATTAAAATTAATGAAGTACCGACAAAAATTAATGAAGCAAGTACAAACAACGATAATCGAGGTTGTGAAGATATGGTTAAAATCGACTGCGTAAATGACGGGGTGAATTTGACTCAGATTACAAATTTAGTGAAAGAAAGAAAATAAGGAAATTAATAAAACCATATAAGCCGAATAGGACAAAAGATACAGGATTATCCGATGAATGGAATGCATCTCCAGAAGAAAATTATGAAAGTAGTAGTCCTGCACATGGTAGAAAAGACTATGTGAAAGATCGCAATAGGAATTTTGATCATAAGGGAAAGAACAGAAAATTTAATAGACCATTTGATAACGGAAGCAATAATAGATATGGCCAGAGATATTTTAAACTGTAATAACTGTAACTGTAGTTATATCATCCTTATATTAATCGTAATCGTTTGTATCGTACTTGTTCGTTGTTTATGTCAATAAATGTCGTCTTCCATGTTCTAAGCTTCAGCTATTATTAATTACAATATACAAGTTATCACATGGTGTCAGATTAATATTTTAACTTGTTTTAATTACGAATCCTAATCTAAATTGCATTCGATCATGTCGGATGGCGGACTTCGTCCACCAAAGCCATTGCAAATTACTGCGGATACAAGAGAACAATGGGAAGATTGGCTCCAAAGCTTCGAATGGTACGCGGAAGCAGTTTCGCTTAGTTCGAAAGGTAAGAAAGTAGAAGTAGCTACTTTTATGGCATGTATAGGCCGTGATGCTCAACAAATATTCAAAACCTTTACCTTAGAAGATGACGAAAAAGAAGATTTACAGGTCATCAAAGATAAATTTCAAGGATACTTTACGCCGAAAGTAAATTATACATTCGAGCGGTATAAATTCAACCAGATACATCAAAAGTCAGGTGAGTGCTTTAAAGATTTTTTAACTCGTCTTAAAATACAGGCATTTCGCTGTAAATTGGGCACTATGGAAGAAGAATTACTTCGCGACCGAATAGTAGTCGGAATCGACATTCCCATGAAATTAGATACAGGTGCGCAGTGTAACGCTATGCCGTATAAAATAGAAAAGAAAAAAAGAACTGGGGTTGCAAAAAAAATCCCTCAACTGTCCGCAAACTTCTTACCTATTCTGGCCATGCCATAAATGTAGCGGGAGAATCGATAGTTCCCTGCAAAATTAAAAATAAAGAAATGCAGTTACGGATAATTATCGCACATGGTGGTATAAGCCCAGTGTTAAGTCGCAAAACATGCACAGAAGCAGGCCTTATTCAAAGAATAGATTTAGTTAAAACACTAGAAGAAGAATTTCAAGAACTTTTTCATGGAATCGGCTGCATCAAAAATTTTTAATATACAGCAGATTTTTCCACAGAATGTCCCCAAACTGACATTAAACCCCCCAGAAGAATTCCATTTTCTCTTCGACCATTAGTAAAGAAAGAACTCGATAAAATGGTCCAGGATAAAATTATAAAGAAAGTAGAGGAACCAACTCCCATAGCTAGTCCAATGGTCATAGTAAAGCAAAAAGGAAAAATAAGGATTTGTATTGATTCGTCGGAAGTTAATAAAATTCTGCTGCGAAGGCATTATCCTTTAAAAACGCTTGAAGAAGTCACTGCTAATGTGAAAGGCTCCAAATACTTCACAAAATTAGATCTGAAGAAAGGCTTCTGGCAACTAAGAGTTTCACCCACCACACAACCTTTTTTCACGTTCATAACACCCTGGGGAAAATATTCTTTTCTGAGAGTCCCGTTTGGCATAAAGACAGCTCCAGAAATATTTCAAAACCATATGACTAAAATTCTTCAAGGCATTCTAGGTGTAGAAAACTCGATGGATGACATTCTAATCCATGCACCAGACATAAATACCCTCCGGTCCAGAACTAGAACAGTTTTTGAAGCCCTCAAAGATGCAGGAGCAAAGTTGAATCGAGACAAGTGTGAGTTTGAAGTGCAAAAAGTGCAATTTCTTGGACACGTGCTTACTCCTGAAGGTGTATCACGATTGATCCAGATAAAGTCGCAGCTATCGATCGAATCAGAACTCCGTCCAGTAAAAAAGATTTGCAAAGACTACTTGGAATGATACAATATCTTCAGAAATTCATACCTAACTTGTCAGATAAAACCCACAACATGAGGTTGCTGTTGAAGAAAAATGCCGCTTGGGTTTGGGATAAACAATTAGACCAAGACCTCTGTGAAATTAAAAATTTGGTGAAAGCATCTCCTACTCTTACATACTTTGATCCGAACAAAAGTTTTACAATCTTTGTAGATGCACGCTCTCGGTGCTGTTTTACTACAAGAAGGCAGACCCATCGCTTATTCATCCACAGCACTAAATTCATCACAACAGGCATATCCACAAATCGAAAAGGAGGCCCTAGCCATGAAATTCGGGTGCCAGAAATTTCATTTGTACATCTACGGAAAAGATGTGGTCATCGAAACAGATCACAAGCCTCTAGAATCCATTTTTAACAAGACCATCGATCGAATTCCCCCAAGACTCCAAAAGTTATTCTTAGAAGTTCAGCAGTACGGACCTAAAGTCAAATACAAATGTGGTAAAGAATTATATATAGCAGATTTGCTAATTAGAGATTGCCACTACCAAGATTATTTAGAAGAAAGCAATCTTCAAATCTTATTTGCAATTCCAACTACCAATAAAGGTTTAAAAGCTCTTCAAGAATTCACAAATACAGATCCAGAATTGACGCTAGTAAAGCATTTTATTTCAACTGGTTGGCCCCCAAATAAAGATTGCGTACCAAATTCATGCAAGAAATACCTTCCATTTGTCGATGAACTATACGTTCAAAAAGATCTAGTTTTGAACGGACTAAGAATCATCATCCCAGAAAAATACAAATCTACAGCACTAAAGAATCTCCACGAAGGACACTTAGGTATATC
This sequence comes from Maratus michaelseni, assembly GCA_963931845.1. NCBI lineage: Eukaryota > Metazoa > Arthropoda > Arachnida > Araneae > Salticidae > Maratus > Maratus michaelseni. The sequence goes on from OZ007591.1 coordinate 192,663,865, forward strand.
AAGTTGTGTGAAAAGAGCTCGCGAATGCATGTTTTGGCACGGCATGTCGCAAGACATAATTTCTATGATAGAAAACTGTGAAACCTGTCAAAGAACTCAGAGAGCCCCACCAGCCGAACCTCTGATTCCAAAGGAAATTCGAAAACTGCCTTGGGAAATTCTCGCGTCCGATGTCTTCACATTTCAAAGTACAGATTATCTACTTATTATTGATAGCTACTCAGGCTATATAGACTTTAAACCCTTAAAGGACATGACAAGTAAATCCACTATCAAAATTCTAAAGGACTGGTTCAGCGTACATGGAATACCGAGAATTCTAGAGACTGACAACTGTGGCAATTACAAATCTTGGGAGTTTGAATTATTTTCTCAACAGTGGATGTTCCACCATCAAACATCTAGCCCCTTATATCCTAAAGGAAACGGTTTAGCTGAACGTGCAGTCCAGACAGCAAAGAATCTCCTCCGAAAATGCAAACTCTCTGGTCAAGATATCAACATGGCTCTCTTGAACTTCCGAAACACACCCAGAGATAACCTCGGATCACCTGCCCAAAGATTGTTTGGCAGAAGAACGAGAACTACAATTCCTATAAGCGAAGATCTCCTAAAACCTATGCTCATACAAAATACATCTGAGCATCTTGCTGAAGCCCGTTTAAAGCAAAAGTATTATCATGATGCTCATGCGAAGCCAACACGCCAACAGAAAGTTTGCCGCTCCAGCCTAATCAAAATGTTATGCTTCGAAAAGCACACAGAAATTGGATCCCTGCTAAGATAGATTCTCAAACTTCACCCAGATCTTATAACGTAGTTACTCCATCTGGCACATTAAGACGCAATTCTTGTCACATAAAGCCAACTGAAATTAAATTCAACATAGAAAGGAAGAGGAGTCTACCAATGGATGCAGGAAACTCAACACTCCCAGACGAACCACCCAATCCTTCTCCCACACCTGACTCGTCCAGTTCTGTCACACATGATGCTAAACGCCATCCCGCCACTGTCACCACAAGATCCTGCAGAGTTGTCAAACCAGTATAGAGACTTGATCTCTAAAGTGAACACAGGATGATAGATACGAGCTTAACTTTCTAAAGAAGGGAGATGTAATAACTGTAACTGTAGTTATATCATCCTTGTATTAATCGTAATCGTTTGTATCGTACTTGTTCGTTGTTTATGTCAATAAATGTCGTCTTCCATGTTCTAAGCTTCGGCTATTATTAATTACAATATACAAGTTATCACAGTGACGTCATTTAACCATGGAAATTACAATAAATTTGGATATGGGAAACAGAGTTCCGAGAATTCTTACCAAAATAAATCTGAGATTTCTGAAAACTTTGAAACTGAAAATTCTTTGATACCTCAAGACATAGCAGAAAATACTTCACCTAATTCAAAAACAAGGTATATACCAAAATTTTCCCCTAGATACATGAACAGAGGCTACTATCATGGCCGAAGTAATTATAATTATGATGGCCAACGATCGTGCAAGGCTAGTTATAATAAACAAAAATGTTCACAACCATCACATAAGAATAATTCTCATCACGGATTTAAAGGAGCCGATAGTGGACGAGATGATTATTCAAATTCTTATCATTCTAGAAGCAATAGGTATATAGCTTCTAAAGTCAGAAAGAAATATCCAGAAAGAAAAGAAAATCTAACAAATCAAGATGCTGATGTCGAGACGCCATCACGTCCGGATGACCGATTTGTAGGATTCCAGTTTGAACACTTCATGTAAACGATATGAACTGACACTCTAGTATTATTATCCATGGTTAGACATGCGCGAGTTATAAATGGTTTGGATCACGAGTTTTGGCAAAGAGCCAGTCTTCTAAAATTTTGTTATGAAGCAAGATATGTAAAATGGATATAGCCGTTAGGCCTGGTTGGATTATCGTAATGTAAATTTGTTGTATAGTTTCGACCAAAAGTGTTATTAGTTGAAATTAAAGTGCATATTTTGTTGTTCATCGATTATTTGTATCATTGTATTGTCATATTGGTTCAGTAAATTGCCTATTTATATATCATTTACTTACATATATATATATATATAACATTTCTTGACGTATGTGGCCAAGTTATAGTCATATAGGATGCATATATGATGTATATATATGACATGTGTATATGATGTATAATCGACATATAAGACGTAAATTATCTTTGTATAATGACGTATATGGCACTTATAGGAGTTATATATGCGTATATAGAATGCATATATAAGCTTTGCGATGATCTTAGCGAAATCACAACTACAACCTACATGATCATAAATGTGGGGGCCGCTATAAAGCAAAAGTACGTTTTTTTTATTTACTTATTTTTTTTTTAACCATAACATTATTTTTAATAATTTTAATTTTCCTGAAATCCTTTACTTTTGTGAATTTTTTTCTTAAAAAATCAAATCTTCTAACTATAATTTAAAAAAAGTAATCGGTAGCATGTAATTAAGGAATGCAATCTCGATGAAGCAACCTATAAAGGCTCCAGTTCTAATCTTTAAAATTAAAAATTGAAAAATCAATTAAAATTAGCCATGTTGACACAATCATATACATTTTTCTTTTTAGTTTTATCAATGTTACAATGCATTTCAATCTAAGCATAACGTCATTTCTACCGGCGTAAACTTTTCACACTTACTTTGTATATGTTACTTTTATGCGTAAATACCATGTATACAAATAAAAATATACAGTGAAATACGTTTAACACGAAACTGAGGGGACCGAATTTTTTTTTCGTGTTAACAGATTCATAAAAAAGGACAAAACTCACCAATATTTTCGATGTCGCGAAATTTTATTTCGATTTCCAGTTAAACTATACTAGTAGGTTACATCCATTTGAATAAAAAACAAGCAAAAATATTATTGTTTTTTGGGGAAAAAATCAGATATCTTTTTTTGAAGTGTCTTTTTCAGAACCATATTGTGCACAAATTGTTCGAGATCATCCATTGTTTTATTCCTCTCTCCATTCGAATGCGCATATAAATAACTGCGCATACTTTTAAACATTTTCTGCATTTCTGAAGTAGAGGGGACAGGAACTGCATCATTGATTCCGTTGTCAGATTCATCGTCGGAATCTACAAAGGTGGAATCATGAACGATCTCCAAAATGTCTGTGTCTGTCAGAATCGGTGCTGTAGACACATCATCATCGACTGCAACATATCCATTTAATGATATTGTAGGACAGTCTAGTAATGTTGAGACTTTTCCAAACATTTCATTAAATGTCGGCTCAGTCTCAATATCGGCTGATTCTTGAGGTACCAAAGAATTTAACACTTTGGAGACTCCCGCATAGCGAAAACAATTTTCAACTGTCGTAGGCTTCACTAAATTCCATGCTGAGTGCAACATATGTAATGCATCCAATAAATTAATGGAGAAATCTTCTTTTGCTTCGATCGCGACTAAATATTTGCGAAGCAATTGCTTTCGATAATTTAATTTCAAATTTTGTATAATGCCTTGATCACTGTAAAACACTTGTGGTATTTGGAGACAGAAATATAAGCTTTATAGCTTTTAATTCAATATAGAGGTGTGCTGGACAGTTATCAATGATAAGCGCGACTTTAAGCTTTTCTTCTAAAAATCGCTTATCCAATTTGATAAGCCAATCATTGAAAATAGTGGCCACCATCCATGCTTTTTTGTTTGCCGTATATTCAACTGGTAATGTTCTTACATTTTTAAAACACCGCGGTTTTAAACTTTTACCAATGACAAATAAGGGTAGTTTTTCAGATCCATCCGAATTGCATCCAACCAATACTGTAATTCTTTCTTTAGAGAGTTTTCCTCCTGAACACGACTGTCCTTTAAACGATAAAGTTTTATTGGGTAAGCAGCGGTAAAATAAACCAGTTTCGTCGGCGTTGAAGACATCTTTTGGGTCATATTCTTCAAGTATTGAAGGCAACGTAGATTGCAACCATTCTATGGTCATAGTTGGTAAAACGTTATTAGCTTCACCACAAACATTTTTTAACACAATGTCGTTCCTTTTTTTAAAACGTTCCAACCAGCCTGGATTTGCCGAAAATTCAATACGCATTGTTTTGCCAGTTCATCTGCTTTTTCCAGCAATAAAGGACCTGATATAGGAGCATTCTGAGATCTAGCTTGTTTGAACCAAATAAGCAAAGCTGTCTCCAAATCTTCATGCTTAGCAGTTCTCATGCGTTTTCTCTCTGGTTCAAACATACTGCGCTCAAACATTAACGTAATGTTATCTCTGTTTTTTATTATCGTTGATAAAGTAAAATTGGCAATGCCAAACACTTTGCAGATTTCTGTTTTCGTCCTGCGTTTTTCATCAACTGCATTAAGCAGCTTCATCTTCATTTTAAGCGAAATAGCGGTTTGTTTTCGTACCGATTTCTCAGACATTGTGCTCATAAAACATAAGCTTATTTACAAAACACACAAAATTCACTGATTTTCACGCAAAATTCAAGGTTTTAACACAAAATTCACGAATTTCAACTCAAACTAACCGACTTTGGAAACGAACTGAAGAGCAGTACTAATCCTGAAATGCCTGAGTATTTCTTATTACCAAACTCCCGACATTCCTTTCTTCGGGCGATAAAAGCACAACCAAACTGGGTTCCCACAATCGGCAATTCTTTGGTACATATAAGGATTCTATTCATTGGCAGTGTTTCATTCAGGCATCCCTCCGGGAGGACAGTGCACCCCCGAAGCAAATCCACCGCAGAAAATCGGAGCCTAAGTTTTCTTTAACATTTTATTTACTCTGCCCTATCCAAACCCCTCAAATCCCCCCCCCCGAAGCAAATTGTCTGAAAGAAACACTGTTCATTTGGGGAGGGGGATAGCAATGATGGATTATGACCACTGGGAGAAAAAAAGAGGGGAAAAGGTCGTGAAGGAAGAAGAACCGATTCCCGGAAGTTACAAAATTGCATAAATAAATTCTACAGAGACGTAGCAAACATGCCACTGAAGCTCGAAAGCGAATTCTTTTCGTGTTAAACGATTTTTGTTTCGTGTTAAAAGAAAAAAATGCATTAAATTGCATAGTACACTGCCCGAAACGCCATATCGTTTCGTGTTAACCGATTTTTCCTGTTAAGCGTTTTCGTGTTAAACATGTTTCACTGTATTTGTATCGTGATGTCACAATAAATATGAATTTTTATTCGCTTATAAAACACGCGGATAAATATTTTTACCAAAATTTAACTTGCAAATTAAAAAATTCGGTCTAAAAGCCACGTGCTTTTAATATTATTTATCTTTTATCCTCTCAACCATAGAGTTCAGAGAATAAACAATGTACCTCGCAACAGTGGGCGTTAATCCGATTGCCGACTTTATGACGTCATAAGGAGATGAAAAAGTTTAATTGAAAATTACGGCTAATTGATTAAATTTTTGAACAAACGAATGCACGATAACAAATCTGTGTCCAAATATCTTTCATTTAAAAACAGAATGATGTAATTTGATGCAGTAGTTTGTTCTCACGGATTGTCGAAAGAAATCGCTTAGCGTTTTAAATATATAGATATTTTCCTACTGTGAATTAAGAAGCTAATATCCATAAAAATGCAATTTTCTGTCTCTTTTTATGTTTTTCTGCTATGTATTGTTTCTTCATGACTGGAAAACTTTGTTCTTCAAGAAATATGAGGATTTCTTTAATAAAGGATTTCTTTAATTTATTTCTGTAAGCATTTTTTTTTACTGTAAGCGCTTTTTTCAGAAATAGCGATGATAGATAGCTTTCATAGAGAGGCTTTGCTATGATCCATCAGTATTTTACATTTCGGCGCAGTTCTGGCGCCATCTATTGGCGATAAATATAAACGAAAGAAGTTTTTGTTGAAAAATATATTTTATATAAAATATTAATAAAGTTGTAAAATAATATAAAATGTATATAAGCATATTTTAACACCATCTATGGACAATTAATATAAACAAAGATCTTTCTGTTGGAAAAAATAATATACAACATAGTAATAAAGTTGTAAAATAATATTGTTATATATTATGCTATTTTATTTATATTGTAATTTGTGGTGGAGGTGTTATATATTGTTATTATTAATATTGTGTGGCAACATATCATTTATGACTGATAGATGGCAACACTGTGTGTTGTTGATCTCTGTTGTTGTATGATTTGCTAGCTGAAGCTAAGCAGCATCTTGAAGTTATGTTATGTTAAATAAATAAATGTTTAATAAAGTAAGTGTTACTTTAAAAATAAAACATGACATAGTCGAAAGTTAAACGAACCGTGGATAATTGAAGAAAGTAAAGTAAAGCATGGCGAATGAATTTTGTCGACCACCGGTAGGCTTAAGCCTAGAAGGCAACGTGGCTGAGAACTGGAGAAATTTCAAACAAATTTTCACTATTTATATGAAAGCTTCGGGTCAAGGGGAAAAGAAATCTGACGTGAGAGTTGCCATACTACTAAATGCAGTGGGTGAAGAAGCCATAGAACTTTTCAACAAATTCGAACTGTCAGATGATGACAGAAATAATTATGACACAGTCTTAGAAGCCTTTGAAAAGCATCTCAGTCCGAAAACAAATGTCGTTGTCGAACGATTTGTGTTCAATAACCGCGTTCAAGACAGCCATGAAAATTTTGATACATTTTTTACTGACTTAAAAAAGTTAGTGAGATCATGTGAGTGGTGTACAAACTGACAGTGTTATTAGAGATAGGATTGTTTTCGGAATCGCCGACACCTGATTGCAAGAAAGATTGTTACGTGAAGGTGGTGATTTGTCTCTAGCTAAAGCTGCAGAAATCTGTAAGGCTGCAGAACTTGGGAAAAAACAAGCCCAGGCTTTACAAACTAAAAATGTAGATGCTGTTGCCAAGAAACAATCACCCTCTTACATAAAAAATCGGTTGTCTTCCTTCAAGAACTCTGGAGGTGAGGGTGCTTCACAGTATAGTACTCAGAACAGTGCATCACAAAATACTCAGAATACTGTTTATTTATGTAAGAAGTGTAACAGGAAACACAAACGATCAGAATGCCCAGCTTTTGGCAAGCAGTGTTTTAAATGTCACCAATTTAATCATTTTTCTTCCGTGTGTAAAATGCGTTACATTCAAGATGTAACTTATAGTGAAAATAAAGAGGAAGGACAGTATTTTTCTTGTTCTGATTTCCATAGTGATTTTTTTATTGACTCTGTAAGTGTTCTTGAGGTAGGTAAAGTGACTGTAACAAATGAATGGACTAAGAATGTATATATATGTGGTCATAATATTAATTTCAAATTAGATACTGGTGCACAAATTAGTATTTTACCTTTAGATGTTTTTTCTGTTTTAAATAATAGACTTAAACTTGGTGATACAAATATAATATTGGAAGCTTATGGTGGCTCTAAAATTAAACCTACGGGTATGATTAATTTAATGTGTAATGTTGATAATAAGCAGACTAATGTGAATTTTGTTATTATTGATAATATTCAAGCAAAGCCTATACTTGGATTAGAAGCATGTGTTAAACTAAATCTTTTAAAATGTGTTGATAATGTATCTATAAATATGAATGTAACTAAGTTTATTGAGAATAATATGGAAGTATTTACAGGAGTCGGGAAATTTAAAGGGAAGTATGCTACTAAAATTGAAAAAAAATTCCATACCTATTGCTTGACCACCCAGACGGATCCCAGTTAGCTCACGTCCTAAATTACAAGGAAAACTAAAAAAGCTAGAAAATCGGGGAATTATTGCCAAAATTGATAGTCCACAGGGTTGGGTGAGTAATTTAGTTGTGGTAGAAAAACCTGATAGCTCAATCAGGCTCTGTTTAGACCCCCAAGATCTAAATAAAGCAATAATTAGAGATCATGTTCTAATACCTAAGGTTGAGGAGCTTGTTTCCAAATTATGTAACAAAACAGTATTTACAGTACTTGATCTTAAAGATGTTTTTTTTTCAAATTGAATTAGATGAGTAAAGCACCGATTTGTGTATTTTTAGTACCCCATTTGGATGTTATAAATTTTTGAGACTTCCAATGGGATTATCGTGCGCACCTGAAATATTTCAGAAAAGAAATGAGGCAAATTTTGGGTATATTGAAGGGGTTTTAATTTATTTTGATGATCTTCTGATTACAGCAGATACTCCAGAACAACACGATGAAATTCTGGCTAAAGTCATTAAAAGAGCTAAAGAGTTGAATGTAAAATTCAATAAAGGTAAAATACAACTTAAGGTACCTGAAGTTAAATATTTAGGGTATGTGTTTAATTCTAAGGGTATGAAACCTGATCCTGACTATGTCCGAGCAATAATTGATATGCCTGAACCTACAAATAAAACTGAACTTCAAAGGATATTGGGTATGATCAATTATCTCAGACAGTTTATACCCCAGGCATCCACAACATCTGCTCCTTTAAGAGAGCTTCTAAAAAAATGTAACTTGGCATTGGATGCCTGTGCAGACAAATGCTCTTAAAGCATTAAAGAGTAAAATTGCAAATGCGCCTGTATTAGGAGTATTCAACAGTTCTAAACCTGTAGTGATACAGACAGATAGTTCGAAAGATGGGTTGGGTTGTTGCATGTTGCAAGGTGGGAAGCCAGTTGCATTTGCTTCTCGCAGTTTGACAGATACAGAAAAGGGATATGCTCAAATTGAAAAGGAATTTTTAAGTATTGCTTTTGCTACAACCAAATTTCATTATTTTATTTATGGTAGACAAGTTGAAGTGCTAACTGATCACAAGCCATTAGTTTCTGTAATGAATAAAACTGTAGCTAGTGTTGTGTCCCCTAGGCTGCAACGGATGAAAATAAAACTTTTGAAATATCAACTAAATGTTAAATATTTACCTGGTGAGTACATGTATGTAGCTGACTTATTGTCAAGATCATTTATTGTAAAACCCATGAAAGATGATGTGGAAATGACTGAAATGGTTCATAGCTTAACTAAACATTTTGCAAATTAGCGAGTTTAGAAAACATGAATTTAGGGAGGCAACACTTTCTGATGTTGGTCTTGCATATGTTTTGAAATTTTGTGATGAGGGGTGGCCTACCAATAGTAAAAATATCCCAACTGAAGCTCAGGAATATTTTAAATATAGGGATAATATATATATATAGAAGAGGGGCTGGTATTTTTAAATGACAGGGTCATAGTACCAATAAGTTTAAGAGCAGAAATGTTAAAATTACTTCATGGGGCTCACTGTGGAATGGAAAAGGCTAAGGCTAGGGCCAGACAGGTTTTATTTTGGCCGGGGATAACAAAAGATATTGAAGATATGGTTTCCAGATGTAAAATATGTGAGAGATACAGGCCAAGAAACATAAAGGAGCCTTTGATACTTCATGAAATCCCAAACTTACCTTATGAAAAAATCGGGATAGATATTTGTGAGCATGGGGGCTACAGTTTTCTTGTTATCGGTTGCTATTTATCCAAATGGTTAGACATAATAAAGTTATTTAACAAAACAGCAGATGAAATAATACCAAAACTAAAGGCAGTTTTTTCCAATCATGGCATACCTAAAGAAATTGTTTGTGATAACATGCCATTTGACATTGGTAAATTTAATGAATTTTCTAGAAAATGGGGAATTGGACTCTCACACAGTAGTCCTAGATATCCAAGATCAAATGGATTTGCAGAAAAAATGGTGGGTATTACCAAGGGTATTCTTCGTAAATCTGGCACTGAAACGGATAAAATTAATGAAGCATTGCTTGAACATAGAAATACACCTATCAGTGGAATTAATGTTTCTCCTGCTCAGATACTTATGAGCAGATGTCTTCGAACTAAATTACCTGCAACAGTTTCTATTTTGAAACCAAAAATAATACAATTTAAGGACGCATTAAAAATAAAAAGGGATAAGAGTAAATTTTACTATGACAGGCAGACCAGAGAACGGCCAGATTTTAATGAAGGGGAAAGTGTTCTTTTGAGGGTCAATAACATTTGGGAACCAGCTAAAATTGTAAAAAAATGTAAGAATCCTAGATCATATTTAGTAAAAACAGTAAGAGGTAATGTATTAAGACGAAATTCTTTTCATTTAAGAAAGCGGAAAAATTCATTTCAAGATTTATATGATAATATTGATACTCCAGAGATAACTGACATTCAAAGGGAAAGGGGGAATATTGTACAGCCTTGCAGAATCAGAGTACAGGAAATAGTAACAGTGGATATGTAACAAGAAGAGGTCGTCTTGTAAGACAACCTTATCGTTTCAGAGATTATGTTGTATAATGTTAAAGGGGAAGTGTTATATATTATGCTATTTTATTTATATTGTAATTTGTGGTGGAGGTGTTATATATTTTTATTATTAATATTGTGTGGCAACATATCATTTATGACTGATAGATGGCAACACTGTGTTTTGTTGATTTCTGTTGTATAATTTGCTAGCTGAAGCTAAGCAGCATCTTGAAGTTATGTTATGTTAAATAAATAAATGTTTAATAAAGTAAGTGTTACTTTAAAAATAAAACAAATATAAAATGCATATAAGCATATTTTTAAACTAAGAAAAATTCAGGGTGTATTGATTTATTTCAAGATCAACTTTTAAAAGCTTCAGCTTAATATCATTTCTTTCTTAAAAATCTAACTTGGTTAAATTAAATTTTAATCGCCTAGCTTATATCCAATTAAATTCTGAAATTTTGCTTCCATTGTAAAATGAATATTTCTTATGAAACACAGTTAAAATATAAGGAATATATAGTACCGCATATCACATATGTTAATTATATCAATGAAGATTCAAATTTTGATTTTTAACATAGTAATGTTTAAACCTAACTTATTTATAGTGAAAAAAAAATGTAATTTAATAAGAGAATGTGAAAAGATATTTTCCAGTCATACTAATGCATTTCATAATTTCAATTTACTTAATAAAATAAGATGATCTTTAATGATCAAAATTTATTTTGGTTTTTTCAGGCATATTTTTAAAATAAGACAAAATCAGGTTTTAATTTGATGAATACTTTTATAAGTTAAAGTTATATTATCTACTTTTGTCGTTGTATTTATTTTAACTATTTCTTCATTACTGGAAAACTTCGTTTTTTCTGTCATTGGAAATAATTGGGTCATATAAATGGGATATTTTCTTACTGTGAATTAAGAAGCTAATACCCATAAAAATGAAATTTTCTGTCTCTTTTTATGTTTTTCTGCTATGTATTTGTTTCTTCGTGACTGGAATTCTTTGTTCTTAAAGAAATATTAAAATTCAACTCTATTATACTATTAACTTAGACAATTTAAAACGAACAAAATTTTAATGTTTTGTACAATCGTTAAACCATTTCAGAATTTGCACTTAATTTTTCTTATGTAACCAAACAATGAGCTGTGAGTCAAGCTGTTTAGAAACACATTAATATTTTTTTTTTCAAAAACTTTCGCACATGGATTATTTTTTAAATATTTTTGAATGTTTTGTCCAACCGTTGAACTTTTTCAGAAATTGAGTATTGAGTAAAAGAAAAAAAACCCTCATCATTTGTATTTGTAGAAATCATTTGCCATTCTTAAAATGTACTTTTCTACAATACAAACCTTTCAGTAAAAAAATCTTCATACTGTTTGTTTGTATGAAGTCTTATGAAAATGAAACACAGATCAACATTCGGTCATTTTTGACGGGCGTTATAATATGAAGCCTTTATATACTATTTTTTATAGGACCAACTCTTACGGTGAAAAAAAAAATTAAAAACAAAAAAATCCCTGCTGGCCCCACCTACAGGCAGAGGCATATTTCGAAGTGGGTGGTCTCAAATGCCACATCATGGCAAATAGGTCTTTCTTCTGCAATTCCCAATAAACATGTGCCCCACGGTCTGCGGCTTCCAAATCTACCTGCGCCTGTAGGCCGAGTCGTCAGGGATTTTTTTCTTATGAAACGTAATTAAAATATAAGGAATACATAGAACAGCGTAATTTGCATTTAATTTTGCTTATGTAATCAAACAATGAGTTATGTGGTGAGTCAAGCTGTTTAGAAACTCATTCATAACACTTTTTTACAAAAACTTTCGCACATGGATTAATTTTTAATATTTAATTGGAATGTTTTGTCCAATCGTTGAACTATTTCAGAAATTTAATATTAGAGTAAATATATATATATCCTCATCATTTTTATCTGTAGAAATCATTTGTCATTTTTAAAAAGTACTTTTCTACAATACAAACCTTTCAATAATAAAATCTTCATGCTGTTTGTTTTTTATGAAGTGTTATGAAAATGGAACGCTGGTCAACAATCCGTCATTTTTGACGGGGGTTATATACTAGTCATTAAAATAAACCGCAAATGATTTTTCTCCATAGACCGTAATGTAACGGAATTCTTTTGAGTGCCCCTGTAAAAAAACTATAAGTGCTACACACTTCAGTTGAAATAGGGAACATGCTATAGATAACGACAATAACATATAAAAATTGCAGGGCAATTCGAGCATATTTACGGGAGTTAGAACACGGACAGACGGCCATACGGCAGACAAGCCGAAGTCATAAACACTTTTCAACTAGGTTGGAAAGTGTTAAAAATGCATTAAATTTTGCAGGCATTATTAAAATAACAGAAAATTGAACATGATTTACAGTATCTCTCTCTCTCTCTCTCTCTCTCTCTCTTTTTTTTTTACAACAAAAGTGAAGAATTTGGGGAAAGTTAGCACTGACATGTTATAAAATATTATCTGATTTTATAATATATTTTATAGCTTTTGAAAACTTGAAATCACATACTGTCTTTATTTAACAATACATTCTATAGAACATATTTTTTCGACAATCCAGAAATTTTTGTTTTGCTTTTGATATTCCTATTTAAAGGCATATTTTTTGTAATCTTTCATATATATATATATATATATATTTAATTGAAAGTATAAATGTATCTCAATATTTTTAATCAAAAGGAAAACCTTGATAGATAACATAAACGCAAGTCAAAAAAAAAAAAAAAAAAAAGAAAGTTGCAAATGCACAGTAATTTATTAATTTTTTTAATGAAAAATAAAAATTCCAGGATATTTCATATTTACTAAGTTAGATTTTGTGTAATTGTTTCTCTGTTAAGATAACTATTATTTTTCATAAGTTTCTGAGAAAAATTAATTTGTAACTTTTGAATGCTATAAAAAATTAAGTTTAACTCTCCAGTGATTTTTTATATTATTTATTTATTATTTTCTCCAGTGTTTTTTTATATAAGGAAAGGGCACCTGACGTCACTGTTGGTCAAATTACTGTTGGTTCGTAAGAAAAACCTGTTCGTTCGTTACGACTCCTACTGTATACACGAGATGGGGAGATTTGATTGGTCTATATTAAACTGGTCTGTAATATGATTGGCCTACTTCGTCATGATGATTCCTGCAATGATAGCTACGACAAAAATGTAATGGTAAATTGGTTGATGGAACTGTTTGTTTGTAAACATGCCCTTTCCTTATAGATATTTCAGAAAATAAAGTCAGTCAGCATTTTGAACCGAATTTCCGATGCCGCAGCACTTGAAAGGAGAAAAATATCGTCACATGACACGAATCACTTATTGTACTGTCCTTTAAAAAAAAAAAATACCCATTTTTAGGGTTTCGTTCATCTCACGAAACCCTATTGCTCCCGCTCTGTTGTCTGTCTGTCACAGAGCCGTTCTCGAAAACTATGTAACTTACAGAGTTGAAACTTCGTGTATAAATCAGAATATCAGCTGTAAAGAGCTGAAAATATTAAAATTTGAAAAATTCGTCTTATTTTAATAAATAGAGATAAAAAACCAAAATTCTAATAGCCTTTTTCTATTAAATTTAAACATTTTTCGTTATAGCAGATACCAAAAATTTAAAATCCACGATGAAATTCTTTCTACAATAATTAATTTGCTATCAGACGATTTTCACGTGAAAAATGAAAATGAAATAAAAAGTTTCACCAATTGAAAAAAAGATAAAGATGAAATAAAATTGATTGACGTCATAGTGGTAAATAAAACGGAAAATGTCTAAGATTTCTCAATAATACAAGGAGTATGAGTATGTGGATGTACACAAAGCAGATTAATATCACGTCATTAGAGAATTAAAAAGAAAATCTGACGTCCTATTGGAAGTTTAACGAATTTTTCAGATGTTTGAGAATAATACAAAGCGAGTATCAATATGAATAATAGAGGATAGTAAATATATGAGTTTGAAGAATGTATTGAATCATGATAAAAACCCGATTATGGACATATTCGCATATTTTAACATTTTGAAGGCGTCCAACATGTTTAATTTTGAAATTATATATTTTTTAAATATCGCATTTAGTCCGTATGACGGATATTATTATGACAGAATATAATAGCGGGTTTCGCCCGCAATCTGGCTGGTTTAGATTTTCGAAAAAACGGAAAAATAGACCGGTAAATTTTTACTTTATAAAAAACATGACTTTTTTTTTGTTGTTGTTGCTAAATTATATTTATTTGAATTTATTAAAGAAAGGATAAAGTGTTTTGAAAGGAATATTAAACGAAACACTTTGTGCGATCTTCGATCACACTTACCCACTTGTTTAAAATTTCCTCTATATAAAGTATAATAAAGAATTTAAAAAATTAAACATAGCTAAATTTTTACAGATTTTAATGTTGGGTATTTTACATTTTGTCACTTTATTACAAAGTGGCAGCCAATTAAACAAGAATTTGAAAAAAAAAAAAAACACTTTTCTAAAAAATAACCCATGTTACCCAAAAAACCCCACACCTGACGTAATCAGCTGAAAGTAATGCATTTTATTACCTATTAATGGTTTAACATAAAAACAAATAAAAATTTATGTAGCTATTCTAAAATTTTATCTGTAAAAAATGAGCGTTTCCTTATACGCCACTTTCATTGCAGCTAAAAAGGCAACAAGTTTGTTGCATTTTGTTTTTTTTAATTAGAATTAAATAATGAGTTCTTAAAAAAACTGTTTAAAATTAAAAAAATACAGTCCACTCCAGTGTTGCCAGTGGGCTACTTTTATTTAATTCAGATTGCATGATTGGCACCACTTTTTCCAAATGGTATAATTCGCTTTGTTTTCGCTTTATTTATTCTGTCATTAAAGAAGATCAATTTTACTTTTTAAAAAAACTGGTAACAATCAAGAAAACTGAATTAAATAAAAGTAGCCCATTGGCAACACTGGTCAGCTCCAGAGAAACACCGACGCAATATAAAGTTTCGGCGGGAATATGGAAATTCAAAGCAGGTTTTGGCGGGAGAAAAACCGGTTTGGCGCATTACACTTACCCACCAGACGTGCTTCCCACCAGATGATGTCGGAGCCTAGAAAGGGTTATTAATTTGGTGTATAGTATATTAAATGTCTATGGAATTCCTCACCATTTTTGAATACGCCATTTGCTGGAGAAAAGATATTTCTTCTCTCTTCAGGAAAATCCCATGCAAGCATATTGAATTATGTGTATTTTTAATTTATTCAGAATGATTTTTTTTCCTCACAGTTTCAGATTTTATGTGACATTTGTGTTCCGTCTTATATATATATATATATATATATAATGCGAATTTGAATATCTAAAACTTTCAAACGTATTTACAATAAAGAATGATTTCAACGGTACTTTAGCATTTAGTCAAAGGGACCGACTGCTGCGATCAGAGCCTCTATGGACAGTATTCTTCCGCTCGGTTCGAGGCTATGAAAAAACAGCTGTTTGGGAAAACACCATAGAAATATATGCAATAGATCTTAATAATATAAGGAATATTCATTCAATTTCAGATTAATTTTGTCTTAAGTATCGAATTTATTAAAAATATAGCGTAAAAAGAAATTGGGACTTAAAGCGACTTATAAAGGCGCAGATCGCAGCCGTCGGTACAGGAAAATTGTCCCGTTAACTAATGCTAAATTGCCATTGAAACCATTATTTATTGTAAACACGTTTGACAGTGTTAGATATTCAAATTTGGATAATTTTTACCTTGTCATATAAACACAGAACACCAGTATCACATGAAATCTGAAATTGTGCAATAAAATAATCATTTTGAACAAATTAAAAATGCATGTAATGCAATGGGCTTGCAAGGGATTTTCTTGAAGCGAGAAGTTACATATTTTCTCCACCAGATCGCGTATTCGAGCGCTATAAAAATGAATGAAATTTTCAAGTGTTTAAATTGAGGTTTGTTTATAAATTATGTAAATTAAACTTATTTTACTTAAATATGCTTTTATTTCATGACTTTAATGTTAATTTTTAGTATTCAGAAAAATTTTCATTTAAATTGCGCAAATCATTTTTATCAAAATTTTCATTAACTAATTAAATAATGAAAGAATATGTGTTTCTTTTCATTAATTTGCTTTCTGAGGTCATAAGTGTGACAATAAAATAACATGACTAAGAGAAATCGAAATATCGAAAAAAAACCTTCGTGAATGCAAAGCGTAAACAAACGATCACGCCGCCATTTTAACTACTGTGACGTCACAAGAATATTGTCCGAGGCTAACGAAAAAGAATGGCTACCGCGGTGCTTTACGCGTATCTTTTTTTACAGACCGCCGGAGTCACGTGATGCTCGAACCCAGACAGCAAGCAAGGTTCCGAAAACGGTCTTTTTAGCACTTTCCAACCTAGTTGAAAAGTGCTTATGACTTCGGTTTGTCTGGCCGTATGGCCGTCTGCCGTCTGGCCGTCTGGCCGTCTGCCGTCTGGCCGTCTGGCCGTCTGCCGTCTGGCCGTGCTCTAACTCCCGTAAATATGCTCGGATTGCTCTGCAATTTTTATATGTTATAGTTGTTATCTATAGCATGTTCCCTATTTCAACGGAAGTGTGTAGCACTTATAGTTTTATTACAGGGTCACTCAAAAGAATTCCGTTACATTGCGGTCTATGGGGAAAAATCATTTGCGGTTTATTTAAATAATGTTTCAGTATTTTAAACGCATTGAAATTTATATATATCACTAAGGTGCATTAGAAGAAGCTTAATATGTAATAGGGTGTTCATAGCACTTATAGTTACTTCACAGGGACAGTCAAAAGAATGCCGTTACATGACGTCTATGGAGAAAAATCGTCTGCGGTTTATTTAAATAATGTTTCACTATTTTAAACGCATTGAAATTTATATATATATATCTAAGGTGCATTACAAGAGGCTTACTACAGAATAGTGTGTGTATAGCAGTCATCGTTCATTTACAGGGACACACAAAAGAATTCTCTACTGTCTGTTAACACTAATTCCTGGAAGTGCGTTTTAAGTTACTAAACGCGATTTTAATTTTAACTCGCTTTTTGTCTATTACGTGGTGTGTATAAATTCTGTAGATGCTATACAGGGCAGCACAAAAGTTCGCGAACACATTTCCGTTTATTGACAGAAACTCCAGAAAGATAATTTTAAACTGTGCTACGCGTTTCCTAACTAAACTAAAATTTAGCATCCTAGCATATACAAATCTATAGATCATATACAGGGCTGAATAAAAGTATTCGGATATTTTTCCGAATATTGTATCTGTTGGAAATTCCTGAAATTATGTTTTTAAATATGTTATGCGTTTTCCAAATTGTTTACTTAGATGTTATCTTTTAGCTTATTAAACGGTATGTTTTGTAAAATTATTTTGGAAGCGTTGGGAAGTGCTACATAATCTATGCTTGACGCATGATTTTTCGTTCTTGTTTCCTTTTCTTTCGATTTTTCTGCAAAGGTATATTATCTTTACCGTATACCACGGTCACAGTAATATTTTCAATATTAGATTTTTGGAATAACCGTCAGAAAACCTACGGTCTAAAATCATCCTTTGCACATTCATTTTCCGCGCATGCGCAACTTATTTCGCGCTGCAAATTGTCCTTGTGCTTGCGTTTCATGACTCATTGAAGGTGATATGATGTGCGATCAGGTCACGTCGTAGCACCGGTCTGAAAGTGCCGGCTTTGCACTTGCAATCATGCTCCATCTAAGGTATGTTAAACTATTTTGTATTAATTTCATTTCATAAAGATTTACCTCGTTGTAAGAACTATATACACATGCATATTTCTGTTGTAGTTCTTGAAATTTCCATTTATAATATGTTTTTATTCTTAACGAATTAATGCGAGTTCTTTACACATATTTCCATTACAAAATACAATAGAGAATAGCATTTGTTTATGTTTATCTTTTAAAATATATTATTATCGTTTATGTTATTATCTATTGATGCTCCCCAATTTTAAAATATTCATCTTATAGTTCATGTGCTTAAAAATTACCGTCAAAAGTTTGAAATATTGCGTAATAATAATAATAATAGATTTTGTACTAGTATTCAACTGTAATTTAGTCAAAGTTAATTATTTTTGCGCATACGTTTTATTTTCTTATATTTTAGTAATTTATGTTGTATAAAATTTAATTTAAAAATATCATTCAATGACAATTGCTTTTATATTATGTACGTTTAAGATATAAAATTTTTATTGTATGCGTCGCTACAATATTTTAAAGTATTGTTATTTTATTACTTTGTTTAATACATTTTATTTTCATGAAGTTAAAAAAATGAGTTTTAATGAAATCAAACTATTTAATTTTTTGACATTTCAATGTACATACTAATAGTTATGAAAGATTTTAAAAATGAAGGTTTATATTTTAAAGAAAAAAGGGAAAATAAAAAAAGTCTAAATAATGTTAACCGATTATTATTATTTATTTTTAATTACGGAGCATCAATAGATTTAATTCAGAGATAAATCATTCTGAAAAATTATTGTTCTTCTGTATTAAGTAGAATGAAAACATGCTTAAAGTAGACTAAAAATAAACAAATAGGTAATATGCTTATGATACTAAAATATTATATATGGAAATTGCATTTTTTTTTCTAGTAATTATTTAAACACCAAAATTTGGTTTTATATAGTTCTTAAATCTTTATGAAATTAAATTATGCAGTAATGTTTAACTTACTTTAGTTTGCCAATCAACTAATAAATAAGAGTAATTGATAGTGGGTAACCATTATCACTTTCCAAATATAAAAACACAAAAGTAAAGGCAACATAAAAAACAAGACATAAACAATTCCCAACTCAGAAATTTAAACTATTGTGAAACTTTCAGGATAATGTAGTAGGGCTTAAGAAAAAATATAATATACAAATTTTCTTGTTGCCCGAATTCACTTTAAAAGGAAAATATTATCCCCGGTATAATTTAGACTTTATTTTTAAAACTGAATGGTAGAAGATACAAAAAAAGTTATCTATTTTAATTAGTTCTGTCAAATTCAAACAAAAGTTAGAAAACTTCTGTAAATTAATTCTTATAGTTCATTCTAACAAAATGCATATTAGATTTAAAAAAAATTAATGTAATCAACAATTAATATTTTTTTAGAAGCAATACATTAATTAAAATATAAAAAATCAAATATATTCAAATTTTAGCAATTACATAGGAAAGGAATTTTAGCAAAGGAAAAAAGAAATATATTAATTAAAATATATAACTTACTATGAGTTCTTAAATATAATATCAGCTAATAAAAATTCCTATTTTCCATTTTTTTTCTTCAGTATATAGAAATTAAGCTCAAATTTAGTGTCCCACAGAAACAAAGAAAATTTCTAAGTCAGATAATTTTGATGAAAATCTAATGCAATTAAGATTTAAAACTAACAGGTTATCAAAACATTTTTAATTTCTTTTATAGATGCCTATAATAAAAGCATTATTATCTGCCTTTGATTGTAATTCTTGTTACAATGTTTAATATGAAATCCTGTAACTAGCCTTACGTTTCTACATTTTGGTATACTTGTCCTAAAACACTTACAAAGTACCTCAGATTGTGTCAACTAGCAACCTTTTATAATGCTTTTTAAAATGTTGGCAAACCTTTCAGACAAAGCCTTTAAAAAGCATCTAGTCATTTACATGTTGGGGTTATAAAAATGTTTTAAAAATCAAAAATTGTTATCTGGGAATGCACCAATGCAGGTGTACGAAAAGAGCATCACGTCACTCTAGCGGTCTGTAAAAAAAGATAAGTGGAATGCACCGCGGTAGCCTGTCTTTTTCATTAGCCTCGAATATTGTCCATTAGGCCGTTTTAAGTTCCGTGGATCAAGTAAATTCAAGTGCTCAAATGCTCCATCTGGTGGAGAAAAGATAGAACTTCTCGCTTCAGGAAAATCTCGTGCACATGCTTGTATTTGTACACGGGATGTAATGCCCATTGCATTACATGTACTTTTAATTTGTTCATAATGATTTTTTTTTCACAATTTTAGATTTCGTCAGTGTTCCGTGTTTATATGACAAGGTAAAAATCATCCAAATTTGAATATTTAACACTTTCAAACGTGTTTACAATAAATAATAATTTCAATAACATTTTAGCCATTGGGACTTAAAACGGCCTATAGAGGCGCTGATCGCAGCCGTCGGTACAGGAACATTGTCCCTTTAACTGATGCTAAAGTGCCATTGAAATAATTATTTATTGTAAACGCGTTTGAAAGTGTTAAATATTCAAAATTGGATAATTTTTACCTTGCCATATAAAAAAAGAACATAAATATTACACGAAATCTGAAACTGTGCAAAAAAAATAATCATTATGAACAAATTAAAAATACATGTAACGCAATGGGCTTGCAAGGGATGTTCCTGAAGCGAGAAGTTATATCTTTTCTCCACCAGGAACAATTTTCCTGCATCGACCACAGAGTAAAGAGAAAAATAGAGAGAGACGGTTTGCATTGACGTCACGTTGCTATTAGCAACGACTGATACTACTGCATCTGGAGCACACACAGAATGTCAGAACTCCCCGTTTGCTGTCAAAAGCACGTGTTATCTTTCTGTTTAATTTAGATCTTTCTTATTTTTATTATTATAGTGCAAATAAGTCTAATAAATCAAATGCAGAGCACCACATTCGCCTTATATTTGGGCGCCATTTGAAGCGATGCCGCACGAGGCTAGCGAAAAAGAAAGGCTAACGCGGTGCTTTACGCGTATCTTTTTTTATAGACCGCGGGAATCACGTGAGGCTCGAATCCACCAATGCAGGTGTACGAAAAGAGCATCACGTCACTCTAGCGGTCTGTAAAAAAAGATAAGTGGAACGCACCGCGGTAGCCTGTCTTTTTCGTTAGCCTCGATGCCGCACATGTGACGTCATGTGCAAGCCGTCCGAGGCTAACGAAAAAGACAGGCTACCGCGGTACACTCCACTTATCTTTTTTTACAGACTGCTAGAGTGACGTGATGCTTTTTTCGTAAACCTGCATTGGTGGATTCGAGCATCACGTGACTCCCGCGGTCTGTAAAAAAAAGATACGCGAAAAGCACCGCGGTAGCCTCGCAAGCCGTCTATATGAAGTCAGTTATCCCTCACATCAGTAACCCAAACAAGCCAAGAACGTGGAACAAGGTATTGACGGAGAGCAACGCCACCTATATAGTATAGTACACCTGTAGTACCATGAACCTCTATAGAAGGACTTCTAACGCAATAGTGATACATCGTGTCGAGACTTCGGCACTAAATGGCAGCTGCACAGCTACGCGCACGGTTCTGCGCAGCTGGCCAGAATCCGTGCTGCAGCAGCGCCCATGGCTGTCACTGAAGCAGAAGAATTTTAGGCATAATTTCCCTGTCCACCGCCGATCGACGATTGGGACTTTAACGCTTTCTGATTAGTTGTTAAACCGAACGCTTCTTAAGTCATTTCTGGTTGAACATGGTTTCTTATATAATATCTATTAATTTCTATGTAATCTAATTAATTTATAACTGTAATATAATAAATATTATAGTAATATAAACTAATTAATTTCTATATAATCTATTAATATATATTAATTTCTTATATCATATCTTCTTAAAAATCGTCATAATCCTCCAAAATACCGGAAATGACTTAAAAAGCGTTTGATTTTACAAATAATCAGAAAGCGTTAAAGTCCCAATCGTCGATCAGCGGTGGAGACGGAAATTATGCGAATTTTAGTGACGTATGCAGGATCCATCTTCACATGCGCCACCTATAGACGCTTTCAGTCGTGACGTCAAACATGACGTTTTGCTTGGTTACTGACTCCAAACAAACGGTTGCTATGTGGTATTTTCTATTTTGTTTGTATATTATAGATATATCTCACAGTTAAGTGTTTCAATACTTTATATGCAGTGGTAAAATTTTCTACGATTTATATTTAATAAGAAATCAAACATAGCAACCGTTTGTTTGGAGTCAGTAACCAAGCAAAACGTCATGACTGACGTCACGCTGAAAGCGTCTATTTGAGGCTTTTTCGAGGAACGATTTCCTTCTTCGAAAGGCTATTTCGTTTAGTACTATCTGTAGGTAGTGTTGCGGAGAGAGGCTGCACGTGGAACAAAGACTGGATTCATTGGACGGGGAGAGGTTTTCAAAGCAAGCCGCCAGTTGTTTGGGCGACTTAGGTTTGCATTTTTAGTGTCGCACCAAACGTAAGCATAACACTTCTGTTTTCCTCTTTACTCTGTGTGCATCGACAGCTATGATTAGCGCCCTCTTTAGGCCTTTTTATCTTCCTAATTTATTTTAATGTTACATTTATAATGTATTTGATAATTAACACAAAATTAATCTGAAATTTAATGAATATTCCTTATATTATTAAGATCTATTGCACACATTTCTATCCTTTCAGTGCCTTTTCATAGCCTCGAACACCCAAAAAAGTTGTCCATTTTTTTATTCGGAATTTATGGTAACCATAGCGACGATTATCAAAACATGCAGCGGAAGTTCCATACGCAAATCTTTTGAAATAAATATACTACAGTATTTTATTTAACATCTTATGTTTACCTTGTTAAATTAAGGAGTAACAAGCATTGTACGTGAGATTTTAAATTTGTATCCTTTTATCTAAGAATCAAGTTGATAATTTTTTGGGTAAGGACGAGTTTTGAATCAAATCAATGTTTATCATTTAACATTATATGTTAATTTATGCATCTGTATGTTTATTTTATATAAATTGTGTAAAACAAAGATTATGTAAACATAAGTACACATTCTGTGTGGCAGAGTTATTAGTGTGTGTGATAGGGGAGACTGGTACACAGTGGACCACTTTTTCAGTTAATTTTTTTTTCTCTTTAACGGACAAACCGATCTGCATGAAAATATTTTTGAATATTACTTAAACATTTATACATTCATCATAATTTTCTCAGAACATAGTTTTCAATAAATTAAAAAAAAAAAATCTTTTATATGCACCCTTAAAGTGGACCAGTGTACCGCAGAAGTGAAGCACACTGGTCCACCCACCGGGGCACAGTGGACCGATATTAGTTATTATCTGAAATACAATATTAAATGTATTTTTCATTAATCCAATTCTTTTTTATTTCCCCTTTACCCGTAAAATAACATAGTAGATATAAATTTACAAGTAACATTTTGAAAAAAAAAAAAATAATAATAATTATATTTTGAAAATAACAGATTAATACAGGAACAATTGCAATTTAGTTGAAGTTATTACATAAGTACAAAAAAATCAGCGCACATTAAAATTTGCAAATGAAATTCCAAAATACTTATGAGTAAGATTGAGCCTGGAATTTTCCTGAAATACTTTTGGGCCTGGGAGAAACATTATGAAATCATTGACATCAACAACAGATTCATCTACAGTTTCTGGAAAAATAAACTGATTTCCATTCAATTTGTGTCTCATCAATCTTACTTGAATAGAATAATCACCAATTAGACTACAATTATATTTATCAAAGGCAGTAAATACAAAACAAAATATTTCTTACTATGTTAAATAAATTGTTATTTTTCTTTGTTTACTTTATTTTACAGTTAAATAACTACTTTAAAACAATATTTCTGTATAGAAAATAAGCAATTTATTAAATATTTTGAACATTCTGCATTACAGGAGCAGAGTGGATTGTGGACCACTGTGCCCCAGGAGTGGATGGTCCACTGTGCCCCATGTTGAAGTTCAATAAATAATCATATTAATATTGCTTATAGCTTTCTTTTAAGCATATTAACTGTAAAGTTAAATAAAAACAAGTATCTTAGCTTTGCAAAAAAAAAAAAAAAAAAACAGTTTTATCTTACTTATCTACAACCTTTAATTACTAAAAAAATAAATATATGATGATGACAAATTTTACTTTTAGAAGCTCAAAACAATCAATCAGGATAAAATAGTTCAATCTGAGCTAAACATATTTTCTGAAGGCCATAAATAATCAGTGCAGTGCTGTTGTCTATTAGAACAGAAGAGAAGCTTAAAAAAATTAATAAATAAAATATTAGGGGGTGGTCCACTGTGCCCATAGGTCCAGTGGTCTCCCCTACATATGTCTTTAACAGAAATTTGCCAAATTTGTTTGATTATATAAATATATAAAAAGTACACAGGTAATAGAATTTTGGTTTCTCTATGTTCGCTCTTATTTGTTTACTCTATATTTAAAAATTGCTTGATATTTCTTAAAACAAGGAATATTTTTAGAATTTGTATCAAAGGTATTAAATGAATTTTTAAAAAGTATTCTTAATAACTCAGACTTAGAATCTTAAGGTCAGCATTTGAAAGATTAATTCCTTGTATAATATAGTATAGTATATTAACACAATAAATCAAATCATTTACAAAATTAATTTAATACTATACGATACCACATTGGAAAAACAAACATATCTTACATGCTTATAAACTTTGAAAAGCTTTATACAGTGTCTCACAAAAGTGATGGGACACTTGTGCTTTATAAAAAGAAACTGCAATAAAATAAATAAAGAAACATGTGCAAAAATTTTTTGGGTGTGTTTCATATTTAAAGTTAGTAACAATTATTACATAACATACATTTTGTCAAAATATTAAAATATTAATTTAGTAAAAATACAATTGTTCAGAACGGAGCAAAAAATGGCTCACATAAGTGATGGGACACTTACTTTTCCATCAAATATTTATCCAAAAATTTTACTTTTTAAAAGGTTTTAATATTTTGTTGGATTTCCTTTTACTTTTAAAACATGATTTAATCTTTTTGGGATGGATTCGACTATTTTTTTTGTGATTTCTGGAGTGATTTTACCCCATTCTTCTTGAAGCACCGATTTTAGTTGTTGTTTTGAAGAAATGGTGTGTTTGCGAATTCTTGATTCCAATTCTTGCCAAATATTCTCTATGGGATTTAAGTCTAGAGATTGTGGTGGTGTTTTTATTATTTCAGGACAGTTATATAGCAGCCAGAGTCTAACGTTCAGAGCAGTGTGCTTGGGGTCATTGTCCTGGTAGAATTTAAAATCGTTATGAAGGTTCAATTTTCGTGCTGAAGATTTCAAATTTTGCTTTAAAATATCAATATACTTGTACTGATCCATTATACTGTCAATAAAAACAAGATTACCAACTCCAGCGGACGACATACACCCCCATACCATAACTCCTCCTCCACCATGTTTTACTGTTGGTACCAAGTTCTGTTTGCGAAGTTCTTCCCTGGGTTTTCTCCACACCAAGATTCTACCGTCAGAACCAAATATATTAAATTTACTCTCATCAGCAAATATAACTTTATTCCAGTAATCAGAATTCTTATTTATGTTGGATTTTGCGAAAGCTAGTCTGAGTTTTCTATTCTTTTCACTTACGAAGAATTTTTTCCTGGCTACTCTACCGTGATATCCAGCAGATCGAATTACCCTTCTAATAGTTTCAGGATTAACAATTATTCCATATAATGCTTGTAAATCAGCAGCAACTTTTGAAGCACTAATTCTTGGATTTTTTTTAATATTTCGAACGATAATTCGCTTTATTCCATTGGATAGCTTTGATGGTCAGCCAGGTCTTCTTTTATCCTGAATCATATGATTCTTTTTATATCGTTTAATGATATTGAAAACTGTTGAACGACTCAAGTTAACTGTTTCAGCAGTTTTTCTAATAGATTTTCCACGTTCAATATGCAAATTAATAACTAATTTTCGAATTTCAGGCGAAGTTTCTTTTCGTTTAGCATTCATGACTACACAGAGCTAAAAAACACAAAAATTCCAAAACAAACTGGAGAGAAATACTGCAGACGATTTTATAAATTATTGCCAATTGCTTTTAAGTAAAAATAAAACCCCAAAAAATATTTTTATTGCTTATTTCAGACGATTTTTGTTGCATATATAATGGTGTCCCATCACTTATGTGAGCTATTTTTTGCTCCGTTCTAAACATTTGTATTTTTATTAAATTAATATTTTAATATTTTGACAAAATGTATGTTATGTAATAATCTTTACTAAATTTAAGTATGAAACACACCCACAAAAAAAATGTGTACATGTTTTTTTAATTTATTTGATTAGTTTCCTTTTGTAAAGCACAAGTGTCCCATCACTTATGTGAGACACTGTATGAAAATATATTGATAGGTACTACTTTGTCATAGTGACCCCCCCAAGGGACAGAGGTTATAAAATCTCATCAGATGGTTTGCAGTTCTAAAGAAACAACACAAGCTTATGTTATCATCATATTGATGTTGCAGAACATTTTTCATATACAGTGGATGGTCATTAATCCGCAAAGCTTGGTTCCAAGTGTTGTGCGTATTACAGCCGTGTCTATTTAATCTTTGTTTACATTTTTAAAAATTCATATTTTGGACAAATTTAGATTGCTAATACTAAAAAATAAATAAATTACACATTTTAATGTAAATAAAGTAATGACTATGTAAAAAAAAAAAAAAAAAATTATTATTTTTAAAATTTTTTAAACATGGCATCAATTGTTGTATGTTTTAAGACATTTGGTTTATATATTATTGAATTTTATACTGAAGTCTATAAACAGTCATAAGTTTGGCACAGATGTCATATACACACCACATTGACGTGATTTTTCCCTCCCGCCAATTTGCCGAAAACTTTGTTTTTTAATATTAGTTAAAAATAGCATGCAATAATAGAACGTAATTTTTTATTTCAATATAAAAATAAAATAACGTAATAAATGAAATAGCAAAAGGCAATAAAAATAAATAAATGAGTTTGATATAAATAAATATTGATATACATAATAAAAACAATTTATGGAATTAAAATAAATAATAAAAGTAAATAAACAGCAATATAAACAAAATAACCAGGTTACCATGTGAGGCATAAAATTGCCATTTTGTTGCAATCACACCAATTTGGTGCGCGTATATGACATCTGTGCCATAAGTTCTTGTTGAGTTACAAAACTTTGTTGTTCTAAAAAATTTAAATATTTCTGGCCTGATGCCAAAGTTTCATCAAAAGGTATTTTTTCCTCTTCATTGTCAGATTCAGTGTCTGAATTTTCTTCAACTGGATTGAAAACTCTCTCAATAATTTGCTTATCAGTGACTTGAGAAGCAACAGAAGCTTCATCTCTGGAAAACATCCACTCTAAAATTCCATCTTCATTTGACAGAGTTTACTTAAGATTTAAGAATCACACGTGACTGTAAGTAAACTAGCATAAAAATGGAATGGAGAGATACAGATGTACTACTCTACATTACCGGTCCTTGCATGAATACAAAATTGCATTCAACTAGTTTTGATTTCAGAAGCTGGTAGAAATGAACAATGACTTTCATAGGATTTTGTTTAAAAAAATTTTTCTAGAATAATATAACTATTGCAATATATTATTTTGTTATATTGTAGGAGCATGATAAAGTGACTGTACTTTGGAGGTTACCATTATTCAGAGGTTCCAAATTTTTAAAGCTCAAAATTACATTACATTACATTAAATTCAGAAAAACTGACCAATTTTTTTTTTTTTTTACAGTTAAAAAATACTATTATTTTATCCTAAAGAAATCACTTATCCATAATTTTTTTTTTTTTTTTTTTTTTTTTTTAAGCATATCTCAGAGCTGCCAACTGCTACGAAAAAATCGTAGTTGCTACGATTTTGAGCCACAAACTACGATGCTACGAAAATATGTCTAAAACTACGATTTTCTGCAAAAAAAAAAAAAAAAAAAAAAAAAAAAAAAAACGCGAATTTTGTCACAGGATCGCGCGAAAAATAATGAATTTCGTCACAGGATCGAGCTAAGAAATGCGAATTTCGTTACAGGATCGCTGAAAAAACGCGAATTTCGTCAAAAAATTGGCGGGAAAAGCAAATTTCGCCAAAGTATCGCCGAAAAAACGTGAATTTCATTCAACTGATTGCTGAAAAAATGCGAATTTCGTCAAAAGATCGTTCAGGGGTGATTCTGGTCCGAATTTTCCGAAAAATTAAGGCAATGATTTCCGAAAAAAAAAAAAATTGTCATAAATCCGAAAATTCGGACATTAAATGTATCGGTATTTCGGCAAATGATCGCCCAAAAATATCAATCTCGTCTTTTGTTCGAAGAAAAGTCGCCAATTTTGTCAAAGGATCGCGGGAAAATAGTGACTTTTGTCAGAGAATCGTGAAAAAATGGCAAATTTCGTTAAAAGATCGCGAAAAAGCAGCAAATTTTGTCAACAGATTGCGGGAAAAACGTGACTTTTGTCAGAAAATCACGAAAAAATGGCAAATTTCGTCAAAAACATTGCGAAAAACAACAAATTTCGTCAAAAGATCGCGAAAAAACGGTAAATTTCGTCATAAACATTGCGAAAAACGGCAAATTTCGTCAAAAACATTGCAAAAAATAACAAATTTCGTCAAAAGGTCGCGGAAAAACAGTAAATTTCGTCATAAACATTGCGAAAAACGGCAAATTTCGTCAAAAGATCGCGAAAAAACGACAAATTTTTGTCAACAGATCGCGGGAAAAACGTGACTTTTGTCAGAAAGTCGCGAAAAAACGGCAAATTTCGTCAAAAACATCGCGAAAAACGGCAAATTTCGTGAATAACATGGCGAAAAATGGCAAATTTCGTCAAAAGATCACGAAACAGCAAATTTTTGTCAACAGATCGTGGGAAAACGTGACTTTCGTCGGAGAATCGCGTAAAAACAGCAAATTCCGTCAAAAACATTGCAAAAAACGGCAAATTTCGTCAAAAAATATCGAAAGAAACGACAAATTTCATGAATAACATTGCGAAAATGGCAAATTTCGTCAAAGATCGCGAAAAAACGACAAATTTCGTCATAAACATTGCGAAAAACGGCAAATTTCGTCAAAAGATCACGAAACAACAAATTTTTGTCAACAGATCGCGGGAAAACGTGACTTTCGTCAGAGAATCGCATAAAAACGGCAAATTCCGTCAAAAACATTGCAAAAAACGGCAAATTTCGTCAAAAAATATCGAAAAAAAAACGCAAATTTTATCAACAGATCTCGAAAAAAACTGCAAATTTCGTCAAAAGATCGCGAAAAATGCAAATTTCGTCAAAGGGACGCAAAAAAAGTGGCGGGAGTGGAGTGGACACCCCCACTCCTGGTTGTATCAGCTTACTCGACCTGATGAAGGACTCTAACTCAGACATTTTTCTTTGGAAGATACACCCGTAGTTCCATCACCCTCTCCCCCAACCGCCTTGGAATCTTTCAGAAAATTCACTGTGAAGTTCAGAAATTAGGCATAGGAGTGGACAGAGCATTAATTGAATAGGAATAATTATGTTTAATCAATCCCACCCGCAACAAAAAAATTAGCAAAAACAAAAGAGTCTCCTACTTTGTGTGCTTATGGTTATACACATGCGTTTAATTGATTAGTATTTGCTCGCTTAAAATTTACAGAGTAAAAAACAGCCACCAACCAACCAATCTTCAGATAAATTTGAATTTGGTGTGCTACTATTTCGCATTTTCAAAGGTTGGCAGGTCTGCATATCTCTTTCTCTAAATGTGCAATCATTTCCACATATTTGTTGTACAGTTCGTTATCTTTTTGATTGTGTACAAAATTTTTAATTTCTCTGAAGCTAAAAAGAATATCAGAATATGATTTTATGAGGCTGCAAGTTTGTGATAATTCCATATTATCTTCCTTTTCATTTTCATCATCACTTTTATTCTCATTGACCTTGCTTTTTATCAGTCTTCTATTGTATTAAAAGTAGAAAAAACTGCCAAATCATTCTCTACAGTCATGTACTCGCTGCCTTTCATGGTTATTCCGGCTCTGTTTAAAATATTATTTAAGTCAGCATGATCTATTACTATAAATAAGCAAATCCTCCTCCACATTCTTTGCAATCTCAGTTGTAGTTAAAACATAATGTTAAAAAAATTTTTGTAAGGTGTCCGTTGTTCGGAATTCAGTTTTGGCAGTTTTGGTGTAATATTATTTCTATGAAAGAGATTCGGTAACACTAAAACATGACCGGTATTCAGAGATTACCATTATTCGGAGTGATCGTTGTAGGAGGTTTGACTGTAATAAATGATACATAAATGTTATAATAAATATACTATTAAAGATTTAAAACTTTTCCGTTGGGGCAAGTCTAAACCATATCTGACTGCAATGCATATTCATATCATATATAAATATGCAGAAGCAGATGTATTATAGCATATTTCAATGGTTCCCAAACTTTTTTGTTATGTGACTCACTTTAAAGTTTAAAATTCTTTCACAACCCACCTAATATACATATATATAGTGCATTTTGTGTAATCTGTCTTACAATGTGAAAGTGTAATATTCAAAACTTTCTTTTATTGCATAACAAAAAATACATTTATTAATGAATGTATTTAAAAGAATACAATTTAAAAGTCAATACAATTTGTGACATTTTGCATCAAAGACAAAATCTGTTTTGTGATTGAAACTTTAATTTTGGTCTCAAATCGCATTGTCTTTTGAGAAATTTATTTATCTGTACTTTTTATTAAGATGTTTCTCTTTGAAGTTGTAATATATTATTTTAGTGCAGCAGATAAAATTAATTATACATTTTTGAAAATGTTACCAATCATTTCCTGCTCCAACAAAGCCTTGTCCATGACTCATAGTTTTGAAACTGCTGGTGTATATCCCCAAAGCAGAATATGCTTAAAAGCACAACATATGTCGCAGAACAACGAGCTTCTCTGCAGAACATTTTATTTTCAGCGAAATTCGTTGACCAGGAAAAAATCCCGAAATCTTTGCCAATCAGTCGCAAGAAAAAGCTGCAAAATTGGCAAATTGATAGAAGAGAAATATCTTGAAATTTGCTAAGCAGTCCCGGGTTAAAAAAAAAAAAATGAAATTTGGCAGTGGATTGTCAGAAAAAATCCCAAAATTCTTCAATCAGTTGCAGCGGAAAAAAATGCAAAATTCGTCGATCGGTTGTGAGAAAAAATTTCAAAATTCATCAGCCAATTGAAAAGGGCAAATATAAAAAATATTGCAAAAATCAATTGGTTGCGGGAAAAATCATAAAATTCGTCAGTCAATCGAAGAGAAAATCACGAAATTTATCAATTGGTCGCAAGAAAGAATCCCAAAGTCCTCTGTCAATCGAAGGAAAAATCACAAACATATTGCAAAATTCGTCAATTGGTAGCATAAAAAAAATCGCAAAATTCTTCAGTTGATCAGGGAAAGTCACAAAATTCTTCAATCGTTCATTTAAGAACATTGTTGAAAAAAATCGCAAACTTTTTAATCCCATTACGAAGAGAAATGCAAAATTCCTTGATAAATTGCAGAAAATACCCCGCAGTCTTCATCAATCGGTTACAAGAAAAAGCTGTAAAAATTGCCAATGGGTAAAAAAAAAAAAAAAAACCACGTGAAATTCATCAATTGGTTGTGAGAAAAAATTGCGAAATTCGCCAGTTGATCGAGGGAAAAAATCTCAAAAATATTGCGCAAATCGTCAGTTGGTCGTGGGAAAAATTTCAAAATTCGGCAGTTTCTTCAAGGAGAAAATAGCGAAATTCGTTAATCAGTCGTGCGAAAAAAATAGCAAAAGTCGTCAGTCAATCGAGGAAAAAAATCTCAAACATATTGCAAAATTCATCAATGGGTAGCGAGAAAAAATAACGAAATTCATCAGTTGATCAGGGAAGATCGCAAAGTTCTTTAATTGTTAATTTAAGAAGAGCGTGAAATTCTTAAGCCAGTTGCAGAAAATAATGCAAAATTCATTGGTCAGTTGCAGAAAATACCCTGCGATTTTCGCCAATCGGTTGCATGAAAAAGCCGCAAAATTTTCCAAATGGTGGGAGGAAAATATCTCAATTCGCCAATCAGTCACGGGTAAAAAAAAATGCGAAATTCGACAGTGCATTGTTAGAAAAAAATCCCGAAATTCTTCAATCGCAAGAAAAAAATCGCAAAATTCATCGACCAGTTGTGAGAATAAATCACAAAATTCATCAGTTGATTGAGAGAAAAATCTCAAAAATATTGCGAAATTCATCAATTCATCACTGGGAAAAATGCGAAATTCATAACCTGTTGAATAACATGTACTCAGCAGTGAAAGAAGAGCGCTTGCACCAGGCCTCCACTTGGATATAAATCTGCTAGAAAACTTCTAAAAGTTGGATTTATTATTAACTATGCATAGACCAAATTCCCAAAAGACATTTCTTCTATAAAAGTGATATCTCAAAATATAGTCACTTCTTATGTTATTGACAAAACTGTAAATTCTTTGTTAATGCCATGGCTTTAAAAAATTTTACCTCAAAATAATGTTTCTTTTGTGTGTGCTGTACGAAACGTCTTTTACATTTCTATAAAAGATGAAATTGCACTCCTACATATACAAGAAAATCTTGCTGTGTTTTTCTTTTTTACTCCCGCAGAACATTTTTGATCAGCTGAAGGTTCGTTGCAGAACATCCCAAAATATTCTGCTTTGTGTATATGATGGCATATATCGCAACTTATGATATAATGTAGCAGCTGTATACATATGATATATGTGTAATAGCAGTGCCACATATTCATCTTGAATATGTGTTGCTGCTCATGGTCTAATTTAGTCTTGGTTGTATCTCATATTGGTAGTCTTGGTTGTGTTTCCTCTCTGTTTTAAGAGAAAGGGGAGAGGAAAATTTAGATGAAAAAGCAGAAAGTTGCTGAAATACAGAAGATTCTTATTCCCTATCATCAATACCGTTCACAGAGTTGTAATCTTCTAAAATATAAGTGTAAAATCTAAATTAAAGAAATTAGGAAGTGTTAACTAGTTTTCCATGGTCATTATTAGTATTATTTCTATCTATTAATTTTGCCTGTTTTGATAATCCTCTAGAATTTGAATCATGTCCCAGATTGTTGGAGTGTGGGAAGTTATGTTGAATGGAAAACTACATCAGATTGAATTTGAACATGGCACCACATCAGGGAAAAGAATTGTACGAGTTGATGGAAAAGTAATTGATTGTTTTCAATCCTAAAATATTTTAATTTGTTTGATTTTTATAATTAAATTTATTGACTTAATATTATATGTAGACATCATATAATTTAACTAATGTTTGATAAACTCAGTTTAAACCATATACATAAGCTTATTTTCTATTACTAATTTTTAATGACAGAATATAAACAAGTCCTATTTTTTTCAGATTTTTTAAAAATTAGCTACAATAGTGGTTCCCAAACTTTATTCTCTCCCTTACCCCTTTCCTAGGCATTTCATATATGAGTCTCTTCTCATAACCCTATCCTGCCCACATATACATATCTCCATACAAAAATATTTGTTTTTTGTTATTTATTTTTATGTTAGCTAAATAAACAAATGACTCAAATGAATGACATTTGAAAAATTTTGCTTCCAATTTTATATTTTACAGTTTATGTTATTTATATTTTTATTATAATGACAACCTAAAATCAAGACAAATAAAAACTAAATCTTTTTTACATTAAGTTCTGATAAAAGTTTCTAAGAATGATTAATTTTTATATGTAAAACATGGCTCGTTCAAATACTAGGCTTGGCTTTTTCTCTCATTTTGTGAGTTGCTTATTCAATTTATATGTATGTTTCGCTGTATAAACAAAACTCTATAACTTTGCTTTTAAACAACACTTTAGACATTGATTTTTTATTTTCTTCCATTACTGTTATTATTTTTGCACACTACTGATCTGCTGCATGCTCCAGATTGGGAATCCTTGCTCTTAAATAATGTTTTCAGAATTCCTATAATTTATTATCAGTTTTAAAATTTAATATCTTTATGTAAATTTTATTATATGAACTTATAAAATCTCAATGTACCTCATATTATAATAACAATTGTTTATTGTGTGAATATGTAAGTGTCTATCATTAACCTCTGAGATAATTTCTATCATAAGTTCCTTGATGGGAAATTGATGCTACCTTCCTCCCAAGCTTCAGGGACTATTCTCATTTATAAACCCGATGGGTTAGATATCTGGTTGGGTTTTACCTGTATTTGTAAAACAACATTCTGTAATTTATTTTTAAGTTTTCTTGGAATTTTTATTTTAAATATGACAACATTTTCCCCAACAGAAGTTTTAAAGTTCATGATTTATAAATGCAAATGCACATGATCTACTGAATGTGGTACAATTTTCACTAATAAAAACCATATAATTAATGTTAAAAAATAATGTGTTAATATCACAATATATTTACTCTTGTTCAGTTTCTTTTTAAAATGTGGCAGCAGGATAATATAAAAATAATTAATAATATTGAATATAAAATAAATAAAATTTTCAAATAATCTTTAAAATCAAAATTCGATAAAAAATAAATCTCTTATTAACCATGATACAATTTTCAGCTTAAAACTTTCTTTTATGCACTGTTATTCATAATCCCTGTATCATAAAAAAAAAAAAAAAAAAAAAACACATGAAAATGTACTTATTGCATTGTTTCAAATATGACATATTTTCACCATCAAATGCTTTTTGCATGTAATAATTTAATAATTTTAAACTGTTTTTTCATTTTTAATATTCACATGTAAATATATAATTCAATTAAAAGCACATTGTTGGAAATATTATTATTCAAGCTTTTTAAAATCTGGTAAGAGTAAATAAAAAATGGATATTTCAAAATATGAATTAAATCTCTATTCAGATAATGAAACTTTAAATAAAAAATTTGAAATAAAAACATGGAAAAAATAGGCAAATAAAAAAAATGATTGGACAATGCACATCACAATCTAGTCAAATGTATGTCTACAAAAGATTCTTAAATTGCTATGCATAGTTTTGAAGCTATAAAATTTATGTAACTGAACTATCTTCACCGATTTCAACATCAAATTGAGCTTAAAATAATTCTTTGATTTAAAAAATATCTGCTTCAACATGTTTATCACACAATTCTTTATAAAACCACCAGTTTTCATGTTTTTATATGCTATAGTTTTTGCAGGATAAGCCAAAAAAGCAAATAGGACAGAATAGATTCAATACCAGCAGCAACAGTGTTA
This sequence comes from Maratus michaelseni, assembly GCA_963931845.1. Classification (NCBI taxonomy): domain Eukaryota; kingdom Metazoa; phylum Arthropoda; class Arachnida; order Araneae; family Salticidae; genus Maratus; species Maratus michaelseni. The sequence continues at coordinate 192,699,418 of OZ007591.1, forward strand.
GTAACTTTTTTAGACTAGAGATATTTTGCATTTTGGCACCTAAATAAATTCTGCATATGAAGCAGGTTTTTAAAGTATAATAAAATTATGTAATAGATGCCACAATGTTTCCATTATTTGGGAAGTTAAATAATTTCATTTTCATGTGACCACATGGCAATAACTGCTTAATATTTTCTGAAGAATTCTTCTTTAATATTTAACTTTATTTCTTTAATATTTAACTTCATTACAAAAAGCTACCTATTGCAGCCGTTTGGAGGAAAGCAATTAAAAAAATTTTTGGTATATTTTCACCGATCCAGATCCCTCCAACCACCCTCCGTTCAAATGTTGATGTTGAGATATATATATCTGACATTTGTCATGCTGTAACTCTCTTATTTATGAACCGATTTGGATGTGACTGAGTATGTGTATAGGACATACCAAGGTCTCGACCGAGTTCGTTGGCCAGCTTCATCTTGTTTCAAAATAGCGGCCAGTTAAAATTTTTTAAAATTCAAAAAGATGTACAAAAAAATTATAAATTGAAAGAATTGTTTCCATTAAGTGTTAGAACGGGATACAAGGATTCTGGAACGTGTTTTTGTTTTGGCAATATCTTAAAAAATGACTGAGATATAGCAGTTTGAAATTCTAGGGTGGCTGAGATTATGAAACAATCTTATATTTGTTATGCTATAACTCTCATATTTATGAACCAATATGAATGTGACTGATCATCTGTACAGAACACACCAAGTTCTCGACCGAGTTCATTGGCCAGCTTCATGCACCATCTTGTTTCAAAATGGCAGTCAGTTAATTTTTTTTTATTCAAAAGGATGTATAAAAAATTATAAATTGAAAAAGTTGTTTCCGTTAAGTGTTAGATCATGATACAAGTATTCTGGAACATTTTTTGTTTTGGCTTTATCTTAAAAAATGGCTGAGATAATGGCAGTTTGAAGTTCTTGGGTGGCTGACATTTTGAAACAATCTGATTTTTGTTATGTTGTGTGTAACTCTCATGCTGAAATTCACATTCAAATTCAGTATTAATGAAAACCAGGATTGAATCCTCTATAATCAGGTTCCAAGCATTTTAGTTTTGGGTGTTTAAATAAAATAAGTTGAATTTTTAAAAACATGGACTATGAAATCTACCTTTTTTTCCTGGTACAGGCTGGAAGGACTTTTCTGTGTTTGTGACAGTTTATATAGCATTTAAAATTCTAACAACTTTTAAAAATTTAAAAATAATACTATCAAAACTTAAATGGTCCTCCCTCACAAGTTTTAGGCTAGGCAGGGATACTCATGTTTATGACATTTAATAATGATATATTTTAATTTTATAGTATAATTTCAATATATTACTTTTTTACATGAAAATTATTCTACTTTTTTTGTAATTTTTTTTCTTTTTCAGGAAGTTTTGAAACGAGACTGGCTTTTTAAATTGGTTGGACATGAGAATTTTAAGATTGGAAATAATAATTGCTCCATCATAATATACCCAGCTAAAGGCTTATCATTTGAATATACTTTAGTTGTAAATGGTAAACAATACAAAAAATTTAAGGAAAACCAATCAAAAATTTTAAAAACTTGGACTGTTGATATTGATGATCAACCCACTAGAGTAGTTTTAGGTAATCACTCTTTATATTTAAAACTTTTTCATAGGTGATTTTTTTATTTAAAAATTTTTCTTACTAAGATAATGTCTTGTTTATATACTTAGATATGTGTACTGTTTTGTTTAGAAACATTAAATGCAATAGTTTATATGTGTGCATGAATTCATCATCCACAGTATGTTTAAAGTATATTATTGTAAATTATTCATTTTGCTGATCGTAACATTGTGTTTGTCCTTCACAATTTGTTGCTCCTTTAATGTTATGTTTCTAGTACTGTATTTCAATGTAGAATCATATTTAAACTTTTCTTTACTTCTGTTGACAGAAAAATATGAAGAGTTTTCCTTAATTGTGCTTTTAAACAGAAGTTGTCTTTTTTTCTTTTTCTTTTCAATCTTTATGCTGCAACACTACATCAATGGGACTGATGAATCAAAATCATCAGTCAAGTTGCAAAGCATGTTGATAAATTGCATTTACATGATTAGTATAAACCAAATTTTGTATAAAAAGTATATAGATGAAGATTTTGTTTTATTTTTAAGAGCTTTTAATTTATTTTGATGTAAAAAATTATTCCATTGTAGAACTGAGTATAATTTATAATTTTTTGTAGTTTCACAGCATGTATGTTAATAACAATAAAATAAATTTAAAAGAAAGGTTACACAAATTAAATGTTCTTTCTTAAGTATTTTACAGAAAACCAATAAATAACATGAAAAAAAAATGTCTGGATTTGACAACCACACAGTAGAGAATGTATTTCCATAATAGTAGGCAATCTGAATTAAACTCTCCAAGTATTAATAAATGCTGTTTTATTTAAATCTATTTATTTTTTATGTATACTTTCATCAAAAAAAGATTTTTTTTCCCTCACATAAAAAAAAAATCTTACTCAGGATCTGACTGACCATTTTTGGGGATCAAGACTCATACCACTTTTTCTAAATAAAATTTTCCACCTTATTTGTCACAGAAATTCTGTGTTTAAATAAGGCAGAAATTATTATTCAATTCTACTGTTATTAACTTACCTTTGCTCCATGAACCCATGTCTTAATTGGGCTCTGATCTTGGTTTAATTATTTTTCGTTCATAATCTTATTTATTTGTCTTTAAAATTTTTAATCTGCAATATTTTCTTTACTCAGCCTGCAGCCCCACCCTTTCTTCAGCTGTTTTACCTGGTGGAGATTGATGACACTTGGGACAAGACGATTTGTCAGTTATTTAGAGGTTATTTTCCTAGTGAAGGACATTAAATTCTAATGTTATCCTCCAATACATGCTATTTAGTGCAAAAACATTGTATTTTATACTTATAAAATAACAATTAATGCTACTAAAATAAATACTAAAATTCCAGAGTATTAAATATCTATACAATAACTCCTAATTTTAGATATGCTTATTAAGAGCAGGGGTCAATTTAGAAAAAGAAAGTTGCATAGCAGTAACTGCTATACAAAGTCAGTTTTGAATAGCAGTTAGACACTTTTGTATAGCAAGTAAAAAATAGCACAACAGTAAGTGTTCATTTTAGAGTATAAGAACCATTACACCGCGCACGTCAAACTTCTACGAGCAAATGCCGTGAACAGCGAGTAACAGTGATTCAGTAATCCAATCACAGCATCAGAGCGTGAACAAATTATGTGTTTACTGGGAAAATTGCGCTCAGCAATGGTGTCTCGCTGTACTTTATTGTAAATAAACACTTGGGGAGGGTGAAAACACAACGCATGTCGTGTAAAAACACCTTTAAATCTTAACTTTAAGTGTACATAACATAACAAAGAGTGCAGGAAATATGCATCGCAATGATTGTGATTTAATACATTTCTTAAGTTGCATTTTAGTTAAATAAATTTGAATCGCAAATTGCGATGTGATACCGCTTAAATCGAACCCTGATTAAGAGTACAAGCAGATAAATTGTAATAGAAATACATAATTGTTTAGCAATGTTAAATGTTATCCCTATATTATCAATTAAAAGTATTAATGCAATCTCTTTCCTTTCCTCCCTCAAATTGCATTCTTAACAATTTCTCTATGTTATTATTAAACAGGGAAATTCTTAGAACTCTTTGATCAAACATTTTCAACTTTTTAAATGGAATAAATGCATTAAAAAGAATCCTTCGAATTGGCCTTCACTTAGAGTGTTGTGTCTTTTTATTCAGAGGTAAATCTTATACTGAAGGACTAAAACTAAAGGAACCATCGTTTAAGAAAAGGTGTTATTTAAAGCAGCGGTCGCCAACCTTACCTCATAGACCACTAAATTCACAATGTTGAATCCTGCAGTCTACTAATATCCATTTTTGAAAAATATAAATACATATGTGCAATAATGATTGAAGAATTTCTGTTTTATTAATATTTAATGTAACAAAATTATAAATACTTGCGAGAGTTAGTCGGAAAATAAGTTTTCTTAGGTTATTAAGAGTAGTGTTTACATTCCCTACAAGTAAAATACTGCAGACATAAAGAAGGCTTACTTTAATTTTTCACATAGTCACCAAAGACATTGATGTATTTGTCATAAATTTTACCAAAGTAAACAAAAAAAAATTTAAAAAATGCATGTCCTGCATATGAAAGAATTGTTTTGTGGTTGTCTTCACTTCATTGGTGCCAAATGGCCTTCCTCTGAGAATCTTCTTTAATGCCAGAAAGAGGTGAAAGTAGTTGGAAAAAGTTTAGAGCTTTAGCTCCAAAGTTGTAATCCATACTTGTAACAATAGTAGCTCAGTTCTTAAATAATTAAGGCACAGACCATAGACCTTCTAATAATAGTAGACTCAGAACTGGTAACTTTTCTTTGAAGCCAACATCACCCGTCCTCCATTACGTGAATCCTCCACAACGTCACCAAGCCAAACCGGTTTTTCCCGCCAAAATCTGCTTGCTTGGAATTTCCAAATTCCTGACGAAATTTATTTATTGTGTCTGTGTTTCTCACTCAGGAAAGTTGACTGCGTTTTTTTATTTTCCTTTTAATTTCCCGTGTCTCTTAATTTTAAACAGTTCTTTCAAGAACTTATTATTTATTTTAGCCAGAATCAAAAATGCCACAAGATTGTTGCATATGCGGCTGCAATTAAAAAAATATATTAAGAGTAGCTGTGCCAGTAATGGACACCCTTAAGGAATTTCTTTAAAAAGTATTTTTTAATTAATAGTTATAATTATTATATTCCATTTTTTTAAATATTATATTAATCTATCAACAATATTTAATCATGCTCATAGTCACATTTCCCAATGAGAATCGAAATTTAACTGTAAATAACAGAAATAAATCCAAAACACCCTAAATTCCAGTAATGGACACCCCACCAAAAGTAATAGATAACTGATATTATGATTGCATTTAAAACTAGAATTTAAAGAAAGCATATTAATGAAATAAAATAGTAATTTTCAAATAAATTTAACAATTAGGATATCAATAATTAATAAAATATTTATGAGAATAATTCACTGTTTAAATTAATTGTCATTATCACAAGATCAATATTTTAATTATTTTAGATAGAAGGTTTAAAATACTAAATTTCAAAGAATTACATTTATCAAATTTTGAGACATTGGGGGTTTTTTATTTATTTTATTTTTTTATGTATGTACTAGTTGTTTTGTCAAAGATGAAAATAAATTTTTAATAACTTGTGTGACTTAAGAAATTGTCTTTATTTAAATGGGGAGAGCTTGAGCCCCTCATTTTCATGTGCCCTTAAAGATTATTCTCTGCTTCCTAATTTTGTGTTGATTGCCACATTATAAAGTATGCAAAGCACGATTAAAAAAGTAATTTGATTACAATCTTTAAAAAATTATTAATTACGTGAAATTAATAAAAACAGCTATTTATAAAAAAAAATATTGTTATTACATTCTGGTAAGTGCAATTTAAAAAAATAAATTTTGATTACTTAGCTTTTTAGTTAAATAAAAAAATTTTATGCACTATGAACATTATCGAAATTGCTTTTTTAGTAATGTCCACATGAGGTGTCCATTACTGGAAATTGACTAATTAAGCATTCCAGTAATGGACCATGGTTCTAAAACTTGAAAAAGGAAATTTTGTAAATTGCCATTAGTATATAAAATTCAAAGTTTTCTATTATTATTAAAACAAAAACATACAATTTTTTTCAAGAAAATAAAAAAGATAATTAAGTGAAGCCAGCTCTTAGAATGTTCATTAAGATTTTCACAGAAAAACAGTGGAACTGTGAAACACTATTTTCTGCTTCCTGATTGGTTTGATTAAGAGTGTCAACAATAACTCACATTATAAAACATGCAAGGGAGACTAATGAAAAAATATATAAAAAGCTAAATTTTTATTGGTTATTTTTTCATACACCAAAAACTTTGAAGGTGGTCCATTACTGGCACATATGAAAGGTTGCAAAAAATATGCCGTTAAATAGCAATATCAAAAACAGAAAAAAAAAAAACCTTGGATTGCAGCAAAAATGTGTTCTATAATTGAATTTGTATTGTCAAAAAAAGACAGTATGTGGTTTCAAGTTTTCAAAAGCTATGAAATATTTATCAAATCAGATATTTGATAACATTTCAGTGCTAATTTTCCCCAAATTGTCAACTATGATGCCACTTTCTGAAAAATTCTTCCCCTTTGTTTTAAAAAAAAAAGAAAAGAGAGAGAAACTAGTTGCTTTCCTTTTATTTTAAAGCCTGCAAAGTTTAAGAATTAAAAAAAAATAAATGACAATATTGTTACATTTCGTGTAATGACTGTGTCAAATTGAAGCTTTCCAAACAGAAATCTCGAAATATTTTGGGTTATCTTACTTAAAATTTTGTATCACTAAAAAAAAAAAAAATTAAGTTATGAAATTAAAATCAAAATTTCATGAAATTAAATCAATAATATTTATTATATGCAAATTTAATATAAATTAATTTTTTATAACAGTTGAATTTGTTACTGCAATTATATCTTTCGGTCTTGTGTAGATTTTACACATACAAAATCCACAGACCTATCCACAGATCATTTCTATCCTAGCTCTGACATAAAGCCTAGAATATGATAACAACACAAGCAACACTTTTTAGTTTAATTTTCGTTTGTTTATTTATGTTCATTTTTTTGCGAGAATGAAATCGAAGTTGCCAAGGAAGCGAATACCACCAAAACAGACAGCCTTTGACGCTTTTAAAGTGCCAAATCCAGGGTGATGTTGATTTCAACTTTTCTACAGGATAACAAAAGAGTCCTCACTCTAATACTAATCTTTACTCTGAGGCACAGACACACATGTGAATGTTAATCTTGCATACAGCATCATCAACAACATGACATTTAGAAACAACATTTTAAAACAGTTTGATTTGTGGAGACTAATTTTCTAATCTTGTTTATTATAACCTTTGGTATAATCAAAACATGTGAGGTCAGAAAATACAACAGATGTCTGAACACTGATTATATAGAGAAGCCAAGCACTGTCTACTTCTAAAGGTTCTTAGTTTAGATATATAAATCCGTTGATTTGTATAACATAAGGACAGTTTACTCTATGCAAAATGACTGATCGGCAAAATTCCTGATTTTTACGTACCAGACCAGCAAAATTTGTGATTTTTTTCGCGCCCGATCGGCAAAACTTGCGATTTTTCGCACCCGATCGGCAAAATTCATGATTTTTACGCACCCGATCGGCGAAATTCGTGATTTTTACGCAGACGATCGGCGAAATTTACGATTTATACTCACCCGATCGGCAAAATTTGCGATTTTAACGCGCTTGATCGGCAAAATTCCTGATTTTTACGTACCAGACCGGCAAAATTTGTGATTTTTTCGCGGCCGATCGGCAAAACTTGCGATTTTTCGCGCTCGATCGACGACATTTGCGATTTTTCGCACCCGATCGGCAAAATTCATGATTTTTACGCGCCCGATCGGCGAAATTCGTGATTTTTACGCAGACGATCGGCGAAATTTACGATTTATACGCACCCGATCGGCAAAATTTGCGATTTTTACGCGCTTGATCGGCAAAATTCCTGATTTTTACGTACCAGACCGGCAAAATTTATGATTTTTTCGCGCCCGATCAGCAAAACTTGCGATTTTTCGCACCCGATCGACGACATTTGCGATTTTTCGCACCCGATCGGCAAAATTCATGATTTTTACGGGCCCGATCGGCGAAATTCGTGATTTTTACGCAGACGATCGGCAAAATTTACGATTTATACTCACCCGATCGGCAAAATTTGCGATTTTGTCGCGCTTGATCGGCAAAATTCCTGATTTTTACATACCAGACCGGCAAAATTTGTGATTTTTTCGCGCCCGATCGGCAAAACTTGCGATTTTTCGTTCCCGATCGACGAGATTTGCGATTTTTTGCACCCCATCGGCAAAATTCATGATTTTTACGCGCCCGATCGGCGAAATTCGGGATTTTTACGCAGACGATCGGCAAAATTTGCGATTTTTACGCGCTTAATTGGCAAAATTTGCGATTTTTACGATTTATACGCACCCGATCGGCAGAATTTGCGATTTTTACTGGCCCGATTGGCAAAATTATCGATTTTTACGCACCCGATGGGCGAAATTCGCGATTTTTACGCGTCCGATCAGCGAAATTTGACAAAATTCGCGATTTTTATGCACCCGATCGGCAAAATTCGCGATTTTTTGCGGCCGATCGGCGAAACTGATCCGCAGGCCACCAATAATCCGATCGCAGGCTACAGGTTGTGCATCCCTAACTTAACCCTTTCAGGGTCAAAGTACTTCTGTTTCTAAAATGTTGAAATGATTGAATGACACCATATTTTACGAACATATTTATTTCAAAATAAGTAAAAGCTTTTCTTCACGTACATTCTAAGTGCAAAATTTTATTTAAAAATCCTGGTGCCATTGTACCATTTGGTAATTAAAATTAAGTGGGATATATAATATCCCACTGCCCTTCAAGGGATTAAAGAAGAATTTAAAAAAAATTGGTATAACTATTTAATATTATTTTGTGTTCTTACTTTTTAATATTTTTTATGTAAATGTATATGTATGCACATTTACGTGTTCGTTTTTTTTTTCTCCCTAGAAAAAGATACTCTTGATGTGTGGGTAAATGGAGAAAAAGTAGAAACTGCAGTAAGCACATTTAATAATCATATTTTTAACTTTTTTTCAAGTAATTTGTGGCAAATATAATTTCATACGTGTAAAATTTCATCAAGAATGTTTATCAGCAATTTAGACTTTTTTAAAACAGTTAATAGGCGCTTATTGTTATTAAAACATTACAAATGCTCTAGGAATGACTCCTTTCCAACACTAACAGGATATTATTAAAAATTTAATTTTTTCCTAGAATGAAATGAGATATCTAAATAAATAAATTAAAAAATATACATAAATCAGTAAACATCCATTTTCAGCAATTGCTGTCCATATCCGATAATGTGTATGAATTCTTTCATGTAGCCCTATATGCGATCTATAGAATTCATGCATTCCACCTAAAACACTTAAAATTAGATAAGTTTAAATAAGCATACCATAGCAGAAAACACATTTCCAGCGATTATTGATTTTAGTCAGTTCTATAACCAGATTCTTTTGCGTGTCTCCGTAAGTGAACGATAAATGTTATATGTATACCATAATCTATAGAAAGTAGTTTGTAGTGCACTGTAGTGATTCCATTATATTTGACGTATCATAACATACGAGCAGAGAAAACTGAGCTATGCTCAGTCAAAATTAGCTTTGAGTTCAACTCGATATATTTTTCTCTCTGTATTATTACTATAATGCCTTTTATTTTATAAAAATAGCTTGACCCATAATGACCCATAGTTAAAATTACCCACTAATCAAATTTTCTCGATCATGTGACCAAGCCCAATTGTCTTCTCGTGCCTGAAACCCGTAGGATATAAAATTTTGTCAAAATACTCTGAGCCATTTTTTAGATAAAATTAGTTTGACCCACTGTGACCCAAAAATGACCCACTAATCTGATTTTCTCGAACATGTGACCTAGCCCAATGATTTTCTTGTGCCCAAAAACCGTAAGATACAAAATTTAGTTCAAATCGTCTGAGCCGTTTTTAAGATAAAAATAGCTTGACCCATAATGACCCACTAATCGAAATTTCTTGAACATGTGACCTAGCTCAATAGTCTTCTTGTTTCCTAAAACTGCAGGATACTAAATTTAGTTCAAATCCTCCAAGCTGTTTTTTAGATAAAATTAGCTTGACCCACGGTGACCCACTAATCAAATTTTCTCGGACATGTGACCTAGCTCAATGATTTTCTCATGCCCTTAACTTGTACAATACAAAATTTAATCAAAATCGTTAGAGCCGTTTTTTAGATAAAATTAACTTAACCCACATTGACCCAAAAATGACCCACTAATCGACAGTTCTCGAACATGTGACCCAACCCAATAGTCTTCTCATGCCTGAAAATGGTAGAATACAAAATTTAGTCAAAATTGTGTAAACTGCTTTTTAGATACAATTAGCTTGACCCTGACCCATAGTGACCGAAAATGACCCGCTAATCGAATTTTCTCGAACATGTGACCTAGCCCAATAGTTTTCTGGTGCCCCAAAATTGTAGGTACAAAATTTCGTCAAAATCATTAGAGCTGTTTTTAAAATAAAATTTGCATATATATATATACACGCATGATTTGCTCATATTAGAATATATGATTAAAATGCACCACAACATTTTCTGCCCATAGATCATAATGTACTGGAATTGTTTAGTGCATTCTTGTAAATCAACTATAATTGCTACTTATTCTATACTCCGGAGAAAGCAAGATGTAGTCCATCTCAGTGATGCATATCAATCTCATTATTTTTTAAGTATCGTAAAATCAATAAAATGCACTACAAATGATTTTCTTCTATAGAAATAGACTATAATGTAACAGAATTCTTTTGTGTGTCTCTGTAAGCAAACTACAAATACTACACACTTCATTTTCAATACCAAACATTCTATAGTAAACCTTAATAACATATAAAAATTTCATGGCAATCCTAGTATATTTACAAGAGTTGGAGCACATACAGACAGACAAACCAAATTCATAAACACTTTTCAACTATGTTGGAGAGTATCAAAAATCAATATGTGTGTGTATATCCTTTCTACAAGTCTACAATTTTTAATCAATTCGCACAAAACTTGATATACATGCCTTTTAGAACCTGGGTAAAATTACTGGTTGCTTTACAAATTTCTCTTTATGCTTTTTTTAACTACTTTCCATAGTTTATCTTTATACAAATCTCTCTCTTTTTTTTTTTAAATGCAATTTTTTTTTTTCTGCTGCCACATAATAAAAAAAAGTCACAATAATAAAAATTGATAACGCATGTATGTACTTTGTTTTTATAAGCCAATAAAAATTCAGACTTTCTAAAAATTCTTTCTTTTTTTAAACAAAGCATCATGACTGAAAGCATCTAGAAAATGACATCCTTTTCATCATTGTAGATTTCATTTTATGAATGTAAATTTAAGTTTCCATAAAAAAATAATATTTCATCATAGTGGAGGCTATAAAATAGAAACAATATTTTCAAGCCATACAAAATAGTTTCACTAAATGATATGGCATTTGGTTGCATTTCCCCCCCATATTGTCATGGAAATCTTATATTTTTCCGTTACACAGACCAAAGAAAATGTGCATTCTCATTTATAAAGTTATGAGATTTTTCTATGATTGTGTCAAAGTAATGTCATTATTTTCGTTTGTTGTTTTAACGATTTATGGACACAAATGCACAGAGCTCCATTATTATGATCGCTGTATTTTTAGGATATTACATTTTCATTTATTTTGCCCAAAAGGAGCCCATGGCTAACATGGGCCTAGCCAGGCGGGTCTGCTAGTTCTATTTAATTGTTGGGAAAATGCCTTGTTATTAAACAAAAGACACTATCTTGACAAAGGTATTATAATACAGATTACAACAATACAAATTCAAGTGTCCAGTTTGTGTACTGTTGGTTGTAATTTTTGGCATCCAAGAACTTTATCAGAGCTATTGCAAATATATTGTTGCTGTCAATATCTTAATGTTAATTTCAAAATTAAAAGTTATCAGTGGCTGATCGACAACATCCAATTAATGTTTTCTCGTTCAGCTCAATTTTGTGCAAGTCTCACATGGGCTTCCTTAATTATTTGTGTACTTGTAAGGTACAGTCCGACCATGTTTTATGCGAACATGAGCATAAAGTAAAGGTGATAAGGCAGAGATTTTATGTTGTGCAAGATTTCGGTTTTGCAAAATTATCTGTTTTCTAAATGGTTATAAATAAAAGTTTTTGTGCTTAATAAATTTAACCATTTACATCATTATTAAGTATTTGCATCATTTCTTATTAAAATTAAATAGATTTTTTTATTTTAGAATAAATTTATCAAGGGAGAAAGTTCTATCAGGTTTACAACCAATTGGTGTATTTTACTGAGCATGTTACTAATTTCATTTTTGAAACTAACTCTCATATACTTGAATCCACATTGTTGCAAGCATCACTCATATTTAAAGCCAAACTTGGTTGTAAACCCAATCACAGAAGATTAGTCAATTAATTTTGAGACAACTAGCTTTAAAATGGTGTCCATTTAAAGATTTCAAATACCATAGTAATCTCAATTGCTCATTTTGTTGCATTAGCAATAGGATTAAAAAAGTCACCATTTTCTGCTTCATGGTTGCAAATTGTAATTGTATTATATATATAGGTGATTTAGAATAACTTATAATAGACTTTCTATGCTTAGTAGTAGCCATTTTGGAGAATAAAATGTAAACACAAAGAAATAGGTTGAAAAGTATTATAATTGTAACTGGCACTCACACAAAGAATGAAAAATGTAGTAAGTACAAAATTTTTTATTTATAATCATTTAGAAAACAAATAATTTTGCAGAAAATGAAAGCACGTTTTTAAGCCAGACTTCTTGAAATCCCTCCAAGCATTTGGAATCATTCCTTTTGCTTGGTACATAAAATGTGGCAATACTATGTTTGTTATTATGATTAGTTCTATATCAGTTTTAATTTATGCACTATATCTATTTGATTTGTATAGTGGAACCTCAATTTCATGTTCTTAGAATTTAAAATTTCTGCAGTTAGCACCAAAATATACATGTGCATTAATTAAGTGTTTCTGGATTTATATTTTCCTCTTTTTTACATATTTTCTCTCTATTTACCCTTTATTACTGCAGTTTATAGAAAAATGTTAAGGTAAGGTTTCACTGTATAAATTAAATACATCTAGATTTGAAGAAAGAAAGAAAAAGGCTGCACTAGTTTACTTATCTACAATGTTAATTGTACAAGCAATAACTATTAATTTTAACATAACTGCCAACTTTCCGGGTTTTCTTTCAAGTCAAGTAGACATATTTCCACCAGAAATTTTATTTAATAAATGAAAAGATATATAACTCCTACATAAAACGAAGGTAATATTTTGTTTAAAAAAAATTTCGGTTCAAAATATGTATGCCTGATTTTAAAAAGTTGGAATGTTGGCAGCCTTGTGGTAAGGATAATATAACATAATATCCTAAAGTAACTTTTAAAAAAAATAACATTTTAATGTAATTTGATAAATCTCATTTGTTAACTATTAACATTGCTCAGCTTTAGGTTAAGAGGAAATGAAATATTGTGATTTTATCTTGACAGCAGAACTAAGAAAGACTGAAAATTCTCTTTTACATCATCTGCCTTTTTGTGAATAAAGTAGTCTTCACTTCACTAAGTTATATGGTTTTTTTCTTTTGCAGCTGGCTTGACAGCATTTAACAAAAGAATGCAGAAAATTAATTACTAAATATTTAATCTTTTATTAGTAATGTTAAGAGTACTATTAAATTTTACTTGTGTGGCCTATACTTGAGCAAAACTCTTTTTGGTTCTACTTTAAAGTGATTGGTTTAAAAGCCACAGTGTTTTAATTAGAAAACAGAATATATTGTTCTAAATCTTAACAGGTGTAATTGTGTTTCAATGATAAATTGAAAATCAGTTTTTTCTGTATAGCAGAAAATATTCCTTCATAGGCACCTTAAATTTTCTAATGCGTACAATATTTCATTTGTAATTTTATTTATTGCATAGGTAAAATTTAAGTAATTTTTATATGTAGACTTTATTTTTAGAATTGTTTGAAAAGTAATATCAATTTTACATATTAAATTAAAATATAAAGTGATATTTTTCTTAAGGGGATATTTTTTTCTATCCCTACTTTCCCTGTATCAGACATTTCAAATATTTCTACAAGAACTCACAATCAATCTGATCTAGTGTGCCTTTATGAATAAGAGAGGGGTGACACACATATAGGGTCAGGGGTCGGAAAAACTATTTTTTTATTGTAGCCAACTACAACTACTTTGTCATAAATGTAGTTAACTACAACTACTTGTTTTAAAAAGTAGCGAATACAAACTACTTTTCAAAAGTAGTCACTACTTTGCTACTTTCAAATTTTGTTAAAGTGTTCAATTTACACTAGAAATTGAAGATACGGATTAAATAATAAAGTGACCCCTCGTTATATCGCATCTGCCGGGAGAGAGTGTGTTGGGTTGGGTTGATTGTTGACGGCCAATTATCTACACATGGGATATAGGCTGGGGGGAGTGCCCTGCCGGGAGAGAGATATTATAATCTAGAAAATTACATTAAATAAAAAAAGAACCTAAATGCAAACAATAAATAAATCTGTAAATGGAGCAATTCCGAATAATAAGAAAACCGGCGTTAAAACATGAAGATTTCTTAACAAGTAAATAGACAAGTATTGCCAACAAGAAAATTAATTCCTTTAGTGGGTTAGTACTTGATTTCAGCAGCAAGTGCCAATGGAAAAAATCTATGACTTCATGCGATGCGTTGCTATACACTGCAGCTGAGATTTGCCACTGCGATTCGGAAATTTTTGAGTAGAACAAATTCTGCACAAAAGAAGCGAGTTTCGACCACGTGATTTGCAAAATGGCACTTTTTTTTTCTCCTGAAGTAGTATTAAAAGTAGTGTCTGTTCTCGCTACAAATTACTGATTTTTTGTATCGCGCTACTCGCTACACTACATTGTTCAAAATGTAGCGCGCTACACTACAAACTACTATAAAAAGTAGCACCTACAGTAGTTTCTCTACTTGTACTGCGCTACTTCCGACCCCTGTACAGGGTGTATGTTCAGATTAGAAGTTTTCTTCCAAACTATGGTAACTCATATTCCAAAACTTTGCATTATTCATTTGGACTAGTTCAATTAGATGTTTGAGACACATCAACAATCATTAGCTTAGCAATAATAGCAATGGCAGGCTTGCTAAATTTTTCCCAAAATCGTCTGGCCTAATCAAATTTTATTGACCGTATGTTGCCACTCTCTTATTTATAAGGCACTCTACCATAAACTAATCAGCATTATGCATTGGACTGATATACATTGTTATGCTAAACTGTACTAGTAGGTGTGCATACATTGAAATTTATATAATTACCATAAAAGGATGTTCTTAATTCTAAAATGTATTATTTTTATATCTGTGTCTTTCTAACAGGGAGAATTTGTGGAAGATGGAACAGAAACCCATTTTGCCCTTGGTAACTATCAAGCCTACATTAAAGCAGTTAGCAGTGGAAATAAAAGAGAAGGCATTATACATTCTTTAATTGTGGGTGATACTATAATTCCTGAAAGTGCTGACTGATAAATGTTTGAACTCATAAATTTGGTAATATGTTGAATACGATGAAAGATACTTTCATCAATGGCAATATTGTAATTTACTGCAAGGATAGTTTTGTTATTTTATTTTCATCCTATGACTTAAAGAGCATGATGAACATAAATTTTAAGATATCCCCTTAAGACTATTTTCTTACTTAATCTGTATATTTTATAAATATTTTGATGCTGAATTTTGCACTGTTGTAGTTGTAATATCTGATCTGGCCAGAGTGAAAAATTTTATTTGAAGTATGTGAAAAAGATTGTAATATATAATAAGAGTGGACAAATTCTAGTCAGATGGTTATTTTTATAGTCACATTCTAGTACATGAAAGAAAAGGCTGAGCTCTATGAGAAAACATTTCATATTTTATAATTCTAGCTGCTATAATCGTGTTAACATTCTTAAATATCTTAATTAATTAGATCATGATAGATTAAAAAGTCTTGATTATCATTTATTACACTTTCTGTTAAATTTCAGCACAGTTTATTTATTTATATAATAAGTGCTATGGTTTTGGACGGCTTGTAATTTGTAATATTGTGCAAACTACAATGTGTTATAAAGATAATTGTTCTTATTTTGTGTTAGTGTGAAATATATGAGCAATCATCTATCTGTGTGTTTCCTCAACAAACTACTGCTGTAGATGCTGTCCTAATTCTTAAATCCTTAGATATTCATGAAACTTAATTTTATCTAAAATATATGCAATTCAACTGGTATAAATTTCTTTGTATATAATACACAACATTTTGTTTTTACTGGATAGAAATGCTCCTGATGAGTTTGTGCAAAAAAAAAAAAAAAAAAAAAAAAATTATATATATATATATATATATATATATATACTGTCTATGAAAAAATAGATTATTGGTTCCAGTTGTAAAAATAATGAAAAAAAAAAAACTTACAGAAATCCTTTTTAAAATCTTATCATTTTTATGTGCTGCACCATTTATTTTATAAAAATTAATAAAAATGCATAGCATAGAATAAGTTTTCATTCAAAAAGAAAACAGTTACTAATTCATGAACACAAATGTTATGCAAAATAATCTATTTTACATATTACAAGATTTTATTTGTTGTCACTTTTCGACAATAGTACATACATTTGCCTAAGATATTACTATCATTGGAAATATCTTGATCATTAGTCTTTTCCCCATTGAAGAAATTATTTTGATCTCTTACACAAAATTATCATTAGTCTTCTGTGGTGCTTGTATTAAGTAGTAGTATTAAGAATGAATCCAGTTATTAATCATTATGTTCCTGTGGTGGAGCTTTAAATAATTTTCTGTAAGAGAGTATTAACAATTTTAGATCATGCTGAAACTTCCCAACTCATTCTTCATTAACATTATGTATGGCAAAATTGTTGCTTAATTTACTGGTCAATTCAAAACTTCTAATTACATCTACATACAGATCAGCATTCTCTTTTTTACTATTTTTAGGATCAGGAGTTTCGATGGCAATTCATGTATTATTTCGTCTACGCTTACAGCTTTTTCAAATAACAATTTATCAATATCTACAAACAATAGATCATCAAATCATCCTCTGATAATTGTATATGCCAGTATTATGTTGTTGGATAGTTTGCTTGAATTAAGGAATACAATTATTATTATATTATGATTATTAATTATTATTATTATACAATTATATTATTACTTTATCTTAGTTTTCTAGCCAAACTGTTTTACAATTTCATTCAAAGTACATTGTTTTAATTCAGTTAATGCTAATCGAAATCAATGGACATCAGTGTTTTATTATTCAATTTGACCAAAATGTAGTGGAATGTTTGTTTTATGCAGCATGTTTTATATGTAGCAATTATACCTTGGTCTTTCACAGTGATGGCAAATCTGTTCATATCTGCATGCCAAATGTTTCCAAAAAATAATTTACATGATGATAGTGTGCCAACAACCAAACCATTTAGCGAATCAATTAATAATGAATCAAAATTGCTTGAAATTTTTTTATTAGGATTAAAAATTTTGGGTAACATACATGTAAGTGTTATATTTCAGAAAGTAATAAAAAATTGACGTGATTTCTGTTGCTGAATCTTAGATGCCAAATATGGCTTCTAAGGTCATGCTTAGTTACTATTAACAAAATACAAGATGAACTGAAGTCATGTGATAGGCGGTTTCTACTTTATTATTTTTTTCATTTTATTCATTTCCGAAAATAAGAATTTGCAGGCATGGGGAATGGGAAAAATTGTTGTAGTGGAAATGCCAGCTTCTTTAAATAACTTTACATATCTGGAATTAAATTTAAGCTGGTATATATTTATCATTGGCATTTTTACTTATAATGCTTGATAATCTTTTATTTTTGGCATTCCCAAGTTCTTTTCTAATTAGATACATTTTTCAGCCCATATTAAACTAGATTTTAATTCAATAAGTTGCATTTCCATTTATTTATTTTACAACCAATCAAATTTAGACTAGCTGACCTTGCCTAAACTAATCAATTTTGTGTAATTTTGAATTAGAACTTCAATCAATACCATGCTGAAAATATTTTGTCATGTGCCATAGGTTCGCCAACCCTGATCTAACAATTATATCAAGACTGTTGTTTTAGGCAGTAGAAAAATTTGCACATTTAAGAGTTTCTAGTCTAAATGGCAGGAACAGTGTGTAGAATCAAATTTACTTTAAATTAGAAACCTTTAATATTTATATAAGCTTCAAACTTCTAGGACAAAATATTAAATAAATCATTCAGTAAAGTTATCAATAATTATCTAGATCTTCTTTGCCATTCAAGAAAATGGCAATTTTTCAAATCTATATGTAGGTTATTTGGCACTCTTTTAAAAAAAATATCACTTTCATCTGCATTCGTATTTGATGAGGAGTATATTCTCTGCTTTGAATAATTTTAACAAGTTTTTGTTAAAGTTCTTCAGCAGCCAGTTCATATGCAAATGTAGTTTTATCTTTAATTATTTTGTAATATTATTCAGAATGCCTTTTAGATATTCATCTATTGAATCTGTACTGGATGACAGTTCACACTTTCTTTTATTTATATACATTATATATATACTTTCTTCTATGTCTTTTTGTTTTTACTTTCTTCAGACTTTAAATATACCAAACAGTTAAAATATGCATTTAAACTTAGACCTGAAGGTGCCTTGCTCTACAGTCTACAATAATTGGTTGATCACTTAGATTATAAAAATATATATAGATAACATCTAAACAGGAAAGTTGATCAATTGTCTTAAAATTATTCTTTCAAAAATAAAAGTTTATGTAATATAGATATGATAATCTACAAGTGGAAAAATGGTGCATAAGAATTATTCTTTCAAAAATAAAAGTTTATATAATATAGAGATGATAATCCACAAGTGGAAAAATGGTGCATAAGAATTTTTTAATGTTTAACTTTCATAGTTAGTACACATGTTAACAGCACAATAGCATTTATTTAAAAAAGAGTTGCAATTTTTAATTATTGCATGTTGAAAAAAGGACAAAAATTATTTTTTTGAGAATAGAAAAAATTCCACTTCAGTAGTAAATGTTAAAAAATTAAAGTATAGTAAAATACTATAGTAAACATGTATTATTGTGGCATTTATTTAATATGTTAAGATATTTTTCACTTTTTATAGCAATTTCATGATCTTAAATTCTAAATGAGAATTTCTATTTGGCTTTATATATATTGCTCAATGTTTCAAATAATTGTACAATACATTTGAAAAAAAATGTTGCATTTATGCACTGTTATACTTACATAGAATTTACTTTTAAATACACTTTTGAGTTGAAATTTGTCTCAAGCAAAATTCTTTTAAAGTTTTGTAAGAGAAATTTATTCTTCACTTATAGAAAATAGTTGATAAATACTTTGCTAGGTACTGAATTTAAGTGCTTTTACTTTGGAATGGAACAACAATTATTTTCTATCTGAATCTCTATTAATATTTTTCTCAAAATGAACTGCAATTGAAGTCGTGTGTCTCACTATCATGAGACATCTAAGAATATGTTAGATTTCAGGTGTCATAGAGTAAACTTTATTTTCATTGTTGTTATAAAGTACATTTGTATATTAGACATATCATAAAATATTTATGTTTAATATTTATAGAAT
Organism: Maratus michaelseni; assembly: GCA_963931845.1. Lineage (NCBI taxonomy): Eukaryota > Metazoa > Arthropoda > Arachnida > Araneae > Salticidae > Maratus > Maratus michaelseni. The sequence continues at coordinate 192,719,027 of OZ007591.1, forward strand.
TTTGCTGTTGTTATAATAAAAGATTAATTTATTTGACCTACTTTATTTTGTTATTATTGATTTCTAACTACTGAAGAGAAACAAAAACCAAGAAATTACAAATACCAGAAGATGCTTTTGCGAAGCTTTGGGCTATAAATCACAAGTTATGGCACTGTAATATTTACTGACATTTTTTTTATTCTTTTGTGTAGATTCCAGAGGACCAATCACAATGATGGGTGTATTAAAGGGAGGGTCTCAAGCCCTTCCTAATCAAATGAAGACAGTATTTTTAAAGTCATATGAGCTGCTCTAAATACTATTATTTTCTGTGTTCAGTATTTGATCATTAATCTCTGAAACAACAAATCTGTACACAAAGAAGTACCATAAATATTGATTACATTTCTAACTTGTAAACATGCATGCAGATAATCAGCCTCAACATCATCTCTGCAAGTTGCAATTATATTTTTAAGGGTCCAGTCCCTTCATGTGAAAACACCCACTCACTAATGTTAATCCTATGGGTCAGTAATTTTCTAATATCTCAGAAACCGGTTTCGAAAGTAAAAGTATCTTCTTAAAAAAAATCCACAAAGAAAATCAAAAAAGTAAAAAATGACGATTGTAGAAATTGATCTCAGCTATCCAATGAAAAAAACTTGTTTAAAAATATTGAAATGCAAATGAGATATTAAAAAATTAATGCCCCATAGGATTAACATTACCGAGCGGGTGTTTTCGTATGAGGGGACAGGACCCTTAACTTACTTAATTCCTGTAGAAACAGAATTGCAAGGGATAAAAAAAAAAAAATTCCATTTTATACAGGTTTCTGTCTTAGCAGGCATAATTATGTAGTATTCCTTCTGTTGGAACTGTCAATTTTTAGGTAGATTTCGTAAGAAATACTACCTATTACATTCTCACCTAAGTTGGAAATTTTGAAAAAATTTTGCAGATCTACGCCGATCATGACTCCCAGAACCCAAAACCACCCCCAGTTCAAAACTTTATATCTATCTATCTATGTCACTTTTTTATGACCATGATAACTGGAAAAATTCTGCATAAATCTCTTCCAGACTGATACATAAAATCAAGGGACATAAAATCTCGGTCAAGTTCGTTAATGGGCAAAATCGAACCTGGGGGGGGGGGGGGGGGGGCTTTTTGTGAAAACAGAAAATCCCCCATAATTTCTTAATTATTATACGTATCGAATCCGTTTGAGAAGTTATTATTACTTCTAGGAAAAGGGCTGAAAATTTATGTATGACAGATTTTTGATATAATTAAAAATGGCCTCAAGGGGGGGGGGGGGGGGGTTAGAAGAAAAAAAATCATAGCTTCGTCAATTCACAAGATATAAAATCCGCGTAAATTTATTATTAATCCTCTTAATATTATCTAAAACTTTTAATTGACAAGTTTTTTATAGGACCAACCGTTATAGCAAAAAAAAATTAAAAACAAAAAAATCCCTGCCGGCTCCACCTGCAAACAAGTTATTTTTCGAAGTAGGTGGTTCCAACTCCCGCATATTTTCGAAACTGATACATAAAATCAAGAGGCATAAAATCTCGGTCAAGTTCATTAATGGGCAAAATCGAACCTGGGGGGGGGGGGGGGGGGGGGGGGGGCTTTTTCTGAAAACGGAAAAACCCCCATAATTTCTTAATTATGATGCGTATTGAATCCATTTGAAGTTATTATTACTTCTAGGAGAAGGGCTGAAAATTTATGTATGACAGATTTTTGATATAATTAAAAATTGCCTTAAGGGGGGGGGGGGGGGGGTTTAGAAGAAAAAAATTCATAACTTCGTCAATTCCCAAGATTTCAAATCCACTTAAATTTATTATAAATCCTCTTAATATTATCTAAAACTTTTATACTGACAAGTTTTTTATAGGACCAACCGTTATAGCAAAAAAAATTAAAAACAAAAAAATCCCTGCCGGCTCCACCTGCAAACAAGTTATTTTTCGAAGTAGGCGGTTCCAACTCCCGCATCTTTTCGAAACTGATACATAAAATCAAGGGGCGTAAAATCTCGGTTAAGTTCGTTAATGGGCAAAATTGAACCAGGGGGGGGGGGGGCTTTTTGTGAAAACAGAAAAAAAACCCATAATTTCTTAATTATGATACGTATTGAATCCGTTTGAAGTTATTATTACTTCTAGGAGAAGGGCTGAAAATTTATGTATGACAGATTTTTGATATAATTAAAAATTGCCTTAAGGGGGGGGGGGGGGGGGAAGGGGGGTTTTAGAAGAAAAAATAAAACTTTTATACTGACAAGTTTTTTATAGGTCCAACTCTTATAGCAAAAAAAAAAAAAAAAAAAAAAAAAAATTCCTGCTGGCTCCGCTGGAAAACAAGTTAGGTTTCGAAGTAGTTGGTTCCAACTGCCGCATCATCGCAAAAAGGTCATTTCTTCCGCAATTCCCGACAAACAGGCGCTGCACGGTCTGAGTCTTCGAAATCTACCTGTGCCTGTAGGCCGAGCCGTCAGGGATTTTTTTCATTTAAGACAGGATTCTATTTTTACATATTTTTCTGTATTTGAAACTCTCATTTTGCAATTTTATTTCTTTCATAATAGTATTACTGCAAGTAAAATTTCAAGTAGCTTCAGAAAATCTAACTGTCATGAATTGTAACAGTTGCACAGATAATCTATGTACAGATACTCGAAAACTACTTTTGCAGGTATGCGTACCAATTCTGGCATGTGAGACATCAGATACTGGTACACAAACCTTATTCTAAATGGAGTAAAGGTGCATGCTTTTAAGATTTCTGCACCTTTCTCAGCACATAAAAAAACTAAATTTTTTAGCAAACAAAAAATTCTTTGCTGTGGAAGTCTTAAATAGCAGAACATTATATCATTCTGTTGGTGAGAAGAATGAAATATTAAAATTCTATTTTGAACTGATGAGCAATATAAATAAATAGTGTGAATGCAACAATTTCTTATCATTGAAGATGCTCTGTTCTAATCGTTCATGGGAGAAAAAAAAAAAAAAAAAAGCATTGTGATTTAATGTAGGAGAACCTTTAAAAAGCAGATTAATTGAGCTTCGCTTCGCTCAGCTCTTAAGTGTCAAGAGTCAGCTGGATGGAGAGGCCTACCAAATGGCTTAAGCACTCACAAGCCCCGTCCAGAAGAGTTTGTCTCTTAATTTTGAACCAATTCCAGATGAGAGACCTGCACCTGGATTGGCATCCATAGAGGTAACTCTTATTCTAAACTTGGAGGACATTGGAGCCACGAACAGATTTTACATGCACCAGCTCCCATTAACGTACACAGTCCCACAGCAGCCACAGCCGAGAGAGGTTGTCACCCTCCCAAGCACTGACCACGGTTGATGCTGCTTCACTTTTGATGATCTTACGTAGGGGTGCACAACCTGTGGCCCGCGATAGGTTTACTGGTGGCCTGCGGATAAATTTCGTGATCGGACGTGAAAAATACGTGAATTTTGCCGATCGGGTGCGTATAAATCGCGAATTTCACCAATCGGGCGCGTAAAAATCGCAACTTTTGTCGATTAGGCGCGTAGAAATCGAATTTCGTCAATCGGACGCATAAAAATCGTGAATTTTGCCGATTGGGTGCGTATAAATCGCGAATTTTGCCGATCGGGTGCGAAAAATCGCAAATTTTGCCGATGAGGCGGGTAAAAATCACGAATTTCGTCGATCGGGTGGGTAAAAATCATGAATTTCGCGATCGTGCACGTTAACATCATGAATTTTGCCGATCGGGTGCTTATAAATCGTAAATTTCGCCGATCGGACACGTAAAAATCGCGAACTTTGCCGATTGAGTGCGTATAAATCGCGAATTTTGCCGATCGGGTTCGTATAAATCACGAATTTTGCCGATCGGGTGCATATAAATAGTAAATTTCGCCGATCGGGTGCATATAAATAGTAAATTTCGCCGATCGGGTGCATATAAATAGTAAATTTCGCCGATCGGGCGCGTAAAAATCGCAATTTTTGCCCATTAGGCGCGTAAAAATCATGAATTTTATCAATCTGGTGCGTAAAAATCATGAATTTTATCAATCTGGTGCGTAAAAATTGCGAATTTTGTCAAGCGGGTGCGTATAAATTGTAAATTTCGTCTATCGGGTGCGTATAAATTGTAAATTTCGTCTATCGGGTGCGTATAAATTGTAAATTTCGCCAATCGGGTGCGTAAAAATCAAAAATTTCATCGATTAGGCACGTAAAAATCACAAATTTCGCCAATCGGACGCGTAAAAATCACGAATTTTACCGATCGGGTGCTTAAAAATCACGAATTTTGCCGATCGCGTGCGTATAAATTGTAAATTTCGCCGATCGGACTCGTAAAGATCACAAATTTTGCCGATCGGTCACGTATAAATCGCGAATTTTCCCGATCAGGTGCGTATAAATCGCGAATTTTCCCGATCAGGTGCGTATAAATCGCGAATTTCGCCGATAGGGTGCGTATAAGTCGTAAACTTTTCGCCGATCAGGTGCGAAAAACTCACAAATTTCGCCGATCGGTCTCGAAAAAAATCGCAAATTCAACCGGTCAGGTACGTAAAAATCGCGAATTTTGCAGATCGGGCGCATTAAAATCGTAAATTTCGTCAATCACTAGGAAAAAAGTGCGAATATTGTCAATCGCACGTGGAAAATTAATGCAAATTTTTTCCATGCTTGCCAACTGAATTGGGTTATGCTGACTAAGGAGATGGTTGAGTATAGAGGGCTAACCCTCCTTTTAAAATGAGCATTTTTATGAACTTTTAGGCCGATCCTTCCCCGAAACAAAATTTTGTCCACATTACGGATGTTAACTCTCAACAATCCAGTCATTTTTGTGACTAGCCCTCCTCTTATAAAGGTTGTGCACTCCTACTTGATATCACATTTTATGACTGAATATGTTAAGAAGTACAATTTATAACATATGTTTCTCCTCCTCCTCACCTTCATTCATGAAAGCACAATTTTTTTTCGGCACTGGCAACCATTAAAGTTAAATTTACTCCTTTAAATAAAGTGAAGGAGTATTTTCCCTCTTTGAAAATAATCTTAGCTATATCTCTTTTATAAATACAAACGTAAACTGTTGATGTATCCTTGCCAACAGAACTGAATATGTTGACTGGGAAGGAAGGAACCTAGGGGACTACTAAGACTATCCTTCCGAAATTGATGTTTTTTAAAAATCTGATTGCAGACTTAGATCCCCCTCCTCGAAACAAAATTATCTCTGTGCTACTGATGGTGGCCCTCGACAACCCAGTCATTTTTGTAAGTGGCCCTTCGCTTAAAAAGGTTGTGTAACCCTAATCTTACGGAAACCGAGCTTATTCATCCGCACCACTGCGGTATGCTCTTATGTGTCAACTCCAAAGGTATCTTTGGGTGACTTTACTCCTGAACTGTTCAGCTGATGATTATCTAATTCAGCACAATGATAAATGCCATGGCCATCAAGGTTTGCATTTTTTTTTAAATGCCCCTGAGGAATAATTATTGAACATAAGTGCCATAGACTTAATGTTAAATTCACTAGCCGGTCACAGGTTCTCTATTTAATGTAATCTATACATGACTATACTGATGAGTAATATAAATAAATAATTTGAATGCAACAATTTCTTAGGAAATTTAGCCACAATCTTTTATCAGAAATCCTTTATCATTGAAGATGCTTTGTTCCAATAAAAAAAAAAAAAGCTCTGCGATGTAATGTAGAACATTTTAAAAGAAGATTAATTGATAATATATTAAAATTAATGTTTATGTATAAAAATATATTTATAATAAAGAATCTACTTATAATAAAATCCAAAGGCAAGAAAGTGTTGGTAACCATTCCGAGCACGACCACTCTGGTCTGCAAATCATCGACCATAGCTAAACGCCATGTTAGGCTTAATGAAACACCTATGCTAACATATGACAGCTAAATGATCATTTCTTCTACTTGAAATCATGTCTGTTCAGCATATTTTCCTATGAAACATGTATATCATATCCTATTATAATGTATTAAGTTCTTAATTAAAAATCCAGATTAAACATCGGATTCCCAGATATAAACAAACGGACACTGTTGCCATTCAGAATCACAAATTCAAAAGAATCCCAAATGAACGACTCTTTGAAAGCTTCACATCCGATTCTGCTCTTAAAATATTTGTAAAAGCATATTAAAGCTTTTAAATATTTTAATTTTGTTTAAAACCTTCAAAAACTATTTTAGCAACCATCTATTGGCAAATCAAAGTGTAGGCAATTATTCCAGAGCGAATGGAGTCGAAGCTGCGAACCCGAACATAGCTTAATGCCATGTTAAGCTTAATGAAAACATATGCTAACATATGACAACTAAACGATAATTTCTTCTATGTTAAACCATGTCTGTTCAGCATATTTTCATATAAAACATGTATATAAACATTTCTGTAAATAATTTTTTATGTAAACACTTTTTTCAGAAATAGTGGTGATTTCTTTCGTAGGGAGGCTTTGTGGTGATTGATCCAGTATTACGCTTCTTTTTTAAATATTGTTTTAGTGCCATCTACCGGCAGATAATATAAACAAAGGAACTTTCTGTTGCAAAAAAAATATATAAAATAACAATAGAGTTATAAAATAATAGTTTATAAAATGTATATAAGCATATTTTTAAATAAAGAAAAATTCAAGACATATTAATTTATTTCAAGATCAACTTTTAAAAGCTTCAGCTTAATGTTATTTCTTTTCTTAATTATATCAATTTTTAAGATTCTAGCTTAACCACCTAAATTTTTAAATTTTGCTTCCATCGTAAATAAAATGATTTTTTCTTATGAAACGCAATTAAAATATAAGGAATACATAGTACCGCGTAATTTGCATTTAATTTTGCTTATGTAATCAAGCAATGAGTTATGTGGTGAAAGCTTTTTAAAAACTCATTGATAACACTTTTTTACAAAAACTTTCCCAGATGGATTATTTTTAACGCTTTTCAACCTTGTTGAAAAGTGTTTATGGCTTCGGTTTATCTGGCCGTGCTCTAACTCGCGTAAATATACTCGGATCGCCCTGAAATTTTTGTATGTTATTGTCGTTTACTATAGCATGTTCCCTATTTCAACTGAAATGTTTTTTTACAGGGACCAGAGCCATCTGTAAGGGTGTGCGCCAGGTGCAGCTGCACAGGGCCTTGCGTCCGAAAAAAAAAAATAGCTAAATATTTATTATTCATTTTGTTGTGAATTGTATTTTTCATAATAAAATTTATATGTGTAAAGCTTGCTTATCTCTAAAATGTAAAAAATTTTATCCATAAAATGTTCGGTGCAAGTTGATTTCTTGTATCTTATATTCAATGTATAGGTATTGTTATATTTTAGCCTAGGCTTTACTAGGCGCATAAAAAAAATCTGGACAGGTCCCTGAACTGAAAGTTAATTGTTAAGAGGTTGGTGCTGATGATGATATGACAAACCGCTCACTATTATTTTAATGACTATTTGAAATGAACAACATAGATTTGCTTTCCTTCTGGTGTAAGTTTCTCTTTTTATTATACAAATATCATGTTCCTGCCCACACACATACGTATGTGCTATCGCATAAACATGACGGGGAGGCCAGGGAGCTGAAAGCCCGTCTCCCAGACCCCAAGGCTAAACTAAAATTTAAAGTCTCCAAAAATTATGAAAAGTTTTTAGAAAAATATTAATTTTTCCAATTTTTAAATTATGTAATTAATTTAAAAATATTAACATGTTTAATATTTGCTAATTAAATCAAAAAGTTTAAACAGGTTACAATTACAGTAAAATTAGAGTTTATAGATCAAATGTTTCATCTTTGTCACATTCGTTAGTGCCATAATATAAAGTGATCTGATCAAATAATTTAATTGATTAATCCTTTGACTACGATTTTTTTTTTTTTAGAAATTGCTGCAAATGGCATTTTCTTTTATTCGTAGCACTTTTTCAAAATAATAATAATAATCTTTCCTGTACACTTTTATGACAATTTCAAGTGGAATCTACCACAAAGAAAAAAATTTGTAAATAGTAGTAAACAAATACAAAAATATTCGATAGTGGCAGCCTCTGCTATTGGTCCAAATGTCTAATTCCAAGATTTTAACAGTCGTTTGCAATATTCTAACCCATTATCTGTTCTCACAGTTTTAACTTTCTTTCCACTTTGTCTTTCTACCATAGCTAAACAATCTTTAAGTTTACCATAAACTTCATCCTTATTACGTAGTGGGTAACAGAAAGCCTTGCGACTGTAATCATCAATAAATGTTAAAACATATCTATAGCCATGTTTTGTTGTAACTGGAGCCGAACCCCATACATTGCTGTGTACAAGTTCCAATAGCTCTCTGGATCTAATTTGTGGCAATTTTGGGTGGACAGCTCTTGTACTTTTTTCTATTACACATGATTCACATCGTGTTTCTTCACCTTTCAGTCTTTCAGGATTTTGAATTAGATTTTTATTGAACATATCTTTTAACCCATTCGGGACCATGGTATCATATATGCAACCTCAAAAAAAGCATACAGAATTTGTTTTAGGCACCAGTAAAAAATAAAAGTAATATCTGCTTTCTCATATTAGAGCATTTTTGTGATAGTTTAAGTAAAGGAAGCTTTTTTAAAAAAAGTGGTGCCAAACGAATAAAATTTGTGTAAAAGCCGCCGGTCCCGAAGGGGTTAAAGTGCTTAAGTTTACATGTGCAAACCGCTCATGCCAGAGCATGATGTTATTCCTATATAGAGCATATGAACTATTTTAGTTGTTCTCGTTATTTAAGTTTACTTTATGTTGTGTCTTAACTGTTTCATATTTCCCTTTAAATTGAAAATTCTCTTTAGTAGGCCAACCCTTTATAGTGTAAAAATTACCCTGTAACTTAACACTCCATAAGTATTTCCACTTAGGTGAAAAAATTTTAAATCCTCTATCTAGTTGGGCATGCATTTTTGCTTTGTCCATTTTGGACATGCTAAGTAGATTTCTATGAATAGAAGGAACATATAAAACATCGTAAATTTACTGTCATTATTTTATTTTGGTCTAATCTTAAGTTCCACTTCACTAATACTCTACTGGGTGGGGGGGTTGTTCCCATACGTACCACTGCACCTGCCGGAGGTTTTCTTTATTCTGTGATTTTTTTTTTTTTTGGGGGGGGGGGGGCATACATGTGCCGATGGTGCACTATCCAGGGTCCACTCTCTGTTTGTAGGAAAAAGTTCATTTTCATAACACTCTTCTACCGTAAATTCTGAAACGAAAGAACTGACTTTAGGTTTAGGCCTAGAAACTTAAGTTTTGTTTCTGCAAAATTATAACTTTTACCACATAAAAAGCAAGTTGGCCTTTTACTTATACCTGGCTTAATTGTAATTGGTTTACTAGAATTTAATTTATCTTTACTTTTAACAGTAAATAAACATTCTTCTTTTTGAAGATCACAGAGGTTTCTTTGATTGTATTCCTTTAAAATTTCTGCCTTTAAATTATCAAACTTAAATTTAGACTCAACACAATTTTCAAATTCTCTCACTAGGTAATCATATTCCTCTGTAAGGCACTGCAATAGTTGATAACACCTGTGATTTTCACTAATAGACTCCGCAGAATCAATTAACTTTCTATAACAATCCTCAAATAGAGCTATAAATGTAGGTAATTCTTCATCAGGAAGACAGGGTTCCCAGCAAAACATGACTGGCAAATTTCCTGACCAAATCGAAAAAGATTCTCTGACCAAGTGGGCATACAACGAAGTTTGTTACTTATTTTTGCAATCCTTTGTCAAAAATTAGCATTTTTTTTTTTTTTTTTTTTTTTAAAATTACTATTGCTCTTAAAAATTATGTTTTTACCCCGAGACTATATGATGAATTTCACATCATTTTTCATTTTTACTACAAAACTTTTCCATGACTTTTTAGAAAATATTTGTAAATTCCCTGACTTTTTCTATATATTTTAAAATTTCCATGACTTTCCCTGACTACTTTGAAATTCCATGACGCTGGGAACCCTGGAAGAATGCTTAAATTTCTAAACTCTGCCAGCCTATATGCTTTTAAGGGTCTACACTCAATTTCTAAATTAGTTTTAAGTGTATCCCAAATAACTGAAGGGTCATCTAAATGATTTATTTCAAGCTCAACTTCTCTACTACAATATGTTTTTAGTAAACCAGCAGCCTTACTTTTACTTTGATTTAATTTAAATTTATCAATTTCTCCTAAATCATCTACTTTTGGCCATTTGCTCTCATTTATCCATATAATTAAACCTTCTGACTCTAAAATCCTCTTTATATTAGTTACCCAAGAATGGTAATTATGTCATGTCAATAATAATTGGGGGTTAGGGCTAGCTGCCATGTTTGTTTACAAACACTGAAATACTTCAAAGTTAAACACATCAAATTAAGCCTTCAAAATATTATAATACTGGGCCCATAACCCTTTATTGTTTGATCTGGTATACAGCAGAGTATAATTTTAAAGATTTGAGTGTAACTTCTTTATATTTCATAAGTATGTCATAATTTCAATCTTCTAAGTAAAAGAAAATTAAAAGTCTACTTACAAATTGAAGAGCAATAATATTGCAATAAGGAGGATGGAATTCATGTTGAAACTTCAGCAATAAACATTACTTGGGTAAAATCAAATAGTTTTATTAACACCAGGAAAAAATCTTCAAGTATACATCAAACAAAAAACAGATAACATACATGAGAAACCTTCTCATTTTATAATGGTTTGCAACCAATCACCACTAGCCAGCACATGCTGGAACTGTTTTACATAAAACAAAGTTGAACAAAATTTTTCAACCTGAAACAAAACATTACTTCTTGTTCAACTGACACATTTCAACCAACCATTCAACCAAATTTTAACTATGAATTTAACTGAAAAAATGTAAACAAAGTACCTTTCAATTTTAATAAAATAAATGAAAGACTTAATACAAAAATAAAAGTTGAAAAATGATGGAAAAAAACTTAATAAAGAATTGTGGTTCTTCCACAATATGTTTCGTTGTAGTCATAAATATTTTAGCCATTACCTTTGATTTATGTTTCTGTTTAAAATATTAGAAAGGAATTAAAAACTTTCTCCACCAAATTATTTTAAAAATTGCTTGATTTCGCATAGTTTTCATTCACTTTTGACTGATAAGAAATGATTCGCCTGCTCACTTAATGTCAGTTTAATATACTCAGGGATGAGATTGACAAAAAAGCAAAAAAGCTGAAAACTTGAAAACTGCGCAAACGACGCTTGAGCAATAAGTTATGAATTTCAAGCGCAACAAATATTATAATTGCCATTAAAAAAAAATATATATATATTACATCAATTTAGCTTTGAGTAAATTAAAAAGAAATTATTTACTTACTCTAATAAAAAGTCTATTTTACCAAGATACAGCACATTAATAAAACCCTTCAATAGCATGAACATTTTATTAATTGAAATTTTGAAAAATTGTAAAACATTTTTCTTGAAAGAGCAAATCAAGTATATGCTAATAATTGCAATCACCTTAAATAAATGATAGAACAGAGTTCCCATCCTTTTTAAAAATAAAAATAAGCTTTTAAGGAATTAAAGAGATTTTTTAAGGACATTATCAGTGGCACTAACTAGTCAATGCCATGGTTATTCCAGATCATTTGTACCAGTCAGCTGGAATCTAGTTTTTGGATTTTTTGAATATTTTAAAAATTTGTTTCTGCATTCCATAGTGAATTTTCTACATTTCTAAAGGAAATTTAGTTTCAATCTTTTAATCCAATGCAGTAAATTCTGACGAAATTTGCGTTTTTACGGCGATCTTATAGCGAAATTTGCGTTTTTATGGCAATCTTTTGGCTAAATTCGCGTTTTTACGGCAATCTTTTGGCTAAATTCGCATTATTCAACGATCTTTTGGCTAAATTCGTGTTTTTACGGTAATCTTTTGGCTAAATTCGCGTTTTTATGGCGATCTTTTGGCTAAATTCGCGTTTTTTTACGGCGATCTTTTGGCTAAATTCGCGTTTATTACGGCGATATTTTGGCTAAATTCGCGCTTTTACGACGATCGATTGGCTAAATTCGCGCTTTTACGACGATCGATTGGCTAAATTCGCGCTTTTACGACAATCTATTGGCTAAATTCGCGCTTTTACGACAATCTATTGACTAAATTCTCGCTTTTACGACGATCTTTTGGCTAAATTCGTGTTTTTACGACGATCCTTTGTCGAAAATTGCGTTTTTTCAGCGATCTTTCTCAAAAATTGCGTTTTTTCAGCGAACATTTGGCTAAATTCACGTTTCTTTAGCAATCTTTTGACGATTTTCACATAATTCTTTGAAGAAATTCACGTTTTTTTCAACGATCCTTTGCGATCTTTTGCGTTTTTTACACGATTTTTTGACAGAATTCGCGTTTTTCAGCGATCCATTGACGAAATTTTTGGTTTTTTTTTTCGCGATCTTTAGGCAAATTTCGCGTTTTTTCCGAAAATCTGAAAATGACGAAAAAGCGGAATATGGAAAATAACAAAAAAGCGGAAAACCGCGGATCCGCGGAAGAATCTCATGCCTGTATACTAGAAGTCTGCATGGCCCGAAAGTTTCAGACCTATATCCAGCCCCATCTGAAAGCTATTCTGACACTCTTTTGAAGCTAAAAGCTCCTTCCTGGCTTCAGCTGACCAAAAATCATTAAAATCTGACCAGACTTGACTTAATTCCAACAAAAATTTCTGATATTTGTTAGCCAATATAATCCTGCAATAACGTTCTTTAAAAGAATATTGCACACATATTTAAGCAAACATTTTAAAGTACATTTTCAGATTCAGCCCACAAGCCACGATATACGGAATTATATTGAGTTATAGAGTATAATAAAAGAAATTGTGTCAGTAGTTTATCCACATAAATTTAGAAAAATAAAAATATCTTACAAGGAGATTTATCGGGAACATCTAATTAGTTACCAGAAAAATTATACAGATTCTTTTAATGTAAAATAAATTTACTTTATATGTATGAAAATTCTATATATTTTTTTTTTTTTCGGTTAATCACTTACATTTTCTTTTCTGTGGATGCTTTGACAACAGGACATGGTCCCTTTAATTTAGGCTATCACAAAGTAAAATGTATCTGTGTCTCGAAACCTAATGATTGGAATGAGCTGTGCATTCACATACCCATGTTTTTTATACCTGTGTTTCGTTTACTCACTGTGAAATTTATGCCAATCATAATTCATAACTTTTAAATATGATTTTACTAATAATAATTTTTATAATTCAAAAGTCTTTTGTGAATTGAAATAAAATACCTGAAATATCTTTACGTCTATGCATTGTATCGCATTAAAAAAAATCAATCTGATGATTTTTGGGAAGTTATTAAATAAATAAAAGTTTGTCACATTAGCATTCTCAAACTTAAACTTATCTAACTCTACGAAGATTTAAGAAAAAGTATACAATCTGTGCCCTTTTTACAGGTTACATTGATCAAATTAGCTTAAAAATGTGGGGTGTTACCATTGGAAAATTCAAAATTTGTACAATTTTTAATATGGAGATAAACCCCTACTTCAAAGTTTGTATTAAAATTTGAAAGTAGACACAATTACCAGTCGAACAGTACCTTCCGCAACTTTTTGCGGTAACTTGACAATTAACTTGTCAAGGGAGATGTTCTCTCTCTCCTTTTTTACTCAAGTGCATTTTGATGATGTTACGTCATTTAAAACATGAGATTGATATATAATTATGAAGCACATTAAAACATGCTTTTTGTAGAATATGGGTGCAAAGCATTAATTATTCATTTACAGGGTCAAACAAAAGAATTCTGTTACACATTGTTCTACGGGGAAAAATAGTTTGCAGTGTAATTTAGTGATATTTCACTATTATAAACATAATGAAAATTATATGCATTACTAAGGTTCACTATAAATTGCTCTCTCGAAAGTGTGGTGTGCATTGTGTTTATTTACAGGGACAAATAAAAGATATCGGTTACAGTACATGTGCGATATTTAGAGTCTATATGTGATAAGTTCATTTTCAACTTTGGTTTGCGTTTTTAAGTTTAACTAAATTTTTTCATAGTATGTGTGTGTTTATAGACTCGGTTGTTCATATACTATACAAGGCTACACAAGGGAATCCATAAGTATTAGAGACAATGGGAGTGAATTGCTTAAGGGTAGTTTTTAATTGTGTTACGCATTTTCTTGCTGAACTATAATATATTTAGTATATACTAATATAAGTTTGTGCAATATAAATAACTTCATATACAAGGCTATGCAAAGAAAAAGATACATTGTCGTTTACGGTTGGTAATTGATGAGAGTGAGTTTTAAGTTGTCTTTTAGCTTGATATGCAGTGCGCACAAAAGTCTTCAGAAAATATACAGGGCTGTACAAAGGATTTCGAGTGCATTTTCATCAATCGGAGAAAATTGCTAAATGTGAATATTCTAATAGAACTAAATTTTATCATGGTATATATCCACATCTATTGATCATATACAGGGCTGTACAAAATAATTAGACTACTTTTTTGACACTGGAAGGTAATTTCGAAAACTAGTTTTTAATGTGGGTGTAACTGTGTTTTCTAAACTGTCTACTTTCATATCTTCTTTCACCTTATTTAACGGTGAAGTTTCGTTACAGTTTTCTGGCTGCGTTGGAAAGTGTTTTATAATCCATGTGTGACACATGATTTTTCGTTCTTGTTTAATATTTAATTTGAATGTTTTGTCCAATTGTTGAACTATTTCAGAAATTCAATATTGAGTAATATATATATATATCCTCATCATTTGTATTTGTAGAAATCATTTGTCATTTTTAAAATTTACTTTTCTACAATACAAACCTTTCAATAATAAAATTTTCATGCTGTTTTTTTGTATGAAGTCTTATGTAAATGTAACACAGATCAACAATCCATCATTTTTGATGGGGGTTATATACAAGTAATTATATGTTTCTTATAAAAATCTACAATTTTTGACTGATTTGCCCTAAATTTGATATACATATGTTTTAGAACAAGAGTCAAATTACTGGCTACTTAAAAAAATTCTCAGACCATTCTTTACTTTCTTCAACCACCTGCCATAGTTTATCATTATACAAATCTATTTTTTCTAATTTTCAATTTTTACTTACCCATCATACGTAGTATAGGGTAAGTCTTGTAATCGTTTTGAAAATCGAAAAATTTTTTTTGACGGATTTACACGTTTTAGACACTGGAGATTCCGAAAAACATATTTTTAGAAAAAAATTTTTGCCGTCCGTCTGTGTGTCTGTAAATGCTCTATCTCCCGAAAAAATTGAGATAGAGACTTGCATTTTGGTATGTACTTAGTATGTAATAATGGGAAGAAGCCTATTTAATTTCAATAACCTCGATTAACCGGAACTATTTTTTTCGGACTCTCGAAATATTCGTTCTGATAAAAGGTATATAAAAATTTTCGAAATTGTTTATTTTAAGAAATGAATATAAAAGACAATAAAAAAACAAATTTTGCATAAAGCATGAAGTCAATCGGATAATTAGTTGCCGAGATATTTGGAATCCTATTTTCCACACTCTTCGATTTTTCATGACCCTGTATTTTATCCAAATTTGACTTTAAGGATATATTTTAATTGGAAATTTGACGCTTAATCAGATGCAATAAACCGCTAGTTAATAGGATTATTATTTTTGGAGTTATAAGGAAAAACCTCTTTCAAGCAATTCAGTAATCGAGCCTTTAAAGTTTATGACGTCATCAAGCCACGATTTTATTTGAATTGCAATGCATTTTATAAGTAGTTTACACATTTTTATTTTAATATTTTACATTATGCATATCCATGATGGATAAGTATTACGGTGGCCCCCAACGACTAGTTTCTTTTTGTTACTACACTGCAAAAAAAAGCACTTATTACATTATTGTAACAAACAAATGCTCATTGTTGAGAAAAATTACTAAATGGAGCTAATTTTCAAATAAATTTCAGTCGAAAGTACATTTTAAAATATTATCATTGATGTAACAATTGAAATTTTGAGATATTTAGACGTTATTGGGAAAGAAAAGGATATATTAAGAGTCCACTTCACTGAAACTTCCCGATCACGAAATCCCATGACCAAATATAATTATCAAAATACAGTCTTCACCGCTAGAAAGACACCAGATGCTGACTTGATGGTTTTGAAAATGTCTCTTTAAATTTTAAGTATTTTATAAACCTCTAATTTCACCTTGATTAAATTTTATCTTAAAAATACTTAAAATTTAAGGAGACAAATTTTAAAAATTCACCTCATCGGTATCTGACATCAACTTTCTGATAATGAAAACTATATTTTAATAATTATAATAGGCACTGAGCAATCATGCATTTAATTTTTCTCATAGGTTAACATGCTTTTCATGATCAAAAAGTTTCAGTGAAGTGACCCCTTAAAAACATAAATAAACCACCATTACCATACGATCATGAAGAGTTGAAAAATCTGATTACTATTATTGTAGTGTCATTGATGATTGACATGCTTGTCCAAGTTGAATTAGAGCACTGCTAGTAGGACATCTTTTGAGAAATTTGTACGTAAAAATATTAGATATTCAAAAATAAATGCCATAGTTTCAGGGGTATACTATTATTTTCAAACATATGTGTTTGAAATATGTATATTCTTTTGAATAATGTTGTTAATTTTAAGAAATAAATATAGTGTAACACAATAAGTAATGTTCGCCCTACTTCGAATCCCAATATTTGAAAGAAGAAAATTATTTTTGTTAATTCCATCACCTAATAGTGATAGCATATGTCAATACATTTACTATTATGACGTTACTTATGTTTCAGCATTTAATAATAATAATATTAATAAAAGTTTTATTAATTATTAGTAAACCATTGACGTTTCTTTTAATTTAAACATATGTTTCACTTTTTAAATTTAAATTAGGGACTCTTTTTCCGAATTAGTAATTTGTGATAAAAGATAAAAAATACTACTAAATTTTTTATGTTTGTTTAATCTGGTTGTAATACGACATTTTCCAAACGTCTTAAAAAATTCTTCCTTAGACTATTTTCATAGGAAAAACACGCAACATAACTACATTCGTTAAGATTTCTGTAAAGGACACATTCGTTAAATTTCAGTAAACTGTAACTTCTGTGATTTGGATAGCTACTTTTAATTTTGTTAGCGTAAAAGTAATTTTTCCCAAAATTGGAAGAAAAAAAAAAAAAAATCGGTGCTGAGAGGGTTAAACTATGCAGATATAAGAGAGTCTACCGTATTATACTCTATTTGCTATTTCTTAGAATCATTGACATTAATTCTCTCCCCCCCCCCCCACCACAACCAAAAAACTAAATTCAAATAAATTAATATGGAGGAATAATGCAAAAATTCCTCAACACCTCCCCATTTTAAAATTACTCCAGAAATTTATAACATACTTCTAAAAATCTTAAAAGGAAGTGACATTACTCCATGAATTTTTTTTTTTTTTTTTCTAATGCTGTTAATAAGAATGTCTGAGGTACTATTGAAAACTCCAATATATGGATTCCTTGTTAAACAGATTTCAGTGAATAACGATGAAATGCATTAATATTTCTAATATTGAAAATAGCAAAATCATTCACAGTACTTTTTTTAAAATACTTTTTAAATTTTTATATTTCATTTTTCCCGTGTTTAAAATTGTTCTTTATTTTTTAGAATTTCATTTCACCTATCTGATATAATGTAATTCATTTCTATGCAAATGAAAACAAAATGACTAAAAGTGTAAAGTTTATTTGTCTGGACAAAAACAAAAACACAAATTTTCATACATATTTACAAATAATCACAATTTCAAGATACTGATTGAAGGCAAGTATGCTGTTATGCTTCACATTAAAAATAACATTTTGTGATGAAAGACAGAGAAAGAATGAAAGTTCATTTTGAAGCATTAACTAGAATGAAAAATATATACATATTCATTCTGTCAAAACTACAAAAACGAAT
The DNA here is from genome assembly GCA_963931845.1 of Maratus michaelseni. NCBI lineage: Eukaryota > Metazoa > Arthropoda > Arachnida > Araneae > Salticidae > Maratus > Maratus michaelseni. The sequence goes on from OZ007591.1 coordinate 192,737,158, forward strand.
TTTAGTCAAGTAGTAGAAATGCAAAATAGAAATTGTACAATAATTGTAGACCTATTTATCTATGATTACAATGAGAGAGTTTAGAAGCTGACTTAGAAGCATTATAGTTATAGAAAAACTTTTTGCCATATTCATAAGAACTGATCATGATAGCACATCCCGGGGCAACTTTTACAACTCTAGGAACAGCACCTAAAACACAGAAGATTAGAAAATTTTTATATATAAGAAAAATACACAATACAGTTAATAAAATACTTTAGAGGGCAACCTTTATAAAGGTACACTATATGGCCATTCGTCACCGGACACTTTCAATTTGAGACATTTTGTCAAATATTTAAAGATATATTTGTTGGATTCTCCTGGAACTTTAAGATTATAACAAATATGTTTGACCTCATACTTATCAACAACGATTTGATGAGGAAAACAATTAGGGGGCCAAAAAAAAAAAAAATCTAAGGAAAATAATAATTTGGGATAACCCTGTAAAATAAAATGCATGATATGATCTATCGCTACAGCACATGAATATGTGGATATTTTCCAATATGTGTATTCATTTGTGTAAGAATAGATAAGAATGTATATTCATGGATGCCGTATATAATTGACTACTAACTTTTGTTATTGTTGGCACATGCACACTTAAAAATTATTTCACACAGATGCTTATATTTCAAATATTTATATTCTAATTGAACTATGTAGTTTTTTTTTTTCTGAAAGTGGGGCTAAATTTTGTTGAAATCCTTGCTGGCTATAAACAAAACTAGAACGAAAAATCATGCGTCAAGCATAGATTATTAAGCTTTCAAACACATTCAGAACACTATGATAAAACTTTCCCGTTAAATAAGATGAAAGATGAAGTCTAAGAAAACAATTTGCAAAACACATTTGAAAACCCAATGTCAAAAATTACCGTCAATAATCGGAAAAGCATCTGAAATCTTTTGTGCAATCCTGTATAGGATCTATAGATTTGTATAGATAAATTACAATATTCTACAAAACAATTTACTTCAGTTAAGAAACACATAGCACAGTTGAAAATTCCCCTACAGAAAATTCCACCAATAAATGCAAATGCATTCGTCTTTTGTGCAGCCTTGTATAGGATCTTTAGAATTTATATACACCCAAGAATATGCAAAACACAGTACTGCAACTGAATTCTTTTGTGCATCCCTGTAAATGAACTATGAAAGCTATGCACATCTTATTCTACAGTAAGAATCTTGTAGTGTACCTCAGTGATATATATAAATTTTAATTTATGTTTGAAATAGTCTAACATGATTGAAGTACACTGCAAACGATTTTTCTCTATAGACCGTAAATGTTCGATGATTTCTTTGCGCATCATATTCTATGCTAAACATCTCGTGGTGCACCTGAGTGCTATATATTATTTTCAATATATTTGAGATAGTCTAACGTCATTAAAATACGTCTAACTATTTTTTCCCTAGACCATAATGTAACGGAATTCTTTCAAGTGTCCTGTAAATGAACTATAAATGCTACACACTTAATTTTCAATACCGAACAAGTCATAGTGAATATCAATACCTTATACCAATTGCATGGCAAACAAAGTATATTTATGCGAGTTAGAACACTGACAGACAGCAGACAGACAAACAGAATTCATAAACACTTTTGAACTATGTTGTAAAATGTTAAAAGCATACAAAAATTTCTTGAACTTTTTAAAATGAATACAAATGTTGTAGAATGTCACCATAGTCATGTGCTCAGGGATGCCACTGCCTAATGGCATCAAAAATAGTTGCTTTAGTAGCCTACAATGAAAAAAATAGTAGCCAAATAGTAGCATTTATACAAAAATAGTAGCCAAACAGTTGCATGCTTTCTTAAGAAAAGAGAGGCAAGAATCCTTATTTGCCATAAAAGCAATATGAAAATACACAACTTTCCCTACAGTTTATGTTACCATCCAAATTTGCCACTTTTTTTATTCTTATTATAAAATCACACCCACAAAAACAGAAAAAAGAAACTTTTTAAATTATCGTCTGAGATATAGGATCAGAATGCAGTTTGGTTTTCCCAAACTAAATTGAATATATGCTATCTCGTACTTGAGCATTATTGCGAGGTAACTAAAAACAATAAAACTTTTATTGCATGTTATTAGCTGCAATTTTAATTCCATTTTGTAAATAAAAATGAACTGAAGCAAGAAATCTGCCAATAAAAAGTGGTTTTATCAAAAAAGGATGTACACATATTTTCTTTAGCTATTCTTTAGAAGAAATTTATATAAAATAAAATAGCAAAATCGGCATAAATAAAGTATGATTTTATAGACACTAATGGGCCAAATAAATCTAAATAAGCAAGAAAGGCAATATTCTAAATGTTTTTCTCAACATTTTAAATCTGTTATTAAATTGAAAAATTGCGATAGAAAACAAGATTTTCTTATTTCTAAGTAGCATTTATTTCAGTTCATTTATTAATTCAATTTTTTTATATGAAACATTTATATGAGGTGAGAAACAAATACGATTCACAAACCACAGTGAACAAATCTACAGTTAATCATTTGTGGTTCATACAGTAGTTAAAAGGGTTAAATACCTTTAAAAACAATCAAAAATTGGACAAATATACTGTGAAGCATAAGGGTTGTGGGTGGTAGCCAAACCAAAAATCAGTAATTAGTTTTCCACTCAAATTTGAATGATTGGTATCTTTGCACGATATCTAGATTGAAAAAGTAATTTTTTTTTAAAATTTCAAATGGATGTTTTTAGATATTTTAAAAATTGAATAGAAAACTTAAAAAATGTATACGGAAATATTAGGTCGGGATATTGAGTTAAAAAATTAGTAATTCTGAGACTGATGATGACTTTTTTTTTTTTTTTACAAAAATAGTAGCTGGGATTGGAAAATAGTCTCCTTTTTTCTGGTTTTCCTCCAAAATAGTCGCTTTTGAAGGTTTTTAGGCTAAAATAGTAGCTATAGTTGCCTGATGCTGAAAATAGTCGCTTTTAGTAGCATTTTAGTTGCAAATGGCAGCCCTGTGTGCTAGAGTTACAGATCAAGATTTTTTATTTTACAGGGTGATCACAAATTTATTTTTTTATTCAATTTGCTGTTAGTGCCATACCTACCTCCATTATCAAACCCTTTGCTGAAAAATATGATGTCAAACATGCTTTTTATGTTCCCAAAGAATTTGTTAAATACTCTAGATATTTGAAAAAATACCTAAAATTGAAAGCGTCTGATGACTTTTGGCCATATAGTGCAGTCACTAACAAAAATTATGCTCATAATCTTAATCATTTACAACTACAAAGTTACATTTGCAAAAATTACACATTTTAAATTTTTGAACAGCCTTTGGGTCCTACAAGATATTTCAAGATACCATTTTCCATAATCAAATAAGTAAAGCAAAAAAATATTTTTGTATGACCAAAACTTTCTGGTTATAGCTAATCAATAAAGAATTTTAGGGGACACACATTAATTATGTATTGCACTTGAAATACTCAATACAAAATTACAATACCAAAAATTATATGCTTTAGAAGCTTATTTCATCATAAATCATTAGAAAACTTTTTTTTTTTTTTTTCATTGGACTGATACACATTTTTAAGACTAATCTAATATTATAAATGTGATTGTGTGTGTGAATGTTTGGCTGAAGTAAACGTCAAAACGAAGGATTTAATGGTCCTCTATCTTTGCATATAGATGAATTATAACCCAAAAATGAACATAAGGTAGATGTTATTAAGAAAAATATTTGAAAAAAATAATTTAAAATTTCATTATTTTCATGAAAGGAAATGAATGAATATTTTTCCTGTGAAATTTAATTAACCATTTTACGTTGCTAAGCAATATTGTTGCCAATAAATACAAAACCTGGAATAATATTTTCCCCAACAATTAATTTTTAATTTAACGATTTCCACGTGAAAAATGAAAATTATTGCCGTAATAGTTCAAACGAAAATATGGAATGTTTGTTATTATACATGAAGTATGAATGTCGGTTAAGTTGAGAAGAGGTTTTCTAGCAAAAATTATGTTATAATTAGAAGAAAAAAAATAATAATTATATTATTAAAAAAAGATTTCTGGACCATGGAACTATGTAAAGTATCCTCCTTGGCTTGCACAAATAAGATGTCATATTGGAAATAAAACATGCATTTTCAAATATTCGTAATACAAGGAGCATGAAAATCAGTATATAATGAAACTAGATGGATAATGACGTCCTATTTAAAATAAAAACTGAAATCTTTTTTTATCGCTACTAATTAATAAGCTTGAATGTCAGATACAGATGTGAGTTTTCTGCCAAAATCTACGTTTTGATAGGTAATGTGCTTGTAATGTCATGAAGACGTAAAGACATACAACTAAGCTGTGTTGTGTGTTTGTTACTCATATTTTTTTTGTTCAATTATTCCTATAATTTTATTGATTTTGCTTTTCTTAATATGTTATAAAACGGTAACCAGCTGTAGTGCATATGGTTGTACTTATAGACACAAAAAAAGGGGATAATATAGAGATGTTTTTCTTTTAGATCCTAGGCTTCTTGAACTATTATCCATGAATTTTAAATGATCGTTATATTCAGTTTCTTGTTTATACATTTTTAAGAAGATATATGTATGTAAAACACATTACACCATTTTTTCTTTTTTTAGTTACTATTTTTCAAGTAGTATTAGCTCCTACTAAATTAACACTTTTCACCAATTGAGAAAAAAAAAATCTTGTGGAAAGTCACTAACATAATTAAATATTTCTTGATATTTTCAGGTCTTCAATAGAAATTAGGCCGAAATTATCAAATTTGTTGAAAATACAGGGTACCCTATAAAATGATTAAACAGACTGCATTAAATTGTCCACCACCCTTGTTTTTTTCCTAAAGGATTGATTGCCTTTAAGAGAGACTGCATTTTTTTTTATGAGGTCGAATTTTTAAAAAGATTAATTATAAAAATTAATTATAACTATTAATTAAGAAATAATGATTGGGATTGTTATGATACATTCCATTTATACTTTTAAATTCAATAGTTCTCATTAATTATTTTACTTAAATTAAATATTTAATCTTTATTAATCATTAATTAAAAGTTTTCATATTAATTAACATTTAAATTAATTATTTAATCGTTATTTAAACAGTAAATATTTTCTATCTTTTTAAAATTCAACTTTTAACTTTTCTTCTAAGATATTATTATTAATTAAAAATAACTTCTCTAATTAAATCACTTTTTAAAAATCAATATTAATAATCACTTGTAAATTAAATTATAATCATGCATTTAAATCTCTAGATAGAGAATTAAGGATTTCCGTTTGTTGACATCGATTCCGGTAAAATACCGCGATTTTTCTTCTAAGTTAAAATATATAATTTCTACTTTTTAAATATTAATTATTTTGTTTTAAAATTAATTCAAAAGATTAAACATAATTAATTATGCAGTCTGCCAAAATCCTAGCAAGATTCAACGTTAATCGTGGCAGATATGAATTTTTAAACATTTTTTCTAATTTCAATGTTTACTTTGTTTGCTTTCACTTTGATGCCTGGCCATTTTGAATCGCATCTTCGTGTGTTCAAAAAACAACAACTTAAGAGGTAATTGTCACCCATTTTGGTGTAGGGGTCGTTCGAGCGGACATTCCAAGGTTAAGGGGTGCATTTTTCAGTGGGGAAAAAGGGGAATTAAAATTTGTTCTAGAACATTCGCGAGCGTAAGATCTTAATTTACGCTACTTGTTGCTAGGGAGTAAGTGTTTTCCTTTCGCCAGTATCGTTCGCGTGTGGAGTTGAGTTGTAGCACTAATGCTTTTAGCAGTTACGGTTGAGTGTTAAGCGGTGTGAAACGAAGAAGAGGAATGTTTTGCCTTTTCTGATTGGATAGTTTGGCTGGTGTTTCAGTTAAACTTGGTAGAGTTTGAATTCAATTTTTTTTAGTAAGTTGCTGCTCTCCGTTGACTTGGGATGTAGGTGCAAGAGAGGAAAAAAAGCAGCGTTTGGCCGAAAGGCCAGACACTATGTAAAAATTTTGAGTGAAGACAGATGTGCTGCAGGTATCTTCAACGTCTTTAATGTACTGCTAAGATTTAAGAGTCTTACTATATTTTTAATCCAGAATATGTCTCTCTAATTACAAGAGACTATCTTCATCAGCTTCGATTTAATTTCTTCATAACCTAAATGTGATATTCCTATAGATTTCTACATATTATGTGGCATGTGAGTGTTCCCACTCATGCTAATTTTTCCAGATTAATTCTCCAGCTAAATATGAATAAAGAATATCGCCGTTTATATTAAGTGCTGCTGTTCATCGATCCGTCGCTTCAGTCCAGATTAATTCTCCAGCTAGATATGAATAAAGAATATCGCCGTTTATATTAAGTACTGCTTTTCATCGTTCCGTCGCTTCAGTCCAGATAATGCAGAAAAATAAGTATTTTCTCAAGTGCGGTTAAAGACCAATTCTGAATATACTATAAAATAGAACAATTTCGAACTTAATTTAAATTTTAGCATAGACGATTAATTTTAACGTAGAACCTTGTAATCTCCTTTATCTAGAACATTTAAATTACTAATGCAGTTTTGAACTGAGAAGATTATGATGAAGATAGCTTATTTACTTAAATAATTTGTATGTATTTTATTGAAGTGGCCACAGTTAAACTAGTTAAAGTGTCTTGTGTGAATAAAATCAATTATTTACTTATATTCCTGTCTTCAGCTTCATTTGGGTGAGTTGTATCTTTTCTATTTATTTTTCAGATATTTTCATCTCATCGTAAAGTTAAAATTATTATGAAAATAAGTATCTTTTAATTAGTAAATGTAATTCATATTTTACATTGAAGTAAATTTTCAAATTCTTCAATTTTCAGATAAATTATAATTTTTACAGTTTTCATAAAATTTTCTTAGTGCTAGGTTAACATCGTATTTGGTGCTGCCACTATACGCGCGACCTGTATTGTGGAGTTGGAGTGGGATTTGGAGTAAACATTTATTCTAATTTTCTGTCTTAATTAAGGCATTTTAAGAATTTCTGTTTGCTTTATCTCCTTACCCAACTTCACATTACATTTAATGGTACCGCGACTCAGTGAGACGTTCTTTGTAGGTTTTTGCTTAAAGTTAAATTTAATATGACTATATTTGCACAAAATTTAAATAATTAATGTTTAATAAATACTAAAATTTACTGTGTGCAAAAGCTTATATTTTTTTTTGGTGTCCATGTGCAAATTTTTTTTTCCTCTCATAGAAATCTTATTTGTAATGTTTATTATGATTTTAAAAGAGTGATGCAAGTAATGGAAGACTATAATATCTGGTTGTATAATATATTTATATAAAATTTTGAATGTTTTGGTACAACTCTTTAAAAGTTTGGGTAAAAAGCTGATAATTGTGTTTTTACAAAGTTTTAGAAAATTATAGTATCTCTCAATGACTACAAATTTTATTGCAGTTTATTTCATCTTGAGAAAAGATATTTCAGTTAAAATTATGTTCAAGAAAATTCATTTATTCAAAAATTTCATATCTTTTACAAAGCAAATTTTATTTATTAAGAGGTATATTTATTTCAATATTTATGCATAAACTTTGAGTTAAATCTCTCGTGACATCAGTTCCCCTTAGATATTTTTTTTTTTTTTACTATAGCAATAATTCAATATCCTCCTTAATTTTAAAGTTTACTAGGAAAGTTCTTTTAAATCTAACTTTGCTATAAAGGCATAATTTATTGTTTGTGTACCTTGTGAATGATCATTGTGATAACGCAGGCAGAGTGAAATTTTTAAGGAATTCCGTATGTAATAGCTAAAATTTTAATTACCTATTTTATTGAATTTTTATTTTGTCAGGAGTTTTATAATTAGATTGTGTTCCTTGAGACTGATCATGGATAACTCAGGTGGCAAAATTTCCTAGATTTTTGGCCACTATAAAGGCACAATTTTTTTTGACTCAGATGTAAGAATCGTGCATTCTAGCTGGCTTGCATGGGTTTCCGCACAAAAAGAGCATAATGTCTCTTGGAGCTCTCCAGTTTTCGGGTGGCAAAGTAGATTTTTGATAGAATCTTTATTATTAAAATATTTTTTTTTGCTATAGTGATTCCTTTTTATTTTTAGGTTGTAGTTATTTGTATTTCAATTTTACAATAGTTTAATTATTTTTTCTGGTGTCACAGTTAGAGAATTGCAGTCCAATTCATAAAATTATTTATGAGTTTAAAAATTTTTCATTAATGTTAATAGATATAATTTATTGCTGAGGAGTGTGCAAAATTGTTTATAAAGAATTTTTATCATAAGAGTACTCATTTAACATCCTATTCAAAGAATAAAAACAAAACAACAACAAATGATAAAAAGTTTATTTTTGAGACAAGATATATATATATAAAATGAAAAATAAATGAAATGTATATAGAAATAAATAAAAAAAAGTGAAAAATGATAAATATATGATAAAAGTAGCATGATTTGTTTAAAATTTTTTTTTCTGCCCTCAGGCTATCTTGCATTCTCTTGAGTATATCTCTTTAGTCTGTTCGGATAGTATTTTCAAATTGAGGAAGAGTTACTATTTTTTTTTAATAAGGAAGATTTTGTTAGTTCTGCTAGGTTTAGAGATCAATAGCATGCGCAGGCTACTCTGAATTTTGGTCGAGCATACAATATTTTTTTTTAACCTTTCTTCACAGTGTGCACACTTTAATAAAATCACAGGTATATAGAGAGATATATTAGTACAAAATCATGTCCTACTTTTTGCACCATTGTTAGGCAATACTATAAGGAAACTTCCTTCGTTCTTTGCCAGATAACAATTGGTGTTATGCATTATATTGATATTGGTCTCAAAAATTTTAGGTCTGGCGTCTCCTCAGCATATTAACTTTCATGTGATAAAAAATATTTAAATACTCTTAAAGTTTTCTAATGTTGTTCTTTTCTTAAAAGATTTTCCAAATTTCACGTACATATTTTGATAACTCTTTGATATTTTGCAAAAATGCTAGAGAGGTTATAAATAAGGCCCAATTAACTTCTCTGGAGGAATCTGATTATGTGACAAAATTTGATAAATTTAAAGTGAAAGCTCTTCATTTTCAGAACTTTATTATTTTACATTGCTTCTATTTTTACAAATGATTTTCTTGATTATTGGTCATATTATATAGATATATATAGATATACATGTGTATAAATTACTTACCTGGTTTAATATATAATTTTGAATTTTAAATATTTATATATATTAAGAAATATATATTCTTTATTTTAAAGTGTCAATTTATTACTTTATCAAATACAATATCAAAAAGCCTAATATATATATTAAAATTTTGTTAATTATTTTAAAATGATATCTCAATTATGATATGCAATTTTATCACTAGACATGATCAATCTGGTTTTTATTTTGTTGTCATTTTAATGAGAAATTATGCAATATTCATGTAATACGAATAATACTTACAAATGTTTTAGAACTGCATGAGGTATAAAATAATTTTATGGCACAATTTTGTCTAAACTTTAACAATATTTTTAATCTCTGTGAAAACATTTATATATGACTATAAGTAAAAATTTTTTTTTATCTATTTGAGAGTGAGGTATTCAACATGCTAATTTTAATCTTTATAAGTAAATTTTTTTTTACCATAGCTATACTACCTCCAAAAATTTTTTTTTGGTCTAAATAATGCCTTGGTCGGTATTATTCATTGATAGACACCATGTCATCCTGGTTAAGTGGTACTCTCCTTGCTAGTTGCTAAAAAGTACCCGATAATGATGCATAGGACTATCAGGCAGAGTAAATTTTATTAATATCTGGGAATTATGTTTGAGTTTTAATTTTTCTTTATCTGCTTCTATTCCTAGATTGGTTTTTGAAGGGTTCCAGTTTGTGAAGGGTTTTAATTTAGCATCTTTCCTAATATTTACTGTAAAATTTACAAAATTTTTAACTTCTCTTAAAATTTGATTTTAATTAAGCTCAGTAAAAGACAATAGCTATATATATTTTTTTTTCTTTTAATGTGGTAAATTTTAAATTTCAAATTTGTGACAGGCACTCAACAAATTAATAAAAATTTTACTTTATCTGTGACTCTCAATTTTCAGGAAGTAGTAATGAACACAAATGATATGAAGTGTACTTCAAATTTTCTTTTGTCTAAACAATATATCTCAACAATTTGTTTATATTTATAAATATGTTCTTCTGCTATGTTGTACTACTGCGGTTGTACATTTCTTAAAAGGTATTTTGAATTTCACTGTTTTATTTCTGCACATGGATATCCAATTTTTTTCTTTGCTGGTAGGAAAATTTTAAATTTTTAAGTGCAATCGTTAGATAGGTTTAATTTCAGGTTTTAATTTTACAAACTCACCCTATTCTTGTTTTGTATATATTTTATTTGTGTTTTGAGAACTGTACTTGCATCATATATATTATTCAAATAATTGTTAATTGGATTTTTGTGCTCATATTCGTCGGTATTGCATTGTGTTTTCTATTTTACTATCTCCATCCATATTCTTAATTTTAATGTTTACATTTTGTATATACTTAGTATAATTGTTTTAGAAAGGTATTATTGTTCCTAAGAACTACTTTTGTGATTCCGTAGCAACATTTTGGACTCTAAAACTTTTGATATCTTTTTAAGGATTGTAAGTTATTTCAGATTTATTGTTAATTCTGTACCTACTGATATGAAATATGTTCTTCGACATCTGTAGGAATGGAGGTAACGATGGCTGTATCAAATTTTTTATTTTCACTTGTGAAAATTTTTGTGTAATGCTCATTTTTCAGTTCAATTCTACATTTGATTTTTTTTTTTTTTTCTCCCCTTTGGCATCAATTTTTTTTTTAAATTTTTTTTTCCCATATTCTAGGGGTTAATGTTATGATACATTCCATTTATACTTTTAAATTCAATAGTTCTCATTAATTATTTTACTTAAATTAAATATTTAATCTTTATTAATCATTAATTAAAAGTTTTCATATTAATTAACATTTAAATTAATTATTTAATCGTTATTTAAACAGTAAATATTTTCTATCTTTTTAAAATTCAACTTTTAACTTTTCTTCTAAGATATTATTATTAATTAAAAATAACTTCTCTAATTAAATCACTTTTTAAAAATCAATATCAATAATCACTTGTAAATTAAATTATAATCATGCATTTAAATCTCTAGATAGAGAATTAAGGATTTCCGTTTGTTGACATCGATTCCGGTAAAGTACCGCGATTTTTCTTCTAAGTTAAAATATATAATTTCTACTTTTTAAATATTAATTATTTTGTTTTAAAATTAATTCAAAAGATTAAACATAATTAATTATGCAGTCTGCCAAAATCCTAGCAAGATTCAACGTTAATCGTGGCAGATATGAATTTTTAAACATTTTTTCTAATTTCAATGTTTACTTTGTTTGCTTTCACTTTGATGCCTGGCCATTTTGAATCGCATCTTCGTGTGTTCAAAAAACAACAACTTAAGAGGTAATTGTCACCCATTTTGGTGTAGGGGTCGTTCGAGCGGACATTCCAAGGTTAAGGGGTGCATTTTTCAGTGGGGAAAAAGGGGAATTAAAATTTGTTCTAGAACATTCGCGAGCGTAAGATCTTAATTTACGCTACTTGTTGCTAGGGAGTAAGTGTTTTCCTTTCGCCAGTATCGTTCGCGTGTGGAGTTGAGTTGTAGCACTAATGCTTTTAGCAGTTACGGTTGAGTGTTAAGCGGTGTGAAACGAAGAAGAGGAATGTTTTGCCTTTTCTGATTGGATAGTTTGGCTGGTGTTTCAGTTAAACTTGGTAGAGTTTGAATTCAATTTTTTTTAGTAAGTTGCTGCTCTCCGTTGACTTGGGATGTAGGTGCAAGAGAGGAAAAAAAGCAGCGTTTGGCCGAAAGGCCAGACACTATGTAAAAATTTTGAGTGAAGACAGATGTGCTGCAGGTATCTTCAACGTCTTTAATGTACTGCTAAGATTTAAGAGTCTTACTATATTTTTAATCCAGAATATGTCTCTCTAATTACAAGAGACTATCTTCATCAGCTTCGATTTAATTTCTTCATAACCTAAATGTGATATTCCTATAGATTTCTACATATTATGTGGCATGTGAGTGTTCCCACTCATGCTAATTTTTCCAGATTAATTCTCCAGCTAAATATGAATAAAGAATATCGCCGTTTATATTAAGTGCTGCTGTTCATCGATCCGTCGCTTCAGTCCAGATTAATTCTCCAGCTAGATATGAATAAAGAATATCGCCGTTTATATTAAGTACTGCTTTTCATCGTTCCGTCGCTTCAGTCCAGATAATGCAGAAAAATAAGTATTTTCTCAAGTGCGGTTAAAGACCAATTCTGAATATACTATAAAATAGAACAATTTCGAACTTAATTTAAATTTTAGCATAGACGATTAATTTTAACGTAGAACCTTGTAATCTCCTTTATCTAGAACATTTAAATTACTAATGCAGTTTTGAACTGAGAAGATTATGATGAAGATAGCTTATTTACTTAAATAATTTGTATGTATTTTATTGAAGTGGCCACAGTTAAACTAGTTAAAGTGTCTTGTGTGAATAAAATCAATTATTTACTTATATTCCTGTCTTCAGCTTCATTTGGGTGAGTTGTATCTTTTCTATTTATTTTTCAGATATTTTCATCTCATCGTAAAGTTAAAATTATTATGAAAATAAGTATCTTTTAATTAGTAAATGTAATTCATATTTTACATTGAAGTAAATTTTCAAATTCTTCAATTTTCAGATAAATTATAATTTTTACAGTTTTCATAAAATTTTCTTAGTGCTAGGTTAACATCGTATTTGGTGCTGCCACTATACGCGCGACCTGTATTGTGGAGTTGGAGTGGGATTTGGAGTAAACATTTATTCTAATTTTCTGTCTTAATTAAGGCATTTTAAGAATTTCTGTTTGCTTTATCTCCTTACCCAACTTCACATTACAGGGATTTAAGAATTTTTATGAGATTTTTTTCTGAACTGGTGAAAGGTGGGATTTTAGCGGGAAATATTGAGTACTTATTAGCCACACACGGCTAATTCTTTCAGTCTACAGTAAAATTCATGTTTATGAAAAGTCACAGCCATCCTCTTTAATAAAAAGCTATGTGTTGCTGATGTCTGGGTTTTCGCTAATTGTTGCCACAGGTTAATCACGGAAAATGAAACATTTGAAGTTACTGAAAAAATTAATAGCTCGAAAAGCATTTGTCACAAAATTGTTAGACAAACTGCATTAAAAAGGTAAATAATTTTATTTTTCTTGATATAAATCTAATGATTATGCCGTTTTTCAAATATTGAATTTCAAAAATTACCAAACTTCACAATGAAGTGCCATAGCGAAACTCCATGTATAAAAAGATAATGACAACGGCAATGTGTCCCGACATGTATCGTGTATACCTGGCTATAGCATAAGTAACAAATTATAGTAGACTTATTATTCTGTTAAAACATAAAAGTGAATTATGATGTCACGAGTGCATGATTTTTATTTAATTCTCGAGAAATAGCATATTTTAGTCCACCTCAGTGAGGCATATCAATTTCTTCATATTTGAAGTATTGTTTCCTCATTAAAATCCAACGGAAATGATTTTTCTCCGTAGACTCCATAATGTAAACCCCCATAGACACCATGATGTAACACAATTATTCATTTTTTTTAAAGCTGACCTATTCTATAATAGAGTCTACAGAGAATTAGCCTAATTTGGAACAAAGTTTTTTGGACATCTTTCGGTACTTTTTTGTTATACCAACATCATGCCAAAATGTATGATGCTAATGTGCCATTTCAACCCTGAATGTACAAATAATTTTTATTTCAGACTGTGCCAATCGCTGTGACTCGCTATTTATTCAACGCGAATATCTTTTTTTTATTTTTTTATTATTATTTAATTGTAAGCATGAAAAACATTTTAATTTACTATTTTTTGAATCGTAAATACTTTTTATTAAGTTATAACTTACATCAAATATCGGCAAATAGCTTTAAAAAAAAATCACAATTTGTCAAATGATTTGGGGGGGGGGGGGGGTAATTGTGAAATGTACCAAATGGTTTTGAAAATAATCAAACGACAGCAGGGGAAAAAAATCTTTTTTCAATCAATCATCACAATTGGCGAGTGTGACTATTAAGATAGCCAGTGGTGGCAAAATAGTCAATTGACAAATTTTTAGTATTACTTGCAGATTGGTGAGTGCTAATTTTGTCCTATATGTGAGTGATTCTTATGAAACTCATGTCACAAAATGCACATCATAAATATTTCACGGACTGGGAATTTATAATCAGTTCATCAAAACAATTTAATAATTACCGTCAAATCTCGTTAATCCGCCCCCCTAAATGCGACGGAAAATCGTAAAATAACCAGGGGGGGGGGGGGGGGCGCTTGCACGGTATTAGAATTGTATTATATGATATTTATGGATGGTGGTGGTGGTGGTTGGATGCTACCGGCCGATCGTCGCAAAGTATGCATTCTATAAAGTGACAAAAGAAACAAATTTGGAAAAAAAAAATCCGTTCTCAGGTGATTAAGATTTAATAATTATTTACTGAATGTTTTCATTTTATTCAAAGTAAAGTTCAAGAAAAACATTAGATTCTTGGACGACTGAAAAAGTTCTTAAATCATAAACATCACTCAAAAATGCCCCAACAAAAAAATCATGAATATATAGAAACAGCTCAGAAAATCTGTTTCATTAAGAATATTTTTCTTGGGCGACTAAAAAAGTTCTTAAATGAAACTTCTTAAATGGAGTTAAAAATGGTTCTTAAATGGAGTTCAATAACAAATCTTAATGAGAACATACATCTTAACAATTTATCGCATGTTATGAATTCATCAATCTCGGGAACTAAAAATGTAGTCCAAAACAATTACAGGAAAAAAATTGTAAACAATAAATTACTCAAAAATTTAATGTAAATTGTTTGTTTCCATCAAAAATATTTAATTTGTAAGTATGAGGTAAAAAAAAAATCACAATGGATTCCTAACCGCCCAAGAACTCAAATTATTTACTGAATATTTTCATACTAAAAATGCTAAAAAAAGAAACAAACTAACTAAAAATACAGTCAAAAACAGTTTTTTAAAATATTATAAGCGTTGCACAAATTATTTACTGAATATATTCATACTAAAAATGTTAAAAAATGAAACAAACTAACTAAAAATACAGTCAAGAATAGTTTTTTTAAATATTATAAGCGTTGCAGATACATGAAGCTACACTTTCTGTTCAGTGAAGTGTAAGATGAAATAGGCCTAAACCCCAGTGACAAAACTAACTATCGGGAACTTAATATGATATATATTGCATATTTCAAACTATTTTTGAAATATTATTAGCGTTGCAGACACACGAAGATAGTTCTGTCACTGGGTTTAGGCCAATTTCATCTTACACTTCACTGAACAGAAAGTAAATAAATCGTCACTGGTAGCTAGATCCATAGAGTAATGGAATATCTTTAATCTGTGGCTAGATCCTGGATGCTGCACCTGCTCTCATTGTCTGGCTGCTTCGTTGCCACGGATGGTGTTGCCGAGGCTATTTCATGGGAGGAGCTTGAAATAGCCTCGAACCCAAAATTCCATATACACGTTTTAATTTTTTTAAAAAAAATCTAAATTAAAATTTAAAAATCCGACCGTGAGGTATACTGTCCGGTGATAACATCTACACATGACAAAAATTTCTGAGTCCTAGGTGGTATAATTACGGAGAAATCCGTGGGCAGGCAGACAGACACTTACTCTTTTATAGAGATAAATATTAAGAAAAATTATCATGACTTAAGAATTAAAGGGTTTTTTTTCTCCAGGAATATTTTCAGAATTGTTTGAATGAAGTATACACTTTCCAAAACTGTCGAAATGTTATATGAAAGTTAATTAGCTAATTAATGATATAAAATATAATTTTTTAGTTGAGTTTACCACCTAGTGCAAAATTACTTTCAAATGATTAAATTTGTGAATGGTTCAGTTTGGAGAGTGAACATTTTTGTAAAAAAGGTCTATTTTTAAGACGAAAAAAAAAAAAACTAGGGGGGAAAAAAGAGGAGGAGACAGTTTAATTCAACATCTTTAATCATAATCATCTTTAGGGCACCCTGTATTTTCAGCAAATCTTATATTTTTGGCCTAACTTCTAACAAAGGGCCCCAATGGAAAATAAAAGGGGGGACACTATAATTTATTAGTATCATTGACCTAATTTATTCATTAACATGCCTGAGAAATAGTATCCAGTTTAACAAATCTAAATTTAGATAAATAATCTTAATTAGCAACAGAATCTAAGTTATGTGCATAATCTGATAAAACAAAATTTGTTTTACAATAAATATGATCCATAGAGACATGTAAAAACTTCGTTTTAACATAGGAAACAGCGCATTGGGTGGGAAATGTTTTGCCTACAACAAGTGGAGTTGGCTACATTATCTATTGCCAGGAAAAGAAAATTAAGAAGAATTATATCATTAGAAAGGGATTTCTCTGGGAACAAAGTGACATCATATTTGAAATAAAATGGTAATTTTTAAATATGTTTTAAAAAGGAGCGTGAATCAATTTTAGACATTAATAATACAAGGATCAGTAAGTATAGAAAGTAGATGAGTTTCATGCCATATTTAAAATGAAAAATTGAAATATTTGTTTAACTATATTGATTAAGCATGAAAAAATTAGTTACCTTACAGATGAGAGTTTTCTGCCAAAATTCACATAATGATTATTAGGAAAAGAAAAATGAACACGAATCTATTATGTTAAAATATGATCGTCTGTATTTCACAACTACTTCTCTTAGATTATCGAACACAATGCAATTTAGTTAACAACCGGTTATCATTGATCCGAGGATGTCATATAAGCTCTCAGAATTAAAAAAATTTGAATTAAATTCCAATATATTATTACTTTTGTAAATGTTCACTGAGTTTCTCTAAAAACAGCAACTAAATGACTCCATTTTTGTGGATAAAAAGGAGAAATAAAATGGATTAATATATTTTTCATGCCATTTTCTCATTAAAACTGAAAAAATAATTTATTTTCAATTTGAATAGATGGTGAAAATAAAATCTTGATTACAGTAAAGTTTTTGAAAAATAAAAAAATTCTACATAATCAAACTTTATGAATCAAGTTATTCTGCAGAACAGCAGAACAAAAAGAGTCTGTCAACATATTGTCATTTAGAAATCAAGATTTGTTTCAGCTATCGATTAAACCAAGGAGACAAATTTAAGCTCCTTGCATTTAGGTGTACAAATTATTACTCCCTATTCACAAGAACTGAATTTAAAAGAAAATTCATATACTATTTCCATTTAATTATTTTTGAAGGATTGCTGTTAAAATGTTTCACAAAGTTGTTAAAAGTAAAATGGTTTAACAGGTAAAATTGACATTTGATTTTACCCAATTCACCGATTTCCATGATTTTATTTGGTCGTCCTTTTCTCATTGGTTGCAGTTATAAGATTATTTGGCACAAAATTTAACTTTTTCAAAATTGAGTTATGTCAAGGCCCCTATAACAAAGAGATACCATATTGTCTTCTATGAAAGATGTCAAAGGTTTAGTTAATTATTGACATTTCTAATTATCGAGAGTGAAATATTTTGCTTAATTAATGCATTTATTCTTCTGTCAATGTTACGTGAACAAAGACACGGGTAAAAGTTAGTAGTTTCATGAAACTAACTGTAGATAGAAACACAAAGACATTTTACTATATTGGAATTCATAGTTATATACATACAAAAAATCCTGCATTTTCGGCTCTTAAGACATTGTGACTCATATCACCATGACTTTAAACGCCTGCTCAGTTGTAAATGCAATACCACAACTACAGTAAAATCTGAAAATAAAATCTGTCTGTAACTGAATCTTATCTTAAGCGAAAAAAATTACGTAGTCTCAACAGAAAGAATACCAGCAACTCTATTTGCTAAGACCAAAACCTGTATAAAGCAGAATTTTTTCCTGTTCCTTTCGATTCCTGTTTACAGGTTTTATTGAATAAATATTTGACAAAGTTCATTACATAGTTCACTCATACTTATTTTACGATTAGATATTTTTAATTCTGAAAGAAGTCGGCCATTTGAAACTTGGGAAAACTCTCTTTGTAAATTTACTTTGCGGAGAACAAAACTCTAGAACATGGTTTTGGGTTGGTTGAAGTAGTTTGGCAACACACAGGTCATTTTAAAGCAAACTAAGTAAGAACTGGTTTCATGGGTGCAAGAAGTCCATCTAGGCCAAGACTGAAAACTTTTCTAAGTATTAGGTGTAACAAAATGAAGATGGGATAGGAGAATCCTATTTGTACTACAGTAAGGCTAAAAATTAATCTTTTACAATAAAAAATAGCAATTACAAATTTCTATTACAAATATATAAAGTACAATTTACTATCGGTTAAAAAAATTTCCAAGACTGAAATCAGTCATGAGACTGAAGGTCTTGCACCTGTGACTGGTTTAGAAAAACCAGAATTGCAGTTTTGCAAGCACACACACACACACATACATAAAAGCTCTCTTTTCAGACGGTTTCTCTGCATTCTTTAAAATAATATAAATAAAATTTACTTTTTCTGTAATCTCTTATCTAGTTGTACTATATAAAGCATTTTGTACATTCAAGAAACTTTTCAACCAATTTGTATTTTTACTTTCGTCTATCTTTACAAGAAGAAAGTATTGGATTCATGAAAATTTTCGACTTCTGGTTTTCAATGGATTTATACGTTTTAGAAGGTCCTGAACATGATTTGACTGTTTTTAGAAAATGTCTGTCTGTCTTTCTGTATGTGACAAAAATTTTGTGAGCACTCTATCTCAAGAATTAATGCACGAAGTTTAATATAAACTTATATTCAGTTAGTCCCTACTATAAATTGGTGCTGATTAGTTTTTGATGAAAATCACCCGACAGGTGACGCTGCTAAGATGCATTTTTTAAGATTTCCGCAATAGCTCTATCTCAAGAACTAATGCAGTTATTTTCATCAAACTTCAGATTCAGTTAGACCTTGACATAAATAGACGCTGATTACATTTCGGTGTAGATATCCCAACAGGTGGTGCTGCTATACCACTTTTTTCATTATTTTTACGATAGCTATATCTCAAGAACTGATGCATGGAATTTTATCAAACTTTAGATTCAGTTAGACCTTGATATAAATTGGTTAATGTATGTGAAACCTGTGTGAGATAAAAGTAAGTTTTGGGATTGGCACACCCGACTATTTTAAATTATTATTCTTTCTAAATTTATTTGTTTCTAAATTTATTTGTATACCTTAACTTTCATTTAGTACTTTATTTTTTTTTAATAGAAGCATCAGCCTATGTCTTTGTGCAATGTTAAAATGATCGCTGTCTTGCCGGTACGTTAAGATTTTTTTTTCAAAAATTGATCAGCTATAAACATCTGCAGACTCCCAGCTTTTATTGTCTTTATTGTTTTTTTTTGTGCTCTTATGCAATACAACCATGGATAAATCAGTTGCAAGATATGGCCTTGGTAATAAGGCCATACAATAGCCAAATGAATTTGCAAAAATATTTAGTGGTTAAAGCACTTGTAAGAAGACATTTTCTTGTTTTAACATAGAGTCGTTTCATATATAAAAAAAAAGTTCTTGTTGTACAAACTCTGAAATCTTTATCGGTTATATATAAAAAACTGTTTTACAGCCCATGTAAAAATTTTATGAAAAAACATTGGTATCTAGTTGTAAAAGTAGTAATTTTTTTTTTGTTTATGTTTGTTTTTGTGTCGGCTCCTTTAACATAACAACAAAGAGTAGTTCTCATCTTCCGAACTCTCAGAAATTTCAATCAGTTATAAATATAACTGCATCCAAGCTCGCTTTAAAATTTCATGAAAAAAGATGCATACTTAGTAGTGAAAACATGAGTTAAACAGAGCGAACCACACCAAAACGCCTTGCTTTTTTTTTTTCCTACAAAATTTCTCAGTTTAAAAAAAAAAAAAAACTTCTGCATGTCAATGTTTTGAAATTTTCGTAAGTAGTCTAAATCTACTCTACCGAGATGCTCTAAAAAGATTGTGTTGAACTACGGACATTTAGTTACTTTTAACATAGAAATCGGCAGTATATTTGAAAGTGTCAAAATTCATATTTCCAAAAACAGATTTGGCCATTAATTAGAAGAAGGTTTTAGCTTTTAGAGCTTATTTTTGGTTTATCAATATCATTAAAATTGCACACTGGAAGGGTGTTGACATAAGGGAGAATAACATCTTTTGGGGAAATGACCCTCTGTGAAAAGACAATTTAAAAAAGTTAACAACAAATTTTTTTCAAATTGATTACAGTATTTGAGACGTAAGAGTATGTGCAATCTTTCTGAATATGTTGTCCAATTTTAACTGTACCTAATGGTTTTGCCAATTTAACACTACAAAATAACACAAACACTTGTTTGCCTTTTCTATTTCCTCCCAATGCATAAATCGGGTTCTGGGCATGCGTGAATGCTTTTGCCAGCTCTCAATTAAAGAGATAGTTTTTTTAAATCAATATTTGGCTAATTATCAAAATTTTAAAATCTGAGCCGCAGGTGCATCAGAAAATGCCTTGGACTACCCAAATCCAAATTTTCAGACCTGTGCGAACTATAGATTTCACTAGCCGCTGCCAAAATACAGACAGACATACAGACAAAGAACTTTCTTTTATTAGCATAGATTACATCAATGTTATGAATGGATGAGCTTAGCTCATGTTGCTAAGTTACTATTAAGTAAAACTTTTTTGTTAAGATAAAAATTAGCTGAAAAAATGAAATTTGCTATGTAAAATTGTAATTATAACATAAAATACACTAATAGGTCTCATAAATATTAAAAACACTATTACATTATCAGAGATAATTAGTAAATTTCCATCACATAACACTCTACTTTATAAATTCCCTGAAAAATAATTTTAAAAAATCCAGAAAATAAGGGAAATACCTATGCACAATCACCCATGTATTTTAATAAATTAAAATTTTATCTTACCTGCAAAAAGAGCTCTGTATCCATTGGACTGATACAAAGTCTTCAGCAGAGAATATGTTGATGTCACTCTTGAACCTAATTATAAAAATAATATTATACATTACAATCAAACATATATACATCACAACATGGGGACAAGTTGTGAGATATGGCTAAAACAAATTATTGCCCCCCCCCCCCTCCCCATGCATGCTCAGACTAAAAAACAACATATATTAAATTAAATAATATGCATAAAATGTAATTATACCAAAACAATATTAAAAAAATCATAGACATATAAAATATTGATACAGTACAAAGTCCAAAATCCAGAATCCTCCGGACTTCAGCGATTCCGGATTTCGGATCATTTGTAGTTTGCCTCCCTATTTATTTATGACGAACGCATTTCAATACTGAAAAATATTATACTGAAGCAAATTAAATATTTTAAAAAATGAATAAATTTTTAAAAAGGTAAAATAATAATAATAATCTACACCCCACCCCCGTTTATTTTACTGAAATAAGGTAATAATAAAGCAAATATTTCAATAGAGGAATATATATATATTTTTTAATTATCACAATTTCAGGAAATTTTACTTACAAAACGTAATTCTTCTGTTAGGTAATTGAATATGTCCGTTATTTTACGCTGCTTTATCAATTATAAATCATTTGCAGTTATTAAAAAACTAATCACCCCCCCCCCCCCCCCCCCCACACACACACACCAATTTATTTACGTCAGGAAGGCATTTGCAATGCTGTATAAAGATACACACTAATACGATTTCCAATAAAATAATATATATATATTTTTAAAGGTTAAAAAAAACGTTATTTGGTTTTATGCTCCCTATTGTTCCCATTTGATGTTCTCAAAGGGTGCCACGCACTGCCCTTTTTGTTTTAAGTGGCGATGCACCCTGCTGTTTTTAGACGTGAAAAATGTGTCCTGCCCCATTTCCATGTTATCTTCTTTACGTCGTCTATTTTTTTCCCTTTAAAAATATTTTTCCTTTATTTTTTTCGTGCAAAAATAGAAGAAAACAGAAGCTTTGACTCACATGTCATCATTCCTAATCCGCTTAACAAGCGGACTAAAATAAACAAAACAAACAGCCAGATAATTCAATCCTTTCTTTTTCTTTTCAGTTACTCTAGTGGCCTTTTTTGTGTGGTGCTCCGATTTTGGAATAAATTATCATATTTTGATAAAATTTGGGAAAACAGCCTAATTTGCTATTATTGCAACTTGCTGTAAATTTGAACATAATTCGTCAAATAACAACGGAGATATTTTTTTATTTTTGATGGTAAGGAAAACGTTTTTTTTCATTCTTTTCTTTTAATTACTTTTTTCTGTTTTCGTGCAGCTAAATACAACTATTTAATGCGGCGCTTCTTATGGAATATTGGGAAGTCACCAATAAAGATTATCAGACATCTATATCACGGCTTCAATTTATTGAATAAATTGATGCAATTTTCGGAGATTGGTGGGGAGGGGAGGGCGTTGAGTAAGGAATGATCGAATAAAAGCGTAAAGATATCAAATTGGAAAATATATGGAGACAAATATAACAGAAGCGGGAAAAACGATTTAGTCCAAGGCATATATAAATAAATAAATAAATAAATAAAAAACGAAATATTTAAAAAAAAAAAAGCTAGTTTTCAAAATGTCCGGACTTTGGAGAATTCCGAATTTGAGACTTTGTACTGTATTCAAATAGCTTGTAAATTGGAAAGTTAAATTCAGGCATGTTACAGCTCTCAAGCAAAAAGACAAACACTATGGAATAATAGCATACAAAATTGGAAAATATGCTATGCATAAAATAAACATAGCTAATTATTTATGTATACATATTCATTTTATTTCAAAGATATCTTCTTCCCCATAAACATTAAATAGAGCTATTCCATCTCATCTCAGGCAGGGCATGTCAATTGACCATCATAGATTTTTTTTTTTTTAATTACAGTAGTTACAACTAATTGAATCCCAAAATATCCCAAAAGGATTTTCCTGAAAAAAAAATTTATTCTGTGGTTACAGCACTTTCAAGTTCACAATAAAATTGACCGTTTTCAGAAAATCAGAGAAACACTTCATTATAAAATAAACACAGTACCGAAAATATTAAACGTATTCAGTCAATTTATTTTTTACAAATAGTTATTAAACTGAATTTCACTTTATCATAGTTAAAAAAAAATATATTGATGTTTTTAATTAATAAAAAAAATTAATTTTGACGTACAAAATTTGTAGTTATTGCTGATTTTATTATTATTTTTTTTTTCATAATAAAAAAATATTTTTAAGCTAAATGCAGGTGGTAATCTAAAGACCTTTAATGGTAGTTTCATAGCAAATTTTATTTTAAGCCTAAGATTCATACAACTTTTTAAATTCAATTTCTCAAAAACACCATTTTTTAAAATTCTAATAATATGCTCAATTGATACCTTATTAGTGTCTAATAAATACCTTACAGGCAAATCGTGTGTTTTTGCTTAGTCAATTTTCTATGATTTTTTGAAAATAACATGTCGTGTGCATTTTTCAAAAGACCTGAAAGTCAAGCTTTTTCTTAATTCACTCAATTTATGATGTAATTTTTTTTTCAACAAAAAGATACAATGCTGTTACAATAATTTCAGCTAAATATAAGTTAATCGTCAGAAATCACAATTTTTAGAAAGTGTGATTAATCAAAAACCTCAATTTTTAAAAATCTGAAAATTTGTTCATTTTTTGTCCTGTTAGTGCTCAATTGATAAATTGCTGTAGAACAGTGTGAAAATACATAAAACATATTTTCATGTTTCTGTGAAAATATTTTGATGTTCAATGATGTGCATATTTAATTGAAAATTTTGTTTAATCAACTTCATTGTGGTTAAAAATCCAGATTATTGATCCTGAATAATTACGATGTATTTTACCAGTAACATTTAAAGTTTTAATAACTTTCTTATTTAAAAAAAATCCATATGAATAAGTTTTCTTTTTCGTTAAACTTTTTCTTAATTATTATTTTATCATCTCATTTTACTAATGCTGTATAAAAATTTAGAAAATTTTTAGTGAAGATTTTTTATTCAGAATTGTATAAACAAAACATATGTTATTTCAAGCAGAAACATCTGCTCACTGAGCTACTAATCAGAAATTGGCCATTTCCCCTTTTAAAACAACATTCTATTATTCCAACTGTATTCACACATTAAGTTTTATAATTTTTATTGTTTGTGGAAGTGAAAAGTGAAGTTCTGTTTTACTGAGTTATCATACTGAGTCTTTATAATAGTTTTTAATTAGAGGTTATTTCAGTTTATACACATGAGATCAGTTTAAAATTTATAAATTTAAATTAGGATGAGGAATAATCATGTCTGATTTCCATAGTTCTAAGAGAATTAAATGTGTGTACTATATTAAGAGAGACAGGAAAATTGCGTACAAAACTAATTCTGTTAGGCTATGTAGTATTGGTGATTTAGCTGATGAAATTAAAAGAATTGTTGGACCTTCTGTTTCTGTAAATAGAGATGACAGTTTATGCTCTAATTGTATAGAATTTTATAAAAGGAAATTTTTAGAACATGAAAATGAATATTATGAAGAAATGCCTGTATGTGTTGAAACCTTTATTCCAAAAGATGAAACAGAGAATATCTTAAATGAGAGTATTAAAACTCTTAATGCTGATATTTCACCATTAAAACAACCTTAAAAAATTAAATCAAATAGAAGAGAAAATTATGTGAAGAGGAAAAAAACACAATTAGAAGAAACATTTGTGCCATCAGCTATAAACAAGTTAGAAGATGTGTATGGAGTCAATATTGTATGCCTGTGCTAACTGTAAAGAATGGTTTTCAAATATCAGCTCTGCACTTCAAAGATGCAAATACAAAGAAAAAGTGCAATTACTAACGTTATTGCCAGAAAATTATAGTAAAAGAGAAGTGCAAGAAAAACTACCTGGTGTATCAAAATATCTGTTAGATAAGTCCCGAAAAATTAAAAAAGAAAAAGGAGTTTATGCACAAGCTAATCCGTATATTGAGCATCCTTTATCAACAGAAGCACTAAATGTTGCATTGTCCTACTACTTAGAGGATAACAAAGACTGCACTAAAGATAGTCCAATTAAAATTATGTTATTTATATTAAAAATGACGATGGTGAGAAAATTAAAAGAGTAAAACATTTTATAACACGGTCTATTAAAGAAACATAATTTAATGAAAAAAGAAAATCCCTCTATGAAAATAGGAGTATCAAAATTTTATTCATTACGTCTAAAATTTGTCTAAATTCAGCAAATACAAGCAGTATGCTGTTGTATTTACTGTAGTAATTTGAAATTAATATGTGTCGCCCTCAAAAATCTAACAGGCATTAAAATTAAAGAAGATGATATGATGATGAAATGCTTATGTCAGAAAATGAATAATAAAAATTGTTGGCTAGAAGAAGGTGGTGAATGCCCTGGTACAGAAATTCTTACAGCTGAAGCTTTTGATTTTAATGAAGAGGAAGAGGTTGTATATGCTATATGGGAAGGTGGTGACTTAATAAAAAAGTTGGTATCTGTTAAAAAATTTCTAGAAGATGTAAGGCACTGGGTGAGAGAAGGAATTCCTCATTATCACATAAGGAAAATCCAAAGAGAAGGAATTGCTGAGGTAAAGTTATCTGCAAAACAAAATTCTGTACTTGTGATACATTTTGATTTTGCAGAAAATTGGTCTGTAATACTGCCAGATGAAGCACAAAGCTATCATTTGCAAAATACTCAAATATCGTTATTTACATGTGTAGTATATTTTTAAGAAGAGATTAAAAATTTTATTGTAATTTCTGCTGATACATCTCATGCTCTTTGTGCCATAGAAAATATAAAAAAAGAAAACTTAAGTTGTACCAATTACGAACACTGGAATCAATTGTGTATAAATCAGATGTAGCTGCAGCACATTTTAAAAATAAGTATCAGTTTTATGAAATGTGTAAAAATCCTGAAGTTGCGGTAAAGAAGTGGATTTTTTCAGCTACTGGCCATGGTAAAAGTGCCTGCGATACAATAGGGGGGTTATGTAAACATTATGCAACAAAATTTAATCTCCAAAAGAAGCCAATAAGAGCCATTCAAGATTCTGTCTCTTTTGTTGCTGCACTATCATCTCTAATAAAAAATATAATTCTACTCCCTCTTGACAGCAAAATTATTCAAGTCTATAAAGCTAATAAAGAGAAAGGATATGCTAACGTAAAATCTATTATCAGTATACAATCCAAACATTACTGGCTAGTTCAAAATAACAAAGGTTATATGGGATGAACAATTAAAAATAAATTGAGAAAAGTTGAAACTTCCAGCCAGATGAAAAAGCAATTTTCAATACATGATTTTCAAATAGGTGAAGTCGTTGGATGTATTTATGAAAATAATTGGTGGATGGGACAAATCAATAGTATATCGCGAGAATTAAAAGACTTCTACTGTATCATTCATGCACCCCCATGGTCCAGCAAAAGGATTCCAGTGGCCAGAAGAATCTGGAAAGAAGAAAGATGAATATGCAGTACCATTGGAAAATGTGTTACTAAAAGTAGGAAATCGAACTCCAACTGAACTATCTGCACGGCTTCACATTTTTGATGATAAGGAATTGAAGTTGATTAAAGATATTTACAGTGCCTAATTCTTCTATACGGTACTTTTTCATATTAATAAACTATATCAGCACTATATAACAAAATATTTAATGCACTGTAGGTGAAATTGATACATTTATGAGTATGAACTGAAATTACATATGCTGCTAGTGGCTATACTTTATATAATTTCAAATTTAAGCAAATGTTTATCTATGATTTAACAGTCATAATTATGCACCAGTATTGTATTAGTTTGAAAAATTAATTACATTATAAATTCAGTGAAATAAGAAAAAGCTCGACTTTCAGATCGTTTGAAAAACGCACATGACATGTTATTTTCAAAAAATCATAGAAAATTGACTAAGCAAAAACACACGATTTGCTTGTAAGGTATTTATTAGACACTAATAAAGTATCAATTGAGCATATTATTAGAATTTTAAAAAATGGTGTTTTTGAGAAATTGCATTTCAAAAGTAGCGATTTTACAAAAATTTACATAATTTAAAATTGAATTTTAAAAGTTGCATACATCTTAGGCTTAAAATAAAATTTGCAGTGAAACTACCATTAAAGGTCTTTAGATTGCCATCTGTGTTTAGCTTTAAAATATTTTTTCATTATGAAAAAAAAAATCAAAATCAGCAATAACTACAAATTTTGTACTTCAAAATTAATTTTTTTTTTATTAATTAAAAATGTCAATAATTTTTTTTTAAACTATGATAAAGTGAAATTCAGTTTAATAACTATTTGTAAAAAATAAATTGACTGAATATGTTTAATATTTTTGGTACTGTGTTTATTTTAAAATAAAGTGTTTATCTGATTTTCTGAAAACGGTCAATTTTATGGTGAACTTAAAAGTGCTGTAACCACAGAACAAATTTTTTTTGGGGAAAATCCTTTTGGGATATTTTGTGTATCACTTAGTTGTAACTACTGTAATTTTTTGAAAAAAATCCATGACCGTCAATTGACGCATATCAATACAGCCTGCCTGAATTGAGATGGAATAGCTCAATAATAAAAATAAATTACCATACCTGCCAACATATAAAAATTCCAAAGTGTAAAATAACATGTGAATGACATTTTTCACATTATTATTTTTTTTGTATTTTTTTTTTTTTTTTTTTTTTTGTATACATAAACAGGTTAAAAAATTACATGTTAATAAATTTTTAATCAAATACCTTTGGATAAATAGTAATATAATGCAAATTTTGGCATACATAATGTTAGTGCTAAAATGGTCCAGTTTTATTTTTTTACAGGTTTTAGATTTTAATAAGATAAGTTTAATATAAATGCTGACTTTATGTTGTAGATGTAAATTGGAGGATTGAAACATTAATACCTTTAGTGTAACTTTTGACCAAGCTGCCGAAAATTGCGATATTTTCTGTACTGATCAATGATAATTGCAATATTTCTTTCACTAATCGAGGTAAATTATGATTTTTTTTTTCCCTGCACTGATCAATGAAACTTGGGAATTTTTTCTTTACCGATCGACAAAAATCTATCTATCTATCTATATATATATATTTTATGATCGATCGATAAAAATCTCTATTTTTTTTTTTTTTGACCAATTAACAAAATTTATTTTTTCTTTTAAACAACTGATCAATGAAAAATAGTTCTTTTTTCTATGACAAATCGACAAAAATCCAGATTTTTTCGCTGCCGAGCAAAAAAAGAAAGATAAGATTTCTTGATAAGAATGTAAGACATGCCTTCAAAATGATGCATTCTTTAACCAATCAATGGTGTCAAGCTGTCGCCATACTTGTTTATCAAACAATTGCTGAAAATATCAAATTTTTAAGCATTATTTTTTAAAAAGACGATATAATAAAACTCATATTTAAGGAATATTGAAAAATCATTTTTCTAAGAAAATAAAGAGAACTGTTGAAATAGTAGGAAAAGCATAAGAGTAAAAAATAAATAAAAAGGCTCAAAACCATAAAACTTCCTTAAAAAAAAAAAAAAAAATCTTAATATATGAAAGCATAGGACAAAAGAAATAATAGCTACTTATAGATATAATAAAACTAGGTACTTCTCTATTATCCCGTCGACCACTTTTCATAACAAAAAACTATCGCCAAACTCTAACGCCAAATAAACGGGAGAACGTTGCCATTGGCATATCAAAATAAATAAATAAATAAATAAAATATAAGAATTTAAGGACACAATTGTTATTTTAATTAATGAAATAACTAATAAATCAGTAAAACATAATGAAAAATATACGCAAATGTCGAATTAAAAACCACTTGATATAACAAACACATATAATGCTTCTGAAATCAAGTAAATGGGACTGCATTTTTGGCACAGTTTGGCGATAGTTTTTTGTTATGAAAAGTGGTAGACAGGAAAATAGAGAAGTACCTAAAACTATGTTCACCATCTTCACAATTATTAATTTACATTAAAGAGTTTTACTCATAAAAATATTTCTTTATTGATTATATTATACAGAGGGTGTTTACACATTTTTTAGATTCTCATATATATATATATCCTTCTATATATAAAAAAAAGTAATGGTTTAAAAATGGACCAATGAAAATCTGCGTAGATATTCCGGATTATTCTCATCGCTTTTTTACTAGGGAGACTTTTTTGAGGAGAGATTACTTTTTTTCTAGCCATCCTAGGGATTCGAAAATCATACCACCAGACGCGAAATATAACAAGCTTTCAGAAATTCAAAAAATTATCACGGTTGGACAATAAAAACTCAAAAAATCCTTAAAAATCGAGTAAAAAATCTTTTATTGAAAAAGTCATTTTTTTATATTGTTGCCAATTTCTAAATAAGCGCAAATGATTATATTTTATCTCAAATAAAAAATGTATCTGCGCGAGACTATTAAAAACAATAATGAAAGTTTAAAATAATAATTAAATGATCACGTGTTGAAAGCAGGAAATAAAGAAAATTACGTCATAAAAATCGTGTTTACACATGAATATTAAAAATAAAAAAGATGAATTAAATGAAAAAGCATTATAACCTGATTACAGAAGATAGTCGTCGTTCGTGATATCATCATCTTTTTAAAACAGGAAACATTGCATTTACCAGGTTTTAAGAAGCTGTGAAGTCAGAACGGGGGTTGGTGAGCGTAGCGAGCAGGGGGCAGAGCCCCCTAGTGTATATATATATATATATATATATATATATATATATATATATATATATATAATTATAATATCTTTGAATTTCAAAAGACATATCAAGTTCTTGTAACATTCTAATTAAATCTCCTAAGAGATAATTAGTAATAAAGTGTAGACAGAATACCACATAGTTAATAAATTAACAAGTGCAATCATAATTTTACCATAGCATTTGCTTCAATGGTAATTGGCCAAAAATACTGAAAATATGAAGAATATTTAAAGAGAGAGAGAGAGAAATTATATAATAAACCACAAAATGTTAATAATTTGAAGTTGATATCAAGTGAATACAAATGGAATTTGAAATGAAATATAAACTAAATATAATGGAAAATTGGATAACAAGAGATTTAAATTAGAAATGGATATGAAAAAATAGGTGTAAATATAATCTTCAGCCTGGATGTATCCACACGTGTTTTAAAAATAATTCAGTATTTCATAATTATACTGGCATATATGCTGAGATCAGTATATTCATCTAGGTATACTGTATTATTACCAGAAAACAATTGGAAATAAAAAACTTGTAAAGAATAGATAAAATATCTTACTCACAATAATTATCAAAAATTCCGTAAACATCAAAAGGTCCACATTTATACCATTACGACCACATGGCGCACATCATGAAATATCATATTGATGAGATAGTCAAGTTGAGAGAACATATTTTGATAGTCAAGTTGAGAGAGAATATTTTGAAATAACACTTTAATTATTACACCTTAACACAAATGGATTTAAAACACACAAATTTATTTTTGTGATAAAAACAAATAAATACAATCAAATACAATTTTATATTTGTGAATATACAAATTTTCCATTTAATTTTAATATTTAAAAGTAAAATTTAAATACATAAGCGATAAGCACCCTCTATAGGTAAATTAAAAATATTTTTAACATTTATTTGACAAGAAATGTGCTGCCCTCTATAGGAAAAATAATTATTCAAAATTAAGTTTGATTTACATATTTATTATATTAGCTTTAATAATATATATAAATAGTAATAAATAATAATAACATTGTAGTTTTACATTAACATCAGACATAATCCCATTATATGAATTAAATTTATCTGGAATTAAATTTATCTTGCATAGTATTTCAAAAACTCTTACCAAGAGTAAATATTATGTTAAAAAAAAAAAAAAAAAAAAAAAGAGATATTTCTTATAATACATAGTGCTGCCATCTATGGTAATCTACTTATATATATTATAGTATTTACAGAAAATAATTAAGATTTTATACTTCTACTAATTAGTTAATGAATTCTTATATAATACATATTGCTGCTATCTATCTACTTATATATCAAATAGTATTTACCAAAAATAATTAAGATTTGATACTTCTACTTATTAGTTAATGAATTAATATCATCATAAATATATATATATATATATATATATATATAAAGATGGAAAAAGATAGAGATTTATTTAACGAGCAGGGAAGACCAAGCTATGCTCGGTCAAAATTAAATTTGAGTTCAAATATCATGACCCATGACCAAAATGACCCACTAATTGTATTTTCTCGAACATGTGACTTAGCCCAACAGTCTTCTCGTGCCCGAAAATCATAGGATGCACAATTTAGTGTAAATAGTCTGAGCAGTTTTTAAGATAAAATAGGTTGACCCATAACCAAAATGACCCACTAATCAAAATATCTCGAACATGTGACCTAGCCTAATAGTCTTCTTGTTCCCTAAACCTGTAGGGTGCTAAATTTATTTCAAATCCTCTGAACCGTTTTTAAAATAAAATAGCTTGACCCATAATGATCCATGACCAAAATGACCCACTAATTGAATTTTCTCGAACATGTGACCTAGCCCAACAGTCTTCGCGTGCTCGAAAACCATTGGATGCAAAATTTAGTGTAAATTGAGCCGCTTTTTAGATCTTGACCCACAATGACCCAGAAATGACCCACTAATCGAATTTTCTCGAACATGTGACCTAGCCCAATGATTTGCGCGTGCCCGAAACTCGTAGGATACAAAATTTAATCAAAATCGTTAGAGCCGTTTTTTAGATAAATTTAATTTGACCCGCTTTGACCCAAAAATGACCCACAGGGGTAGTACTACCCTAGATGATATTTCAGGACATACTTTTTTCGATATTTCAGGACAATTTCAGGACACATTTGCTTGACATGACATTCTAACCGAAAAACCCTTAACTGCTTCTTTAATACATTTTATTATCATAAATAGCACACGACATACACATTTTTTTTGTTGTAAAAGTATACATTTAAAAGAAAAGTAATTTTACCAGAACCCTTGACTAAGCTGCTAAAAAACTGCGATTTTTGTATTACTGAAGGAGAAAAATTTCGATTTTTTCTTCACTGATCGACGAAAATTGAAAAAGATTTTCTAATTGAATTTTCTAGGTGACCTAGACCAATAGTCTTCTCGTGCCCGAAAATAGTCGGATACAAAATTTCGTCAAAATCGTTTGAACCGTTTTTTAGATACAATTAGCTTGACCATGACCCACTAATTGAATTTTATCGAACATGTGACCTAGCCCAACAGTCTTCTCGGGCCGAAAACCATTGGATGCAAAATTTAGTGTAAATTGAGCCGCTTTGTAGATCTTGACCCACAATGACCCAGAAATGACCCACTAATCGAATTTTCTCGGACATGTGACCTAGCCCAATGATTTTATCGTGCTCGAAACTCGTAGGACACAAAATTTAATCAAAATTGTTAGAGCCGTTTTTTGATAAAATTAATTTGACCCGCGTTGACCCAAAAATGACCCACTAATCGAAAGTTCTCGAACATGTGACCCAGCCCAATAGTCTTCTCGTGCCCAAAAATGGTCGGATACAAAATTTCGTCAAAATCGTTTGAACCGTTTTTTAGATACAATTAGCTAGACCATGACCCAAAATGACCCACTAATCGAATTTTCTCGAACATGTGACCTAGCCCAATGGTTTTCTTGTGGCCCAAAACGGTAGGATACGAAATTTCGTCAAAATCGTTAGAGCCGTTTTTAAGATAAAATTTGCATATATATATATAACCACACATAAGATTTGCTCGTATTAGAATATATGATTATCAAATTTAATATAACTTAAACAAGTTAAAATTTCACAATTTTTTAAAAAATTTAATTAATAAATATTACATAATATTTAGATTACACATGTGTTTCAATCATTTTTTAATGCAATGCATTATTTAAAAGACTTTATTGAAATTGAACATTCAAATAACATAATTTAAAAAAAAGAAAAAAAAATATATCGCATATATTTATGTTTGTGATTTATAATCAACAATGTTATCTATGTATAATTATATGTGTTTTTGTATATGTTATGTTTACAGTTATTTTAATACAATGCATATTTTATAGACTTTATATAACTGATCATTAGTATCACTTAATATAAAGGTGATCGGCAGACTCACATTCACCATGACTATATAAAGTGTAAACAATGTCCACAGTGGGTTCCGAAACCCTCTGCCACTAATTGTTAATATTTTTGTTCGGATGCTTGGCTGCATTTGAATTTACCCATTGCTGATGAGGCCGCAGCTTGTTTCTGTTTCTGATTATTTTTACATATTTTCTACTGTGTTTTCTTGTTTCTGGTGAGGGGGGTGGTGCTAGATGGTTACTGCTTTTATTTATATATATATATATATATACACACACATTTATGTGTACGAATATGTGTATATATATATATATAAATATATATACACAGTATGGAAAAAAGTGCCATTTATCATAAAATTTAGCAATGCGCTAATTTTTTTAAATTAACGGTATAGTATTTTTTATTAAGATTTATTGTTTCACTGGAATGTGGTATATATATATATATATATATATATATATATATATATATATATATATATATATATATTAATATTATGCTTTAATCTAATATGCCTTATGATATGGCAATATTGTTGCACATGCATCGTATTTCTTATTTTCTCAGCAGATGACGCCAGACCAAATGGCAAAGACTGGAAATGAAATTCTTAGAAGAAAAGGCAAAATAACGATTATTTGTTGTATAGTAATATTAAATGTTTAAAAAACATTGATTAATCAAGATTTGAAGTATTTAAATAAGGACAGATTTTGATTTTTATATGGAATTATTTAATTTATTGAAAGGGATTCTTTTACAATTTCCCTCCTTTCATATTCTGATTAATCTGATTCACAAACGAAGCCAGAGCCAAATATATTATACAAGTCTGAATAATGGGTTGCGATATTTACAGTCTATGTGATAAGTGCGTTTTCAACTTGGTTAGCGTTTTTAAATGTTTTCATAGTACGTATGTGTTTATAAACTCTGTTGTTCATATACAGGGCTACACAAGGGAATCCGAAAGTGTTACAGACTATGAGAGTGAAGTGCTTAAGATTTGTTTTTAATTGTGTTACGCATTTTCCTGCTGAACTATATTTAGTAGAATAACATAAGTTTGTGGAATATAAATAAATTCATATACAGGGCTACGCAAAGAAAAATATACATTGTCGTTTACAGTTGGTAATTGCTGAGAGAGAGTTTTAAGTTGCCTTTTAGCTGAATATGTGGTGTGTACAAAAATCTTCAGATAACATACAGGGCTGTACAAAAGATTTCAAGTGCATTTCCATCGATTGGCAAAGGCGAAAATTGCTAAATGTGAATATTCTAATAGAACTAAATTTTATCATGGTATATATTCACATCTATTAATCATATACAGGGCTGCACAAAATAATTTGACTACTTTTTTTACACTGGAAGGTAATTTCGAAAACTGTATTTTTCAACGTTGTATATGTTTTCTAAACTGTTTACTTACATATCTTCTTTCACCTTATTTAACGGGGAGGTTTCGTTACAATTTTCTGGCTGTGTTGGAAAGTGTTTCATAATCTATGCTTGACGCATGATTTTTTTGTTCTTGTTTATTTTATGATTATACATGTTTAAAACATTGCAACATTAGGATAAAAAGCTTGCTATATTGCAGTTATTATTCATCTTACAAATTGCAATAATAAACTAGTTAAGACAATTCTCAAAAAATTCCTTCCACCTCACTCAATAATGTGAAACTTTGACATATTTTCTTATTCATTTTTAAACGTAAAAGCATGGCTTTTACTTTCACTTGCAGACCTGACTATTGAAACAATTTGGATTTTTTTTTTTTTTTTTTAAATAAATGAATTATTTATTGAGTTATACTATGGTTGTTCTGTGACAACTGGTTTTTACCCTTTCCCATGCTGTCGCCTCTTGAAATTCAGTTCAAAATGCCAACTTTGACAGTATATTCTGAAAGATTTTCTGCCTTTACTAGAAAATGGAAAACACTATTCGATTATATAGATTCTGAATAAGAACACCTGCCAATTTAATGAACAAAAATAAATTAAAAATGTGTCAAAGTAACTTCTTTGGTTTTAAGAAATTTTCAATGATTGTTTTCGTATTTAAAATAAATCACTCACGTTCTCTTAAAAAAAAAAAAAAATAATAAAAGAGGATATGTATCAATTTAATATAACTAGCTACATATTTCATTTTACTTAAGTTAAATACAAAAGTTAATGAAAACTACTTACGAGCAACAGCTTCCATTTCACCAAGTTCAATCTGGCGATGTGTTTTTATTACATCGAATGGAAGAGTCAGCAGAGCAGCTACCTATAAAAATTAAAATAATTCTCATTCAATTACATAGAATTAATTTGGTCAAATCTCCTTGTATACAACAAAGACTTGCAATGAGAGCAGCAGGGAAGATCAAAACAAATAAATTATTAAATTATGTACCCTTTAAATCAATGGTCAGCAACCTTTTCTACCAAAGAAGCCAGATACCATGTCACTGAATTTTTGGCAGGTCACATCTAATGACATAATAATTGAAGGCAACAAAAATGTGTCCCAATAATTACAATACTTATATTTATACTTATTACTTACAATAAATAAATAATGTCACAACAGTATGATTACTGACACTTAGTTCTACTTGTAGTAGTCTCTCAATATTAAGCAACAGGCTCGAAGTGACAAGTAATCTAAATGATCATCATGAAAAAGTTATTTTCATACGTAAGTAATACCAAAGACTGTTGCCATTTTCTTTGCTTAATCTACCAAGTTGGGATTGGGATACACACCGCCTTCAAAATGCTATTTGTTGAACTCTAATAAAGATGTACCTGTTTCATTACATTTTAATATATCACTTCACTGCATTTCAATAACTTCAATTTGAACTTAAAAAAAAAAATTACCTGACACTAATGCTAGGCAGGTAGTTCACGAAATCAGTTAGAGCTTTGTCTGCAGAATACTAAGTTAGAGTTCTAGATCACAGAAATATTTAAGGGGAGAAAAAAGGCACATGTAGACCAGATCGATATAATATTGCCCCAGGCTGACCACAGGCAATTTGAAAACAATAACCTTTTTATCAAATACAAAAAGACATCTTACTACTACAAGAGCAGAAAAAAGCCATTCTTCAATCAATTTTAACACTATGTAGAGAGACAATGATCTACTCCAGAGACAGAAAAAATGGCATTCATGCTCCAACATATGGGAAAACTAGACTATACCAGTTCCCAGAGAAATTGCAGAGTGAGTAGAATGCTGGGATACATACATGTGTACAAAAGAGCCTGTTAGCCATTTAAGTACGACTAAACAGAGTGAGCAGTGTTTTGTGTGAAAGACAATTAAGATAACAGTTCCATTAAAAACATACTAGTTTATTAAGTGACTAGCAAGCTACGCCCGCTGCGCTGGTCGGTTTCTACAAATGAACCTTGAATCAAACAAAATATCGTTTCATTTGACCTTTTATTTGAAAGCAATCTGTATATTTATCTGGAATATCCTTCCACATTACTGAAAAATGACGCCATTACGCTATTATATTTTCTGATGTGCAGTCAAAATTTTAGCTGTTATAGACCAACTCTTTTATTTGGTCATTTACAGTTAGGGTTTGGTAAAAAACGGTAAAACTATATGCAATATACTAAAACCATCACTAAAAATTATCGAACTAACAATGCAAACAAATTAACTAACAAAATCCATCCAGCAGAAGTTTTTATAAAGGCTAATCTTTGATAATCGGGTTCATCTGGTAATAGAACTTTTCCATATATTTCTAAAACTAACATAGAACGATATGAAATATACTAAAACCATCTTTAAAAAATATCTACTTAACAATGCAAGTCGAAAAAAAATACACCCAGTAAAATCTTTCAAAAAGGCTTATCTTTCGGAATCGGGTTCACCTGACTATATAACTTTCACACATAACTGTTTGACTAAGCAACGTAGAACAATATGTAGTACACAATAACCATTCCTGAAACAGCATCTAACTAACAATACAATTTTCATCAAAATTCGTCCAGTAGAACTTTTTAAAAAGGCTAATCTTTCATAATCGTGTTCACCTGATTATAGAACTTTCCCCATAACTAAGCAAAGTAGAACGATATGTTATACAATAAAACCTTCAATGAAAAATTATATATCTAACAGTTTAAGCTCTATGAAAATCCATTTAGCAGAACTCAATTTATAAACAGCCGGAAAGAAACATCATATATAATGTAGAAGTAAATAGAAGTATATTGCTATTAATATAATTTACATTTGAATAAAAAAAGGGTACTTTTCGGTTAGCCGGGCGCCAGTGATATATGTATATACATATCTATCTATCTATCTATCTATCTATCTATATATATATATATTCATACATATAAGTGTATATATATATATGTGCGTGTGTGTGTAGATATAAGTGTATATATATATGTTTATGTGTATATATATATGTGTGTGTGTGTATATTTACATGTATATCACTGGCGCCCGGCTAACCAAAAAGTACCCCCCCCCCCCCCCTGAAAAAAAAAAAAAAATCTCCAAAAATGCTGTCGTACACTTGAAAAAAAAAAAACCTTTTGGCTGAAAATCAAATTGTTTGGGGACAAAAGTAGAATCAAAATCACCAAAAACAAAAGATAAATCGGCCAAAATTGTTTCAATATCAGTCTTGCACATTGAATAATTTTTTAAGCATTACGAATTTTCTCAATCATGTTTAAATTAAATATTTTCGTTTTATAATATATCTCATCAAAACTGTTTTTCTTTCTCTTTCTTTCTTTTCTTAAATAAAATTAGCAACAGTTTTTTCTTTTATTTTTCGAGATGCTAGCCTTTTCAATTCTTTCTGCAAGAATGATCGCCAAAAAATTAGCAATGGTAACCTTTTCGGCCAAAATAACAGAACTTTCTATCATAATTCTATAACTAATGTATGTAGAACGTTGTGTTATATACTAAAACCTTCCCTGAAAAATTATCTATCGAACAGTATACGTTTCATCAAAATCCATGCAGCGGAACTCGAGTTATAAAGGAAGGGAACGAAATTTCCGTTTGTGTTTTATATATATAGTAGATGAGGTGAATAACAAAATACAGCATAGCTGCGCTTTTAACTCAAAGAACTAAAAAAGATGACAAATATGCAGCTACATTTTCTAATAAAAATATGAATAACAACCAAAATGGCAACAGGCAACAGTACCAGAAAACATCTTTTAGCAGTTGTTTTGCATAAACATGTTGCCATTTAAAACATACAAACTCATATCAGAAACGCCATTGGCTACTTCCGTATGACGTTACAGAAGAGCCGATCAAAGTGAACGCCATGATCCTGAAATCACAGTACTGACTGTTACTCAATAACTTATTTATGCTTGAAGAATGAACGTAATGAAGTGCCAGTCGTTTTAGATATGTAAGCATGTTATTCAAGAGATGATAAAAAACCAAAATGTATAGATGTAAAAGTAAATACTTTTATTTTAAATTTGAAAAGAGCTTTGAATAGATGCATAACATGCAACTATGAATAGATGCATAACATGCAACTATGAATAGATGCATAACATGCAACTATGAATAGATGCATAACAGAACCAATAAGATTTATTAACCCTTTAGACAGCTATGGCAGGAAAATTAACCTTTGGGAAACTGTTATCCCAAAGAATGTTAAAGAGTTAAGGGCAGTTGAAAATAAATTTTCTTAAAAAGTTTGGAATACATGGAAAAATGTAGCTGTCTTGCAAATATTACAAAATGCTTTTCAAAAGTAAAAAGAAAACGGTTGAACAAATTTTAAGAGCATACATACAGCTGCACTCCCCTAATTTAAAATTTGCCCCGTTTTATAAATACACAAATTCAATGACATTTTATATAGTATTTTATAATACAATATCTAACATTTAAAACTTTACAAACAAATAAAAGAATCAAATCCCATGCTTATGTAACATAGTAATATGCAATATATATATATATATATATATATATATATATATATTACAAAACAAAGAAATTTACTAAATTAAGAGTATAAACTCTGTCTAAAGTGCACTCCATGCAAGACTGAAATCTGTATCATTGATATTGAAAGATTTTAAAGTCCTGCAAAATGATTTTCAATACAATAAACTGTCTAATGTGAAATACTGTTCTATGGCAGAGAATTTTCTTTGTCACAATCAATTCCTCCTAAGAGTTTACTGTATCGGATTACAATGAAGGTTAAAAATTTTGTTTATTAAGTGGAATAGTGATTATTTATTAAACTATGCACTGAACAAGTTGCTCTCAAAAACTTATTTCTTCCTGCTGGCTTCTAATATAGCATAAAATACTTGCTTCTGAAGCTGATCACTTATATACAAAAAATATTTAAGAAAATTAAATTGAGTAAAATAAAGAATCATTTCTATAATACATTTTTTTTTAGTTAAACAGTTTAGTTAAGTTTTAGTATACATAATTCATGATTTGACTTTTGAAATGCATTATTTTAAAAAGTTAAAAAACAGAAATAACTGATGTTCATCGTTTCATGGTTTTATATAATCTAGATTACCAAATTCAAATAATGACGAAAGTTTGAAGAAACAGTTTGCTCTTAATTTAGTCAGAAAAGGAACAAAAACTATTAAAAGATAACAATGTTCTTTTCCAAATTTAATTGGTGTTAATTCTATTAACTACTCACAAGTAAAGCCTAGTGCAGTCACAAATAGAATTTTCTAGCTGTCAAACATTTTTTTTTTTTTTTTTTTTAATAAAAATTATCTTGCCACAATTTTCACATTACATCACCATTGTTTTTCCATTAAAAAAAATTTTTCATACTGTGATCGATCTTGTAACTTCATACCTGCCAACCTATAAAAATTCCAAAACGTAACCCCCCCCCCCCCCCACCTTTTGGAGGGAAACAAGATAAAAAAAATTACATGGTAATAAAGTTTTAAACAAATTAACTCTTGATAAATAGTAATATAATGAAAACTTAGCATACATATAATATGTTGGTGAAAATCAATGAGAAAAATAGGTAATAAAGAACTTACTTTTCAAGAATTCAAATGATCATAGTTTATTATTATTGATATGGAGACTTAGATAAAATGTAAAACTGTCTGCAAACTCAAATAATTTCTTAAAAATTTTCTGCAAAAAAATGCCCCGCCCCTCCCGAGTCCTATATCGCCGCTAACAGCAAAAATGAAAAGTTATATGCAAGTGGAGTGCCACTAAGCAACACCACTAAAAGAAAAATATTAATTTACAAGCATTATTAAAACTCAGTCAAGAAATGTAGTATTGAATGGTATGCTTAATACAGACAACTAATAAATGAAAGAAAAACTAATGAAAATTAAAAAATATTTTTTTTATTAAAATGTGAAATATTTTAATCATTAACTTATATAAAGATATCAATTCATGATTGCTCAACAAAACTGTTATTTTATTAATCTATAAAATAACTGAAATATGAATAAATGAATGTTAAAATAAAAAAGTTATTAGTCCATGAATGGAAGAGATGAACTCTTACTCATCAGTTTATCTACTGTTTTTGAGACAAACCATTCCTTAATATTGTGACTCTTTCATAAAAAATGCCAGTCACTCTCTGCTTAACAAAGAATTGGCCATTCTGGCATAAGCGCCACACTTACAATATTTTAAAGTTTTAAACTCTTATGTGCCGCAGCAGTTCTTTAAAAAAATACTGTACCATGGAACATGACAAATAATTTCTAGCAAACATTTTTTTTGTTCAGTTGAAAAATAGTCTGCAGACCTTCTCAAGAGTCTGTGACGTGCGTCGCACCGATTCTCCGCCCGGGGTCTTGATAATTTTTTTTTTTAAATAAAGAAATTTGTAAAAAAAAAAAAAACCACATCAAAACTGTCTGGAAACTTTGAAAATTTTCTGCGAACGGTGTTCGCCTATATTATCCGACTCTGTTGATATGATGCACTTAAAGTTAATTTCAGATCATAATCATTTAGCATTAAATTTTATAGAGTTTTCCAATATCATTTATAAAAATCAGATAAATATAAAAGTTCAAATGAGCACTATAAATTATTATGTTTAATATATTTCAATTGTTTATTATGATAAATAAATGACCAATTTAAAACTTCATTTACAGAAGACTAATTTTTATAAGTATTACTCAATCAACAGTCAGAATTTTGAGCTTCACATTAAAGATGAAGCAGTAGCTTTTTTGGCATTATTTAATTCCCTGCTACTGAAAGTGTGTTCAAGACATGGTAACCTCTTGTGAGTTTTTAAAATGATTAGGCTGCCTAAAGTTTCATTAGATAATCCCCTTCTAAATTAATTTCTGTCCCCCACCCCCACTATGCTAAATATTCTTTCACATCATGGGTGCAAGAAGGCCATCCAAGCCAAGACTGAAAACTTTTCTGAGTATTAGGAATAACCCAATGGAAATGGACTAGAAGATTTCTATGTCTTGCATTATGGCTAAAAAAGGATATCTTGCAGTAAAAGACAGTGATTAAGAGTTCTTGATAGTCAAATTGCTATTAGTAAGTATATAAAAGTAGAATTTACTATTAATCAAAATTCTCTCCAGGACTGAAATCAGTCCCGAGACTGAAGACTTGCACCCATGTTTCACATTCAGCATTACTGTATGAAATAAGTAGGATAGCTAACATAACATTAGAAAGTTCTTTATATTTTGGAAGTCTTATAGGCGAAGCCATCACCGTACAAATAATTTAATGAACTCAGATTTGACAAGCAATCAGTACCTATAAACAAGCACAATGAATGCATCCGTGTGCATCAAGATCTGTGTTTAAGTTAGGGAAAACAAGAGATGAGTTGAACTGAGCTTGTCTGGTAAGGAGGAAGAAGAAGTAAACCATGCCTACAAAACAATGCATTCTTTAACCAATCAAGGGTGAAAACTAAAATTTTCTGAATCAATCAATTAGGAATTTGCTAGGAATTAATAAACAGATTAATCTTCTCGCAATCGCGGTATTGTTTACAAAACAATAGCTGCAAATATTGGATTTTTAAGAGATTTTTTATTTTTTATGTTACATTTTCATAAAAGAGACAATATAATAAAACTCAAATTTACGGGAATATTAAAAAAATATTTTCGAAGGAAATAAAGAGACCTATCAAAATACAGTAGAAGAAGCATAAAAAAAATAATCTAAGCATAAAACTGTAAAGAATTACTCAAAAGCATAAATTTTACGCTTGTAGCATAAAAGTTGGCAGATATATATCTTGCTTTATGAAAACTAAACTGGTCTAGTGACAAAAATAAAAATGGAATATGTA
Organism: Maratus michaelseni; assembly: GCA_963931845.1. Taxonomy (NCBI): domain Eukaryota; kingdom Metazoa; phylum Arthropoda; class Arachnida; order Araneae; family Salticidae; genus Maratus; species Maratus michaelseni. Next base: position 192,780,081 of record OZ007591.1, read on the forward strand.
CATTACGTGTGGCATGCAGCACTGTAACAAGTGTCATATGATGCTTATGCATTATTGACACTAAATCATTTGTTTGGAGACAGATTTTGTTGACTGTAAATGGTGAAAAGAAAAATAAATAAGTAAATAAACTGTTTTTATTAAATACGAAATCCAAAAGAAAACTTACAGTTCCAGAGGTAGCACCAGCAACAAAACTGAACCAAAAAGAAGGCTGTTGTTCACCAAATTTTTTCTTGAGGGATTCATAACTGACCCAATAGAAGGCTACATAAAATAATAAAGACATGTACAATCACATTAAAATATCATACATTTATTAAAAAAATGATCAAACTTAAAAAAATAAAATAAATAAAAATGTACTTACAAGAAAAAGGAACATCACGCAAAACAGTTGGACCCAAACCTCTCCACATGGAAGATAATCCTTGATTTAATACCAAGTTTTTGACTGCTTGACCAATTTCTAAAAAAGTATCAGATGTGAAATAAATTTGAATGTTTTCTCCATAAATATTCAATAACAGTTCAAACAGTAAACATAAAAATAACCAGTAATTTTTTTTTTCTTTTACATGTCTCTTGACTACCAGGTTGTTTGAAAAATAACAGATTTTTGAAAGTGCTGCATTTCATTTCCCTCAAATGCATGTAGATTAATCCAATTACAAAACTAATTGTATATGTAGTGGGTTAAATCAATGTGTCTTCATTACATAGGAATAGGCCAAGGAGGCAACACCATAACATACCATAAATTGATGGTTTGGAAATTTTTGTTCAGGTGACACAAGCCTTCAAGAGGAGAAAGGCTGAGGACAACATTCTGCTCTTGATATTAATGACATGCTGAAAGAAACTCAGACTTACAGTCAAGGAACTTGCTGAACAGTTTAATGTTTTAAAATCAACTATTTCTGAACAATTTTGGCAGCTGGGAGTAGCTAACCCGGTAATTCTCCATCAACCTCAACTGGTGAGTTAGGCCTTAACTCTTGGTTGACCCTGAAATCCAATTCTCTGCTAACTCAACCAGGTGAAACAGGAAAGGAAAACGAAACATAAGTTCACTAACTCAACATTCCTTTTCAGCTTAAGTTATTCGACGGTGCATGTCCAATTGAAGCACAGATGGCAGTCGTTTTGATTTAGTTAATTTGTAACCAACGCTGTTTATGATGCAATAAGCAAGCGAAATGTTAATTTTAAATGAAATTAATATGAAAGAATGTGTTACATTTGATTCTTAAGTCCTTTTTGGATATTTTAGCTCTGTTAACTCAAGATTATATTAATTTTTGACGAAGATTTGAACATTGAAGGCCTAGATATCTCCTGAGTATATTTGGTATCGCCATATACCGAATGCAAATAGAAACAACAAACAAATGTTCTTTTCTTACACCAAAAATTTTGGGCTTATGATTCAAAACTCGTTTTTTCCTCCCCTTAGAATAATAATGAAAAAGAAAAGCAGTTTTTCTTACATTTTTTTAGTTTTACCTATACACTTCATATTTGTTTAGAGCATACAATAAAAAAAGGAGGAATTTTCTGTAAAGTATCGTGTATATTCATTCCTTTGTAGATACTTGATACCATACTAAATAATTTCAACTAATATATATATAGTTGTTAGTTCAAAATAATTATTTTTGTTTGAAAGAAACATTTTTCAGAGAATTTCTTGAAAAATTTCACACTTCACTAGAAAATTTTCAAACATCTTCTAAAGTTATAGTACAAGGAATTAAAAAAAAAAAAAAAATTATTATAATAATCTACACATGAAATTAAAAATAAAAAAACCACCTTGCATCTTGTATAAGGGAAAAAAGGTTACCAGGCATGCAATTTTATCCAAGATAATTTAATTGAATCTACAATCAATTACTTTAGTTAAATATAGAAATATATATTAGAAATAAATATATGAGAAAGTCTTTTTATATAATATTCTTTGCAAAATAAATAAACTAACTTAGTTATTTGCTTTTATTCTACTTATTACTGTTAACCTGATCATAAAATTGTTTATTAAACTTATAGCTAAAACAGTATATATGTATTGTTTTCATTATTCAAGTAACTTTTTTTTTGTTTTTTATCTTTGGTCCTTATTTTGCGAATGAACAAAACCACAAAATCAATACAGTAATTCGAAATTTGTGATGTTTGTTTATCTAAAAATTAAACACCAGAAGTATGCACTTTCAATACTGTTTTTTTTTTTTTTTTCCTTCTCGTTGTTGAAAACAGAATTTTAGCGAGGATAGAACTCATCCACGTGATTGCTACATCATGTGATCCTTTTGTCAAATCAGATATACACAATTCAACCTTCTGTTGACTAACCCAGAGTCGAATACCCGTGGCTCTGAAGTTAACAAAGAATTCAAAATATCAACCAGCAGTTAGATTTGTCAACCTGGGGTTACTCAATTGGGAGTTGAAGGTTGGTGGAGAATTGACCGGTAAGAAGTTCACTACATGGATACCAGCAGATGTATTAACTGAATATCAGAAGCACTGTTGATTTGAAATTTGGAGTAATTTCTGCTCCTGAATTGATCTTTCTGCAGTACGTTTTTTGTGAATTCACTTGCCTGACTTTGCATGTACTGATTTCTCTATGTCTATGTTTATGCACGTAACCAACTATCTACAGGAAAAACCATTCAAAAACCAACAAAAGGAAAAAAAAAATTCCTTTCTAAATGGTATTGAAGCACTGGTAATTCGTTGGCAGAGGCATTAAAGCGCAAAACTGGGAAATTTCACTAGCGTTCAGTGGTAGTAGTTTTATAAGTGGCGACACTTTAAATAAAAAAAGAAAACTGCCCAGTTACACTGAGGGCATTGAGCTCACAGGCTATTCACACTAATTGTATATTATGCTATTTTTTCAAAGAATAATGCCACTCGAAAAATAAAGAAATCGACAATATATTAAGTGGGGGGGGGGGGGGGGGGGGGGGGATAAGCACCCGTTCCCACCTTTTATACTTAACCAATAAACCCCCAAAATCTAATCAGGCAAGCACCTTACCACAATGAATTTATACACAAAATTTGAAAAAAAAAATCTGATAATTTTGCTTGAAAATCCCATTTATCTAAATTAAGGGAGGTGAGCCCCCCCGTTCCCCCCTTTATACTTAACAAATGAAAACCCAAAACTAATCAGGCAAGCAACTTACCACAATGAATCTATATACAAAATTTGAAGAAAATCTGATAATTCTGCATGAAAAACCCATTCATCTAAATTAAGGGGGATTATCCCCCCTTTTATACTTACCCAATGAACACCCAAAACTAATTAGGGAAGTGCCTTATCACAATGAGCCTACATACAAAGTTTAAAGAAAATCGGATAATTCTGCATGAAAAACCCATTTATCTAAATTAAGGGGGGGTGGGTAGCCCCCAGTTTCCCCCCTTTATACTTATCCAATGAACCCCCAAAACTAATCAGGGAAGTGCCTTATCACAATGAGCCTATATACAAAATTTGAAGAAAATCGGATAATTCTGCATGAAAAACCCATTTATCTAAATTAAAGGTTAGCCCCCTGTTTCCCCCCTTTATACTTAACTAATGAACTCCCAAAAATAATCATGGAAGCACCTTATCACAATGAACCTATATCCGAAATTTGAAGGAAAACTGATACTTCTGCATGAAAAACCCATTTATCTAAATTAAGGGGGAGTTAGCCCCCCCTTTATATTTAACCAATGAACTCCCAAAACTAATCAGCGAAGCGCCTTATTAGAATGAAACCTGTAAACAAAATTTGAAGCAAAACGGATAATTCTATCACGAGTTATCGTGTTACGTACATACATACATACAGAACGGGCGGGCACATTAGCTCTCAGGCTTTGATAGCCTGTGAGCTAAAAAAACTAGCGACCACTTTTTTATATAAAAGTGCTAAACAATAAACTTCTATTAGTATAATTCTAAAATTAAATAGAATAAATAAATATGTTAATATTAACATATTGCAACCAGTAAAGGTGGATTCATTGATGGAATGCAAGAAAAGTTTATTCTCTCCTTGTAGGAAAGGTGGCCACAACTAATTTTGTCCCTTAAGAGGTATTTTGATTTATTAAAAATAGGCCTCATTGGCATCTATGTTGTTTACTTTAAAGCATATTGTTTTTTCTAAATCTCATTATATTCCTAACAACCTAATACATGCATTTTCTTTCAGAGAATTTTATTTATTTATTTTTTTTTTTTAAAAAAAGCTCAAATATAAACTGAAATATATAATGAATTTTATTAGAGACATTGTTTGATCACCTCAAATGCGTGTAGATCAATCCAATTACAAAGCTAATCGTGTATGTACTAGGTTAAATCAATATGTCTACATGGTTAAGAAGGTACAATACTTCTTAATCATTTGAAAATGCTCCAAAAAAGTTTTGTTGATTAAAGAAGTATTGCATGAAATTTTGATGCATGTGTACAATGAGTCGAAATGCAGCCCAAGAAACTTTTCTTGCATTCCATCATCTTAATCATCTAACCACAAACAAAATCTACACATTTGCTTGGGAACGAAGAGCACCTCAGAGAAATTATAATGCTGGTTTTGACAAGCCCAATAGCAGAATTTTCTGTGTCAAACTGCAGCAGAACCAGTATCAAACTAAAACTGACTTCAATGATGCAGAATCAAGTCTGCTACTGCAGAAAATGATGGTAATGCATATATAACAAAACTTGCATTTAGAAATATCTAACAAATATGAACCCCACCTCCACAAAATCCTTCCTTTTAAAACTAAATTTGCAATCAATACAATTTTATACTACTTAAAAGAGAAAAGGAAGTCTTAGTTAAGCAAAGTAATCAGTGCCCTCCAAAATTTTGAAAAATATTGGGTGGACTCTTAAGATTTGGCAAAATGACACCCCATTTTTTTCTTCCTTAGGGGGGGGGGGGTGCATGAGAGGAGAGGGATTGGAAATTCTCAATGATTAATATTACTTATTTAACATATATATGCACTGGGAAATCAACTCTACAATGCAAATTGTTGTGTGGGCTCCAGCCCATATAAGTTAGTACCACTGAAAATAAACCCAATTGAATCTTTTAACACTATTTCTACTGGTGTCAAATGATAATAGGCATTGATTGTTATCAACAGTAAATCTGCTCTGAACAAGAAAATGAGTACATATTATTGTATTTGTAGTATTTATAAGTCTTAAAGCCTAATACTTTCGAGAACTGAATGCTGTATCATGTTATCAAAGTCAAGGATAAATTTGCTACTATTTGTGGAAATTTGAAAGCGGGTCTTTTTGTTTTACGACAAAGTACCAACCTGAAATTATTGTGTTAGACATTGTTTGTCATGTTAATATTCCATCAACACACTTACCAAATGAATAGCATTTTTCCCCCAGCTCCTGTAACTTTTTATATTTACTTTAGTTAAGAAATATTTGTTCTCAAGTGACAAAATATGAAAAATTATATATATATATCTATTGTAAAATTACGGCTCATCCTGAAATTTTTGCACAATCACTTTCTTTTCATTCACTGCCAATACTGAATATCTTCAAGTACTTTTATGCACATATCAGCATACAGTTTTTATTATATGACTTTGAATTTAAATATTTTTTCCATGTAAAATATATGGTCCACATTCTGATTCAGAGTTTAAGAAAGTCAGATTACTTAGAGAAACAACTCATAACCAACCAAACATTAAGGTAACTGTGCTACTGGTTAGGGTAAGTGTCTAAACAAGCTTTCCCCACCACATCATTGCATAATGTGAATGAAACAATAAAAATTGTTTTTCTAAAGCTGGATTCCATAGCACTGCATCGGCTGAAAATTCAGAGAATATAGAACGATTTGTGAAGAAGCACAACTTGAAGACTATCTAGAAATTGACAATGAAGTATGTATAACTGAACATACAAATGATGCTGATATTTTAGAAAGTGTGTGAAAAAATCATGAGGCAAGTTGACAATGAGGAAATTTAAGAAGAAAGTGAATGTCTTTGTACACCTTCACACAATGACATGATCAAAGTGTTTGAAACAATTAGACATGGATTTCAATTTCAAGAAAATGTACTAGATGACCTATGTAATTCCTTACAAAAATGCAACTTATTTTTTGAAAAATACAAAAGTGCTTCAAAAGTCCAGCAGATAATAACAGATTATTTTTCATCATAAAAGCATCTTCTCTAATTGTACATGAACACTATTTCCGATCCTTTCTCCATCCTCACGTAAGTTTTAATTATTTAAATATTGTTTAATACATTTGGAAGACTAATTTAATTGGCAAATAGTAGTACATTAATTGCATATGTTGATTTTATTGCATAAAATAAAGTTTAAACCAATTATTTGAGCAAATATCTATTTTTAATAACTAACCTTTATTTTACGAAGTTTTTTTTTTAAAACAAAGCTTTGGTTGGGATTTATTGATAGCATTAACTAGACGTTCAAAGGTATTTTAAACTGCTTTTTGCTGTATACTCTTCTCAAAGAATATCTATCTCTTCTTTAGTTCATAAAATATTCCTAAAATATATACTAATCTTACTCACAACTGGTCAGCTTCTCTAAAATTTTAAAGCAAATTTTAAAATAAGGATATATTTGAGAAATATTTTGTCAACTAAAAAAAAAAGACTTTCTGTAAGAATACACAGAAAAAAGTTAAATTTTCTGGTTTAACATTAGAGGGGTGAATTTTGAGATATGTTAAAGAATGTCCAACTCTAGGTTTTATTTTTTAATAGAATTTAGTTTAAAAATATAAAAACATACAAATTTGTATGCTACCGAAGGCAGTAAGACCTCCAACACAAAATCCCTCTTGGAGAAAAATGTCTGAATTCAACAGTAATTTTAGGTATATTTAAGGTTATTATCCCAAGCCCAGCTCCAGGCAGGCCAGCTAGTAAAAAAAAAATTACTTTTTTGTAAATGAATGTCAAACAAGAGAAAATTAAAAATGTATTTGTACCACCCACATTAATTAAAAAATACAAATAAAACACTATTGTTTTGAAAATGTACTTACCAATGTAACTTAGCTTTTGGGATTGCATCTTTGTTCTTATGAGCTCCAGTGGACTTATTAATGTGGCTGCAAGAGCTATTAAAAATAAATAAATATAATCGCATTTTAAAAAACAATAAAATAAAATGTATATTGTGCAATTGTAATGACTTGTTTAAATTTATCAAAAATGATTAATTAAAATTTTATGCATATTTGAGTTACAGAGATAATACAGGGGGGTGATTGTGGGTTCAGGAAAAAATGTCTGAAATTTAAGCGAGAGTAGGATTGCCCAGGAAGGAAAAGAAAAATTAGAGTTTTTTTTTTTTTTTGCTTATGAATGACAGAAGAATTTTGCACATTTATTTCTTTTTCATGTGACTGATTGACGAATTTTGCAATACTTTTGAACAGCCGACAGGTGAATTTCTGGGTTTTTCCCTGCAGCTTGCTGATGAAATTTGCACCCCCACCCATGCGATTTTGCACAATTTTAATCATTTCCCTGTAATAAAACAATTTAATGTAAAATAACTTTAAGTTTTCATTTAATAACAAAATAATTTAAGAAGTATGAATACAGCTATAATCTAGATATTTTCTGTAACTTTTCAGAATTATAGAAGTTCTTTCAATTAAAATATTAATTATACCTAAATATATAAAGTTATTGTACATGTTTTGAATAAGGATAATATTAAATGTAAGGATGAAGATGAAATGGATGATGAATAAAAAGTTAAGAATGAAAATGAGATTAAAAAATTCTGAATAAACTTACTTCTTGATAATCCACCAGCAACAGCAGGTATCCACATTGGTTGATAAGTTAAACTGTATTTTTTCATCATAGCATCTCTTAATTGATCATACATTGTAAAATAGACCACTGTTGCAGGCACTGCCATCACCCTGGAATGTTTTTAAAAAATTAATGTTCAGAAAATACTGCTAGATATAAAAAAAGTTAATTATAAAAGTAATGTAAAACTAGGTAGGTCTAAAATGCAATCATACGAAGACAGAAAGAAAAAAAAAAGCAATATTTATATATACATAAATGTTTTTGTCATTTTAACTTCTGTAATTTGTTTCATAATTTTAAATTCAGATTCTAAGAGATTTTTAGGTACTTATCAATAATTTCAGCTTTAGTTTTTTTTAGAGATAAGACATAAGAGGCTTCCTAGGCAGGTGATTTAATTTCAAGTGTCAAGAAAACATAATTTTGGATATTTTAGTAAAGGTTTTTTGATAGAAATTTTGACATGCATCAAAAATTTATATTATTAGCATGTTATTTTTTCTATCAAATATTTCAATTAATATATTAACATTTTTTTTTTCTATCAGATATTTTAATTAATAAAGATTTATTCTCAAGATATTTACAATTTCAATAAAATTTTGATAGTTATCAACTTATTTCATGTAATATTTTCATGCTGATTTTTTATTTATTTTGAGACAATTTGCATTTAGCATTTTATTTAAAATTTTTATGCAAGTATTATTCTATTGTGCACAACAAGCAAAGAAAAAACAAAGTAGGCTGATTTTAGATGAAAAGGTACACATATTAAATCATAAAAAAAAAAAAAAAAAAAAATTCTCATTGTGTAATTTTCTGTGACTTGAAACATTTGACCGAAATCATATTTGCACATACATATCATTGTGCCTTTCATATTTAGTTGTTTGATAGCATTAATAATCAATATAATTTTCTCATTGGAATAATTGCATAAAAACAAAGAAAATCAAATGCAAATACTGCCAAAAAAATATTTCTTTGATTAAAAAGATTATATGACCGATAAGTACAAATAATTTTCATCAACAAACTTTTATATTTACTTTATTTGGTTTATTCAGAAAACAAATGCAGCCCATACTTTTTGCATTTTATGTTCTTTTATAGTAATATAATTTTACTGTTTTAGACTCAAATTAACATCCACTGGAGCAGCACAAGACTTTTATTAATTATATTTAAACAAATGAAAGTTTCTTTTATAAATTACAGGAAGACTAAACTTATGAAAAATACTTTTAGTAATTCTTACAAACTTAATAAAGAAAAAAAAATTTTTTTTAAGAATATTATCTACACAATTGAAAATTTATACATTGCATATCGGGACCTGTTTCCTTTAGAAGCCTAAGTTCAAAAATTTCATTTTGCAATAAGTTATTGCAATGTTTCGTTGGGAATAAATAAAACTTCTCTCTATATATTACTAATCAAGTCCCTAAAACAATGGTGCAAAACATAAGTACAATAAAAATACATTTTTAAATATACCATAAAAAGTAAAAAATTGCAACTTGTTTCAGAAGATTTAACCCCCCCCCCCCCCCCCAATCTTATATTCCTCACAGTGGAAGTGCTAGCGCAATCTGAAGGAAGATTAAATTTTCCAAAACAAATTGTGGTTTCTAAACTTCTATGCATGGTCTATTAAAGAAGTTATTAGGTTGATTTCTTTAAAAATTGACCTATTGCAATAACTTCATTTATGTATATACATACAGGTTTGCTATAATTACTGTTACACTCTAAAAAATAAGAATTAATTTTAATCATTTGCTAAAACAATTTATCTCTCTATTTCTGTGATTGGCAATTTTCTATTAGTGCAGATAGTGTCCAAAATTTAGAATTATTTTAAAGATGGAAGCCAAAAGGATGATAGTTAAACAACTCTTTGATCGTGGATTTTCTGCAGGTATAATCTTTAAGAAATTAATATGCCTTGGTTTTAATAGGACGCTTGTAACAGTATTTAGTAACCTTTCTGTATTTATATATATAATGTAAAACTTATCATAACATCTGAAATACTGAACCAATTCAAACCTAACTGGAACAGTATATTAATCTTAAAAATCCACATATCTTTGGCGAATTCTTTAATCAAGTATGTAGCTCTTTTAGTTCATTTACAATAGGGGTGCACAACCTGTGACCCGCAGATCAATTTCACCGATCGGGCGCGAAAAAAATCACGAATTTTGCCAAATTTCGCCCATCGGGTGCGTAAAAATCTCAAATTTTGCCGATCGAGTACGTATAAATCGTAAATTTCTCGATCGCCTGCGTAAAAACTGTGAATTTTGCCAATCGCCTGCGTAAAAATCGTGAATTTTGCCGATCGGGCCCGTAAAAATCACGAATTCTGCCGATAGGATGCGCATAAATTGCGAATTTTGCTGATCAGGTGTGTATAAATCGTAAATTTCGTCGATCATATGCTTAAAAATCACGAAGTTTGCCGATTGGGCCCGTAAAAATCACGAATTTTGCCGATCGGACGCATAAAAAACACAAATTTTGCCGATTAGCCACGTAAAAATCTCGAGTTTTGCCGATTAGGCGCGTAAAAATTGCGAATTCCGCCGATCGGGTACGTAAAAAACATGAATTTCGCCGATAGGCTGCGTATAAATCGCGAATTTTGCCGATCAGGTGCGTATAAAACGTAAATTTCGTCGACGGTATGCGTAAAAATCGCTAATTTTGCCGATCGGGTGCATATAAATCGCGAATTTTGCCAAATTTCGCCCATCGGGTGCGTAAAAATCTCAAATTTTACCGATCGAGTGCGTATAAATTGTAAATTTCTCGATCGCCTGCGTAAAAACCGTGAATTTTGCCAATCGGGCCTGTAAAAATCGCGAATTCTGCCGATAGGATGCGTATAAATTGCGAATTTTGCCAATCAGGTGTGCATAAATCATAAATTTCGTCGATCGTATGCTTAAAAATCACGAATTTTGCCGATTGGGCCCGTAAAAATCATGAATTTTGCCGATTAGGTGCGTAAAAATCGTGAATTCTGCCGATCGGGTACGTAAAAAACAGTAATTTCGCCGATAGGGTGCGTATAAAACAGTAATTTCGCCGATAGGGTGCGTATAAAACAGTAATTTCGCCGATAGGGTGCGTATAAATCGCAAATTTCGCCGATCAGGTGCGTATAAATCGTAAATTTCGTCGATCGTATGCGTAAAAATCGCTAATTTTGCCGATCGGGTGCATATAAATCGTGAATTTTGCCAAATTTCGCCCATCGGTGCGTAAAAATCTCAAATTTTACCGATCGAGTGCATATAAATCGTAAATTTCTCGATCGCCTGCGTAAAAACCGTGAATTTTGCCAATCGGGCCTGTAAAAATCGCGAATTCTGCCGATAGGATGCGTATAAATTGCGAATTTTGCCAATCAGGTGTGCATAAATCATAAATTTCGTCGATCGTATGCTTAAAAATCACGAATTTTGCCGATTGGGCCCGTAAAAATCACGAATTTTGCCGATTAGGTGCGTAAAAATCGTGAATTCTGCCGATCGGGTACGTAAAAAACAGTAATTTCGCCGATAGGGTGCGTATAAATCGCAAATTTTGCCGATCAGGTGCGTATAAATCGTAAATTTCGTCGATCGTATGCGTAAAAATCGCTAATTTTGCCGATCGGGTGCATATAAATTGTGAATTTTTCCAAATTTCGCCCATCGGTGCGTAAAAATCTCAAATTTTACTGATCGAGTGCATATAAATCGTAAATTTCTCGATCGCCTGCGTAAAAACCATGAATTTTGCCAATCGGGCCTCTAAAAATCGCGAATTCTGCCGATAGGATGCGTATAAATTGCGAATTTTGCCAATCAGGTGTGCATAAATCATAAATTTCGTCGATCGTATGCTTAAAAATCACGAATTTTGCCGATTGGGCCCGTAAAAATCACGAATTTTGCCGATTAGGTGCGTAAAAATCGTGAATTCTGCCGATCGGGTACGTAAAACAGTAATTTCGCCGATAGGGTGCGTATAAATCGCAAATTTTGCCGATCAGGTGCGTATAAATCGTAAATTTCGTCGATCGTATGCGTAAAAATCGCTAATTTTGCCGATCGGGTGCATATAAATCGTGAATTTTGCCAAATTTCGGCCATCGGTGCGTAAAAATCTCAAATTTTACCGATCGAGTGCATATAAATCGTAAATTTCACGATCGCCTGCGTAAAAATCGTGAATTTTATCGATCGCCTGCGTAAAAATTGTGAATTTTGCCGATAGGATGCGTATAAATTGCGAATTTTGCCAATCAGGTGTGCATAAATCGTAAATTTCGTCGATCGTATGCTTAAAAATCACGAATTTTGCCGATTGGGTGCGTAAAAATCGCGAATTCTGCCGATCTGGTACGTATAAAACAGTAATTTCGCCGATAGGGTGCGTATAAATCGCAAATTTTGCCGATCAGGTGCGTATAAATCGTAAATTTCGTCGATCGTATGCGTAAAAATCGCTAATTTTGCCGATCGGGTGCATATAAATCGTGAATTTTGCCAAATTTCGGCCATCGGTGTGTAAAAATCTCAAATTTTACCGATCGAGTGCATATAAATCGTAAATTTCACGATCGCCTGCGTAAAAATCGTGAATTTTATCGATCGCCTGCGTAAAAATTGTGAATTTTGCCGATAGGATGCGTATAAATTGCGAATTTTGCCAATCAGGTGTGCATAAATCGTAAATTTCGTCGATCGTATGCTTAAAAATCACGAATTTTGCCGATTGGGTGCGTAAAAATCGCGAATTCTGCCGATCTGGTACGTATAAAACAGTAATTTCGCCGATAGGGTGCGTATAAATCGCGAATTTTGCCGATCAGGTGCGTATAAATCGTAAATTTCGCCGATCGTATGCGTAAAAATCGCTAATTTTGCCGATCGGGTGCATATAAATTGCGAATTTTGCCGATCGGGTGCATATAAATCGCGAATTTTGAACGATCGGGTGCGTGTAAATTTAAAATTTTGCCGATCATCTGTGTAATTTTGCCGATCGAACGCGTAAAAATCGCAAATTTTGCTGATCAGGCGTGTAAAAATCGCGAATTCCGCCGATCGGGCGCATAAAAAAATCATGAATTTCGCCGATAGGGTGCGTATAAATCGCGAATTTCGCCGATCAGGTGCGTATAAATCGTAAATTTCGCCGATCGTATGCGTAAAAATCGCTAATTTTGCCGATCGGGTGCATATAAATTGCGAATTTTGCCGATCGGGTGCATATAAATCGCGAATTTTGAACGATCGGGTGCGTGTAAATTTAAAATTTCGCCGATCATCTGTGTAATTTTGCCGATCGAACGCGTAAAAATCGCAAATTTTGCTGATCAGGCGTGTAAAAATCGCGAATTCCGCCGATCGGGCGCATAAAAAATCATGAATTTCGCCGATAGGGTGCGTATAAATCGCGAATTTCGCCGATCGCTTGCGTAAAAATCGTGAATTTTTGCTGATCGCGAATTCTGCCGATAGGGTGCGTATAAATTGCGAATTTTGCCAATCAGGTGCGTATAAATCGTAAATTTTGCCGATCATACGCGTAAAAATCGCGAATTTTGCCGATCGGGCGCATATAAATCGCAAATTTTGCCAAATGTGTGCGTAACAATCGTGAATTTCGTCAATCACTAAGAAAAAACTATGAATATTGTCAATCGCGCATGGAAAAAAAAATTAGCTAACCCTCCTTTTAAAATTAGCATTTTTATGAACTTTTAGGCTGACCCCCTCCTCTCCACCTTCATTCATGAAAGCAGAATTTTTTTTCGGCACTGGCAATCTTTAAAGCTAAATTTATTCCTTCAAATAAAGTCAAGGAGTATTTTCACTCTTTAAAAATAATCTTATCTGCATCTCTTGTATAAATACAAACATAAACTGTTGACACATCATTGCCAACAGAACTGAATATGTGGACTGGAAGGAAGGAACCAACCTAGGGTGCTAAATCTACTCTTCCGAAATTTATGTTTTTTTTTAATCTGATCCCCCCCCCCCCCCCCCCGGTCACACCTCCTCGAAACAAAAATCTTTTGATGGTGGCCCTTGACAACCCAGTCATTTTTTAAGTGGCCCTTCGCTTAAAAAGGTTGTGCACCCCTAATTTACAGGGACATACAAAATAATCTGGTTACATTATACAAGTTCTTCCAGCTCAATTAAAAAAATAGATTTTTTTTTAAGTAAAATATCTTGGATGAGTTTGTTAATCAAGAAGATTCAGTAATTTATTAGAAAATAATGGTCCTCTGAAAAACTGAATAACATTACAGTAAATGAGGCTTTTGTTTTATTTTATTTTTGTTACATAAATTTTAAAGAAATGTCAGCCAGTTTAACCATGGGTTTAAGAGTGCTGTTTGGTACAAAAAGGTTTTGTTATAGAAACAGTTGTAGTCGTATGCGATCACGATAATGTCCAAAATATTGGATTGAATAGAATCAAATTTGAATGGTAGAATTGCTCTTGCTAATATCTTGGATGAGTTTGTTAAAGAAAAAGCTCCAGTAATCTATTAAAAAATAATGGCTCTTTGAAAGTATGAATAACATTATGGTCAATGGAACTATATTTTCAGTTAATTATTAATAAATGTTAAAAAAAATTCAGTAAGTTTTTTAGAAGTTGTTTCATTTGTTAAGTGAGGCATATAAGAAATCTTTTATGGTCAATTCAATGATTTGGGTTTGAACCTTGTTTGAGTCCAAAATATATTGTAGCCTATGGGTGGATTTATAAACTATGATGTCAACAAATTTAACTTTTTTGATATAATTACCTTCTAACCATTCATTTATATTTGGTAATCAAAATTTAAAATTTCCCTACAAATTAGCTTAATTGCCAAAATAGCAAGACCAATTTGTTTAATTTGTATTAAATCTAATGTATGTATGTAAATTAAAGGATCAGGGTCTATAATCCGTGGTTTTGGCTCAAGAAATGACTAAAATTCGATTTTGTTATACTGACTTAATTATTTCACTTTTTAATATTTATATTAGAAGGTTTTTCCTTTATGATTTCAACAATAGTTTTTGCATTTTGTTCGTATTATTCGTAGTTTTTGATGAAAAATACACAATTTCTCCTAATTTTACCTCAATTATTTATAGGAGCACAATCGTGCAACACTTTCTTCTTTACATATATTAAAAAATACATTAAAACGTACAATATATGTAAAAATAAAAGTGTTGCAAAGCTGCACTCATAGTAAAATATTAAAAATAGAGAGTTAAGTAATTGCATTCCTTCACGTCAGCAAGAGACATTAGGATGCAACGTGTTTAAATTGCTTCACATTATCAATAGTTACGTTCATTTTACCACGTTTAAACATGTTGCTGTATTCTAAAGTCTCTTAGTGATGTGAGGGAATGCAGTTACTTTTATTTGCAGTTACTCTATTTTTAATATTTTACTATGAGCGAAGCTTTGCAACAACTTTACTTTTACATATATTGTACATTTTGATGTATTTTATAACATATGTAAAGAAAAAAGTGTTGCATGATTGCACTCATATAAATAATTGAGGTAAAATTAGGAGAATTGCGTATTTTTCATCAAAAACTACGAATAATATGAACTTTGAGCTTGTATAAGTCATATAAATACGAACAAAATGCAAAAACTATTGTTGAAATCATACAGGATAAACCTTCTAATATTAAAAAGTGAAATAATTAAGTCAGTATAACAAAATCGAATTTTAGTCTTATTTCATGGCCAAAAACACTGCTTATGGACCCTGTTCCTTTTAACAAAGCCCAAATTTTTTTTTTAAGTTGTTAAGATTCATCTGGAAGGCATTAAAAAACAGCAGTGCTAACTGTTGTGCTGCAGTGTTTCTTCTACTGAGTCAATATAATTTGTAACATATTTAAAACTGATCAATGTACAATATTTGCTATTTTGTAATTTTAGTTTTATGCACAAAATGGAAGTTTTCACAAGTTATGCTCAATGTTGAGCACCAAGCTGTAATGCTCATTTAGACTAGACATTCCCATTTTTCTGATGTGCAATTTGTCAAAGAGGTTTTAGGAAGAAAATTTTCATCAAACTATAAAATTGAAAAATATCTATTTGCAGTCTCCTTTAATATATATATATTAAAGGGTAAACAATTTCACCAGCCACAATTACTTACATCAAAACTTTCATTTGTGAAAATTAAAAAAGTTATTTTTCAAAAAGTGTTTTTTAAAAACAGTTATGTTGCTTATTAGTTTTCAAGTAAGCTTTAAAATAATGATACATAAATTTGTATAAATTAATGTAGCTACTACAATTAAAAATATTAAGGATCTTTTTAAAATATCAAATATCTTTAAAAAAAAAAAACCAAAGGTAAAAAACAAAAAGATCTTTTCTATACGTAACAATCAAATGCACAAAAATTATTGAAGTTCTAGATGGAGTTATAGTTCAAATATTGTTTGATTTGACATTGAATGACAAACATTTTTGTAATGAGAGCTTTAAATATTCAGTAATTTTAATTAAACTAAAGGTGTAAATACTAATTAAGCAACATATTTTTTTTCTTCAGCAATTCTGAATTTTTTTTATTTTATGCAAAGTATTTTTAAAACACACAATTATCATAAGCAAAATTTTGTAAAAATAAATTTTCAATTTTGAATATATACATAAAAAACTGAAAAACTACAATAAACTATGTATTAAATATTCTCAACCCGAGAGCTTACAGTGTTGGGGGCAATCCACTCCATAAAGAAGTAACACCTTCAGCTTTAGTTATTTTAACAAAAGCGTCCTGAAAAAAATAAGTGCTAAAAATTGTACAAAAAACAATTTCTATTTTTGACTGTGGTTCTTAAAACTAGCATTTAAATTACTTTCACACTTTGCAAAGCAAAAATAAAAATGTTAATATATTTCTTTTTAATTTAAGAGTATCTGATTTTCAATAAAGCACTCAATCAATTTAGTATTTTAAGAACCACACCAATAATAGAAAACATAAAAACAAAAATGAAACTACAAAATTCTTAACATACTACTTTAATACCAAAATTATAACATCATAACACACAATTAATTTAATCAATAAGAAAAACAAAAACAATTTTTTTTTTTTATCATCTTTCATTAAAGTAGATTTAAAAGTAACCATAAAGGACCATTGGGTGCATACTGTCTGTCGATCACAAGAATAGTTCTCGCCAAGAAGTCTTTGCCTGTCTGTTGCCGTGGAAACAAGACTCGCCCCATTTTCGACAGGGGAAGCCAGAAGATAGGCATTCACATTGGCTTACTGAGCGCCTTAAGGGCATATTGGCAATGTTTTTATCATTATTACTTTTTTTTTTTTTTTGTAATTATTTTAATTGATTCATCGAGTGAAAGAAAACTGTTTCATATATTATTTATATATTTAGATTTTACAAATGAAATAAAATATGAATCAATATGAATTAATCATGAAATTTATTACAGTAAAAATGAAATGAAATTAACTTAAATAATTTTTTCAAAATTAATATTTTCATAGCCTGATGGCTATGAAAATATTAATTTTGAAAAAATGAGTTTAAATTATTAATACAATGACCAAACTTTGGTGATTATTATAGATTTCAGCATGTATTTTCAAACAATTTGCAAGGGTTGAGAAATTTTTTTATCATTAAAAATATAAAAAATAACACCTTCTAAACTTTTAGAATTTTATTCAAGTGTTTGAAAGTGGTCTAAATCATTCTCAGAAGTCTCGGTTTCTTCTATATCAGAATCGCTGGTATTAATGTTAAATGACAATTTGTCCAATAAATCCTCTAACAGTCCATCTTTCCCCCAGTAATTATATTCAACGTTTTCCACATGTTTTCAATGCGCTGCCCATTCTGCCGAAGTAACCTCAATGATAGCTGTTTGAAGTAGAGATTTTAGATTGTCCAAACTTGAATCCCCAGTAACATTTCGTTCTTTTACTTTTCTTTTCACAGAGGACCACACAAATTCTATTCCGTTTAGATTGCAATGATAAGGGGGGAGTCTTAGAGCTTCCTGCCCTTCTTTCTCTATTAAATTATCAATTTTATAAGCAATTTTCTTTGGATGATTACTTTCTATTATTTAAACAAATGGGAACAAATAATATTAAAAACAAAAGTAAAATTAAATCAAAAATAAGATAACGCAACTGCTATAGATCCGAGAAGAAGAATAACGTGAGGTAACCTTTTATCCCGCCAATTCCTCACACGCGTATTTCCCCATTCGAAATGGACAGGTTTTGTTACTATAGCGACTGCTGCTAACTAGACTTCTTGGCGGGAGCTATTCTTGTGGTCGACAAACAGTATATGCATCTTCAAAAGATGCATACAGCAATTGTTTTTGGTGCCAGTAATAAAGAAAAGTAAATGTCTTATTAATTAAAAGTATTAAAAGTAAATGTCTAGTTAAGGCACTTCTACAATTAAATGAGAAAAAAAAGCTTTAAAAAGGTGGTTCTAACTGAATAAAATTTGTGTATGCGATGCTGGTCTTGAAGCGGTCAATAGCTTCAATACCAAAAGAATGTTGTATTTACAATATTTTGAAAAATGAAATAGAAGAAAACCACTGATTCTCATAGAATATTAAATGAAGAATATCACTTTATTGTACATTAAGAAGATATTGAAAACTTTTCAGAATAGCATCACTCTTCCATTTACTTTTAATTGTTTTACATTTTAATTATGGATGTAATAAACATTCAGCCACTATTTGGTATTTGGCAGATTGGCCGAATACTGAACAGTAGTAGGCCAAATACTTTGGTTGAATATTGTAAGATATTTTGCTTAAATTCAGGATACCCCCCCCCCCCCCCCCTTCTTTTTTAAGATGCTTTTTTCAAATAAAAACTAGCTACTTTTTGACACATTCCTGAGGTGATTTTCATTCTTCAGTTTACAAAATTTAAAACTATTTCGAGTCAAATACTAAGAAATCAAATAGCATTTCCAGTAAAGGCTGATTTTTAAGAAAAGAAATAACACTTAGCATATTTTTATTATATACATATGGGTAAAAAACTTTTACCTTTAAAATTATTATTATTAAGTTTAGAGAGAATCTTAAATGTTTTATTTATTTTTAAATGCAGTTAACTTTTTAATAAATGGTTCTTTAGGGATCTACATTTCTGCTTAAAAATATTTAATTATTGATTCACTTATTTATTTTAAGGAAATACCAAGACTACGAAATAAAACTAAAATAAATTACTTAACAAAAATATAGTAAAAAATTGTGTTTTCACAGGTTTAAAGTTTAATATTGATTTCAAATTTGAATCTCTATAAGATTTAACTTTAAAGAGCAAATCTTATTCCTTTCTCCCTAAAGATGTATGTAATTCTAAACAACATGTTAAAATACATTTTATTTCATTACATATATATAAATCAAGTTTTGCTATATAGAAATAAAAATAATCAATCAACAAATTGGATTTAACACTTTAAGAAAACTTACTTCTGAGGAAATTTCTCAGAAAGCTATTTTGTTTTAAACAGTGTAATAAATTTCGCTGAAATTAAATACATTATCTAATACTTATGGGTTAATAGAGTTTATTCAAAAAATCTAATTTTTTTAGATTATATGACAAATAGCTTAAGATTATTGTAAAGATCTAACAGAGATGTACAGGTATTATTATAATGAAATTCTTTTTTGTTTTTCTTGGATGGATAAATATACTTAAAAGTTTTTTTTTATACTGAATATTTCATATGATGGTAAAAACCATCATACGTCAAAAACTTGCCAACTCTGGTTACTGGATAACATAGTGAATAAATAAAAGAGGCCAAACATACTGAAGTAAAAAAGATGAAACTGAAAAAACAATTTATAGAAAGAAAAAAAAAATGTGTGAGTAATGGAGGGAGACAAAGGCTCAAACAACTTGTGAGGAATGGAGAATATAAAAAAATCCCTGACGGCTCGGCCTACAGGCACAGGTAGATTTCGAAGACGCAGAACGTGGGGTGCCTGTTTGTCGGGAATTGCGGAAGAAATGACCTTTTTGCGATGATGCTGCAGTTGGAACCGCCTACTTCGAAACGAAACTTGTTTGCAGGCGGAGCCAACAAGGATTTTTTTTTTTTTTTGCTATAACGGTTGGTCCTATAAAAAACTTGTCAATATAAAAGTTTTAGATAATACTAAGAGGATTAATAATAAATTTACGCGGATTTGATATCTTGTGAATTGACGAAGCTATGATTTTTTTCTCCTAAAACCCCTCTTTTTCCCCCCCTTGGAGCCATTTTTAATTATATCAAAAATCTGTCATACATTTTCGACCCTTTTCCTAGAAGTAATAATAACTTTAAACGGATTCGATACGTATAATAATAAAGAAATTATGAGGATTTTTCTGTTTTCACAAAAAGCCCCCCCCCCCCCCCCCCTTGGTTTGATTTTGCCCATTAACGAACTTGACCGAGATTTTATGACCCTTGATTTTATGTATCAGTTTCGAAAAGATGTGGGAGTTGGAACCGCCTACTTCGAAAAATAACTTGTTTGCAGGCGGAGCCGGCAGGGATTTTTTTTGTTTTTAATTTTTTTGCTATAACGGTTGGTCCTATAAAAAACTTGTCAATATAAAAGTTTTAGATAATACTAAGAGGATTAATAATAAATTTACACGGATTTGATATCTTGTGAATTGACGAAGCTATGATTTTTTTTCTCCTAAAACCCCCCTTTTTTCCCCCCTTGGGGCCATTTTTAATTATATCAAAAATCTGTCATACATACATTTTCGGCCCTTTTCCTAGAAGTAATAATAACTTTAAACGGATTCGATACGTATAATAATAAAGAAATTATGAGGATTTTTCTGTTTTCACAAAAAGCCCCCCATTTCCCCCCCCCCTTGGTTCGATTTTGCCCATTAACGAACTTGACCGAGATTTTATGACCCTTGATTTTATGTATCAGTTTGGAAGAGATTTATGCAGAATTTTTCCAGTTATCGTGGTCAGAAAAAAGTGACATAGATAGATAGATAGATAGATAGATATATAAACTTTTGAACTGGGGGTGGTTTTGGGTTCTGGGAGTCATGATCGGCGTAGATCTGCAAAAATTTTTCAAAATTTCCAACTTAGGTGAGAATGTAATAGGTAGTATTTCTTACGAAATCTACCTAAAAGAGGAAAAGGTAAGATAACTTATAGTAGATGCAAATAGAAGAAAATGTTTAGTATGACAAACTTGCTGAATGAAAATGAGAGGAATAAACAACAAATTCATAAATGCTGATATATGGATAAAGCAGACTAGACATCAACATAACTTAATAGCATATCTGCCAACATGTCAATTTTGAAAACCATACAATTAATGAAAATTTCAGGGGATGGCTGGCAGTGCTGTTTACCCACCCAACTACTAAGGAAAATCGCATCAAAGTGGGATTTTCTGGTTTTATAAGTTTTTTGCTGCACATTTTTCTGTATTGTATCATTTATGCTTGATTATAATTACTTAATTGTTATGATTATGATTCTATTAAAAATGTAATTACATTTAGGTTTTCAGATATCATAAAAATTAAAAATGATTTAAAAGAACTGAAAAACAGAAAACCATATTAAAATAATTCAAAGAATTTGTATTATTTTTTATTACTACATAGGTGTTACGCCATGGGACGTACTTTCACTTAATTTAAATATTTAAAATCCATATTTTAATTAATCTAAATTTAAATCATAATTTTCTCATTTAAAAAATTACTTTCTTAAATTTTACTGTAATCTTAATTATTATTTTAATATTTCCTTCCTCAATTTAAAATTGCTTTTCTTAAGTATTAATTTTTATATTCCCTTTCTCAGCTTAAATATTCTTTTAAAATGCAACTTTGTTTCATTAACTTTTTTTTTTTTTCTTCTGCAAAAGAATTCCAGTTTTCAAACAGAAAACAACTATCAGTCACGGGTTCAATGTATGGTGACATATCTCTACTTTGAACTTTGTTGCCAATCCCCAATTTCAAAATTATTTATGCTTGTTCTGGAGTTGAAATTTACCTTTGCGATCAACTACGAATTTTTTAATTGGTTGTTAGTAGGAACATTTCGGAGTTCGAGATTGCGAGCCACGCTCGGATTTTGAAAGCTTTGAGGCACTCTTTGCTCTCTTGGATACAAAATGAAGCAGACATGCTTAGGTTTCCTGAATTTTTGGGCCAACCATAGGACTAAACGCATCCTGTGGAAGGTTCCGTTAAATTGCATCTACATAGTTTATAAGAAAATAAATTAAAGTATAATTTCTATCTATATCATTTATTAAATAACTTTAACAGATATAATCATTTTAAGATGAATAACATCAATAACAACTGATATATTTGAAGAATGGCGGAAAGGGGTGTTGAACGAATATTCCGTAATAACGAGTGGTCGAATCTAATAGTATCAGAATATTTACCTGTGTACATGGAATACAGGATGAATGTCTCTCTAGAAGAACTTAATGATGGAGTCCAGCAAAATCGAAATGCTACATAGTAGCTTAAGATGTTTCTTTCTAAAAATGAGTGAGATCGTGCATGGTTGTGACGAACCCTTTGGTAGGGAATTGAGGAGGTGATGATCGGCTGTGTTATCTTTAATTTTTTGAAAATTTATTTTCTCACAATGTGTTCATCAGGGATGTGGTAAGATGAAGTTTACCTATTTTATCTTTATTTTGGGAAATATTTGGCATTCTTATAGAGCAACACGATATCTCCAATATAATAAATTTATATTTCGACATGAAATTTATACAATTATTCATCTTAATAAAAGATCTTTGACATTAAGAAACTCTATGATGTTCTACAATTATTTTATTCTTGAAAGAACAATCCTTGTAGATTTCTAGATTAATGGACATTGACAATGAGAAACTTTCATCATTTGTGAAGCATTAAACGAAATCTGGTTAATAAAACAACTGGCTATGTTAAGCCTAAATGGAATGTCTTGTAATTATGTAAATGAAACTCATTAAGTAATTATATTGATATATTTAAGAGACTGTATATCATACTGTAAAATTCTATATATCCAAGTATTAAATTACAGTTTGTATTGATTCATCGACTTATAATTATTCACACTATCTCCGTTTTTCATATAACCAATAACCATACTACATATAGTATATATCTAACAATTATTTAGAAACTTGGGGATGATGCAGATTTGATGGAGCTAAAAATTTTAATAAAATTAATTTTTCAAGAATCGGGCAAGTGTGTGTGGGAAGGTAAAGGGAAGGAGGACAGATTTTATTGCATAAGGATATACATTCTAAATAAAAAATTTGTGAAGCCAAATATATAAATGGACCACGCTAATCATTCGCGAATACATTGTGAATTTGGTGAACAAACAATTACTATGGCGAAAAGGCCAGCGAATGATTTTTTCGGGACTCTTTTGTTGCTGTAATCATGTTTTGAA
Source organism: Maratus michaelseni (assembly GCA_963931845.1). NCBI lineage: Eukaryota > Metazoa > Arthropoda > Arachnida > Araneae > Salticidae > Maratus > Maratus michaelseni. The sequence goes on from OZ007591.1 coordinate 192,803,519, forward strand.
ACGTAAATGAATTTCTGTTTTCATTGTGAGTTCGTGTACAGCTGTATTTCCTCCCATTCCTGGCTGTTGTTAGACTTAGCATCAGAGCCATCAGAGAGCTACAGCTCTGTACGTCCTCCTTCTTATGCAAAATGCACCATTTGGAGCAGACTCTACCATGCCCTCATCCCCTTGGCGGGAGAAAGAGGAGAGAATAACTTCTTATCTGCATGGAGAGCAGACAATTTGAGTTTGGGTTCAGAGATCAGGATAAATTTGGAGAAGGAAACATGCTCAATGAAGAAATTCTGCACATGCACTGCTAATTGTCAATATTGGTCTGATACTAAACAATAGTCGCCGCTCCGCTGCACCAGATTTAATACAGCCACCTATATTAACAAACCACAACTATATGTATTTTGCTTTAAAACGTTTATTGCACTTATGCTGAATCGATGTTTGATCTGAGAACATAACATTTTTATTTTGTATGGAGTAAAAATTCAGAAAGAAAATAAAAATGTGTGCATTATTTGAACACACAGCAAATGTAATACGGCAAGAAAATGCTTTTTTATCCATTAAAATATTATCAGTGCTGAAATGGTTAATGATAATATACATATATATCTATATACACTTCCCCAGGCATCTTAACTTCCCCTTTTAATTATTCTTCCTGTTTCATCATCTAATTTATCTAATTCAGTTATCCATCCATTCATCTTTTATCATTTACCCATTTATTGCTCTCATTTTTAATCACTGTTTACATTTCAGCGTACATTTCCTTTTACTCCTCTTTGCATACAATCAGCACAATTTCCATTACATCTCCATTCATTTACTCCCTTCTTGTCTCTCTGCCAACGTGCATTGACCATATCAACTTTTCGTTTCTCGCCGATACAATATTTGGACGTGCGTGCATCTTTTCTCCTTGGCATAGGTACTCGGCATGCCCACACATCACGACACAGCTTTTGGCTGCAGTGTGGCATTTTCCATTAGTACAATAAACCATTCATTCTTACAAACAGTCTGATAGTAATCACCGCAGCAGGAGGTCGGTCTTCGTAGCGTTTTACATTTATATAAATTTACAATTTTAATTATATCTTTATTACATATATATTATATGTTATTTGTTCCTCATAGCGGTCCGGGTTTTCCCTGCTCCGTGCTAGTCATGCATAGGGATATGGTACTGACTTAAAACTTGGAGAATGTATTCAACATCAAGTACGCCATCCAAACGTAAATAAGGTACAACAGAGATGCCGGAGATCGGCAGATGTCTCCATGGATCCCAACTTTTCATCATCTACAAATCAAAATAAAAGCAGTATGATTTCCTAGTTTGCCCTTTTCTTCAGTTGATTCTTCAACCACAGGTATAAGAAGTAGGAGCTTAGTACTATTATTATTGATTGTTCAAGACAAAGAACCTGATTTATCCACTATACGAGTTAATCTAATTAAATTTATCATGGACATTTCCTTTTACGAACTTTTAAAGAATAACTTTCCCATAAATAAGTAGATACCTACTTAATACATGTAAAGAAAAATTAAAATAATACCAACCATTGTTCCAGTTAATTGTCCAGATGTTCCGTACCAGTAGGATGATGCTGGAAAAGCAGTGTTCCCACCAGTATGCAAGCCACAACAGATTTGTTCCACAAATCCATTGCAGTAGAGAAAGCATTTACTGTTATTGAGCATAGCTTTTTGCTGAGCTTGTAAACGAATTTTGACCACATCTAATGGAGTAACTGGAAAGAAAATAAAAATCAGAATAATCTTAAGTAAAACAATATACTAATACACAAGTTATATGCCAATTAAATAATTTCAATATTACCAAAAATGTATGTGTTTTCAAACAGAAGGATGAACATAAGGATACGGTAAGCATTAAAAATTTCAAAAAGTTCTTTACATAACAGCTGCTATATATTTTTTAAACATTTTTATTATTTTTTTTTTAAGCTGAGCATCATTAATCCTGTGCATACACAGGATTTTTGTTAAGAGGTGCACCAATTTAAAAATAATTGGTACTCTCTCTGTCTTAATCTATATATTTAAAACTAAAAGCGCCTTTTAGATTTAACATAAAATGGATCTCAGTGTACATGCTTCAACTTTTTTTGAAAGCAGGAAGGGGAAATAACAGAGGGATTCTCCCCTTATATAGTTTGAGAGTGGGCTGTGTATGAACAAAAGAGAACAGGGAGCGGTTCAAACCCACACAGTGAGAAATCCATTAGCCAATCTCCCCACTTCCAATGGGAAGAAAAACTTTTCCTTTCTTTGAAATGGCAGCTTTTCCTTCAGGTGAATTTTACAAGCAGTCATTTTGTTGCCTGGAGCCTGGGCCAATTTTCATTGAAGAAACGCTCCACCTTTCAGACAAAAAATAAATCAACAATTCACAGTTTTTAAAAATAGGTTGATGTAGTTTCTGCACGATTTTAAATGAAATTTTCTTTTGTTTTTTATTTAAATCTGAGTTGACCAGATCCGAAGACAGTGGAGTGTCCAATTGTAAGTTCATTTAATTCAAGGACCGTTTGGAATAAACAGACCAGTGTAGCGGGTGAAGCTTTGCTAGTATTTTTTATATCTTACTATTTTAAAAATTTAAGGCAGGTACAGTCTTCTGCATACACGCATGTCATTCACCTACTTATTTATATGATTCTAAAGAGTATAAATAAAAAATAATAATCCCTTAATAATTTTGTTTTTTATTGATACAATATAAACTAAAAATAGGTACAATATATCACTTTTTTCGTATTTATATATTTGCCTTATATAATCGAAAAATGTCAGCCAATTAATAAAGCAAAGATTACAGTTAAAAATTAGTGGAATCCAAAAGGCTTTTAGTAATGAAATAAACTCTTCTTGTCCGAGCGACGTTCAGGTAAAATTGTTAAGTGGTTAACCCATTAAAGCTTACTGGTACCGTACGGTACTGGAATAGCTGTCATCCATTTTGTTGCTCCTACACCAGTATATTTTAAGGGAAATATTCTCTTTATCTGATGACAGAAACTCTGTAATAAAAGGAGACTAAAGTTGCTACTTTGAAAATTTGGTATGACATGCAATTTTTACATTTTAAAGAGAAAAATAATTCCGCTTTAACGGGTTAAGGAAAATTACAGCAAAATTTTTTGCTAAGCTACTTTTATTTTTAGATTGCAATTGGGTTGTTTCTTCCTTTCAATTGGACTCAAATTGTGGACTTATATTACAACATTTAGCAATGCTGAGTAATGGACAAAGTTATTTCATGTCAATTCAACGATTCAACCAGACCTTGTAAACCAAACCAACAGGGATTTTGGAGTAACTTTGTGTACACACTACCTCGATATTGAGCCAGTGTAATTCTATATTCTTTTCTAGACTTCATAGTTTGAGATATGGGAGGTCAAAATTTTGGATTTTTTTAACATTATCGCATTTCTGAGTCTATATTTAGACTGTAGTTCCATATTCAAAAAATTGTTTCTAAGGACCTAAAGTTTGTATGGGCTTGGAAATGTTACTGTAAGTTAGTAAAAATATGCAGATTTTAATAAAAAAATATGAAAAATAATTATTTGTAATTTTTAAAGACAGAAAAATTAAACCAAAATTTAAAGTTATGTTTATTTTTCTAAATTCATGTTACGAGAAGTGTGCACCACAAAAATGCAAATGAAAATTCCAATTTATTTTTTATTTTAAATAACGTGTGTGATTTTTCTGAATCACACACGTAACAACGACTTTACTATTTTAAAAAAAAAAATTGTTATTACTTTAGACTAAATGTGTCACTACAAAAATTATTCTGAATGTGTCCTGTAATAACGATAAAAAAAAAAGTAAAACATTATCTAAATAATTTCACTTCCAAATTTGTCTCAATTTGAAAAAAACCCTCTCTAAAAGTCACACACGTAACAGTGTAATCGCCCTTAAGAGTATAGGTGTAGATTCCCAAAATCTGGAAGGAGCCAGCGGCTACTAAATCCAAAAAATCCAGTGGCCACATTGTGAAACAAACGCATAAAAGCAATAGCGTTTATATGGGAAAATAAACTCATTAATTCAAAGTGAAAAATAAATTATTTAATATATACACATGTACAACAAAACACAGACTAATTACATCAAATGTGTATATTTAATTTTATCATAAAATTCTTTATATTTGAATATTAAGTAAAATACATTATTTTTCACAGTACTAATTTTGCAATTTCACATTATTCAAAACATGGTCAAAGTTCCATAAAAATCAGTCTATCATCACTAAAAATGCTAAAAAAATTCCAAAAAACAGTCACCATTACAAATACGTTTTCATCCCAGCTGGAGCATCATCAGTTGTAGTTTCAGGCATCCTTCCCTTCACTATTTATTTTACTGGGAAATGACGAATTCCATCTAATCTCATTCCTGTCCCCCTTTTTTCATCTAACATCTTTAGGTTTAATACTAATCTTAAACTATATACATTCGGAAGATAAAGTTGGGCAAGATACAGTTTAAAAAAAAATTGCATACGCTTAGTAAATGTGGTAGTGGGGAATACTAGGAAAATATTATTTCTTGTTTTCATTTTGTTATACAAGAGCACATATAAAAAGAATGTTAATATGCGAGATTATTTTGCATTAAAAATAAAAACACACTTCAAAAATTTGTTTTATATAAGAAAAATTTTCTTTAAAGGATTTATTAAGGATTTTTTGGAGAAATAATTTAAATTTTAGTGATCGATTGCCGATTTTCACGTTTTATTAACGAAATTCGCGATTTTTTTCGCGATCATTCGACAAAATTGGTGTTTTTTTTTCCATGCTTGTATGACGAAATTCACGCTTTTTTCTGTGATTGACGAAACTTGTTATTTTTTACACGACCGATTAACGAATTTTGCTCATTTTTTTCCCGTGACCGATTCGTAAAATTAGTGTGTTTTTTTTCAACAACAGCTTGATGAGATTCACGGTTTTAATCCACAAGAAATTGACGAAATTCACGGTTTTATTTAGTGATCATTTGACAAAATTCCAGAAATTTTTTTTACTGCAATCGATTGATGAGATTTTCGTTTCTATCGCGAGATATTGACAAAATTCGCAGTTTTAATTCGCGACCGATTTACGAAATTTGCAGTTTTATTTCATGAACGATTGATGAAATTGGTGGTTTTATTTGACGATCGATCGACAAAATGTGCGGGATTCTTCTGTGACCGTTTTCACAAAGTTCACGGCCGATTGAGGAAATTCCAGATTTCTTTTCATGACCAATTAACGAATTGATTTTACAGAAATCTTCTAAAAAATATAATAAAATAATAATTTGAGGAATTCCGCTAAATCTTGGTAGAATCACATGCCGATATCTAGTGTCTACCTGTAAGAACATATCAGAATAATCCCAGAGCTACAAAATTATTCTTTTCTCGGTATGAATTTTTCTGCGTCGCAGGCTAATTGCGGTATGCCGCTGAGTTATTTTTCTGTCTGTTTTATATTTAAAAAACAGGCAATTTTTGAATCCGTGGAAATGTGGCATCCATGTTTTATCATATTTTTTAATTATAGACAGTAGAAAAATAAAAGCGGTAAATATCGCAGAATTATGAAGGAGAATCCGCAGATTTGATAAAAAAAAATATTAAACACACACACACACACACACTGAAAATCTGCCGTTCGACGAAAAATGACACCCCTGTAAAACACTTGGCGACTTATAGATCAAAAAGTAGCGGCCAAAACAAAAAATTTAGTCGCCAGGTAGCGACTGGCGACCGTGAATCTGCACCTATATTTAAGAGCCTACGCTAGTCACGTGAAGAAACGCTTCAGCTAATGTTAAGTCTATGGGAAGGTTATCGCGCGATTTCTCGCTCGCATTTTAATATTTTTAAATGATGTTTTTTGCATAGGATAAGCTGAGGTCGATCTCTAACGTTTAGTTTTTACTTTTTCGATTTTGGTTACAGTTTTTTTATATAAGGGTAATTTCACTTTCAGAACCGGTTCCAAAATTGAAAATGTCCGCTTATAAAAAAACCGTAACCAAAATCAAAAAAGTAAAAACTAACAGCGTTAGAGATCGACCTCAGCTATCCTATGCAAAAAGAATCATTTTAAAATATTAAAATGCAAGCGAGAAATCACGCGATAACCTTCCCATAGACTTAACATTAGCTGAAGCGTTTCTTCGCGTGACTAGCGTAGGCTCTTAAGACCCTACACCAGTCATGCGAAAAAACGCAAGCTAATGTTAAGTCTATGGGAAGGTTCTAGCGCAATTTCTCGCTCGCATTTTAATATTTTTAAATGCATTTTTTTGCATAGGATAGCTGAGTAGAGATCTGCACAGGCCGGGCCAAGGCCCGAAGCCTGTACTCGGCCCGGCCCGCGGGCCTATTTTTGTTCACGGCACTCGGGCCGGGCCATATTTTTTTCTGAATACTCGGGCCGGGCTGAGTGATTACTCTTTACGGGCCGGGCCTTACTTTTTTCTTGAAGTATAAGGCCGTGCCTTAAATTATTTTTTCCGTACAGAGCCGGGACTGGTTTCATTTTTCCTAGTCTTCACGCCTCAAAATTTTTAGTCCTGGTTTTTTGATCCGTATGAAAGTCATTATCTCGACGTGCCTGGTCCTTTCGAAGGTCAGTAAAATAAGATCTGGCATAAAAATCATTGCAAAACATGCATACATTTTTAAATTGCCATTATTTTATAATTAAACATTAAAATTTATTCTTTTTAAAGAATAGTAGATTTATGCACTTATTAAAATATGGCTAAATTAAAATATAGTAAAACGTGTGAAAAAGAACCTGCTTATGACGGAATCCTGTCTTAAATTGAAAAATGTGTTGATCCATTAAAAATGAATACAGTCAACTCCCTCTAATCCGCAACTCTATAATCCGCAAACGCCTATAATCCGCACACTGTTTCATATGTAAACAATGAAAACTTGGTTACAATTAACTATGCAAGAGAAATTCCGGAATTGCAGCAATTTGATTGATTATTAGTAGACAGTCTCCTACCCGCCTAAATTTTTTTATTTCAATGAAGTAAAACTTTATTTTTCACATTGAAAAAAAAAAAAATCACGAGACTTTTTTCTTGCCTATTACATGTTGTAACAATAAAAAAGCGTGATTTCACCCAGTAAATTTTCACAGAATGGTTTGAAAGTCATTTTGTAAATGAAGCCTATATGCATTGTAGTACAAAGGTCTGTTTACCTGTAAACTGTCAAATATTATTGCTCTTTGACAATTGTGCTAGACATCCAAAATTATTACAAAAAAGGGCAATGTATCTACATTACTTTTACCCCTGAATACAAATTCTCTTATTCAGCCAATGGATCAGGGAATTATCCGTAGCATGAAATGCCAATACAAAATAGAATTTATGCACAAAATTATAACCTCTGATTTATCGGCTAATATGGAGGAGTATAGAAGGCAATTTACAATTAAGGGCTGTATATTTCTCGAGTGATGAATGAGTACCTGTATACAAAAACACTTTAGTAGGTGCAAAGCAAAATTTGTGGCCAGTATCTTTAGTTATAGACAGTAATGGTGATGATGTTGACCTAGTTGACTTCAGTTTGGTTAGTGCTAAACAGAAATCTACAGAAAAATTCACTAATACAAAACTAAAACTAAAAAATTCACTAACTGTTGTGCCGGATTTCTTGAATGGAGAAAATATAATTGGATGGATATCCTCCCAAGATGAAGCTGCAATAAAGAGAGTTTCACAAATGACATTATGAGTACTACTATGTTAAACTTTACTGAAAATAGGATAATTCTGACACAGAGTCTGATGATGAAGGTGAAAAAGTAACTCTTGAGCAGGTCTTGGATATGGGTTATAAATATCTGGATTTTCTTCAGAAAAGAGTTTTGTCTCATAACAAGAAATAATGACTATACATAGACTCCAAGAAAAAATACTAGACCAAAAGTCAAAAGTTCTCAAACAAATGATTTATTACTATGTTTGAAAATTGTAAAAATAAGCAAAAGAAATTGTAAAATAAAGACATTTTTCCTTAAACATAATGGGATTTTTAATTAAATAATCCAATGTTTTATAATATCTTTCCTTTTTATCAACTAATTTATGCATTAATAATTAATTTACTGTAAAATTACAGGAGAAAAAAAATGTAAACAAAGCAATGACCTATAATCCGCAAAATTCTATAATCTGCACAACCTTTGGTCCCAAGCTGTGCGGATTAGAGGGAGTTGACTGTATACTAATACGTAAGAAAAGAATATATAATACATTTACACCTGATAAGAAGGCAAATTGTCTATAACTCATTTTTTTCTTCCCTATGCAATTCCATTTTAGAAGATTTTACTGCATAGCATTTTTCTGATTTTTAACACTTCAATAAATGGAATATGGATTAACAATATTGATGATAACTTAAACACATACATACAACAAATAGAGATTTATTAAAAAAATAAACATTCCAGCTTGCGGCACCTCGATAAAAATGAAGATTATATACATGAAAAAAAAAAAGGCTAAGAAGATAGAAATTTTTGGTTAGATCTCCTCCTACGAGGCAAATTTTTAACCAAATCGACGTAAAAATTATGTTTTGTAGAAATTTACTCGGGCCGGGTTAGGGCCGAGATTTTAACTTTTTTTCGGGCCGGGCCGGGGCCGAACTTTTAACTTTTAAATCGGGCCGGCCGGGCCAATATTTTTTTTGTTTGGGCCGGGCCGAACTTTTAATTTTTGTATCGGGCCGGGCCAATTTTTTTTTTTGTATGGGTCGGGCCGGGCTCGGGCCTGGAAATTTTGGCCCGTGCAGACCTCTATAGCTGAGGTCAATCTCCAACATTGTTAGTTTTTACTTTTTCGATTTTGGTTCCAGTTATTTTATATAAGAGTACTTATACTTTCAGAACCAGTTCCAAAATTGAAAATGCCCGCTTATAAAGAAACTGCAACAAAAATTGAAAAAGTAAAAACTAACAACGTTGGAGATTGACGCCAGCTATCCTATGCACAAAAGTAATTAAAAAATATTAAAATACGAGCGAGAAATTGCGCTAGAACCTTCACGTAGACTTAACATTAGCTTGAGCGTTTATTCCCATGACTAGTGTAGGCTCTTAACATATGAATTGAAACATTGTTGAAAACACAATTAAAAATGCATTTAGTTGGTGCTACCAATGGGCATAAATCATTTAAATACTATGAAAAAAATGTCTTGGGAACACAACTTAAAACTCATTGTACCTATAATATTGTACAGCATGGATAAATTCATTTAAAAAAAACACTAAGTGAAAGGAAGATAGTTTATATAAATCAACAATCATCATTTAAAGTATGTTTGACGTGAAAAATACTGTATCTCTCAGACGTAAACATGTTTTCTGCTGTGTATCTGATTTGCTGAATGCATCACCTGACCGTACAACGAACCAATGCCATACATCTCTGAAAACAGCTACATCAGCCGATAGATGATGCTGTGTTTAAAAAATGATCTGGCTCTGAATTTTCATTTGCTGAATAAACCACTCAGAATCGTTGCTCTGTAAACTACGGTTCTTGCCAAATGGTAAGCTAGAAATTCAGCCTTATTTTCGTGCTATGTAAGAGAAATATATATATAGATGGTTACTCAACCCGATGCAGGATTCTATTTTAAGTATTTTTATTCCATTTAAGGACATTTTTAAAACTAAGAAAAGACTATGATTTTGGATAAAGAAACAGTTTGTAGAAACAGAAAATACAATTAAATTATTAAATATTTTAATAATTAAATTTGTTATATCATAAATTATGGTGCAAAAACATCAATTGTTCTACATTTTCAAAAGATAAGTGCTTGGTCAATACCAAATACAATCTTATGACCTTATTACTCTTACTGGATATTTGCACAAATTTTCTTTAAAAAAAGGTGCACAATTTTGAATATCGGTTAATTAAAAAGATTTTGTAAAAAATAACAAAAGAACAATTTCCCTCAAAGAAAACTTTGCATGCCCCCCCCCCCCTCCCATTGTACCTATAATATTGTACAGTATGGCCTAAATTCATTAAAAAAAACACTACATGAAAGGAAGATACTATAGTTTATATAATCAAAAATCATCATTTAAAGTATGTTTGACATGAAAAATACAGTATCTCTCAGACGTAAACAGGTTTTCTGCTGTGTATCTGATTTGCTGAATGCATCACCTGACCGTATAACGAACCAATGATGCATCTCTGAAAACAGCTACATCAGCTAACAGATGATGTGTTTAAAAAATGATCTGGCTCAGTATTTTCATTCGCTGAATGAACCACTCAGAATCGTTGCTCTGTAAACTACTGTTCTTGCCAAATGGCAAGCTAGAAATTCAGCCTTATTTTCGTGCCATGTAAGAGAAATATATATATAGATGTATATTTAATTGGAATGTTTGAAGTTTGGATAAGTTTTTAGTATTTACGGTCTAAGGCAAAACAATTGTGTTGGCCATGTTCATCTAATACAGAAAAATGTACGTAAATATTGTATATATATTTTTTCATTTATTTTATTTTTTGTTAAATTTCTGTAGTAAAAGTGACTTTGGATCTAATGCAAGTTAAAACAAAACAAAAGTGATTTTAGGGAAATTATTATTTTTTCTCAATTTAGGGTGTCTATTCCAGATCAACAACAAATTTCTCTGACAATTTCAAGGTTTTCCATACCAATAAAAAAAATTTGAGGTATCGAGATTTTGTGATGTTACACACAAAAAATCTTAAAAGTTGTAAATTTGAGAATGGAACTTTCATGACTGATTCTGAGGCAAATTACTGATTTGTTACATAATTTTTTTGCAAAATTTACAAATTGTTGAACATTTTACATACTAAACATTTTGCAGATACACTTTTAGCATCTGGTTCTATCCATTTTGTCTAATCAGGATAAAATTCTTTATCACATCAGTCACAGTTAAATACATTGACATATTTTAATACAAATAATAAATATTCAATAAATTAAGCTAACAGATGTTCAGTTCCCCAATCCGACAACATTCAGTAGAAAGTTTCTGTGAAGTTGGAACTGAAAATCTCTGAGTTATGAAGAAGAAGAACTGAAAGGGGGTAGACAAAATGATTTGCACAAAAGGTGAAATACTCTTTTTACAATACTTATGATGAGCATATTTTAATGGTACTGCAATTTCAAATCCTTACTTTTATAAGAAACATTTTCCTATTTTTTTCTTGGAAGTTAAAAATTTTTTTAACTTTTTTTTCAGAATTTTTAAATTTTCCTGACTTTTTCAGGTTACCCAGGTGTGTAGACATCCTGTCAATTCTCCGGATTTCTGGTTAGCACGATAATTGGAGTTTCACTACAAGGGGTCTCTGTTCAGACTTTTCTCTCAGGATCCTGTTTTTGTGAAATTGTGAACAGTTTTTTAATATTTGTCAAAATCTAGTCATAATTTTGTAAATTTTAAATTATCGTTATCAGGCATAAGATTGCAGAAAAAAAAAGGGGGGGGGGGGGGGGAAGTGTGTGAAACAGAAAAATTATTTAAAATAATGCGCAAACAAGACAATTAAGAAAGCTATTTTATGCACGAGAAAATTATCCCCCCCCCCTTTTTTTTAAACGCTACTTTAGCTGGCGAATTTTACTATTTACTAGGATGATGAAAAAGATGTCTATAAAAAATATATATATGCAAGAATAATATGAAGGGACTTTATTTTAGGTTATAGATTTTAATTAAATAAATTCTGACATTCCTACTGTGGATGCAGAAAGATCGGACACTATAAGCCTCGTTGCAACTTTTGTGGGCAAAAAAATCATTAATGATTTTTTAAATTATTATGGAGAAAAAAAAATTGCATATTTCATGACCGATTAAAGAAATTTATGACAACTGATTGCTGAATCACAATTTTTCACGCGACCTCTTGATGAAATTTGCATTTTACCCACCGGTTGTTTAATGAAATTTGTAATTTTCTTTCTGCAAGCATTTCATGAAATTCGTATTTTTTTTTTCACGACCGTTTCATGAAATTCGTAATTTTATTTCTCGCGTGACTGACGCAATTTGCAATCTTTTTCTGCAATTGATTGACGAAATTCTCTATTTTTTATGTTACGTGACGGATTGATGAAATTCGTGATTTTTTTTAGTAGATTTCTTGACGAAATTCGCGCTTTTTTTTTTTTGTGATTGTTTGCCGATCGATGAAATTCATTTTTTTGAAAGCTAATATCTTGACAAATTTCGCGGTTTTTGTCTGCGATCTTTTGACGAAATTCGCGATTTTATCCGCGATTGTTCGGCGAAATTCTCGATCATCTGACAAAAGTCGCGATGTTTTTCTCGAACAAAAAAAAAAATATTCGCGATTTTTTTCTGAAATTGTTTGACAAAATTTGATTTTTTCGCGACCGATTGATGATATACGCGATTTTTTTTTACAAGATTTCTTGAAATTTTCCGCGATTTCTCGGCGAAATTCACAATTTTATTTTACAGCGACCATTTGACGAAAGTCACGATGTTTTTCTCGAGCAATTGAAAAAAAAAATGTTTTTTTTTTTCTTTTATTTTAATTGCTAAACGAAATTTCGATTTACTCTGGAATCGTTTGACGATCCCCCCCCCCCCCCCCTTTCGTGAATTGATTTTGCGGAATTCGGTGAAAAATTAATAATTCGCGGACGAACACATGCTCATATATTGTTTTCCCCTCTAAGAACATCTCTTGAATAATCCCCGAGCTATAAATTTAATAAACGAGACCCCAAATTCTCTTGACACGAATTTTTCTGTGCCGCCTCCCATGACTTCATTCGCGGCGCAATTTGTGAAAGATCGGAAAATTGGGAGACTTGCCGAATCTAATTTTACGATTCTATTTTGATTTAACCAAAGAAAAAAAAAATGAAAGTCATGCACCCCCCCCCCTCCTCCCCACCATAAAAAAACTCTTAGGATTAATGGCAAAAAAGCAGAAAATATAAAAACTGGAAACGACAAAAAATCGGATCTCATGCCTGCGGTATATTCAGGTTCTTTATTTTTTAACAAGATCATATCTGTATAAAAGAGCTAGGTAATAAATAGGTTTTTTGGCGATTTCAGATGTTTTGTGACAGGTCTATTTTTATGGCAAAGAATTTTGTGAAAGGTCCTGTTTTAAGGTGAAAAAAATTATGAAGGGCCATGTCCTGTTGAAAATTTTTATGAAGGGTTCTTTAAAGGATCCAATTTTTTCCCGAAACACATTCCTTAAATACTTAAAATCAGAGTAATTGTACACATTGCATAACATCCCCGTGAAAAAATATATTATCTTAAAATACGTTTTCCAGTTTTCGTTATCGCTAGAAACAAAGCAGAAATCGAATATAAAAATCTCCGATAGCAGAGTAAGTAGAAAACTGAGTAATCGGAAAATCAACATAATAGAAATAAACGAGAGAAACCAGTGTTTCAAAAATCAAAATTAATTACAAACGGAAGAAATTCGAGTACATCAAAAGAGTTTGAAGGCTGGGTAAAGACATCATGCATGTTTTCATTCACGTTTCTCAAACGTAACTTGCTTTCGTACGATAAAGATAAATAAACAGCAGGTGCTCATACGCCACTTTACCTTGAAAACCGATAAGCTCTGACGCAAAGGAATAAGAACGAAAACAAAATTCTAAACGTAATAGAAACTAAATCGCTGCGGAATAACTGCTAAAATATAATCAGGTGGACAAATCAAAGTAGCGCGATAACAAAGATATTAAAATCTAACGTTTTAACTACCAGACTATTTCAAAAAGATAAAATAGTTTAAAAATCGTAGCAAATTACTTAACTACAAATCTATACTAATAAAAGATGGTTGTTGGCTATGGCTAGTGAAATTTATCGTACGTAGAAAACTGAGAATTTACATAAGGATAAACAAAGGCAGATTCGAATGCACCCTAGACTCAGATTTTTATTTTTGGATAATTAGTCAAGATATTAATTAAAAACTTTAACAAACGAGCTGTAATTTCGGTAGTTCGCCTGTGTTAAGATGGCTTCGGCACATGTCGGGGGGAATCCTTGGTTTTAAAAAGAAAGGAAAAAGGGTTTCGTTTTCTGCATTTTGAAATCGTCATCACCTGGCTCCCTATGAAATCACAAGGGGGGGGGGGGGGGAGCACGACACTCACCCGGTTGTAACTTTTTCCCTTTAAAAATATTAATACTTACTATTGAATATATATATATATATATATATATATATATATATATATATATATATATATATATATTTTTTTTTTTTTTTTTTTTTTTTTTTTTTTTTTCCCAGAAGGTCTATTTCATATTTGTTTTTTTCTCCAATGTTAAACCACCATGCTCGTTCCCCGGGCGGAAGAAAAATACATTCACGGTACCTTTCTGGTTGTAGGGATGTGCTATAGGGCATCATTTGCATGGCAAAAAATTGAATAAAGCACGAATAATTAAAAAAATGTCATGCTTAATTCAGAAAGCGTAATTTTCACCTTCGAAGAACGCAAGAGAAGCATATTTTGTATTAAATACATTGAATAGTATATAGGGTTTAATCTAGAGCTAGCCAAATAGCCAAAAAGCTAACTGAAAGCACCTTTTGCCCCAAAAGCATTTAGTGGATTAGCCAAATAGCAACAGCCAAAAAAATATATATCATTTCCATTTTGTTGTTCCTGCCTTTCGTAAACCTGCAGCTGCCACGTGAAAAAAAAAAAAATCTCAAACGGCCTCTGTCCCGGCAACTCTCTTCAAAATTTAACTTGTCCTCTCTGTGCAAGCATCTTACAAATAGTATGACGTCATTTGCATTAAACAAGTATTGAGGAAATTAAAAGAGTTTGTTTATTTTTTGTTGATGATCCCAACTTAGGAAATGAATCCAAAACTGATCATGAATGGAAGTTGTTCAGGGAGGTTCTGGCTACAAGGGGTAAAGAAATTAAACCAGCTGATTGTGTTCTTTTTCCATAAAAATGGCATTACTGACATGTTTCCCAATGTGACTTCTTTGTATGAATTTGTAGCAACAATTCTGTTGTCTACAGCAGATTATGAAAGGGGATTGAGTCTCGTGAATATAACAAAAACTGACTTGAGAAATAGACTGACAATCAAAAATTTAAGTAACTTAATGGTGATTAATTTGGAAGGGGAAGTTTGAAAAGAATTTCCACTTAAAGCATTTGACGTGTGATGTATGGCCAAATCTCGAGAGGGTAAATTTTACAGAGTGGTGTACTGTTTGTATATTGTATAATTACAAATAATACTCATTTATATAGAAATTTTACATAAATAAAAGTTTTTTTTCTTGGCTAAAGCTATTTTTATTTGGCTAATAGTTATTCGCTGCAATTAGCCAAAAAGCTACAAATCTTTTTTTCCTAGATTAAACTCTAGTATATGTTATTTCTAAAAGGAGAACCCACTTTTGCAAAAAGGGAGCCAGTTTTTTGGAAGTGTCTGGGACGAATGATTTCAAAAGTATAGCGGCATCACTGTAACGACACCTTGATTTTAAAAACTAGTCTGATGTGTCAATCCCAAAACTTTCTTCTATCTCACACAGGTTTCGCATACACTAAAAAGAATCAGCACCAATTTATATCAAAGTCTAACTGAAACTCAAGTTTTATTGAATTCCGTGCAATATTTCTTGATATGACTATTGCTAAAATCGTGTAAATCCTGCAAAATGCTGCATAGCAGAGCAACCTGCTGGGCGATTTTTACCAAAAACTAACCAGCACCAATTTATATCAGAGACTAACTCAATATAAAGTTTTATTAAATTCCGAGCATTAGTTATTGAGATAGAGCTATTGCGGAAATCGCGAAAAATGCTGTATAGCAGCGCCACCTGCTGGGCGATTTTTACCAAAAACTAATCAGCACCAATTGATATCAGGGACTAACTGAATATAAAGTCTTATTAAATTCCGAGCATTAGTTCTTGAGGTAGAGCGTCCACAAAATTTTTGTCACATACAGACAGACATTTTCTGAAAATAGTCAAATCGTGTTCAGGACCTTCTAAAACATATAAATCCGTTGAAAACCGGAAGTCGAAAATTTTTATGAATCCAATACTTTCTTCTTGTAAAGATAGAAGAAAGTAAAAATATATTAATATTTACTAATAATAATAAAAAAAAAAAAAAAATCTGGAGGTTATTTATCACAATCGCCGCGATCTTTTATTACTCAGCCTTCAAAGATTTTCACATTTTTTAGAGCACCACGGTTTTTCATTCGCAGATTTTCGCAGGGGGAGACTTGAAATATATATATTTTTCAATGTGCGAATAAAAAAAGATAGAGATTAAGCAAACGGATTTTACTTTATTTATTTATTAGTTAGGGGGGGGGAGGCGTATTAAAAATGTCATAATTTAATATTTCCACAGGTAATTGACATATTTCGATTTTTTACTTTCTTCTATCTTTACAAGAAGAAAGTATTGGATTCATGAAAATTTTCGACTTCCGGTTTTCGACGGATTTATACATTTTAGAAGGTCCTGAACACGATTTGACTATTTTCAGAAAATGTCTGTATGTGACAAAAATTTTGTGGGCGCTCTATCTCAAGAACTAATGCTCGGAATTTAATAAAACTTTAGATTCAGTTAGTCCCTGATATAAATTGGTGCTGATTAGTTTTTGGTAAAAATCGCCCGGCAGGTGGCGCTGCTATACAGCATTTTTCGCAATAGCTCTATCTTAAGAACTAATGCTAGGAATTTAATAAAACGTTAGACTCAGTTAGTCCCTGATATTAATTGGTGCTGATTAGTTTTTGGTAAAAATCGCCCTGCAGGTGGCGCTGCTATGCAGCATTTTTCGCGATTTCCGCAATAGCTCTATCTCAAGAAATAATGCTCGGAATTTAATAAAACTTTATATTCAGTTAGTCTCTGATATAAATGGGTGCTGATTAGTTTTTGGTAAAAATCGTCTAGCAGGTGGCGCTGCTATGCAGCATTTTTCGCGATTTCCACAATAGCTCTATCTCAAGAACTAATGCTCGGAATTTAATAAAACTTTATAAGCAGTTAGTCTGATATAAATTGGTGTTGATTAGTTTTTGGTAAAAATCGTCCAGCAGGTGCCGCTGCTATGCAGCATTTTGCAGGATTTACACGATTTTAGCAATAGTCATATCTCAAGAAATATTGCACGGAATTCAATAAAACTTGAGTTTCAGTTAGACCTTGATATAAATTGGTTCTGATTCTTTTTAGAGTATGCGAAACCTGTGTGAGATAGAAGAAAGTTTTGGGATTGACACATCCGACTAGTTTATTATTTGAAGAGAGAAAAGGAATAAGATGGGGTTGCATGTGTTTAAAAAAAAAAACTATCATTTAGGTTTTCCTCAGGAACTTTTGGTCAGAATTGAAAGAGTAATATCAATGTCATTAATTAAATTGGCAATTACTATAATGTAATTACCAATCTACGGATGGTAATTACCATCCGTAGATGTTACTTACGGATGTTCCATAGTTCTTTAGGAAATATTTTCGTTTAAAAATACCCAGTGGCAGAAAGTTCTGTATCTGTCTGCGACAAGCTTTTAAAATTTCATAATCTGTCTGCAAACTTTTACGTGTAATTTTAATGAATGAATAATACTAATACACTAAACTAGGAATTTTTCATCATTTTATTTAAAATAGGGTACGCTTGATGCATTCTCATTAATTTTGCTTATAACTTTTGATGTTACATATCATTTCATTATTTCACTTCTTGTGGGATTTCTAAAATGGGAAGGATAAGTTTAGAGGGGAGGGGGAGAGAAATTTCCCTCCCCTAATGCAGCTACAGAAATTCTTTCTGGAGAAAAATGTCTTTATCCTGCATCAGCTGCAGATCGGTTAACACTGTTTTCAGTTCGAGCTGAGTTTAGATTCCTGCAGGTTGGATTCTGGTTAATCCAATTTTTAAAAAGTTGGTTCTGTATATTGTTTCAGATTTAAAACTTTATACATTAAACATAGATATTTGTCTGTGTGTGATGTTTTCTGAAGAGACCGCTAAGGGCAGAGCTGCAAGATTTGGCAGGAAGAGTCTGAAGTTATGCACCTCAACGCCCACTTTTGGACTAATTTTCTTAATATTTTATGGGTTTTTATTTTCTTTTTGCAGCGAATTTTCTACATTAGTAAAAGGAATCCGGAATTCCTCCTTCTATTTTTGAATTTTGTATGCAGTTTTTAGCATTCTCGTTTTGCGACGATCTTTAGACATTAGTAAAAGGAACTGGGTTTCAATATTTTAGCAGTCTTTTTATGCAGTAAATTTAGACGATACTCACGATTATTTTTTTCCAAAATCGTTTGATGAAAATCACTTTTTTTTGACGAAATTGCTGTGTTTTTACCGTGATCTTTTGACGAAATTCGCATGTTTTATCGCGATCTTTTGACGAAATTCCCTTGTTTTTACCGCGATCTTTTGACGAAATTCGCGTGTTTTTACCACGATCTTTTGACGGAATTCACGCGTTTTTATCGCGATCCTTTGCCGAAAATCGCGTGTTTTTAACGCGATCCTTTACCGAAAATCGCGTATTTTTACCGCGATCCTTTGCCGAAAATCGCGTGTTTTTACCGCGATCCTTTGCCGAAATTCGCGTGTTTTTACCGCGATCCTTTGCCGAAATTCGCGTGTTTTTACCGCGATCCTTTGTCGAAATTCACGTGTTTTTATTGCGATCTTTTGCGAAATTCACAATTTGCGAAGTTTTTTAAATTAATTTCATTAGTGCAGACAAAAATTGTCCGCAAGTGATTTTCTTTGTCTGCGACTACGTCGCCGTGTTTCTGCCACTGGGTAAAAATATATCAAACAAATTCGAGGTTAATTTTAAAAACAGACCGGAGCGGGCGCGACACGCCCGGTTGTAAATTGCCGAAGGCAGTGGGAACCCCTATTCTAGGTTTGGTCGGAAGGATCTTCGTCTAAAAACAAATCTCATTTGGGGGTGTGGGGGGATAGGAGAAAAGCATTTCAGTCATATTTTAATCTATTAAAATCTAATAGTTAGCGCTAAAATAGTACAGTATTCACAACATATTGTTACAGGATTTATAAATTCTACTACAAAATTACCAGCCAACTATTTTACGCAGTGATGATATGGTGGCCAGCAGTCAACTTTAATAGTCATGTATCACGTACACCTAGATTTTTAAAGTAAATTTTGAAAAAAGAACCACCCACTTTTGTGTTGTTGTTGTTGGAATGGCAGCAATCGTGAACAACTTTACATTTGTGAAAAATCTAATCATAATTTTGTGAATAAGAAATTATACTCATATCCAGGTTGTTTTTTTTCCTCCCCAGAAGATGTATGTATGTAAGTAAAATAAACACATTTTCTTTATATATGTAGAAGTCACAGTCAGGTTTTACTTTTATATGATTAAATTTCTGAAAGGTTCAATTTAGAGAGGGAAAAGTTTTGTGAAATTTATTTTTAAGGCATAGAATTTTGTGAAGGATCCTGTTTTAAAAAGGTGAAAAGTTTTGTGAAGGGTCCTTTAAGGAACCCAATTTCTTTCTGAACAGATCCCTGAATTTGATTATTTAAGGAGTTCTAAGAAGTTTTTAAGCAGTATGTACGCATCCTGGAAGAATATAAATGACAATATGAAGAATTTGAAAGTAAACTATATCGCTCAAAGTCCGACGAAATCACTCTATACAGAAGAAAATCAAGATAAATTGAAAGAACTTGCGAACAGTACTACAAATTTAATGACGCAAATGATTATAACGCCAAATTGGGAAAGAGCTTGAGAAATCTTGAAAGATTTATCAACGAGGAAGATTTCCGTGTTGACCATATCAGAACTGTGAATTTTGAGCAAGATAACATAAGCATTTATCTTTCGAAAAAGAAATGCTATTTTAATTTCTATTAGCAAACTCGGCCGGCGTTACCCGACCCGGTCGAACCTGCCGAGGAAAATTAACCCGGGAATATTAAAATAACCTCCAGAATTTTTTTTTTTAAATAGCAAATGCATATATATATATATATATATATATATATATATATACACCTTTTTTTTTTTTAAATGAAAGATACCGTTGAGCGCGGAAAATACCTTCTAACTGTGATTTTTTTTTTTTTTCATCTGGGGTACGGGGATAGAAATTTAAAACTGCGGAAAAAAACAGAAAATATGAACCCCCCCCCCCCTTTAAAAAATATTTTTGAAGTAGTAAATATTAATAATTTTTGAAATACTAGGGGGGCGCCAATCCCCGTCAAAATTTTCGTTTATTTTGCGACAGTATGAAAGTAACAGCAATCAGAAATTTTCAATCCCGTCATTAAACAAACTCATAGAGTGATGAAATATTTAAATTTTTAATAAAACTAACAAGATTATGTATTTATTTTAATTTTTAATCTTTGTTCTTTTCTGTTTACTTCGTATAATTTATAATGGCATGAAGAATATGAATATTTTAAGATATTATTTTCTGAAACAGTGGATATATTTTTTTAAATATAGAATGTAATGTGTTCAACAATTTTATTTAATTGAATTGAATATTTACTATATGAGGTTAATATTTACCCCAGTGGCAGAACTATCTTCAAGTGTCTGCAACGCTAATAATGTTTTCAAAAATAGTCTGCAATATATCATATAAATCTATTCTTGCTGCTGTTGTAGTTGTAGTGCTAATTAATTAAGGCATCAACATTTATCAGCCTTTCTGAGTAAAAACAAAATTCTGAAATTCACAGCAAACATTCTGAAAGGTTACAGCAGAGGCGGGAGGGGAGAAAATCCCCTCTCGGCAATAATTATTCTTGTTGCAGGTCGGATTAACTCTGCTTTTGATTCGAGTCGTTTTCAGGCTGAGTGTAGATTCTTGCAAATTGGGTTCAAGTTAACCCGATTTTTCAAAAGTTAGTTCAGTATATTGCTTCAGATTAAAAACTATACCTATATTAACAAGCATAGAACTTTGTGTGTCTGCTGTTTTCTAAAGGAATGCTGCATTTTTTCCAGGACTATTTCACAAAATTCACGTTTTTTTTCGTGAACCTTTGACGAAATTAGCGTTACTTTTTCCCCCCGTGATCCTTTGGCGAAATCAATGGGTTTTTTTTCGTGGCCCTTCGACGAAATTCACACCTTTTTCCGTGATCCTTTGACGAAATTAGCAGTTTTTTCCATGATTGGCATTTTTTCTGAAAATTGGCATTTTTTCTGCGGCCATTTGACGAAATTTGCGTTTTTTCTGTGGCTCTTTGATGAAATTCGCATTTTTTCCACGACCCTTCCGTTTTTTTTTTTTTTTTTTTTTTTTTTTTTTTAAACAGTCTTTTGACGAAAATCAAGTTTTTCCACGGCCCTTTGACGAAATTTGTGTTTTTATTGCAATCTGTCAACGATATTAGCCATTTTCCCAGATCTGTTGATGAATTTCGAGCTTTTTCTTTGACCTTTGCAGAGCTGCCAACTGCTACGATAGACGCGAAAAACTACGGAAAAGACGCGAATTTCGTCAAAAAATCGCTGAAAAGACACAAATTTTGTCAAATAATTGCTGAAGACGTGAAAATCGTCAAAAAATCGTGTAAAAAACGCGAAATTCGTCAAAAGATCGCTGAAAAAATGCAAAATTCGTCAAAGGATCGCTGAAAAACGCGAATTTCGTTAACGGATCGCTGAAAAGACAAGAATTTTGTCAAAAAATCGCTGAAAATAACGTGGATTTCGTCAAAGGATCGCGGAAAAGACGTGAAATTCGTTAAAAAATAGCTGAAAAGACACGAAATTCGTCAAAAGATCGTTGAAAAGACACAAATTTTGTCAAAAGATCGTTGAAAAGACACAAATTTCGTCAAATAATTGCTGAAAAGACGCAAATTTCGGCAAAAGATCGCTGAAAATACCTGAATTTCGTCAAAAAATACTGAAAAAACGCAAATTTCTGCAAAATTTACTGCATTGGGTTAAAAGATAGAAACCATATTACTGTTACTAATGAAGAAAATTTGCCACGAAACGTTTAAAAAATCTATTTAAAAAATCCAGAAACTCGCTTCAAGTACATAACTTCAGACATAACAGGTACCTTCCTGCAAAATCTTGTAGATCTGTGCACATTGCAGCAGTCACATCACAAAACAGTACACACAGAGATAAACATCTATATTTATTTATCATTATAGCTATAGTTTTTAATCTGAAATAATATATTGAACTAACTTTTGAAAAATGAGATTAACCTGACCTGCAATAAAAAACAATTGGCACAGACCCGACATGCCGACCTGATGCAGGACATTTTAGGACTTTCCACGTCTCCCAGTTTGCCGATGTCAAAAGAGGTACATTGTGGAACTCCATTCTTTACACGGCTTCCGTCAAAGCACTAGCGAAACACTTTAATAATACAGGAAGAAATCCAAAATGACGATTGTCAAAAGTATAAGTTTCTGACTAAGGGATCATCTCACGGAAAAACAAAAGTTCACTATCGGCAGAAAAAAAAAAAAAAAAATTTAACTTCCACGAAAAAACCATCATTCACATGTACCATGCATCTCTTCTACCACTGATAGCCATTTTAAATATGAGCGGTGTTTTGTGTGGAAGATTTTAAGGGAATCTCCCCCCCCCCACCCCCCC
This sequence comes from Maratus michaelseni, assembly GCA_963931845.1. NCBI lineage: Eukaryota > Metazoa > Arthropoda > Arachnida > Araneae > Salticidae > Maratus > Maratus michaelseni. The sequence goes on from OZ007591.1 coordinate 192,826,311, forward strand.
TAGAATCTTTCAGAAAAATCATTGTGAAGCTCGGAAATTTAGTTTAGGAGTGGACAGAGCATGAATTGAATGGAAAGAATTTCATTTAATCAATTCCACCCACAACAAAAAAAAATTAGCAAAAACAAGAGTCTCCTACTTTGTATGCTTATTCATTACACATACGTTCAGTTGATTAGTATTTGTTCGCTTAAAATTTGCTGCGCAAAAAACAACCAACCAACCTCCAGATTAATTTGAGTTTTGCAAAACTATTATTTTTCATTTTCAAAGGTTGGCAGGTCTGCCTTTGGTCAAAATTCGCGTTTTTTCCCAGAGACCCTTCGACGAAATTTGCCGTTTTTTCGAAATACTTCGACTAAATTTGCCGTTTTTTCGAGATCCTTCGACGAAATTTACCATTTTTTCGACATCCTTTGACGAACTTTTCAGTTTTTTGGCGATCCTTCAACGAAATTTTCCGTTTTTACGATATCCTTCGACGAAATTTGCCTTTTTTTCGCGATCCGACGACGAAATTAACAGTTTTTTCCACTATCCTTTGACGAAGTTGGAGTTTTCTCCGTAGCCCTTCGGCAAAATTCACATTTTTCCGCGATCCTTCAACGAAACTCGTGTTTTTTTGACGGCCTTTTGACTCAATTTGCGTTTTTTTTCGGGATCTGTCAACGAAATAAATAAGTCGTTTTTTGCGATCTTTAAATGAATTTCGTGTTTTTTCGGCGATTCTTCGACGAAATTCGCCGTTTTTTTAACGATCCTTCGACGAAGTTTGCCGTTTTTCGCGTAATTTACGCGCTATAGCGCGTCCGCGGTATCGCTGTATGTTTTTAGTCTGCAGGTGATCTAAAAAAATTGCGACGCCCGTCGCGTACATTCTGCCACAGGGGCTATGGATATGAAAAAATCATTTCTTTCCATTAAACATGTTTTAAAGATAAAAATATTTAATTTAAAGAATTTCACAAAAATAATATCGGGACTCAGATATTTTCGGAAGATCGCGATTTTGAATATGACAAAATATACAAATATTTACATTCCGATTTGAATTAAAATGCGATTAACCATTTTTAATATCATTAATAAAAAGGAAATGCGCTGTATTTTTGAATATTTATTTTATAAAAGTATATTTTTTAAGATGTGAAAAAGTAAGTAAGAAAAGATTTTCTTTTAGATATTTTGAACACTTTCCAACATAGTTGAAAAGTGTTTATGACTTCAGTTTGTCTGGCCGTCTGCCGTATGTCCATGCTCTAACTCCCGTAAATATGCTCGGATTGCTCTGCAATTTTTATATATTATTGTCGTTATCTATAGCATGTTCCCAATTTCAACGGAAGTGTGTAGCACTTATACTTTTTTTACAGGGACACTCAAAAGAATTCCGTTACATTACGGTCAATGGGGAAAAATCATTTGCGGTTCATTTTAATGATGTTACACAATTTCAAACACATTGTAATTGATATATATCACTAAGGTGCATTACAAGAAGCTTAATATGGAATAGGGTGTGTATAGCACTTATAGTTACTTTACAGGGACAGTCAAAAGAAATCCGTTACATTACGTCTATGGAGAAAAATCGTCTGCAGTTTATTTAAGTAATGTTTCACTATTTTAAACGCATTGAAATTTATATTAGGGATGCACCGAATAGTGATTTTGGCTGAATACCGAATATTCGGCCCACAAGTAAACCGAATACCGAATATTCGGCTAGCCGAATAGTAACAGTGAGGCCGAATACCGAATAGTAACTATTCGGCCGAATACCGAATATTCGGCTGGCCGAATATTTATTTATTTCAGAGTTTAAAAATGTTAAATTATAAAAGAATTTTACATAATAATATTTAACACAGATACTACCATTTTATAACTAGACCTTTTTACAAGAAATCTTTACATAAAAAAATATCTGTGGTTTGAGCTATAACTTAAAAAGAGGATAGCCTTAAAACTTTTTTAATTAATAAAGTTTTAAGCTTCGTAGCTTCTTCTGTGAATTAAAATAAATTTATAAAATGTTCTTACATTCTATAACAAATATTTTAAAATCAAAGACATTTTTTGAATGAATTAGAAACATTTTGCAGTGTGTATTTGTCAGGAAGGGACTAAAGTAAAACAATACAATGTATTAAAATGCTGGCAAATCAGCAAGAATAACTTTCCTGCTCCTTTTGATTTGGCAAGGAAGCTTTTAAATGAACCAGAGAGCAGGTGCCTGGCATGGGAGATCATATTCAGAGGTTGTAAACATACAGGGTGTTCATACATCTTGGAATAAACTTTGTGTAGATAATGTGGTCAAGGCAAACATTTTTTGAGCAAGAAACATTATCTCAATCCACTTATTCCATCAAAAATACAATACATTCAATCAAAAACACAGAGTGTGTCACCGCAAGCTGAAACTGAAGTTTTGTTTAAAACTATAGCAACAATGAAGATATTTTAGCGATATTTGCCTATCGTATTAATTTTGATTGTAGAAAATATGATGATACTATTGGAAGTGGCTGAATTTTGGCCAGTGACAGAGTATAAGTAGTAATTTCAGCTGCACTCAGAATAAAGGAATGTCTGGCTCAGTGTTGTTTAGAAATGAATGGGGTAAATTTTCAGCACTTATCGTGATTAACAGAAATCAAAGTAACTATCTTGAAAATATAGTTACAGTATCTTCAATATTATTAAAGTAACAAACGTAAATTCAAATTTAACCTGGAGTGTTCTGATTCTGGTTTCCTGGACAAAAATTATCTGTCTTGATGGTTATTATCACCTGAGAAAGTTTTTTCCATTTTGTTTAGAAACATGTTTGTAAAAAAGCAAGAAACAGAGTATTTACTAGACAATAATCAGGAACTTGCATTTATTTGTACATCATTAATTCCTATGAAGGTCATCATTAATGGTTAATTTTCTTAAGTGACACTTTTCAAACAGCGAATAAGTAATGTAAAAGCATTCTCTTTCATTGAAATACGATTTTATTTCTAATTTTCTTTTAATAACGTTATTAATTGACAGTTAAAAGTAGAAATTGTGAGTTTAAAAAAAAAGTTTTTTTAAATATTCGGCCAAACCGAATAGCTTGATATTCGGCCTAACCGAATATTCGGTAATATGGCCGAATACCGAATAGATACCGAATATTCGGTGCATTCCTAATTTATATATATCACTAAGGTGCATTACAAGAGGCTTACTACAGAATAGTGTGTGTATAGCAGTCATCGTTCATTTACAGAATTTTCTATTGTCTGTTAAAAACAGTGGCGCCGACTGTCGACGGCCTCTCAAAAACACTTTTCAAGTTGTTCAAAATTTAGTTATTTATTTATCCATATTTATTTCCGTACGAATGTAGTAGTATTTATATAGAGTCGTCTGGCAACATTATAAAAGTTAGCGTGTGATACTCAGGTGATAATCCGCGCGTGATACTCGGAAAATCCCCGAATCGTTAATTCTTTCTGCTTCATTCAATCATCTGCCACAAAACTCGAAGACTCGCATGCACAAAACTTCTGGCTGCGTTTCTTTTTATTACTAACTAGGGTAGGTCCCCAACTGCCAGATCAGGATTTTGTTGAGAGTGGTGTCGGTAAACTCTTACCATGGAGATCAAGGAAATGTATACAATTACCCGTCCGAATGCAACTGGTGAAGAGTTATAGGCTGATGTGTTTCTGTCGTATATTAATTTCTCCAGGTTGCTAGCTATGCAGGAAAGACACTGTGTGTGGTAGAAAAGACAGCTTACAGTAGTACAGTTATGTGACCTGTTGTTTCCAGTGTGAAGATGGTGAAGTTTCCATGTTCCCTCTAGTAAGGAACAGAAGATTGCGACCACATTTTCACAATCATATATAACTAATTTGACTGCACTCACTTGGAGTGTGCTTTAAAGAACATCAGGAACTAACTCCTCGCCTGATCCTATGGTATGAAAAGAGGGTATGGACAGGGCCTATGGGGGGCAGCTCCCGATGTGTTCAAACATATAGAATTTTAGCAGTATCTGTGGCTCGCGTTCCAGGCGCGCTCGTTCAGATGAGGTGGCACGCACCCCAGTGAGGTGCGAAGTCAGGCCCAGTTCTGAAGATGTCGTTGGCGAATCTTCAGGCTGTAATGCTATCACCGACAAAGCGAAGATTGCAAAACTGCTTAGTTTGCAACTGCTAGAATATTTTTGGAATCCGAGGAAAAGGAGCCAACAACTGAAGAGAAAGCCATTTAGTCAACGACTATTCAAGACAGTGAAGAGGATGATCGAAAACGAATTTTTCCAGTCGCTTGATATTCTGTATGAGAGCAGCATCGACAAAAATAAACTGACAAGTAATTTGGAAAAAAATACGAACCCTACTTTCGAATATGAAGAACCTTCGAAAAAAAAAAAAAAACGACAGGAAGTGAAGGAGTATCCGTAGAATTAATGGCGAAAGCAATAGAGACGTATAAGAAGGCAAATAAAAATAAACTAAAGGCTGTGCAACAGATATGTAGGCAGGTAAAAGACCACGATGATTTACCGATGGGCACAATACGTAGGGAAAGGTGGAAACATACAGAGCAAAATGAAACTAATTTCCACACACGTGTGGTCGCAATTCTATCATCATCGCAGACAGTTAAAAGCCACCGTTCATGACAGGGACCTCAAAAGGTGGGCCATTGACAAATCATTGGAGCTTGAAATTGCCGGATTCACAGCAAGCTCACACTTCATCAAGAATTTCAAACAGCCACATAAAATAACAAGTCGAAAAGTGACACAAATCGTAACAAAAAGAGATTTGTGTCCGGAAGTTTCTTTGCAACCTGTGATCGACGAATTCCAGGAAAATGTGAAAAAAAATGATTGAGCAGCGAAAATATCCACTGTCGAATGTCTTGAACACCGGTCAAAGAGGCTTCCAATACGAGATTGTATCTAACAGAAATCTCGATATTAAGGGATCTAAAGACGCGGGTCATCGGTAATCAGTAAAAACAAAACGACTCATTCCCATACCGTGCAAATGTGTATTACCACCACTGGAAAATTTATGGGACCTTTACTACTTGTAACACTGGAATATCAGAGGGAATTTGGTGCCAAAGTTATGGAAAATGTGCAACGAATATCATTCTCAAATTTGCTCATTACATGCTCCAAGTCAGGAAAGAGCACAAAACAAATAACTGCGGCATTACTTCGATAAACTAAAATAATCTATTGGTAATCAGTAAACAATCATGGTGCTGGATAGTTGTAGTGGCAAACAGATCTACGTTTATGCATTAAGAAATTTGGATTGAATCTGGAGCCTCTTTTTCTTATACCGGTCACGGCAAAATTTCTTCAGCCGTCCTACTCCGTTTCAACAATACAGTACTTAATAAAGAGAATAGTGGAATATTCAAAAACCCATCAGAGTGTTTGTGGAGATGTCGACATGACCACTAGAGAAACCATGATAAAATTCTGTAAGTTGGCCTAAAACCAATTCTCCTCGCCCACCTTCGATGACCTGTGTCGGTATGCCTTTCAAAAGGCTTTCATTAGAGACGCAGATCTTTCGATCTGTTAAATAGGCATGCTTTAACATAACTAGTAACACCTGTGACAACTGCTAAATACCCCTTTTCATTTCCTTCCTGGTGTTGGAAACCCTCGTGCTTCAGCCATTTCTATTCAGAAATGTACTACTATCTGTAAAGTTACTTTTTTTTTATCAAGCATAAACTGTCTTCTCAGGGCATTTTTTAAGCGACTGATCGACGAACTTTGTGCTTTTGAACGACTAATCGACAAACTTTGTGTTTTTATCGCAACAGATAGACAAATTTTGTGTTTTTCTACAATCGATCGGCGAAATTCGCACTTTTTCCCCCGCAATCGATCGACGAAATTCGCGTTTTTTCCACGATTGATTCGCGCAATTTTTTGCTTTTTTTCTCCCTCGCAAACATTACAACTCCCCTCCATTTAACAATGTTGGGAGGGAGACTCCCCTCCTTGGAAAAATTTAATTTCAAGCCCTGATTAAAAGTATTCGCTGACGCCGATTGAGCGGACGATACCAAAACCAGAAGGTCGACATCTGGAATTTTATACATGTTAGGTGACAGTCCAATTCAATGGACAACAAAAAGACAAAATTGTATCAGCTTATCTTCAGCAAAGGCTGAATATCTTTCAGCCGCACAAGCTAGCCAAGAAATTATTTGGCTGATAAAGTTATTAGATGACTTAGGACCAGGGTTGTAAAAAAAAAAAACGGGTTTTTTTCAAAAAAACCCAAAAACCGGGTTTTTTTGGTTTAAATGATTTTATATTTTAGAAGAACGATGAATATTAATATTTTCAAATATTTGAAGTCAAGCAATTAACAAAAATTACTTTAAGTTATTTTGTTGAAATTATATAATAAATTTTTTACTATTTTAATTTAACCATTATATTTTTTTATTATTGTAATATTTTAATATACAATAAACAATAAAATTATCACTTATATATGTATGTATATAAATCAATCACTACTACTAACACGTCACTAGTCTTTAATCTACATTTTCTTTTAAAGAAAATTAAACTAAGAAATTTTAACTGACACAAACAACAACTATTTGCAAACTGAAGATAAAGAATCACAAACTAATGAAATATATCCGGACATTTTATTAAGGAAAGAAGAAAAAAACTTGACATTTCTTGAATAGATATCTTACAGCAGTATAGAATAATAGGAATGAATAATAAATTTTACCCTCAATCATTGTTCATTTCTTTTATTACGACCACTAATTTTGATGATTTCTCTACTCCTAATCTGTTTTGCAATTTTGAATGAACTACACCAAATATTGAAAAAATCCTTTCAACACAGGCAGTCCATGCTTTGGCTGTAGTTAGCATGTTCACAAATTCCAAATCATTCTCCGTAATCAAAGATTTACCTGAAACATTATAAAAACTATTCCACCATTCAAAGTCAGACATTGTATCAACAACTTTGAGGTAAAAAAATACATTTTGATCATGATTATGAAATGGTTCCAACTTCTCCAAAATTTTTCATGCAAGTGCTAAGAAACCAGAGCCACATTTTTGTTTGATAAATTCAAGACCCTTCTTTTTCTCTTCTTTCGTGACATCAATTCCTAGGTTAGAAATTAATACTGATGGGCTTAAAATAAATGCAGGAAATGTGCATCTACTAATGATTGTTCATATCTCTGTTTATACGCTGATGATATGGCCTTTTTATTGTTTGATGTTGATGCTTCTTTTAACTTCATATCTAGCTTTTTCCATGATAATACACATTCAGCGAGAGAACAGCTACTCTTCTGTACAAAATCAAGTTTCGGCGATTGGTTTCAGAAATGCAATCATGTCCTCAACATTTCTTTTTAAACCGATACTTAAGATTTTACTGGAGATGTCACTAACAATCTCAGATCTGTGATCCTCACAAACTTTTGTAAGAATTGACTAATTTTGAATATAAGATTCAAGTGAATCCCAATAAGTATTCCATCGTACCTCTAGAGGAAGTACCAACGCACTTCCACCTTCTGCATGATACCATGCTTTCGGGAGATGATGATTGCGAAAATATTTTAAAATACTTGTAACATGTTTTGTTACATCACTTTTAACCAAATCATTCGCTAACAGATTTAAAATGTGGGCACTACACCCATATGCAAGTCCCGAAAAACCAAGCTCTTCATGCAGAAACCACATTTGCAGTATTGTCTGTGACAAAACTTGATATTTTACATTTGAACTTTTCTTCTGCTGTCTGCACTGAACTCAAAACCAAATTAGCTAAATAATTTCCAGTATGTGATGAGCCGGATGTGTCAATAGTATCAACAAGAGTGACTTTACCCCACACTCTTTGATAACACTTATACACACAATAGGTTCATTATGGATGTTCGACCATCCATCCATTGCCATGCAAACTGTTTTGTTTTCTAAATCAGCTTTACATCTCTGAAGTTCATCATTGTAAATCTTGGGCAACCATTTTTCTTTTTTAAATAAAAGTTTTGGTATTTCAAAAAAACCAAATGGTTTTTTTTTAAAAACCATTTGGTTTAAACCAAGGTTTAAACCAGCATGGTTTAAACCTAAACAACCCTGCTTAGGACTTCATCAAGAAAAACAGATTGTTCTATTTGAAGACAACCAAAGTACAATAAAAATGGTAGATAACGGAAAATTCACGAAACGCACTAAGCATATTGACGTGAAGTTTAATGCAATCAAACAGTATAGTGAAGAAGGCATTATTGAATTGAAGTATCTTCCTACTGAAAATATGATAGCAGACACACTTACCAAACCTCTTCCCAAACCTAGCTTCATTAGACACAGAAATGCATTGAAAATTTTAGCTGAATCCAAATTAAGAAATTAAGGGGGAAACTGTTAGAAATAATTCCTCATATTGGATTCAATTCGAATCTCTGCAAGCACTCGAAAACACAGATGTTCAAAAAAGAAAATGCAGCAGAAGTTTTTCCTCCACTTAGTGAAATATCTCATGAACAGATCCGCGAACATAAATATCTTGTTGACTATTACATCCAATTATCTTCAAATGCAGTATCCAACTTATCATCTTTAAAAGTGATAGTGAATTAATGAGTATTTTATTTTATATCATCAAATAATGTACAAAGTGAGTGAAAACATAGAACTTGTATAATTGGTGCAACAAGTAAGAAATCACAGCTAATTAGTGGTGTATTATATGTGCTTCGTCATGTGTGCTCGTCTATTTGTGAAATATGCCAGAAAACTCCAATTAAAGAGAATCCTGTGACTCCAAAAACAGTTCAAGGACTAAAAACAAGAACATTCTCTTTTTTTTGGACTGAAAAACATTTAAGTTAGTCTGCCTACAAAACTCAACCGGTCAACACATTTAAAAGAAGCGAATGGCTCTTGTAATTTCTAAAATATGAATATCTTTTTGTAACTTACTAAATTTAATCTAAGATTTAAATTCAATTAACTGTAAAATTACGTAATATATATATATATTTTGCTTATACACAAAATGACATTATTTTAGTCAATAATAATTTCCTAAACCAGTTCTTTTTTAGAAACATAGTCACAAAGGATTATAGTGACTTCATTACAGCACATTGTGAACGAAACCTAATGGATATCGTGATTTAACATGGAGTATACAACTATGGCGATCATCGAAAGAAAAGGTAGGACAATTCCAATTTTCATTTCCCAATTGCTAATCAGTCTCAATCCTTATATATTATTTCTCCTGTCAACATCCCTTTTACTCAGAAAATATGAAACGCAGAACAACGAATGAGATACCAAATGAAAGGTTTTAGAACAGGCTTCTGACATAGCCCACTTAACAATTCGTTAAAACATGTTTTTGATTAAAATTTGCTGAAATTAAAAAATTAAATCGGCATTGTTTTCATGAAAGAAATGAAAGGTTTTCCTGAAATTATTGTTGCCAAAAAAATAAAATACCACATTATATGATGCTCATAGCAATTATTATAAAAAACACCGCACGGGTTTATTTTATACTTATGATTAAAAAGCGAAATTGAAATGTTTAGATTGATATTTCTAAGTCCCATGGTTTTCCCGAAGCGGATGACGTCATCCTCTAATGCAGTCAAAATACGACTGTTAATTTTTTTTCTCGCGCGTGCCTTTAGCAATCTTGGATCAGTTTTTAGTCTAACTCTGATGGAATAAATTAGATGATATTCTGGCTTGACTAACAACTAAATGTTGTTTGCAGATATTTTTATCCTTGCTTTTTCTTTAGAAGTTTAAACCTGCATCTAATAAATATTACATATTGATAAAAAATGATACTTCTCTATTATCCCGTCGACCACTTTTCATAACAAAAAACTATCGCCAAATAAACGGGAGAACGTTGCCATTGGAATATCAAAAAATAAATAAAATATAAGAATTTAAGGACACAATTGTTATTTTAATTAATAAAATAACTACTAAATCAGTAAAACATAATGAAAAATGCACGCAAATGTCGAATGTAATACCACTAGATGACGTAACAAACACGCATAATGATTCTGACATCAAGTAAATGGGACTGCATTTTTGGCGTTTAATCTTACAGTTTGTCGGTAGTTTTTTGTTATGAAAAGCGGTCGACGGGTTAATAGAGAAGTACCTAAAAAATATTAGATTTCAGTGCGAAATCTTCGCACGGGCCCTCTGGTAATTATTTACTTTCTGAAAAATCAATTCTTTGCAGAGCATACTTTAAGGAATAATCACTGGGCGACAATAGGTTTGATTTGTTGTCTTAAGCAACTATCTATAAATTCAACCCGCCCCCCACTACCCCGATAACTGCAAACCAAATAATTAGAACATCGATTTCTATAATTCTGTCTATTTTACTTCTTCTGTACCTGGTAAGTAAATAATGATGTCTTCATTGAATCATGTAAACCCGTTCATTTATAGCTAGGTATAGCATTAAAGAAAGTCTACGTTCACAGTTCAGACTATGTGGGTACTTTTCGGTTAGCAGGGCGCCAGTGATATATATACATGTATATATACACATACACACATATCTACGTATACATATATATACAATTCCAATTTTCATTACTCAATTGTTGATCAGTCTCAATAATTATTTACGTTCTGAAAAACCAATTCTTTGAGATAACGCGCAATCGAACTTGCACTTTAAGAAATTTGCCGTTTTTTAGAGATCCTTCGACAAAATTTGCCGTGTTTTAGACATCCTTCGACAAAATTTGCCGTTTTTTTAGACATCCTTCGACAAAATTTGCCGTTTTTTGGCGATCCTTCAACAAAATTTGTCTTTTTTTTGGTGATCATTCGACAGAATTCGCCATTTTTTGCGATACTACGACGAAATTTGCCATTTCTTCGACAAAACTGGTTGTTTTTCCGTGATCCTTCGACGAAACTTATGGTTTTGATGGCCTTTTGATGAAATTAAAGTTTTCCACGACGCTTCTCAAAATTTGCGTTTATTTTTTGCAATCTGTCAACCAAATTAGCCATTTTTCGCGATTCTTTAATGAATTCGCGTTCTTTCCTCGGCCTTTGGCCAAAATTTGCGTTTTCTCCCACGATCCTACAATAAAATTCGCCCTTTTTTCGGATTCTTCGACAAAATTTGCCGTTTTTTCTTGATCCTTCGACGAAATTAGTCTTTTTTTTTTTTTTTTTTTTTTTTTTTTTTGCGGCCCTTTGATGAAATTTTTCTTCTTTCTGCGATTCTTCTACGAAATTTGAATTTTTTAAAGATTCCTCAACGAAATGAGTCTTTTTTCAGCGATCCTTTGAAGAAATTCGCCGGTTTTTCACAGCCCTTGGACGGAATTCGCATTTATTTCACGATTCTTCGAAGAATTTACGTGTGTAAAAACTGATGGAACGGCATAAAAACAATTTGTTTGCGTCCCAACTCAATTTTTTTTAAAAACAAGTTGGTAAATTTATCTGCAAGGTCTAAAATAAATCTGTGACGCACGTCGCATGCTTTCTGCTATCGGGTTAACAGACGGGTCATTCCATGTCAAATCACCCAGAATTTTCTAAAAATGACACCCACCATCTTCAATTTTGATAAAATTTGATGTACTTGTAGAACTTTTCATGCTGATTCCAAAAATATCAACCATATTGAAATTGATCAAATGGTTTAAGAGTTATGAGCTTTTAAAAATCTTCCAAGATGGCCGATTTGCCGTCATTTTGAACAGCACATGTGACAACATAAAAGGCTATAACTACTTACAGGTTTGACATAGAACCTTCAATTATTTTTTGATTTGTTCAGAATGAAGTAAACTTTCATTGAAATAGATTTCTGTGCAGTTTATTCCATTAAAATGCTCTCAGAAAATTATTTATTTGCATTTTTTTAATTAAAAAAGGGTGTAACTTCAAGAGCTGATTTCCCCCATTGCCCCCCTTCAATTTTCATCTAATTGCATACACAGACACTTCAAAGTGTGTTTTGAAGCCTGGTATAAAAATTGTAATGGGCAGTTCACAGACATTTTGTTTAAAGAAGAATTTCAATTTTACTGACCTTCCAAACATAACAGAAAACACAAGATGTTTGATATTTCTTTTATTATCAGAAATATCATAATATTTACATCTAAAAGTTTGATAAGGTTTTATCTTACATAAAGATATTTTTTTATAAATGTAGCTAAAAAGAAGTGGAATCCCATGGAAGTAAACAGGATGGAATGCTTATAATGAATTCCTGCAGGACGTAGCAATGTTGTCATGTCAAATTGAAATCTGTTGCAAAGTTTCAGTAAATGATAAATAAAACAAACAATGGAAAAAAATTCTACGAATAGTCACATTTTATAACTAAATCATCTTGTATATTACACCTACACCAAATGTGATAAAGTTACAACTCTTAAATAAAAAAATATTGTCAAGTAAAAATTATTGTAGTATTTTAAAATTATAGAAAATCACCTTTTTAATAACATCAATAACAATTTAAAATAAATATTTAATTAAAAAAATAACTCTATTGTAATAGTGATGAAAAATCACAAAATTGTTTTAGTTAAAATTTGTTTATTTTATCTTTAAATTTTATTTCCCTCTCATTTTATGTTTTGCCAACTTGGTGTTTATTAAAGCACTGGATATATCAATAAGTTTATATGTTGTGATACTGATGTCAACTGCACAAAGGATATGATTGAAAGGCACAATACAACTGTCATTTACTGGCTGATATTATGAAGGTGATGGGTCATGTGGATGCATGAATTTAAGTTACATCTCCTTCTTCTTTGTGGACTTCCGAAACTAAGCTTACATACTAATTCGATTCATATATATGTGCTACATAACTGTTAAGGGATGGAATATTCAAAGTCTCTAACATTTCTATCAAAAGATGAACAAACAGAAAAATTTTCATCAGTTCTTATTCTTTTTCACTTATTAATAAATTTGCTGTAGATTCAAAATAATGCATACCATGTGTTTCAGGAATTGTTGTAGTAAGTTGCATCCGCTGAGACATATTGCTGCAGTTTCAAGATGTCATTTTTTGTGATGATAAAAAATGTTATACCTTAAATGTTTTGTCTGTAATATTCGTATATCATAGTCACATTTGTTTGACCATGCAGTGGCCTTTGCTTTTCTCACAATTCTTTTAACAGTCTCTCTTACACCCCATCGCAAACAGATTTTTTTGTGACTTGTAGTAAAAAACCTCCATTTTGCTTTTATTCCACCAAAATCATATTCATGGTAACATAGGTTAGAAAATGTTTTGCAATTTTTATACTGGGCAGCACAGCCGTCAGTACAATATTCTACATTTGTAACTAAGGGATACTTATTATTCAGGATGGCTACAGAAATATCGAAAAAAAAAAGGTTCCCTGATTTTTCTGACTACCTTTATTTTAGATTTCCGTTATTAACTATATACATACGATTTTTTTTAATATATGCTGCTTCCTCATATAACACACTTATCCAGCTTGCCAATTCCTCATTTGGGAGAAAAAACAAGGGAAAATATAAAAATCGCAAAATATTCTTAAAGTACTGGTTCACAGTTTCATAAATCCAAACTCAAAATTAAGTCTAACAACTTCATACAGTTGTCAATGAATATATGACAAGCAAAAAATTTCCTCATTTTCTGAAGAATGTTCAATTCTAAGACATATTTATATCTGATGGGATAGCTAATCGGATTAAGCTAGCCACCTAGTCAGCTTATGCTAATGTATCATAAAATTTTCAAAAATGTGTAAATTGCCTTCAATATAAATGCTATCCACAGAAAATGAGGACATCTGATCACGTTAATTTGTGTTAAATAATAAAAACTCATATCATGTGCATCTTTTTAAAAATATATAAAAAATTAATTTTCTTTATCGCGTACTATTATTGGCTTAAATATTATCTGTTTGTCAACAAATCAGTCTTGTGAGGAAACAAATTTTTGCATATAGACTAATTTCCCTGATTTTCAGCTACCTTTACGAAATTCTCTGACTTTTACAGATTCATAAACCTTTCAGATTTCTAGAATCTGTAGCCACCCTGTTATTTAAATACTGCATGATTAATTTTTGAGTCTGATAAACCATTGCTATATCATGGTTCATATCAACTGAAACCACGCAAAAGCTTTCACTTTTTGAGTTACTTCCATTTTTTCCATAATTTTAAAGTACGATAATTTTTACTTATTGTATTTTTTATTTAAAAGTTATAAAATGTGACTATTCGTAGAATTTTTTTCCATTGTTTGTTTTATTTATCATTTACTGAAACTTTGCAACAGATTTCAATTTGACATGACAACATTGCTACGTCCTGCAGGAATTCATTATAAGCATTCCTGTTTACTTCCATGGGATTCCACTTCTTTTTAGCTACATTTATAAAAAAATATCTTTATGTAAGATAAAACCTTATCAAACTTTTAGATGAAAATATTATGATATTTCTGATAATAAAAGAAATATCAAACATCTTGTGTTTTCCGTTATGTTTGGAAGGTCAGTAAAATTGAAATTCTTCTTTAAACAAAATGTCTGTGAACTGCCCATTACAATTTTTATACCAGGCTTCAAAACACACTTTGAGGTGTGTGTGTATGCAATTAGATGAAAATTGAAGGGGGGGGCAATGGGGGAAATCGGCTCTTGAAGTTACACCCTTTTTTAATTAAAAAAAATGCAAATAAATAATTTTCTGAGAGCATTTTAATGGAATAAACTGCACAGAAATCTATTTCAATGAAAGTTTACTTCATTCTGAACAAACAAAAAAAAAAATTGAAGGTTCTATGTTAAACCTGTAAGTAGTTATAGCCTTTTATGTTGTCACATGTGCTATTCAAAATGGCGGCAAATCGGACATCTTGGAGGATTTTTAAAAGCTCATAACTCTTAAACCATTTGATCAATTTCAATATGGTTGATATTTTTGGAATCAGCATGAAAAGTTCTACAAGTACACCAAATTTTATCAAAATGGGTGATGGTGGGTGCCATGCTCTGGGTGAATTGACATGGAATGACCCAGACATGCATTTTTATAGTCCCCCACATTCCTTTTGTATGCAAGCCGTCCTTTCCAAACTACAAGTGCAGATAAATATTTTGGGTTGGGTTGGGTTGATTATTGACGGCCAATTATCGACACTTGGGATATAGGCCCGGGGGGAGTGCCCTTCGTGGGGGGTCTTTCTAAGGGAACCTAACCCGTATTTACGCATGGATAAATCCACGAAAACTCCGAACGATTAGGCCGACGGGCGCGATTGGGATCGAACCCAGCACCTCCCGTATACCAGCTTCGAGAGCAGAACCTCTCAGCCACTGGTGGGGGATAAATATTTTGGAATTCCCTTTTTTAGAATTCCTTCTCACAAGCTCAATTCTCGGTATGAGTGTACTCTTCCCCACTTTCAAACGTCCCTGTTCTAAACAAAAACACACCCCATTTCGAAATTTGGAAGGTCATACTGCGGAGTCCCAGAACAATCGAATGTTATTGCGCCGTCTGATTGTAAGCAAGTGCAAAGAACATAACCTCTTTTTTCATCTCAAGAACAGAAAAATTTTCATTGCAGCAGAATTTGAAAAGGGGGAGAAGTCACTTATCCTTTGTGGACAATTCTATTCCAGAAAAGGGAAAAGGAAGGAAAAAGACCTGAAAGGAAAGGCCTGTATTGCTATTCTCTTTCTACCCCTACTAGGACGATCTTTTAAGTATATGGTCACTTTTGACAGCTGGCCAGAATTCCTGTTTGTTCACTTTTTCTGCTGTTACATTTCCGATCAGAATTTTCTTGAGTGCTATCAGTGAAGTTGGCAGTTTTGACCTGCGGGGGGAGGGGGGGGGTGATAGAGCTTAGGCATTGTCTTTCTTATTTTTTTATACTCAAGTTTTCTTTTTTATCATGGCTTTTATTAAGAGAAAAAGAATCGTATTAACCATACAGGAACAATATGGTATTGTTACGAGACTAGAATCGGGAGAAGCTGTAACAAAACTTGCAAAGGAGTTTCATGTTTGCGTGTCAACTGTCAGTGAGATGAAAAGGAACTCTGAAAAAATTAAGAAGTGTTTTGCTGAATTTGATGTAGGGAAAGGAGCCATATTCCAAAAAACAATGAAATTAGCTAATCATACAGATTTAGATGCGGTTTGTACAAATGGTTTGTGCAGAAAAGATGTGAAGGAATACCCCTATCTGGGCCAATGATTCAAGAAAAAGCTTTGATTCTCAACTCGAAGTTTGGTGGTCCAGTATCCCCTAAATATTTTCAATTTTATATTTCTCAAGTTCTATCAGGCGTAAAGAGTTGTTTGACACCTCATTTTAAAGAGAATTTCATAAGGTTTAATTTGATGTGCAAGTTGACTATGCTTGGTTAACAAAAAAAATTAATTTAAAAAATTAAAATAAAAAAAATTAAAATAGTTTTTTTAAAAATTTTGAAATTTTTTTTTTTTTTTTTTTTTTTTTTTAAATTATAATCTTTAAATTCTGAAAGTTTTAGACTGGGATCAGCAGTTATAAAAAAAATAATGTTTAAAATTAATAAAACAATACTATCTTTAGCATAGGGGAGACCGGTACACACTGGACCTATGGGCACAGTTGACCCCCCCCCCCCCCCTAATATTTTATTTATTTAAATTTTTTTAAGCTTCTCTTCTATCCTAATAGACAACAGCACTGCACTGATTATTCATAGCCTTCAGAAAATATGTTTAGCTCATATTGAACTATTTTATCCTGATTTGTGGTTTTGAGCTTCTAAAAGTAAAATTTTTCATCATCATATTTTAATGTTTTTAGTAATTAAAGGTTGTAGATAAGATACAAAGAGAAAAAGGTTGTTAATACGATAAAACAGCTTTTTCGCAAATCTAAGATACTTGTTTTTATTTAACTTTAAAGTTAATATGCTTAAAAGAAAGCTATAAGCAATATTAATATGATTATTTATTGAACTTCAACATGGGGCACAATGGTGGTCCATAATCCACTCTGCTCCTGTAATGCAGAATGTTCAAAATATTTAATAATTGCTTATTTTATATAAAGAAATATTGTTTTAAAGTAGTTATTTAACTGTAAAATAAAGTAAACAAAGAAAAATAACAATTTATTTAACATAAGAAATATTTTGTTTTGAATTTACTGTTTTTGATAAATAAAACTGTAGTCTAATTGGTGATGATTCTATTCAAGTAAGATTCATGACTCATGAGACACAAATTAAATGGAAATCAGTTTATTTTTCCTGAAACTGTAGATGAATCTGTTGTTGATGTCAATGATTTCATAATGTTGCTCCTAGATCCAAAAGTATTTCCGGAAAATTCCAGGCTCAATAAGTATTTTGGATTTTCATTTGCGAATTTTAATGTGTGCTGATTTTTTTGTACTTAAGTAAACAACTTCAACTAAATTGCAATTGTTCCTGTATTAATCTGTTATTATTTTCAAAAAATATATTTTTTTTTTTTCAAAATGTTACTTGTAAATTTATATTACTACTAGATGGTACCCGTCAAAACTTGACGAAAAAAATTACAATAACAATATTAGCAAAATAAGCTTCTTTATTACATAAGTAGGGGTGCTTATGAAACAATCTTTCAAATATTTTATTTTAAAAAAAATTCCCCCAGTGAATTACGTTATTATTTCCGATAAGGAAAGGGCATGTTTACAAACAAACACTCCCGTCAATCAATCTCCCCCTCTCCCAGCCAATCAGACAAACTCGTCCCTGTTCGTACACCAATCAAAACCATCTTGTGCCCTGAGTGACGTCAACTGATCTTTCCTTATGCAAACTCCAAACAAACAATCCGTAAACAAAATGGAAATCAGTTTGACATTACCGCCCTATTCCTCACGGCAAGAAAGAAAATTTCCTGAACCTATGAAGTACAGTAAAACCTCTAAATAACGGACACCTTGGGAGCACAAAAATTGTCCGCTATTGGAAAACTTCAGAGATTCACAAAATCGCTAAGAAATGCTTAACGTTTCATTAATTAGTTTGGTACTTTTCGGTTAGCCGGGCGCCAGTGAAATTTATATATCTATGTATACATATATATACATATATCTATACATACACACATTTATACACATACATATATGTGTGTATGTATACATATATATGTATATATAGATATATACATATCAGTGGCGCCCGGCTAACCGAAAAGTACCATTAGTTTTATATGTCCGAGAACGTCTATTATATGACTAGCCGCCACTGGCGACCAGTTTGGTCTCCCTTAAATGTATGTTAAGCACTGTAACACGTTACTTTTATTCATAATTTATTTTTTTCCGTAATCCTTCGCCAAACCGGAAGATTCTAATAGACAAATCAAAAACTTTTTCGATCATGGTAGCATTTCGCATATTTTTTGTTGTTATGTATTTCATCTTTCTTGACAAAAACCGCTTAACCAACTTAAGCATTTATGCTTCATATCCGTTTGCTTATCAGTTGCAATATGCTTGCTAATGAGGAGATTCTTAAACATATTAAGTAGTTTTCCGTAATTGGATCCATTGCCAAATGGCGTATTTTAGTTAATACGATTTGGTGCAATGAAGTCTATTTTGTGAAAGTCTTTAATGATATCCACCATTTACACTGAACCATATTGTTGCCAATATTTTTTTGTTTGTTTGTTTGTTTCTCACTAACTTTGGCTGTAGACTTGATTACGCAAGAATCAAGAAGAAAATCTATCATTATTCTCATTTAAAACGTCTTGAATAATGTGACATAATCGGAATGCATATTATAACACGTAATTTTCGAGTATGGTTTGGTGAAACATTGAACTTTTGGAAGCCAGTTTTGATAATCACGTAAATATGTCACACCAACATTACCGCCTATAATTCTAATTACAGCAACCCGTTTTTTCTCTCTATATTGCAACTCTATAGTTAATATAGTGCCCCGGTGCGTCTACGACAGCTGTTCCATCAGAACATTTGATTTCAAAATAAAAGTATCGTTTCTAATTTGCCCACGCGAAAAATAAAAGCTGGTATTGGCGATTTTAAAAATTCTATTGGCGAGATTTGCGCCCAAATAACACAAAAGTACTTAATGATGTTATGTATTTTGTAAATGTATATTAAATTACTGTTTTGAAAGCGATTGGTCATTAATAATGGTAAATATGATTGGTGATTAACAATCATTTTCGGTGGTCTCTCTTCCTTTCACATATAATACATAAATACCAAATTAACTGACAATTTGTTTCGAAATTTGATTCATTAAATATCATTACATTAGTTGTATTTGTTTACATTCAGCTTACATCAAGAAAAGATAAAGAATGAAGTTGAGTTGTATAGCACATAATTATGGTAAACTTTGATTGTGTCACTGGTACGAATTATTTTTTTGACACCAGGCAGCGCTCCAAAAAATCTTTCATGGAAAACTAACATTACGAACGATTATCTCCATGGTTTAATGGTTTAATATTTTAAACCTTCACGACGAATGAATCTTTTTTTTTTTTGTTTACTTTCATGGATAGAGAATTTGAACTGCGAAGCTAATTTCAACTGAAGTTATTGGAGAATATATACATAATTGAACGTAAGTCATCTCTCAAATATTAATTTATTTTGAACGATCTTTCTAAAAATGTCACATTTATGAAGTTTTATTCGAAAAAATAATTTTTAATAAAAATGGCCGCCTGGCATATGAAAAAGTGAAACGGACATTCCGGAACTGTTGATGACAGTCACATGACTTACGGTTTTATTATAGAGACTAGCCGCCACTGGCGACCAGTTTGGTCGCCCTTAAATGTATGTTAAGCATTGTAACAAATTATTTTTATTCATAATTTATTTTTTCCTTAATCCCTCGCATAACTGGAAAAATCTAATAGACAAATCAAGAACTTTTGCGATCGCGGTAGCATTTCGCATATTTTTTGTTGTTATGTATTTCATCTTTCTTGACAAAAACCGCTTAACCCACTTAAGAATTTATGCTTCATGTCCGTTTGCTTATCACTTGCAATATGTTCGCTAATGCGGAGATTCTTAAACATATTTGGTGCAAAACAAAAATCGCGCCAACCCCGGTGCGTCCGTGACAGCTGTTTCAATTTAAAATACATGACGTTCACATTTTTCATTTAAAATAGAAAATAGAAAAATAATAATTATCATAAATCAAAACATTTGATTTCAAATTAAAGTATCGTTTCTAATTTGCACGCGCAAAAAATAAATGCTGACAATTCTTTTCGAAATTTGATCCATTAAATATTATTACATGACTTCAACTTACGTCAAAAAAGATCCAGAAGTTGAGTTGTATGGAACAGAATTAAGGTAAACTTTGACTGTCTCACTGGTGTGGATTACTTTTTTTTACGCCAGGCAGCGATCCAAAAATTCATGGTTTAATATTTTAAACATTCACAACGAATGAATCTTTTTTCTTTGTTTACTTTCATAGATAGAGAATTTTAACTGCGAACCTAATTTAAACTGAAGTTATTGCAGAATGTATACATAATTGAACGTAAGTCATCTCTCAAATATTAATTTATTTTGAACGATCTTTCTAAAAATGTAATTTTTATGCAGTTTTATTTGCAAAAATAATTTTGAATAAAAATGGCCGCCTGGCATATGAAAAAGTGAAACGGACATCCCGGAACTGTTGATGACAGTCACATGACTTACGGTTTTATTATATAGATTAATCAGAAATTAAAATTACTTTTTTAAGCAATAAAACTGAAATGAAATCGTACATACATTTTTCCACTGCTTATTAAATTCTTTAGGAAAAGATCTGTTACTAAAGTTTGCTTTTGCTTGCGATTACATGTAGTTAGTTTTTCTATGCGATGTTGTAATGCTATCAGTAGTTTTAATCCTTCTGAATCATCTTTTTTTTTTTGGAAAAAAAAAAAAAAAAAAAAAAAAAAATGTGTAACTGCTCACTGTGTTTTGCCGCTTCTTGGAAATTCTCGATATTGCAGAAAACATCCTCTGGTTTCAGTATCTTATTATCCTATCACTAATAGAGTCAGCTTTTGTCGAAGATTCTGGAGGAATATAACAGCCTATATCAACTGATTCTTTTTCAGTAGGTCATCATCAATGTTGATGGACATTTCGGCATTTCTTCACTCCTGATCCATTTCATTAATTCACTTATTGCGATAGTTCTTAATTTCTATCGGAAATAAGTGTTTCATTTTCTTTTAATATAAAGCCTGCTTTTCTGAAACATTGTTGTACGCATTCCGGTTATATGTTTTTTACAGCTGAAGAAATCCAAATCTGAAAGCATCGGGAACATTAACTAATTTTAGGCTGTTACAACTGTATTCATAGAATAAAACTTCGAAAGAATATGGCTTAATAAAATATTTCTCTTACAGGCTTTACAATTGTGTATAACGCCTTGATTAAGGAGCTGGCATACAGAAGTTGTCTTTGGAAGGGGGGGGGGGGAGGGAAACAGTTTTAACATTGTCCAATTTAAAATGTGTTGGATGAGAAGTTGTACTGTCCAAAAACAAGAGAACTTTTCTTTGTTTTTTCATCCTATTATCAAAGGAAGTTAACCATTTAATCATTAAAAAACTCGTTATCAACACTTTTTTAATCGCTCTATAACACCAATTTTTTTTAATTGGGTGTTCTTTGAGAAACACATGAGTTTCAGGGATTTTTGAACTATAAGAGAAATTTAAAATTCCTCAGGGGTTCTCAAACTTTTTGACAGATGTACCACTAAATCGAAGTTCATACTTCCGCGTACCATCAGGTAACAAACGTAAAGCTAATATAGTAAAACCTGTCTAAAAAGGATATATCTCTCCAGCCTTTTGTATTTCCGTCATAGCAGGTTTATTGCATTTAAAAATGAATGATTACATTAATAAATTGACTCCTTTAAAATAAGATTCAAGTAAAAAGTAGTATCATCATTAAATTTTAATAATGCATACAATATCAAAATACAGTATTTGATATTGTATACAATATTTTGTATAACAAAGCCCGAATCCTTAATGACATATTGGAGCACACTGATTTATATACTGTTGTAGTAGGCTAATGAAAAGGGTGGGCTTGTTTTATCAAGTACAACTTCATCATGTCTGGCTCAATATTAGGAAGTTTTAGTCATAAGTCAGATTCGATGTTTAGTTTATTCCTGTACTTGTTTTTCATATAATAAAGAGGGGAAAAGCACATTCACAGAGATATGTTGTTCTAAACACAACCAGACTTAGACGATATTAGACGGTACTCTGATATTCTCGTCAGCGAAAATTCTGTTACATTCATCCTTTTGAATGTGGACTCCAGAATCCAACACAGGAGATGAAAGCTGAATAAGTTCACTTCTTTCCTCTCTCGTGAGATACAGTGGTCTCAAATGCGAAACAAATTTCCAGAACCCTATTAAGGTCATGTGGAGTCCAAGGCCCAGTACCTTTTCGGAGCCAGTCTCAAACTTAGATAATAACTATAATTTTTTGGGGGGAGTATTCTGTGCTTATCCTTAGACATGGTTACCAAGTTAATCAAAATCTTTTTTAGTTTTGGGGAAAATAATTGAAAAAAAAACCTGCATTTTTAATAAACTTTTTGTAAACAATTTTATTTATTTTGGGGGCCTTCATCAGTGGTGGTCCTACGCCACGGCCTAGTCAGACTCTGCATTAATCAGGCCCTGCGAATTTCTTATCCAAAGCTTAGTTAGCGCATTTAACATAGACATGCAATACAACTGTATTAATAATCTGCATACCTTTAAATGCGACAATAATGTCGCGCAGTAGGCAAACCAGGGCCTGTTTACCGAATATGCCCGGAACGCGATTACCCAAAGAAATACAAAGGGGTCCCTAAATTTACTTTTCAAAATAACCTTTTAGAGAAAAAAAATTCAATCAGGGTAAAAAATGTATTTTTTACTTACAAAACTTTTATCTAACAATTATGAAATCTCTTTTTAAATTGTTGTTGACTTTAAAGTTTGATGGTAAAATTTCAAATTGTTGCAGCATACAAAAAATGGATTTAGTAAATAAAACAATTGGTAGAGGGGAGCCCCAGAGTAACGTCAGGCTTCCCCTACTTTCATGTCTTAAGCGGGCCCTGAGGCAAACACTTGCAAGTTTCTTCATACATTTATGTATATACCACCTCAATACATATGGACAATGCTTTACCTCCAATCCGGACTGCATATGACCACAGTTTTTGTTTGATTTAAATAATCTTACCCTCTTGACCATTTTAAATAACCTTACTCTCTTAAAAACTGATTTCCATGAAATGGAAGGAAACTGTAACACTTTTTGTACAGAGAAGAAAAATATTTCAATCAACACAATGACTAAATTTATGAATTATATTTGAAATAAGACTTTTATTTCAACATTACTAGAAGCTCTTCTAGTACAAAGAGAACAATGAGTTATAAATTACACTTTGAATGTTATTTTGTTTTAACTCCCCTACTCACACAAGCTCCTCCTACTTCCAAGCATTCAGACTTTATCTTCAGATAATTCAATTTATAAAGCATGTTTAAAAACAGTTCTTCCGCTAATTAAAAATATTTCATTCATTAATTCATTAGAAATCTAATAATTGTATTTTTAACTCTGGAAAACTGATTATATCATAAGCGTTGTGTATGACTTTCAGCAAGTCTACTATAACAAATATTTCTGGTAACAAAAAAATAGAAAAAGCATATATAAATCCTAAATCGCGTTCGATTTTTTTTTCCAAATTTATAAATTTAAGCCGTTTTTGATTCCATAATAATATGCTGCATTTTGTGTTTTATTTCACGTACCAGTATCGGACTTCTGCGTACCAGTAGCCAGAGCTTCACGTACCAGTACTGGTACGCGTACCATAGTTTGAGAACCCCTGCTCTAATACATTGCAACATCATAAAATAGTGATTCGTTATTTTATCATTTTTTCGCCGATACAGCCATCCTTTCTAAAACACAAATTCTTATTCGAAAAAATTCTAAAAAAAGAGTCCGCTTTCCTCGGCATTAAAAATGCTTCTCTCCTCATAACTTTCACAAATTGATTACAGTTATTCATGCCAATCCTCCACTTTTTTCCAGAGCTACAGATTTTACATACATATTGTTTTGAAAGAGATGTTGTCCAGAGATAGGAACTTTTCTAGCCATTTACCCAAACCCTTAAAATCCTGTAATCCGAGTTCTTTGGCGACTTTTAAAGCCTTTTCCCGAATCAAAGGCCCACTGATAGGATTTTTTTTAACGAAGTGAAGTAAACTAATTCAGAAATATAGAATTAATTTCAATGGAATCAGTATACCTCAATTTCAAATTTTTGGTGTTCTCGTTACAGTTAATAATCTACAAATTCTTTATTTCGTAAAATCTCTCCCACTTGTATTTTACCTATTTTAAAACATTCGGCAAGTATCCGTAATCTCTATTTCTGTTTTTCAGATTCACATACATTTACAATTTCTAATTTTTCTTTTAAAGTTAATCGCTTTCGTTTTGAGGTCATTCTCGAAACATTAATCACAAACAAGACACTAAATTCAGAATACGCAGAACTCAACATATTCAGAAAACGATAAAAATGGTTTTAACACATTTTGAAGCTTTGAATATTGTATGTCAATTAAATCTGAAGAATCAAACAGTAATCGATACAAAATATATACGATATTGGGGGTTTCCCCAGGCCATTGGGGATTTTCCAGAGACCACCCCCTACATTTATCTGTAGTCAAAAAAATTGTGACACAATGCCTTGATAAATTTCGAGGCTTTTTACTTTTTTTTTCTATTTTCTTTCTCGTTAAAAAATCATTTTTCATCCTTGATCGCCATAACTACTGTCCGCTATTCAGAGGTTAAACATACAAAAGTTTAGATTTTGGGAGTGGGGATTTGAAAAGTGTCCGTTAAATAGAGGTGTCCGCTATTCAGGAGTGTCCGTTATGGAGGTTTTACTGTATCATACAAATAGCATATCCCTACGTTCATCTCATATTCAGTCAATAAAAGAACATGTTAAATAAGGCACACATCCCCCCCGTTGTGATAATGCAACCGAATGAGCTCTTATGCGCATGTGCATTGCATCTCCCCAAACGCACAGTCGAAATTCGACGTTGAAAAAAGTTTTAAAATGTTTTGATCAAAATTTTTAAAGTGTCTTCTTTAATCATTGTTCGTTTCAAATCCATATCTTCTGAAACGCATCCATTGTTTTAAGCTAATCAATTTTTATGTAAAGATGAAGAATTTTTTTTACAATAATAAATCAATCTGCAGATAAAGGAGATTTTTAATGTTTTCAAGTGTAATTTATTTGTATGGTTTCTTCATTCCTTTACATAATCAGGATGATAATTCCTTTTCTATAATTAAGAGAAATAATGTAAGTAAATAAATATCCAAGATTATTTTTGATTCTGTTTTCATTAATATATTGTAAATTTTATTGTTAAAAGTTACTGATAAATGATACTTTAGTAAATGGGGCTTTTCTTAATTATTTTTTTTTATTATTATTATTTTTCATTTTTTGAGATTTAATGGCAACATTCTTCCGCAAAGAATTAATGAAAAATAGATTTATATGGTATTTCAGATAATACCTAATAGCGGTCCACTGTGCCCCGGTGGGTGGACCAGTGTGCCTTACTTTCGAGGCATACTAGTCCACTTTACGTGTGCATATATATATATATATATATATATATTTTTTTTTTTTTTTTTTTTTTTTGAAAAATGTATTGAAAACTATGTTCTGAGTAAATTATGATGAATGTATAAAGGTTTAAGGAATATTCAAAAATATTTTCATGCAGATCAGTTTATCCGTTAAAGAGAAAAAAAAATTTAAACTGAAAAAGTGGTCTACTGTGTACCAGTCTCCCCTAATCATAAAGTTGGTGATGGGCCAACTTTAAATACCGAGGGGGGGGGGGGTTAACATTAGTTTTTTTAACATAACTGCTGATCCCAATCAGATCCCACTCTAAAACTTAGAGTTTAAAGTTTATAATATTACAAAAAAACAAATTTTTTTCAAAATTTTTAAAAAACACTATTTTAAAATTTTTAAATTTTACCTTTTTTTTACCAAGCATAGTCAATTTGCACATCAAATTAAACCTTGTGAAATTCTTTTTAAAATGAAGGGGCAAACAACTCTATACGCCTGATAGAACATGAGAAATTCAAAATTGAAAATACTTATACTTGAAAACACTTTTCGAAATAAAAAAAATTAATTGTATGAAAATTTACAGAGATAAAAAAAATAATAAAAGTATATTCTCATTTATATCATCAGGGAGAACGATTCCTATAAGTTTCATCAAAATCTAAAATGGTCAGGTTGAGTCACTGGTTGATTTGACATAGAATGACCCAAAAACACTATTTTCAAAAATTTTTAATTTTTTTTTTTTTTTAAACAAAGCATAATCGGGTTGCATATCAAATTAAACCTTATGAAGTGCTCTTTAAAATGAGGGGTCAAACAACTCTCCACGCCGGATAGAACTTAAGAAATTCAAAATTGAAAACACATATACAAGCCAAAAAATGATGATTTTTTTAAATTAAAAAAATTAGTTGTATGAAAATTTACTGAAAGATAAAAAAAAAAAAATTATAAAAGTATATTCTCATTTGTATCATCAAGGAGAATGATTCTTGAAAGTTGACAAGGAAAAATTGGCACATCTACCTATTTAAAAAAAGACTGGAATATAACAATTATAACTAGTACTACATTAATTAAAAAATAGTTTTAAAGAAATTTCTTAATAGTGTTCATTACTGCATATTTTTTTTTAATTTCAAGCTAAATAAAACAACACCCATCCAATTTTAAATTCGAGAAAACATTTGATTAGCTTTACAGATTGTAAAATAGTCTTTTTTCAGGGGTTCGCAGCAAAATAGGTCTGGCAATTCCTGGATTTTTCTAGACCAAATCCAAAAAATCCCATGATCAAATGGGCATATACAAAATCTGCTTTAAATAACACAACAAGAAGCATTAAAAAAAATCAGAAATTTGTATCGTAATAACAATGTTTATACTCTTTTCACAGGAGAAAATTCAAGCACCTTTCAAGAAAATTGCAAAATGAAATTCTACAAAATACTATAATGCAAAAAAAACTTCATCTTTGCCAGTTTTCAAATTAATGCCATACAACAAAGTTTAGAATGTGAAATGCCATGAAAAAGTCTAAAAAATGTATAAAACTTTTTAGGAAATATTTGTAAATTCCCTGACTTTTCCTATATATTTTAAAATTTCCATGACTTTCCCTGACTTTCCATGTCGCTAGGAACCCTGGAATAAAACGAAGCGTTTGTTGTTTAAAAATACACAGTAAATAAATTTTTATTTTCATATATTATGTAATGAAAAAATTCACAAATTAATTTTGGGGAGGTGCAGCTTTCAGTTTAGCCGCATAGGCTGACAATCTACCTCGAAGAAAACTAAATAGATAATATAACAGAGCTTGAAGAAATTAGTAACTAAAAATTATTGTAATAACATAGTGAGACATGTTACTACTTTAAAATTACAACGAGATTAAACAAATTAATATTTCATAGAAAAAACGGACTTACCAAATAAAGCAGTAACAAATGCACCTGTGCAAGAAGAAATCATTCGTTGAAATGGTGTAATGTACTGAGATTCTTGAATTTTTATTTCAGCCATCATGAATAATTTGGTAAACTTGTAATACTTTGTAAAATCTGCAATTTTATAATGAACTTACATAAATGAAATTAAATAAAAACTTAGTCCTTTCCATACCGCGTTTAATTAAATATGGATCGTAATAACGGAGGAATAAAAACAATGTAAAACAAAGAAACAAGCATGGCCATTATCCAAATCCGGTGAACACTCTCACACACGAGGATTTACAGAAAGCATACTTTTCTATAAACTATATAAGTTCAGAAAATCTACTAATAAAAAAAAACAGAGAGAAGAAAAACAGGTTTTCGCCTTCACTTCCCAGTGTCCTCGGAACGATTACGATGCAAAGGAAAAAGATAAATTATACGCTTGCTGAAAAACGGTTCATTTTCCAAATAATAATAATAATAAAATAATAAAAAAATTTATTATCTATCTGCAAATTTGAATGAATAATTTTTACTAGTTTTGCGCAAATTTTAATTGATTGACTTTAAAAATTGTATCATATTTTGTCGATTATTAATTTTTGATATGATATATTAATCGATTAATCCCGATGATCGAATCTCGATTGTGCAGTATATCGATAAAATAGTATGGGCATGAAAAATAATGTTTACAGATTTAGATATTTGATGATATAATTTTTCTTATTATTTTTCTAAATAATGAACGAGAGGGAAGAACTGAGATCAATGGATGTGATACCTGATGAAGTTAAAGATTACAATAATAAAACTTCTAATCAAGAAGAGGAATCTATTGAGGAACTCGAAAGAAAACATTTCCAACGCATTGTTAATGTGTTCAGAAGTTACAAGTTTGTATTCTACTTAAATAATCACTTACGCCTAAATCTTTCAAAAATCACTTTGTATATACTTTACAGCGATTGAAAATTCTTTTTATTAATAAAATTATGATAATTTATAGCGTTGCGTCGTTTTGAATGTTTAGCATTTTCTTTATGTAAATAATTTTTCATCGGGTCATTTAACGGGCATAATCCTATTTCATTCCTGGCGATTTTTAAAAAGATTCCACAGTGGCGATTTCTGAATTGTTTATTTAGATTTATCATACTGTAACCCCCAATAAGCAAATGGTAAAATGTTACCAATCTTAATTTTTAAATAATTAAACTTAGAAAAAGTAATAGATTTAGAGATAAAAACGTTACTGAAAAAAAAAAAAAAAGCATTTGTATGAGAGTAGCAACATACCGAAAAAAAAATTTGGACAAAAGAATGATAATTTAATTACAGAATTATTAAACCATAAACAAACAGTTGATTTTTCTTAGATATTGCATTTGTGAGTAAAAAATAGATATTTTATATGACAAATTTAATAAGATAGATTTAAAAAAGATAATATGAGCAATAAGAAACAACGATTTTATACACATTTCAGCAAAATTACATAAAAAGTTAACGATCAATGTGAAGCTGAAAAAGAAAACGAAAATACACAAGATTCGCTAATGCCACAATCGCTATACCACATGTATGATTGCTTCGCTAACATGAAGACTATATATATATATATATATATCACTGGATGTAATATGTAATGGAATCACAAAAAATAGATGCGATTTGTTAATGCCGTGATCACTGTACAGCATGTATGATCACTTCGCTAACATAAAAAGAAAACACTGGATGCAGCAAACTTGTTATATTGGAATCCCAGGGGTAGTACTTGCCCTGAAATTCCTGATATTCCTGAAAAAAATTAAAACGTCCTGAAATGTCCTAAAATATGGTAGTCTGTCCTAAAATTCCTGAAAATTTGTGAGTTTTGTGCTATATCGGCATTTGATATCATCAAATAGGGGGTAGGTGTACCTTTTTACTGATGCAAATTGATCACGAAAGTCACAATTTTCTTTAATTTATCATTAAAAATACTGATTTTTGTTGATTTGCACAAAAAAAAAAAAATTTTTGGTGATTAGTTACCAAAAATCACAATTTTTATCAATTAGTCATTTAAAAAAAGTTTGCTATTTTCGTCAGTCAGTCACAAAAAATTATAATTTTTACCAAATCAGTTATAAAAAAGAAAATATTTTGCGATTTTCATTGATCAGCGAAGAAAAAATAGATTTTTGTCCTTCAGTAATGCAAAAAATTGCAATTTTTTAACAGCTTGGTCAAAGGGTTCTGGTAAAATTACTTTTCTTTTAAATATATCTATACTAAACTATTAAAACAAAAAAAATGTGTATGTAGTGTACTCTTTATGACAATAAAATGTATTGAAGAGGGAGGGAGTTAAGGGTTTTTTCCATCAGTATGCCAATCAAATGTGTCTTGAAATTGTCCTGAAATATTGAAAAAAGTATGTCCTGAAATATCTCCTGGGCTAGTACTACCCCTGGAATCCCCAAAATTACACAAAATTCATTGCTGCCATGATCACTGTACCGCATGTATGATTGCTTCGCGAACAGGAAAACAACAAAAACAAAAATCACTGGATGCATCATACTTGTTGTTTTGGAATTCCCCAAAAATACACGAAATTTGTTACTGCTGCGATCACCGTACCGCATGTATGATTGCTTTGCAAACATGAAACAAAAGAAAAAAAATAAATAACTGGATGCAGTAACCTTGTTGCATTGGAATTCCAAAAAATACATGAAACTCAGCTGTGCCGCGATCACTGTACCGCATGTATGATCACTTCGCGAACATGAAAACCAAAAGTAACATCACCGGATGCAACAACCTCGTTGTATTGGAATCCTAAAAATATACAAAATTCGTTAATGCCGTGATCACTACACAGAATGTATGATCGTTTCGGGAACATGAAAACAAAAAAAACTGGAGGCAGCAACCTCAATGTATTGGAATCCCAAAACATAAAAAAAATTTATTCATGCAGTGATCACTAAAATTTCATCTATCAGTAACTTTCATCAATAAAATTTACAATATATTAATGCAAACAGAAAAATAATACATACATAAAAAAAGAAGAGAAATCAAGTTTTAAATAAACAACCAGACAATGATATTTATTTAGTACTTTTACTCTTTTAATATCATGACATAACCGTTTAATGATAAAATTGTTATTTAATTGTATAAAAAAAGAAAAACACATGTTTTAATTAAACAAAAAGACGACAGCATTTTCTCAATGCTTTTTCTCTTTCAATATTATGGCGTCACCGTTTAATGATGTAATTGTCATTTTAATTAACGAAAGAACTAAAAAATTATTAAACATCAGTAAAAATACAGATAAACATCGAGTAAAAAATCACTTGATGATGTAACAAACACATCATGTGTGGGTCACTCCATGTCAAATCAACCAGAGGTTCTAAATAATTAAACTGAAACTATCATAATAAAATGTGTAAATATTGAAAATAACAAACCATCTTCTATTAAGTTATTGATTTAAAGAACGCTTAATTATATAGATTTCATATTATAATTCATTTAATTACTCAAAGAGCATTTGTGTTGCAATTGTAGTTTATATTTAATATTTATGAACAAAAGCAAACATTTAGAATCATTAAAAGTCTAGGCAACTTATGATCAGTCATTGTATAGTGGCCACTTTAGCTTTACACAAGCTTTTATTTATTTATTTATTTTAAGCATAAATTAGATTGCTAATTATTATTTTTTATAATAAACTGAATACTTAATAGTAATAAAGATATAAAAAGTACTTTGATAAATGCATTTAATAGTAGTTTCAATATTTTTAGCTATTTTTCCTAGCATGGCAATTGACAAATAATTTGAATTATGATATATATAATTTTATTACAACTTAATTATAGTATGACTAAATAAAAATTATTTATATAATATATAAATTAATATTTAATCAGTTTTTAGTTTGATTTAACATAAAATATCAATGATTGCTAAAAAAAAAAAAAAAAAATGTGTATAAGGTTTTTGACGCTTTTCGACAGTTCTTGACGCTTTTCGACAGTTTTTGACACTTTTCGACAGGTTTTTGACATGTCACGTCAAAAACTCAACCCTGCCAGAGACTCAACCTGACTATTTCAGATTTTGATGAAACTTACAGGAATCATTCTCCCTGATGATATAAATGAGAATATACTTTTATTATTTTTTATCTCAGTAAATTTTCATACAATTAATTTTTTTAATTTCGAAAAATCATTTTACTTACCCATCATACGTAGTATAGGGTAAGTCTTGTAATCGTTTTGAAAATCGAAAAAAAAATTTTGACGGATTTACACGTTTCAGACACTGGAGATTCCGAAAAACATATTTTTAGAAAAAAATTTTTGCCGTCCGTCTGTGTGTCTGTAAACGCTCTATCTCCCGAAAAAATTGAGATAGAGACTTGCAATTTGGTATGTACTTAGTATGTAATAATGGGAGGAAGCCTATTTCATTTCAATAACCTCGATTAACCGGAACAATTTTTTTCGGACTCTCGAAATATTCGTTCTGATGAAAGGTATATAAAAATTTTCGAAATTGTTTATTTTAAGAAATGAAAATAAAAGACAATAAAAAAACATAAATTTTGCATAAAGCATGAAGTTGATTGGATAATTAGTTGCTGAGATATTTGGAATCCTATTTTCCACACTCTTCGATTTTTCATGACCCTGTATTTCATCCAAATTTCACTTCAAAGATATATTTTAATTGGAAATTTGACGCTTAATCAGATGCAATAAACCGCTAGTTAATAGGATTATTATTTTTGGAGTTATAAGGATGTTTCTTTCAAGCAATTCAGTAATCGAGCCTTTAAAGTTTGTGACGTCATCAAGCCACGATTTTATTTGAATTGCAATGCACTTTATAAGTAGTTTACACATTTTTATTTTAATATTTTACATTATGCATATCATGATGGGTAAGTATTACGGTGGCCCCCAACGACTAGTTTTGGCTTGTATAAATGTTTTCAATTTTTAATTTCTCAAGTTCTATCAGGCGTAGAGAGTTGTTTGATAAAGATAACTTCATAAGGTTTAATTTGATATGCAAGTTCACTATGCTTAGTTTAAAAAAATAATTTAATTTAATTTTAAAAAATTTAAAATAGTGTTTTTTTTTTTAAATTTTGAAAAAAATACATGTTTTTGTAATATTATAAACTTTAAATTCTGAAAGTTTTAGAGTGGGATCAACAGTTATGTTAAAAAAAAAACAATGTTAAAACCTTAAAACACCATTTAGTTCTGGTATATAAAGTTGGCACCTCGCCAACTTTATGATGCTGCTAAAGATAGCATTGTTTTATTAATTTTAGACATTATTTTTTTATAACAGCTGATCCCATTAAGATCCTACTCTAAAACTTTCAGAATTTAAAGTTTATAATATTACAAAAAACATAATTTTTTCAAAATTTTTAAAAAAACACTATTTTAAATTCAATTAAATTTATTTTTGTAACCAAGGATAGTCAACTTGCATATCAAATTAAACCTTATGAAATTCTCTTTAAAATGAGGGGTCAAACAACTCTCTATATCTGATAGAACTTGAGAAGTTCAAAATTGTAAACATTTATCAAAGCCAAAAATGATGATTTTTCGAAATTTAAAAAATCAATTGTATGAAAATTTACTGAGATAAAAAAATTATAAAAGTGTATTCTCATTTGTATTATCAGGGAGAATAATTCCTAAAGGTTTTATTAAAATCTGAAATGGTCAGGTTGAATATTGAAAATTTTTGGTTGATTTGACATGGAATGACTCATGTAACAAACGCATCACAAAAAGCTCAACCTTTCCAGCAATAAAAAAATTACATCTGGCTGACTATCGATGATTTGGCAAGATTTTGCCAAATGGTGGAATCAAATAGGAACCAACCCTTTTAACGTACTGTTACAATTTTCAATGGAACTTTTGTTGGGAGAATGCTTAGTAATCTCATAATAAAACAAAATTTACTATTCATCAAAAGCATTTGATACTTATGATAATACATGTGCTTCTAAAAATAATTTTAGACATTGCCTATGTAAAGTTTCATAAGTACTTCAATAGAACTAAAGAGAAAATAGCAATTTTCTTTCCTTCTTCCCCCTCTTCCCTTCACATCTGACATTGTGTAATTATACGTATTAATATAAAATATAATAGTCGTCACAACATGATAGCATACATAAGCAGAAAACCTAATGTATTATATAAAAATCACGAAACATGTAGGAAAAAAAATCATATTTCACACTTTTTTACTTTCTAAAAAATATAAAACTAAATATGAGGCCGAAATTAAGAGGGGAGGAGGGGGGGGGCAGAGGTGCATGCATCCCGTGTGCCAGAAATTAGTCGGAGAGTGCGCAAAATGAAGATTTGGTTTGTCGTTTGATATGAAATTTAGGTAAAAAATGTTTTGCATCTTCAAAATTCCAAAGAGAAACTTAGCTAAGTGCATTAAAATTGGCAAATAAATAAAAAGATTAGTGAGTTTCGGTACCTGCCCAGGACACTTGGAAAATACACAATTTAAAAAATATTTTTTTTTATCACTATTACTTTTTTTACATCCAGATTCGGCCTTAGAAAGGGCGAGTTTCAGGTGACTGCCTGGGGCACTAAAGACTAATGAGTGGAAAATTCCCAAAATAAAATACTTTGTAAAAACTTATAGTTTTTTTGGTTTTATTCAAAGTCACTATTATAATTTTGAAAATTAGCTTTAGGTTCAGGAAAGCATCTAGCTAGACATATCAGTCTATTAATAGGAAGAGCGGTATAAGTGATAGTTCCATGAAACTGGCTGTAGATAGCACACAAAGATATTTTACAGTATGGAATTCATTGTTATACCTACAGAAAATCCTTGTTTTTCAGTTTTTAAGACATTGTGACTCATATCACTATGACTTTAAATGTCTGCCCAGTTGTAATGTAATACATACTACAACTACATTACAAAATATGTGAAATGAAATTGTCTATAATGGAATCCTGTCTTAAATGAAAAAAGTACATGGTTTCATCAGAAAGAATATTAACTATTATACATGCTAAAAGACGGAAAACTCTATAAAGTGGGTTGTTTACTTACCCATCATACGTAGTATGGGTAAGTCTTGTAATCGTTTTGAAAATCGAAAAAAAAATTTTGACGGATTTACACGTTTCAGACATTGGAGATTCCGAAAAACATATTTTTCGAAAAAAAATTTGCCGTGTGTCTGTAAACACTCTATCTACCGAAAAATTTGAGATAGAGACTTGAAATTTGGTGTGTACTTAGTATGTAATAATGGGAAGAAGCTTATTGAATTTCAGTAACCTCGATTATCCGGAACTATTTTTTTCGGACTCTCGAAATATTCGTT
This sequence comes from Maratus michaelseni, assembly GCA_963931845.1. Taxonomy (NCBI): domain Eukaryota; kingdom Metazoa; phylum Arthropoda; class Arachnida; order Araneae; family Salticidae; genus Maratus; species Maratus michaelseni. The sequence goes on from OZ007591.1 coordinate 192,861,530, forward strand.
CTGATAAAAGGTATATAAAAATTTTCGAAATTGTTTATTTTAAGAAATGAATATGAAACACAATAAAAAAACAAATTTTGCATAAAGCATGAAGTCGATCGGATAATTAGTTGCCGAGATATTTGGAATCCTATTTCCACACTCTTCGATTTTTCATAACCCTGTATTTCATCCAAATTTCACTTCAAAGATATATTTTAATTGGAAATTTGACGCTTAATCAGATGCAATAAACCACTAGTTAATAGGATTATTATTTTTGGAGTTATAAGGAGGTTTCTTTCAAGCAATTCAGTAATCGAGCCCTTAAAGTTTATGACGTCATCAAGCCACGATTTTATTTGAATTGCAATGCATTTTATAAGTAGTTTACACATTTTTATTTTAATATTTTACATTATGCATATCAATGATGGGTAAGTATTACGGTGGCCCCCAACCCCAACGACTAGTTTCCTGTTCCTTTCGATTCTGGTTTCACATATTTTATAGAATAAATATTTGACAAAGCTAATTACATAGTTCAATATTACATATTTTATGATATCACATTTTTAATTTTAAAATAAGTCGGCTATTACAAACTTAGTTAAATGATCTTTGTAAGTTTACTCTGCAGAGTAGGGAGGGAGGTATGTGTGCCAAAATCTGTGTTTGCCTCCCGTGAAAAAAAAAATAGTTGACTAAATAGTTGGCATATGTCTCCCCATTTTAGTTGTCTGTAGTTTGCTTTAAAAAAAAAAAAGATTTAATTTTTTTTTATTAATTTCTTGACAGAAAATTGGTTCAAATACTATTAATGCTAAGTAAAAAAAATAATTCAAGGCATAATGTTTTCTAAGCTGTGTACTAAAAAAATTTTTAAAGATGAAGACATTAATTATAAATTCAAATAACAGATTTAAATAAATTTAGGATATTCTCTGTAACACTTTACATGAATCCGTTAAAAATAAATGTTTCTGTTTCTGAACATGGATTTCTCTTTCAATAGTTCTGATCAAATTCTTTCAAATGTGATGCATAAATGGAGCTTACCAGGATGCAAAAAGAACAAATGCTACAAATATTTAACACAGGTTAGTGTATATCTATTCGAAGTATTTGGAAATAGGACCTTAGTCCAAATTAAAGATAATATCTCAGGTAATGCAAGATTATTGGCCAAACTCATTGGTTTTTTTTTCGAACACATAGTTAGAGTTTAATCTAGGAAAAAGAGATTTGTAGCTTTTTGGCTAATTGCAGCCAGTAACTGTTAGCCAAATAAAAATAGCTTTAGCCAAGAAAAAAAAAACTTTTATTTATACAAAATTTCTGTATAAATGAGTATTATTTTTAATTATACAATATATAAACAGTACACCACTCTGTAAGAGTGACCCTCTCGAGATTTGGCCATACATCACACATCAAATGTTTTTTTAAATGAAAATTCTTTTCAAACTTCCCCTTCCAAATTAATCACCATTAAGTTACTTAAAATTTTTGGCTGTCAGTCTATTTCTCAAGTCAGTTTTTGTTATTCACGAGACTCAATCCCCTTTCACAATCTGCTGTAGACAACAGAATTGTTGCTACAAATTCAAACAAAGAATTCACATTGGGAAACATGTCAGTAATGCCATTTTTATGGAAAAATAATACAATCAGCTGGTTTCATTTATTTACCCCTTGTAGCCAGAACCTGCCTGAACAACTTCCATTCATGAACCGTTTTGGTTTCATTTCCTAAGTTGGGATTATCAACAAAAAATAAACAAACTCTTTTAATTTCCTCAATACTTGTTTAATGCAAATGACGTCATACTATTTGTAAGACGATTGCACAGAGAGGATGAGACAAATTTTGAAGTGAGTTGCCGGGACAAAGGCGGTTTGAGAATTTTTTTTCACGCAGCAGCTGCAGGTTTACGAAAGGCAGGAACAACAAAATCGAAATGATATATATATTTTTGGCTGTTGCTATTTGGCTAATCCACTAAATGCTTTGGGGGCAAAAGGTGCTTTCAGTTAGCTTTTTGGCTATTTGGCTAGCTCTAGATTAAACCCTACATAGTGTAAGGAAAGTATTGTAATCATGATAACTTTCAAACAGTGGTTCCAATTTATCTCCCATTCGGCAAATATGTTATAGACCACTGTAGAGTCCTGCATCGGGTTGGGTTACCTGCTTTTACCTGCACCCAACCCACGGGTCGGGTTAACGCTATATTTTTCATTCGGGTTCGGGTGGGGTTCAGGAATTGCGGGTTCAGGTTTACCCGCTTTTCCAAAAGAATGTACACAATATTTTTGCAGGTTAAAAATATGTATACAATAAGACCTTCATAACGGACACTCTAGAAAATCAACCTTTTACGCTACTTGGAAAGGGGGCAAAAATGCCATTCTAATCACTTGATCATAACTCGCTTTTTCTTTTACAAAATGTGCCACAATTTGCAAATGTCAGCAACAAATCTCAGTTGCGGTGTCATAGATTTTTCCATTGACTCTTGCTGATAAAACAAAACAAACTGCTAAGTCATGAAAAAAATTAATTTCCTTGCGGTTAATCCTTTATCTACTAACAGATTATTATATCTAATATTTTAATACAGGGTATCTTCTTTGTGGACTACTTTTTCATAATTGTATTGAAATATAGATTTATTTTCTGTTCCTTCGATTTCGGGTTGGATTCGAGTATAAATATTTTGGGGTTCAGTCGGTTTCGAGTTGACTTTAAGCAGAATTTTCAAGCTCGGGTCAGATACACAACCCGACCCGTGCAGAATTCTTATTCCTTGTCCTCAATTTAGAGTGTAGATTGAATCTTTCGACAAAATCTAAAAGTAGTGAAATAGTGACTACTTTTGAAAAGTAGTTTGTAGTCGCTACTTTTAAAACAAGTAGTTGTAGTTGTAGTTAACTACATTTTTCATAAAGTAGTTCTAGTTGGCTACTAAAAAAAGTAGTTTTTCAGACCCCAGACTTATTCACATTCAAATACATATTTATTTTCATAGTTCTGTTCAAACTTTTTGTGAAAATCCCAACAATCGGACAAGCTAAAATCTAAATATGAGCCGGAAGAATTATTCAAGGTTGAACCTGACTCACAGAAAGAAAATAAGTCATCCCGACCCGAAAAAATTAATAAAAGCAACCCGATCTGCTGCAGGACTCTATTCAACGATCTCGAGGTGTCCGTTTTCCGAGGTTTCACTATATTTTAATATTAAAGAATATAGATTTGTCCATTTTTCTATATAAAATATAAAATTGGTATTAGAGATATAATTGTACATTATTTCTCATTATATCATTAAAACATGATTTATTGTCCTTTCATTGTGGGTTTGGGTCGAGTTGCGGGTCGGCGAAAATTATTTTTGCGGGTTTGGGTCGGGTTGCGGGTTGACTTCAAATGGAATTTGTGGGTTCAGGCCGGGTACAACTCGACACGTGCAGGACTCTAGACCACTGTTGCAAGAATTGTATAGATTTTCTTAAAAATTACTGATGAATAAATTAGTTAACCATTAACAATTATCTATGCAAGTAATTTGCATACAAAAAACAGTAATAATATATTCTAAAAAATGAAGAGAGTTTGCCTGTGTGTGTGTGTCTGTTGGTGATGGCTAGGAAAATCTATCGCACATAGAAGTCTGAAAATTTGGATGAGGATAGTTCAAGGCAGGTCCTGATGTACCCGAGGCTTAATTTTTTTTTTTTTTTTTTTATAATTAATCAAGATATTGAAAACCAAAATGAAAATTCATAAAAAAAAATTTCTTTTTCGAGCCAAAAATGTTGCTTTTTTTGCCGTTTTCTGCAGCTCCCATAGGCTAAACTGTTTGAAATACAACAGAAAGCAGCTATTATAATGTACTTTTTCATTTATAATGGTGCAATCTGTTTGAAAAAAATACGAAAATATTAACCCTTTGAAAAAAATTCTTTTCGAAACATCATTTCTCCCCTGTTTTCCAAACCTGATTTTGCTTAACTAACCAAAATATGAAAAAAACCTATTACACCAAATTAAAGATAGAAATTTTATGCTAAAACTGCTGCAATCCATTTAAAAATAACAATGTTAACAATTGGAAAAAGAAAGTTTCAGTGTGTTTTGCAATTTCGAAAAAACTAAAAATATCAAACCATATCTACATTTATTTTCCTGCCGAATGTCACAATCTGCTCCAAAAAATACAAATATTAACCCTTTGAAAAAAATTCTTTTGCGAAACTCACTTTAGCAAGTTCTGTGTTTTCTGTGATGTTTAACATTCTGCACTGGCTTTGTAAATCCAAATCTGAAAAAAATCAAAGGTACCAAACTACATCTATGTTCATTTTCCTCTCGAATGCCGCAATCCATTAAAAAATATATTAGTATTATGTCTTTCAAAACCATTCGTTTCTGTAAGTCACTTATGCGATTTCTAATTTTTTGTGTGATGTTTAAAAATGGGTATTGACTTCAGCAATCAAAATATGAAGAAACGAAAAATACCAGACCACATCTACATTAATTTTCTGTTGAAGTCTGCAGTCTGTTAAAAAATTATTAAGTTAACTCTTTGAAAAAAAGTTTGTTTGCAAAACTCACTTTTGTGAATTTTGTTTTTTTCTGCAATGCTTAAAAATCAGCATTGGCTTTGGAAATCAAAATACGAAAAACAAAAGATACCAACCATATCTACATCCACTTGCCTTTCAAAAGCTGTGATCTGCTTCAAAAAATGTTAATATTAACCCTTTCAAAAAAAAAAAAAAAAAACATTCCAAATCTCACTCTTGCAATTTTTGCAATGTTTAATGTCCTGCAGCCAAAATTTTTAATCGAAATATGAAAAAACAAATTGCACAGGCTTAAGCATACATTCAGCTTTAAAAAGGCATTTTCATTTTTTTAAATATTAATATTAACCCTTTAAAAAAATTCATTTCTCAAAATCATTTCATGATTTATTCTGATTCCTTGCTTAAATCATGAATATGCGCGTAGTTTTTTCTCTTGATCTGCAGCCTTTTACCACTAAAATCAATATTTTAGCACGAAAATTATACATGAGGTTCAGAAAGATTATATTTATAACTCATAAAAATTTTAAAGAGTTTGGACTATAAGAAATATTTTTCTTTTGAAGTTTCAATGAAAAGTCAAAGAAAAATGAAGTAGTCAATAAAAAAAAAAAAAAAAATGGAAAAACATTTTTTTGCAACACATTGTGTTGAAGAAGTTCATAAACTAACTTCCCCTTGATATTAACATCATTACCCTGAGACAGTCAATCCCACAGACCTTGTCTCAAGAGGAGCAAAAGTGGCTACTTCACTCAGACGAAAACACCTGCTCGCTAATGTTAATCCTATGGAGAAAATTTTTGAAGATATCTAGTTCACATTTCAATATTTTTAAATGATTTTTTTGCATTGGATAGCTGAGGTCAATCTCTATGCACGCTCCTTTCTACTTTTTCGATTTTGATTACAAGTTTTTTTAAATAAGATACTTTCACTTTCGAAACCGGTTTTGAAAGTGAAAGTATCCTCAATAAAAAAAACTGCAACAAAAATCGAAAATGTAGAAAGGAGCGTGCATAGAGATTGACCTCAGCTATCGAATGCAAAAAAAATCATTTAAAAATATTGAAATGCGAACTAGATATCTTCAAAAATTTCCTCCATAGGATTAACATTAGCGAGCGGGTGTTTTTGTCTGAGTGAAGTAGCCCCTTAAGGCCAAAGTGGCTCAGCTTCTCACCAGAATTTTGGCCAAGGTATGAAGACGAATGATGGTATAACGAATGATGAGAATGAATTAGAATGCAGAAAGAAACCTAATGACATATTGCAATGCGAGTGTATAGTCAAAGAACTTTAAAATCCTATTGATATAGCGAAATTTAGTAATTTGAAAAAAATTAGTAAGAATAACTGCTTGGGTAAAAAGATTTATCTTGAAACTGAAAAAAGCTACTGAAGCTTACAACACACTAACAGCTGGAGAATTATTTAATATGAAATGAGCAAAAGCAATTTTATAAAGAATTTGACTCTCTTAGAATTAGGTAATTCTGTGGAGAAGAATTCACTCCTATTCAATTTTGTTCCATTTCTTGACGAAATTGAAATTATATGTTTGTGAGGAAGATTGGAATTTGGTAATATTTCTATAAAAGAAAAACATCTAATCATTTTGCCTAGACATTCCTGGTTAACAGTACTGATCATATACGTCTGAAACATGAAAAAATGATGCATGCAGGAACTGCCTAAATTTTGACAAAAATTTGATCCCTTCATTGGATTCCTAAAGGAGACAATTGGGTTAAAAGCATTATTAAAAATTGCTTTTGTCAAAAATATCTTTCTAAACCTGCATACCAAATCACAGCACCACTGGCCAGAGACAGAATGAATGAAACTCCACCATTTTCAATATGTGGACTAGATTTTGCTGGACCTATTTACATAAAAAAGCTTGATGTAATTCAAAAGTTCTATATTGTTTTCTTCACACGTGGAGTTACTAGAACTTGTTACCGATATGACAACCGATTCTTTTCTCCTTGCTTTTAGACGATTTTTAATTTGAAGAAGAAATTTTAAAGTTATTTACTTACTCTGATAAAGCAAAAAACTTCAAGAAAGCTAACAGAATAAGACGTTAAAACCTTAACCTTAGACGTTAACCCTTAAGACGTCCGGCAGTTCCTTCTTGAGATGTTTTGAAAGCTAACAGATTCCAACAACAGATTTCTGAAACTTCTCGCTAAAGAAAGAATCGTTTGGAAAAATCATTATTGTAAGAGCTGCATGGTAGAGAGGCTTTTATAAAAGGTACGTAAAACCAATAAAAGAGTGCCGTTGAAAGATTATTGGAAAAGCTCTTTTGAGCTATGATGAAATACTGACACTATTAGCTGAAGTAGAAGCTATTCTCGACTTGTGTCCCTTGACATATGTATATACAACAACAATGATGAACCTTAACCTCATATTTCAATGCCCTTTTTGAATTTCGGTATAGAACTCTCATTACCTATTAACTTCTTCGATGTAATTGAAATTTTGTGGTGTTGGTTGACATGGTTTGAGAAGATCTTCACTTCTTAAAAGAAAAAGATACCAATCCTTACTGTTAAAACAATTGTGGTTCAAATGGTAGAAGCAATATTTACTGGATTTGAAAACAGACCATTCATTAAAAAATCCTGCTTCAGATAAACCACTAAAAGTGGGTTATGTTGTTTTGATTGAAGATGATATGAAAAATAAGCTTTTGGAAACTTGACAAAATTCAGAGCGCAATTCCAGATAGTGATGACAATATTCACTCATATGACATAAAACAGTGATTGGAATCTGAAAAAAATCTATGCAGCATATTTGTATCTTTTAGAAATATAAACTTTTGAACATTTATAGATTCTTTTTTACTGTTTTATAGCTTTAATTTTTTTTCTCTATTTTATTTTTACTCTTTCTTTATCCCTTCTTTATCCCTTTGAGTTTTAGTTTAAGTAAATATATTAAGTGCTTGAAAAAATAATTGTCATACTTTGTTGTGTTTATTTTTCTATTATTTTTTACATTGTTTGAATTTTGAAATTGATTAATATTTTAAGTTTGATTAATTAAGTGATTAAGTTTTCTTTGAATTTGATATTGTGTATTTTAATTTAAAATTGTATTATTTCTGAACCACTGATATAAAAACTGAATTTTTATGATAGAATAATTTTATAAGAATTTTGATAGATGAACTGTGTAAGAGTTTAAGTGGGGAGTGTGTAGAAAATAGAAAGTTCAGTTAAATGGCGCTGGGATGCCATGAACTTTTATTTCAACTTTCATCCACTCAATGCACTCTCTGTTTAGAATGAAATGCAATGAGTTGTTGCTTTAGAACGTTTTGTTTTGAGAGAGTGTGACTTTTTGTCACAAATATTAAATATGAAATGGAGCATTAAGTCTCCCAGTAATTTGATTTAAATTCTGTAAATATGTAAGATGGCTGTATATAACTCTTATGATTATTAAACTTCTTCAATTAGTTTTTCAAGCAAGATCCCCATTTTTTGAAGTAATGATGTCTGTGTTCTTGCTTTGTGTGTGTGGATGCTTTCGATTTTTTTCATCAAAATTAAGTATTGAATGAGGGATTGTTCAATGATGCAACAAACACATCATTTCAAATATTATTGGTTAGCATTTCAAGTGATACCAAAGCTACATATGGCAGAATATTGAGAATTTCGCAAGAAAAAAAAGCAAGTATTGCCAAATGATTGAGGTAAATAGGAATGAACTGAAACTTTTTATCTCTATTTTTTTACCATATTTATAACTAGTACACCTGACCAAAAAAAAAAAAAACTTTTATGCCTTTTTTACAAATAATTCTATTAAAACATTAAAAAGCTCGTTTTGATTTGAAATTCATAGCCTATAAGCTTTGCTACTTTTTCCATTTGCGAGACCTTTTTATTGCTTTAGTTCATTTTTGTGTATGAAGTCAATTATTTCTTCTTAATTTCTTTACTGTAACATTTCTACATTTATATGAACATAGTTTTTAAGAGTTTATATTTTATATTAATAATTGAAATTTTTAGCTATCAGAAGTGATAATGAGAAAAAGTTGAAGAATTTTGAATGAATTCTGTTTCATTTTAGTTTTTATTGTAAAAAACAAAATTTAAATAAAAAGCATGTGAAAAAAGTATCTTTACTTATGAAAATACTTATAACTGCAATGTTGTAGTACATTTGTAGAATAGAGGCAGGGAGGAAATTTAAAAAAAAAAAAAAACTTTAATGTATTTTTAAAAATGTTAATTATTTATTGTTGATATTTAGCATGGCTTTGTATGTGTGCAAATTATGTTTGTAATTATCTTAGGTTTTTTTTGTTTTGTTTTTTTCCAAATCTTTGAGTAATGTAAGTATTTTCTTTTTTTTCTCTGTAGATTGCATAGTTTGAGACGCTTGTATAGTTCAATGAAATACATTAATTCTCTTCCTGAGCATCAGCGTCAGCTTTTAAAAAGTTATCGTTCTCATTTAGATAAAGTTAGAGTTGCTATTGAACACAACTATGAAATTGTTAAAGTCATCATTAAAGATGTTTCTCATCTGTTTTTAAATGCTGATCATAGCAATGATATTGTAAGTATTTTTCAAAACATTTTAATTATCAATAACCAAATTTTCTTCAGATATTATTAACAATGTTTTAACCCTAGTATGTTTATGAAGAAAATATCATTCAATAATAAAAAAAAAAGTCTTGTTTATTATGTGTAGTTTAAGATAATCAATTAAAGATTGTGTACTTTTATGTTTGCCAGCCACCAGTGATGTACATACATATATATATACACACACATATATATATATTTATATATGTATATACATATATAAATACATATATATATACATGCACATATATATATACGCATCTATATATATATATGTGTGTATATGTATATATATATATGTGTGTGTGTGTATAGAAGACCCTTTAAATGCCTTTGAGGAGGACTTAAAGGAATCGACTAGAAGCAGAGACTTAATGTCCAAACCGCACCTTCCACCCATGCAGCCTGTTAGTACCCTTGCCTAGTGCATGGTGAACGAACGCGAATGGGCTACCTCCAACCTGCTTGGCCAGCGTGGAGGAAATTGGCTACCTCCCTCCTTATTTTACCATGAATTCACAAAACAAATCATGGCCCTCAATTCCCTGCAGTCTGCATGTTCCTGGTTACGGCATCGATTAGAAAGACATGAAGACAGAGGGTGCTAAGAATCACCGGGCTCGGCTTGGCTGCCATAAGTTGATGACTTTGGCTACATATAATATAATGGATAATCCATATCTTCAGAAAATCATTTACAGGAACTTGAAGAAGAATTAGAGAGAATCAACTGGGACATCTTAGAATTATGTGAAGTAAGAAGAAAAAGGGAAGAGAAGATTGATCTTGCCAGTGGAGATGTATTGTACTACAGAGGTACAGAAGATTGAAAAACAAGTGGTAGGATTTTTTATTCATAAAAGGTGGAAGAATTACATCGTAGAATATGACAGTGCATTGGACAGGGTTGCAAGGTTAGTTATACAAGTGTCAAGAAGATACAAGCTGCAAATTATCCAAGTTTATGCACCAACAATAAGCTATACTGATGAAGAAATTGAGGATTTCTATGAAGAAGTAGCTTCAATGCATCAAAAGAGAAAATGCTACCTAAAATTAATAATGGGAGCCTGGAATGCTAGAATTGGGGAAGAAAAGAAAAGTGAGTTCTCAGTAGGAAATCATGGATATGGGATGCGTAATGAAAGAGGAAGCAGATTAATCGAGTTTGCAGAATGTGTACAGATGTATATCATGAATTCATTTTTCAAGAAAAAGCCTCAAAGAAAATGGACATGGCATAGTGCAAAAGACTCAACAAGTGAAATCGACTACATCTTGACAAACAAAAATCATCTTATTCAGGATTACAGCATTCTCAATAACTCCAATACAGGAAGCGGTCACAGGTTGGTTAGATGCAAACTGATTTTAAATATTAAAGTTGAAAGAATGAAGCTTTTGCAACACTCAAAGAATTCAGTCGATATTATAAATCACCAGAAATATAAATACTAATTTAATTTGGAACTTAAAAATCGTTTCCAAGTACTTCAATTAATTTTAGAAGAACAGCAAGATGTTACAGTAGTGAACAAGAAACTAACCAATACTCTACAAGAAATTGCAAGAACATTAGCCTGTGAAGCACAAATAAAGAAAATAACAGAAGAAACAAGAAGATTTATGAAGAAACGCAGAGAATTTTAAATGAAAATAAACTATCCTAAATCAAGAGTTGAATATGCAGAATTATGTAAAACGGTAGGAAAATGTGTTACAGAAGATATCAGAAAATTTAACTATGATCTTATCAAGAAAATTCTAGAAGATAGAAAAGTTTACAATCAGCTAAGCGCAAACTGTGTGTTGGAAGAAAAGGTATTTTGCACTGAAGAGGGCAAATGGAACAATCACCCAAATCAATAATGAAATTGTACACATTGTCGAAAAATTCTACAGCGATCTATATAAATGTGAAGATCAAAGGGAAATCAACCTACATGATCCATGAGCAAACATAATAGAAACTGAAGAGATAATCCCAGTGATGACAGATGAAGTTGTACAAGCTATTAGATGTATGAAAAAAAAATAAATAAATGCCCTGGCGAAGATGGAATTACAATTGACCTTATCAAAGAAGCAGGAGAAAAATTTGCAAAAATGCTAGCCTTTCTGTTTTCCAAATGTCTTGAGAAATCAGATGTCCCAGAAGATTGGAATAATGCTGTGATGGTGCTACTTTACAAGAAAGGGGAGAAAGAAAACATTAAAAACTACCGTCCAATCATCTTACTGTCAGTGATTTATAAAATTTTCACCAAAGTTTTAACGACAAGACTTGAATCAGCTCTGGACTAAGTTCAACCTAGAGAACAAGCAGGATTCCGAAGTGGATTTAGTATAATGGATCATATTCAAACAGTAAAGTAACTCATAGAAAAACATAAGGAATATAATTTACCTCTCTGGCTTGCCTTTATTGATTATGAAAAAGTATTTAATTCGGTCTACACATCAGCAGTAGTAGAATCTTTCAAGGAAATTGGTATAGACAGACCTTACATCAATATCATAAAGAAGATTTACAAGAAAGCAACTGCAATCATCCGTTTGAACTAAGGAAAAGCAAAGATCAAGCTTGGAAGAGGGGTAAGACAAGGAGACACTATTTCGCCTAAGCTTTTTACCACTGTCTTAAAAAATATTTTCAAGGACCTGGATTGGGAAAACAAAAGGACTAGAATAAATAGAGAATATTTAAGCCACCTCCGGTTTGCTGATGACATTTAATTTTCAGTAGTAGCCCTGAAGAATTGGAAAATTAGCTAAAAGATTTGGCAGAAGCTAGTATTAATGTGGGATTAAAAATAAATTTGGAAAAGACTAAGGTGATGTTCAATTCATTTGCACCAAAAAAGAAAATTGTCTACAACAACACCGAGATTAAAGAAGTGCAAAGTTATGTGTACCTTGGACAAGAAATATCATCAGACAACAGTATCATGAATGAAATCAGTAGAAGAATAAGAAATGGATAGAGTGCATTTGGGAAGAACAATATTATTCTGAAGAGTAACATGCCTCTTTGTTTGAAAAGAAAGATGTTTAACCAATGTGTTTTGCCTGCACTAACTTATGGAGCAGTAACATGGATGCTAACGAAACAGATGGTACAAAGATTACAAAATACACAGCGAAGTATGGAAAGATGCATGCTAGGCATAACTAGAAGAGATAGAAAGAGAATAGCCTGGATAAGAAGTCAAACAAAAGTTTTTGACATCATTGAGAGAATTAAATGGCTAAAATGGAAATGGGCTAGGCACATTCTAAGAAGACAAGACAATAGATGGAGTACAAACACTCTACAGTGGTATCTCACAGATGTAAAATAACCAAAAAGACGGCCTCAAATAAGATGGAATGACGAAATCAGAAAAGTGGCTGGTGTTAATTGGATGACTAAAGCATTAGACAGAAAACAATGGAAAAATATGGGGGGGGGGTAGACCTGCATCCAACAGTGGATTGAAAATGGTTAATGATGATATATATATATATATATATATATACACCAGAGGGCCCGTGCGAAGATTTCGCACTGAATTCTAAATATTTTTTAGGTACTTCTCTATTATCCCGTCGACCACTTTTCATAACAAAAAACTACCGCCAAACTGTAAGATTACACGCCAAAAATGCAGTCCCATTTACTTGATGTCAGAATCATTATGCGTGTTTGTTACGTCATCTAGTGGTTTTACATTCGACATTTGCGTGTATTTTTCATTTTGTTTTACTGATTTAGTAGTTATTTTATTAATTAAAATAACAGTTGTGTCCTTAAATTCCTATATTTTATTTATTTATTCATTTTTCGATATTCCAATGGCAACGTTCTCCCGTTTATTTGGCGATAGTTTTTTGTTATGAAAAGTGGTCGACGGGATAATAGAGAAGTATCATTTTTTATCAATATGTAATAGTTATTAGATGCAGGTTTAAACTTCTAAAGAAAAAGCAAGGATAAAAGTATCTGCAAACAACATTTAGTTGTTAGTCAAGCCAGAATATCATCTAATTTATTAAATCAAAGTTAGACTGAAAACTGATCCAAGATTGCTAAAGGCACGCGCTAGAAAAAAATTTAACAATCCTATTTTGACTGCATTAGAGGATGATGTCATCCGCTTCGTGAAAAACATGGGACTTAGAAATATAAATCTAAACATTTCAATTTCGCTTTTTAATCATAAGTATAAAATAAACCCGTGCAGTGTTTTTTATTATAATTGCTGAGCATCATATAATGTGGTATTTTATTTTTTTGGCAACAATAATTTCAGGAAAACCTTTCATTTCTTTTATGAAATCAATGCCGATATAATTTTTAATTTTCAGCAAATTTTAATCAAAAACATGTTTTAACGAATTGTTAAGTGGGCTATGTCAGAAGCCAGTTCTAAAACCTTTCATATGGTATCTCATTCGTTGTTCTGCGTTTCATATTTTCTTAGAAAAAGGGATGTTGACAGGAGAAATAATATATATGATATATCACTGGCACCTGGCTAACATAAAAGTACTCAAGATTGTTTCTGATATTTCTACAACTACTACTCTGGCCTCCTAAAATTAAGGTACAACTGGTTTTTATGTCTTAACTTCCAAGTAAATTATTATTAAAAATATGAAATTTCAACAATTTATTCGCTGAATAATTGTTTATTTAATTTCGCATACCTTTGACATCATGCATAATTTACACATAAATAAATAAAATTGTTCAAATAAGTCCCTATTTGGAGGCAAAGAATAAATGAAAGGTGTTGTAGAAAATTGGGTTTATTCAGAATATGTCCTTTACTAGATGTAATGCATGCATGGCATCACCATTCCATACTGGCAATCAATTTTCTGACAATGGAACAAGAAGCATAAACCATAAATCTGTAGCGATCTGCTCTCATCAGATGGCAAACGGTGAGGGGATAGGCTTTTTTAGTTAATGACGTGATGCGCATTCCTTCTCCTCAGTGTCCGGAGTGCATCAGGTCGCATGGTACACCAGTTGAACTCAGAGCATGTGGTATCTTTATCCCTGTGACGTTCACGAATAAATTAGTTTCATTGTGTTGTTGAAATAAAAGTTTATTTTTCTAATTTAACTTTCTGATTGAGTCATCCACGACATGTATCATAACATTCTCACAATCTAATATACAACCAAAAATGAAAGCAACCCTTGTTCCAGTTAAGTGAATGAATTTAGAGCCAAGACTAAAAACAAGGCAGCATCTTGTTTTCCAAGGTGCTTGATATGATTAATGTCAGGAAATTGAGCTGGCTGATCCATGTGTTCTATACCTTGAGCTATAGGACAAAATTAGCACTCTCCACTTGCCAATCAGCGAGTAATACTGAAAATTTGGCGATTGACTTTATTGCCACCACTGGTCAAACTTAATAGTCACACTCGCCAATTGCGATGATTGAATGGAAAAAGATTTTTTCCCCGCTGTCGCTCGACAAATTTCAAAACCATTTGGTGAATTTCACGATTTTTTCTCCAAAATTATTTGACGGATTGTGATTTTTTTTTCTCGAAGCCATTCGACGATATTCGAAAAAAGTTTTCCCCGAAACCAGTTGATGAATTTTGCGATTTTTCCACTATCGATTGACAAATTTCGTGATTTATCGACTATCGATTAACGAATTTCACGATTTTTTCCATGAACAAACAAATTGTGCACTTTCTTTCCGTTAATGTTCGACAAATTTCACACTCTATTTCTGCTGCCGTTCGACGCTGAATTTCTCAAATTTTTTCACGACAGTTAGACAAAATTAATTTTTTTCCTGCAATGCCTGATTTCTTTCCCGACACCATTTGACGAGTTTCGCTGTTTATTCCACAATCATTTGACAAATTTCGCAATTTTTTTATCAAGTATTTGTAAATTTGTTATTGGCCACTGCTGAAAAACATTGGCGAGTAAAAAAATCCATGTACTGGCCAGTGATCAGTGAGTAAAAAAGTTAATTTTTACCTATACCTTGAGCCTAAAGATAACTGCGGTAGACTCTCGGCTATCCAGCCTATTGTGGTGGAAGGGCAGGCCAGATAACAAAAAAATTAGATTGGCTGGAGTTCTATAAATATTTAATTCCTGTCTGTCCCCATACCATTGAAAACACACTTTTCAATCAAAACCCACTCTTATTCATATTTTTTACCTCTTAGTACAGGTTAGTAATAAATTTTTGTTATGTACTGTACTTTATGTTTTAAAAATTTATTGCAGAAAAGGGAAGCACAAGAATAAATATATTGTGCACATCTTAAGATAAATTTTATAACATCTAACTTAGTTGCAAAAAACATAAAATCTTGTATCCTATATAGAATGGAATGCAGTGCATACAGTTTTAAAATAAACAAAACGTTAATATGAAACCTAAGCCTAATTCTTAAAAAAATGGTTTAGACTGTGACGTTTTAAAAGGAAGGATGGTAAGCTATTTTTGTGACAAAAATATTTTATTTACGTTCACAGAAAGACTACTTTCAACTTTTTTTAAATAAATTTTTATGACAATGATGATTGTTTAGTATATTATATTATATATATAATATGGAATATGTTAATAAAAAAAGTGCTTCATCCTTGTGCTTGCAGTAAAAAAGTGGCAGAGAAGAGGCTACTATTTGACATTTATCTCAAGAAAATTCTCAACTACTTCAAGTTTAGCCCTAATTCGTTGGCAAGAAATGCACTCAAAATTGCATTATTAAATTGATTCAAAGAATAGTAAATTAAATGTTTTTTTTAATTATATATTTTATATAAAAAATGAGTTTTTTCATTTTCTGTGTTTTGATTAAATTTCTTTTTCATAAATAATGTTAATTTCTATTTATTAATTTATAATGTTTTTATTTCTGATGCGAAGTAATTGTTTGTATTTTCTTTTTCTGTAGAAAATCATTAGTTCAAATGTATCCCAATTTGATATGGAAAAACTTCAGTCAATATTCAAACAATTATATAGAGAATGGAGTGTAGAAGGTAAAGATGAACGTGCTGCATCATTCAAACCCATTGTAGATGAAATTATTCTCCGCTTTCCACCAGATCAAGTGTAAATAATCTTTTAATATTTTCAAAAAGATATTTTTGCAAAAAAAATTTCTACTCTTCATCAAATTTAATTTATTTGTATGACTTTTTTTTTTTTAATTTTATATCAGCGATAAATATTCTATTCTATTGTTCAGATATACAAAGAACCCTTAAAGTATGTATCACTAAATTATGATGTTCTAAAATTTATTTAAAATGTAAAAAGAAAAAAAAAATAGTTATTTAAAATCAGATAGTTTTATTATTGAAATAGATTTTAATTTAATAATATTGTTCATTGTTGAAATGCCAGTGGCTTATTTTTAGACACTACTAAAATATCTGTGTTTGTATCATAAAAAATTACAGATTAGAACTTCAAATTTAGTTGACTTGTGCTGTTATCCATACAGAATTAAATTAAGTTTATACTATTAAAATGAGTTAGTGATAAAAAAAATCTTTTTGTTATTATGTTCTTCCTAATTTTTCAGTCATTTTTTTTCTTTATCCGCATTATTAAACCATATTTGTCAGCCATTAAGTTTTGACATTTTAAATAGATTTAATTTGAATAATATTTTAATCAAAAAAGAAGAACAGAGTGAGGTAGGTTTTAGAAACTATATTTATTAATTCTTGCTTAATCGTAGAAATATGGATTCATGATTACTTAAAACTGAATTAATATCACTGATACATTGCGAAATTTCTCTCATAGTCTACTTATTCAGTCAAAAATGAAGAATATCTCATTCCAGGCCAAATTTAGATTTTTGTTTACTACTTTAACAATAAAGAAAATATTGTAATAATATTTTCAAAAGACTTACTTTGCTTTCAGTGAAATATAACAGCATGACAAGAAGTGCTGGAAATTGCCACCATTCACATCCAAATAATACTGAACTAGGCACTTTATTATTCAATCACTTCCAATGATGTCACTACATTTCATACAACCAAAGTTAATATGATGAAAATCTCTCTAAAATGTCTTAGTTATTGTTAAAGTTGTGAATGAAAATTCGATTTCAGCTTGTAGTGGCACACTGTATTTTTGATGAAATAAGTGGATTGAGATACTGGTTTCCTGTACAAAAATTGTTTGTCTTGACTACATTATCTTCCTTGAAAGTTTTTCCAAAATTTTAGGAACACCCTGTGTGTTTTCAACCTCTGAAAATGATTCTCAACTCCAGACACTGCTCTCTGATGCATTTAAAAACTTCCTTGCTAAATCAAAAGAAGCAGGAAAGTTTTTGTTGCTGAGTTGCCACCATTTGAATAGATTGTATTATTTATTTATTTTTTACTTTATTCACTTACTGGCAAATAAATACTAAATGACTGTAAAATTTTTCTTCAAAATTTCTCTTTCATTTTAAAGTATTTGTTTATAAGATAACTTTATTATTATTATTTTTTTAATTTTCAGAAGAAGCCATGAAATTTAAAGTTTTATTAATTAATTAAAACAGCTTTAAATTACAATTCAAAGCATAGAATTTTTTTTAGTGTAAAGTTCACTTGTAAAAAGGTCTTATTCATTAAAATGGGAGTATTTGTGTTAAATATTATGTAAAATTGTTTTAAAATTTAACTTTTTAATACCTTTGAATTCTGAAATATAGGAATTATTTGGCCAAATAGTTGCTATTTGCTTGGCTGAATAATTGGTATTTGGTTTACCTTTGTGCTGAATATTCGGTATTCGGCCAAAATCACTATTCAGTGCATACCTACTTTTATATTTAGAGCAAGCACACTGTGGTAACTTTTCTAACGAGTATTATATTTCTTACACTAGTCTCATATAAGGCACTGAAATTGAAATTTATTTTTTTTGTACTGATACAGGGCTGGAAATTCAATTTTTCCGAGGAGGGGAGTATCCCTCCCAACATTTTTAAATGGAGGGAAGTTGAACTGTTTGGGGGGGGGGGGGGAGAAAAGAAATTTTTTTAAACTCCCACTATTATTTTACATGCTATTTAAATAATTTCATAATACAGACATAAGAATACCATTGAAAAAAAATTAAATCAACAACTCAGAATAATTATGCAAAATGTTTATTTTTATTTTTAAAAAGTTTGTTTTAATTATGATTTAATTAAAATTCTGTCCAGCTTTATATATGAAGCAGTGATTGTTGAAAGGAACTAGGTCTATATTTTGACATTTCTCATTTTAAGATGGTTTCAATGTTAATTGACTATTTCGTGAAAAAAGGAACTCAATCCCGGTACTGCCTAAGTATGTTTGAGAGGGAGGTATTTAAAAGTTGAGTGTTGAAAGGATGTGGGAAATGTAAAAATATGGGCTTAGTTCCTTTCAACAATCAGTGATTCATGTACAGCGTCTATTTTTAACATTCATAAAATGTTATGGGTCCTTAACAATTGGGTTGTTAAATGAATTTCTGAATTTAGATTTTATTCGATTTTGGGCACTGAAGCCTCTTTCAGAAGGTACACTTATGAGAACTATAAGAGCAACTTTTATAACTTTGGAAATTATCGGAAATGTATGGTTATGCTCTCTTAAAAAAAAATTTAGAAAACTGCAAAATCTGATGTGCCATCATTTTTAATTACTTCAGGCCTAGAAGTGCTCCTATATTTCCTATAATTCCTATAAATTTTTTAAAGTTCCTATATTTCCTATAATTCCTATTTTTTCCTATAATTTTTGAAGAAGGTATGTAGTTGTCTTAAAGTTTAAGGTTTTGGATATTGCTGCAATTTGAACGATAAGAATCATTTTGAAATTAATAAAGAAAGAACATATGTAAGACTAGAACTAGAACTACAAAACTGTGAAGTAACCTAATTAGTTTAACTAATTTTTAATATTTCTAATTATGTTACTTCGGAAAAACTCTGCCTTGGGTTAGGTAAGCTAGTTTTACCTGAGCCCAATCTGACCCCATGTATTTGCTTAATTTTTATTTATTTACTTATTTTTTGCTATGGCTCAAGTTGACAAATTTTTTTGGGTTGTTTTTTGGATTCCGTACTGATCAGGTTCAGATATATACTATACTTGCTTTTTCAGAAGAAAGACCAGAGTAATTGTTTTGGATGGGAAAAGCTATATTTATACTTTTATAAGAATAAATAAATAAATATATATATATATATATATATATATATATATATATATATATATATATATATATTCATTTTTCTTCATTTATTGGTTGTCTCCTTGATAAAACAGCATTAGAGATATTATTATAGCTGCAAAAGCTGTTTCCTCATTTCATTAAAATATGGTACTACAGTTTGAAACCATTTGTCCAGAAACCAATTATCCAGAATCACATTTCCAATCAATTAATTTTAGAATGTTTCCAGAAAAAGTGCCTTATACAATGTCAGTTTGACATGTGCATTATTAGAGACATCAAACATGCATGGCATAACTTGATGACAACGTCTAGGATTTGAAATGGAACAATTTTGATGTAGGGTGTTTTTATTTTTATACAGAATTATTTTTTCTAAGGGATTCCCATAATTTCGTTAATCTTTAAACTGGTTAATGTAATAATTAATTTGAAATAAGAACAATGACACAGTTACACCATATTATACAAATCTTATTGAATGAGTGTTGCTTTGATTCCCAACAAGTTCTCTAAAAAACTAGTTGGTTCCAACCACTTTGGATAAATAATATTATTATACTGCTTTGGTTTATACATCTAGTTCAACTGTAGGTGTTTTAGGTCGACTAAAATTACTTGTACAATAAAATCTACTTTGTCATTATCTCGCGGCAATGAATATATTGGGCAAGATTCTATATAAATGTTTTTTTTTTTAGAGGAAAATTTAGAAGAAACTAAGACTAGTGAAAGATGTTGTTCACAGACATGAACGCATTTTAAACATTCCTATTAGAAATGAGTTTGATCCAACAATTTGAAATCTGTTTCTGAAAAATTGGGTATCATCAGAAAGTGCACAGTAGAAAATTGTTAATAACATTTTCAAATTGTTCCAAAATGATTTTCTCATTTAAAAATCTTTTCATAGAATTAATTCTAAATATCCCCTTATTACAACGTTTTGTAATTTTCTTGTCCTTGGAAATCTGTTTAAAATAGCAAATTTGTTATTTAAACCCACCCACTGGCAGAAATCAGAAAATTTCACAATTCTTATTTTTTCAAATTATCCAACTATGGCAGAAAGACACAAGTTCTGTTTTCCAGCAATTCTGAAAAAGGACTTTACAGAAAGACAAAGGATATTCCATGGTTTCTTTATGGTGACAACACTGACTATGCAAAGGCCTCAAAGAATATTTCTCATTTTATCCCGTCACAATTCAATTCCCTTTCAAACTGATTTTAAAGATTGTAAAACACTTTAAGAAACTTCGGCTGTATTCTTATTTTTCAAATAACAAGTTTTTCCCCCCTTTTTCAAAGTGGGAATAAATAATATATTCACTTTGAGCTCGAACACTGGTATAAAAACAGAGGCCATTTTTCAGGCCCGGGCTTGGACTGAACTTGTCTGATCTCTAATTGCTCTTAGAGGAAAATTACTGAACTGTAACTAAAAATTTTTTATATATAAAGAAGAAGAAAGGAACAAGAAGAAGCTGTCAGACAACAAGCGCATGAAGATGTGTCCAATAAGAATTAAAACTGTTGAAAAAAATATAAAAGGAAATGAAAAAAAAGTATAAAAATTTCTGTAAAATCATTGAAATACTATCCTTATTAAATGAAAGCAACGGACATTCACAAAAGGACTTACAAAAGATTTTTAAAAAAATGAGTAGCAATTGCTTCTTTAATGATTGTGTTTGATATCATTTGAATTTCAGCTGAAAAGCTTGCTCCTGAAGCTGAAGGGGGGGGGGGAATCAAAATTAAGTTCTGCTGCATAATTTCTTCCCTTAAAGATGATTCGGTCATTTTCCCAGCACATACTTTTAATTTGATCTTTCTCATCATCCATTCTGCTTTTATAATAGAACGTCTATTTTTTTTTTTATGAATATACAACTTCAGTGAACTCTCCAATGAATAGAAATAATAATAAACTTTTTCCACCAATAAATATAGAATTCTTGCTTGCTGAGTAAATTGTGCTGTTTAGATTCATTGTAATTGCATTTCGATCTTTTCTAATTTGAATGGATATTTTTTCTAAGAAATTGATCTGTAAAGTGCTTATAGTAATTAAATTGATAAGATATTAAAGTATAAGTTGTTTGCATTGTATGTTAATATGTCCATATTGTATGCATTATAATTAATGCATTTTATTATGTGCATATATGTATTTATACACGTATAAAAATTCCTATAAAATTCATATATATTTTTTAAAAAATTCCTATATTTCCTATAATATTTCCACAAAATGTCACTTCTAGGCCTGTTACTTGTATGAACAATGTGTAATTTGGTGATAGCATCATCAATATAAGCATCAATCTGAGCAAAATTGTTTTATTATATCCTTAATGGAATTGTAGGCAAAACCAGAATCCCTGGTATTTTCTTTGATTGAACTCACAGGTTCAATGCATTCAAATTTTAAATTCACGTCCAAAGTTTAAAAGGGAAACTCTCGATTCATTTCTCCTATTACATGAGAAATGTAGGTTGACTTTAAACTACCAAGTCCTAATTTCTGTGAATTACAAGGATCAACTAGTTTGGTGTTTCTAAATATGTTTCCTTTGGGTTCGAAAAAAAAAATTGTTTGTGTGCATCACAAGATCTTTGCAATTCTTCTAATCTGATTTTTGTTTAGTTGCTGACTGTATTTGGCCAATGGTTCTTATTGCCCTTTAGGGTATGCCCTTTTGGATCTTTTCTTTTTTTGGTCACTGAAAAAAATCGTAAAATCCTTCCATCGGTTGAAAGAAAAAAATCGTGAATTTTGTCAGTCAGTTACATGAAAAAAATCTCAATCTGTTGATCAGTCGCGAGAAAAACCGCAAAGTTCATCAATTGATCAAGTGAAAATATTGCAAAATTGGTCAATCAGTTGCAGGAAAAAATCGGGGATTTCGTCAATCTGTCGCAAGAAAAGGCCATGAAAATCACCAATCAGTGGCTTGTGAATTTCATCAATCTCGCAGTAAAACCTTGCGAAATGAATCGATTGGTCGCAGGAAAAAATTTGTCGATCGTCGTTTCAAAACACAAAATTCTCCAGAAAATGGTGAACATTTTTCAACAGGAGCCTTCTGTCCATGATATTCTTTTGGACAGGATTTCAAAATTTTGGTCTGAATCCCACCATCCCGCCCTGAAATTAAAGTCCTGTGTTATGTATTGTTCATTTATTTAGTCTCCTCTTATGAAATATCTTGCATTTGTAATAGTGTAAATATTATACATAAAAACATTTTATTTTTGAAATGTTTGATGTTTTTTTTTTTTTAGCACAACTGGTGATATTAAAGTTTTAGTTCCTGGAGCTGGTCTTGGAAGGTTACCTTATGAGATAGCAAAAAGTGGCTATACGTGTCAAGGCAATGAATTTAGTCTTTTCATGCTCTTTACATCCAATTTTGTATTGAACAAGTTAGTATCTATATATATATATTGTTAATTTTATAGCATTGAATAGACTTAAATCTGCACATCTAGATACCATAGTTTTGATGGTTTCTTGTTCTGATTTATTTACTATTACAAATAATACATAGAGGAGGAAATATGAATTGAAAGAATGAAATAAAAATCACTATATAAAAAATTCTTATTGCCACAGAGGATTTTCTGTTACTATAATTCTGTTAACTGTCCAGATATATTTCTTATGCAGTTTGATAGAAATGTAACTTTACTGTATAATAACCTTCATGAGCTTAAAGTAAAATAATGCTATAATTTTGTCAGATGTTATTAGTGATGGGAAAATATTTCAAAATATCGAATAGAAAATTATATATTTTATGTATCAGTTTTTTGCCATATCATAATATTGCAATTGTTACTTAATATGTAATACATGGAATGATTTATTTCTATTTGTGTTAGGTAAAGTTTTATTTAAAAATGGCTTTTATGCTTTTTCCACACATATTTTTAATACTGTTTATAAAGTCAATGAAATTACTTCCAGCATTTTTGAGGCAATTCCTTTTAAAATAGTAACTTTGGTAATAGCTGTTACTCGGATGATTTCTGTTGTCCATAATTGTATTTTTGACCTTAGAAAACAGCCTCTCAACTGACACTGAAGTCACGAAAACACCAAATTATTATCTTTCTAAAGCTTAAAATTTGGGGTAAATATGTTTTAGGTCATCCTACATTTCCAGCTTTATGATTTTTAGCTACAAGAATTGGTAAATACAAAAGTATCTCAGAAGCCAGATTTGCAGAAGAGGTTTGAGACACTGCTTCATCAAATCATCAAAACTATTTTATTGTCTGATCCTTTTGATTTTGAAGGCTAAATAGTTTCTTGTGATAATGTATCAGACTTTGTAATATTTGTATTTTAGGTAGATTTCGTAAGAAATACTACCTATTACATTCTCCCCTATATTGGAATTTCTGAAAAAATTTTGTAAATTCATGCCAATCATGACTCCCAGAACCCAAAACCACCCCCAGTTCAAAACTTTATATATATATATATATAACTTTTTTATGGACACGATAACTTCAAAAACTGATACATAAAATCAAGGAGTATAAAATGTTGGTCAAGCTCATTAATGTGCAAAATCGAACCAGGGGGGGGGGGGGGTCTTTTTGTGAAAACAGGACAAAAACACCCATAACTTCTTAATTATGATACGTATCAAATGCGTTTAAAGTTGTTATTACTTCTAAGAAAAGTGCCGAAAATTTATGAATGACAGATTTTTGGTATCATTAAAAATGAGCTCAAGAGAGGGGGGGGGGGGGGGGGAGAGATAAAATAGTGGTTTAAGAAGAAAAAAAATTCATAACTTCGTCAATTCACAAAATATCAAATCTGCTTAAATTTATCATAAATCCTCTTAATATTATCTACAACTTTTATATTGGCAAGTTTTTTATAGGACCAACCCTTACAGCAAAAAAAAAAAAAAAATAAAAACTAAAAAATCCCTGCCGATTCCGCCTACAGATACAGATAGATTTCGAAGTGGGTGGTCCCAACTGCCGCATCATATCATGTCAAAAAGGTAATTTCTTCTGCAATTCCCAATAAACAGGCACCCCACGGTCTGCATCTTCGAAATCTACCTGTTCCTGTAGGCCGAGCCGTCAGGGATTTTTTTTGGTTTAAAATGCTGTTTAACATAATTTTATTATTTTGATAAAGTATTTTCAAACATCACTTTTAGGAGCCATACTATTCCTATAAACTAACTAGTTCAATAGTAGTAAAAAAACAGTGGCGTAGGAACTTTGTACAAATAGAGGGAGCCAGGGTATATTGTGGAAAGCTAGTGGCGGGAACA
This sequence comes from Maratus michaelseni, assembly GCA_963931845.1. Lineage (NCBI taxonomy): Eukaryota > Metazoa > Arthropoda > Arachnida > Araneae > Salticidae > Maratus > Maratus michaelseni. Next base: position 192,886,251 of record OZ007591.1, read on the forward strand.
TTTCATTCATTTCGGAGGATTCCTTCATAGTGTTGCACTTTTCGCAAACAGTAGTATAAAATAGAAGCATATCTAAAGATCACCAACTCTTTAATCCAGTTAAAATATTTTTTATTGGATATACTTGATGCATAGAAACTTAATTTATGGACGATCCCGAATACAATATTCAAATTTAAGGCTTTTCCCACTCCCATTTACCAAAAGTTAAAGTTCTTTCTGTTGTTTTGCTAACAAATTCTTTACAAATCTCTTCCAAATCAATTTTAAAAGCCTCCTCTTTATAAATATGCAGTAGCATCAAGTGGTTGAGTCTCTGTTGACCCATTGTTATTCGGAGGTGTGTTTGAAGCCGGCGAAGAGCACTGAAAGATCTCTCAGCTGTCGCTACTGATGTCGAAATCGCCAAAATAAATTCTGCCAACAGGTAAACTTTAGAAAATAATTTCTTCAATAATTCCTCCGATGACATAATTTTAATTGCGATGAACAACGCATTTCTGTCAGTACCGTCCGTGATTAGTGTTGGTAGAAGCATCAACTGAAATAAGATTTGTCAAGTCAAAATCATCAGCATGTATTCCAAGCCTGATTCGATCTTTATGAGAGAGTCAAAAGTTTTTTGATCAAATCGTTTTTTTAATTCATTGGTAATAAGGTCCAGTACTTCTCTGAAATTTACTCGCAATTTTTCTTGTCCAAGTTGTGCTAGAGCGGAGGGATGGCTTGTCTGCTCATATCTTATTAGAACTATCTTTTGTCTGGAAATGCTCGTCATTTTCATTCCAAATTTAATGTGGACACTTTTCTCTCCCATTTCTTGTAGAGAGTTTCAAAATGGCTATCCTCTCACATACGTTGTATGGTTTCTTCTAACGTTGAAACGGCGATCTTGATGCTTGCGGCAGAAAATTCAGTTGCTTGCAGAACTTTCGCCAAGATTTTGCAAGGACCAAAAAGTTCCTTGGCCATGTTCATGCTAACAAATGTCTTGAATTTTTTAAAGCTTCTTATGAAACCTTTAACTTCAGCCTTTTGTCTCACGACGTAGTGCTGTTGGGTCTTTCAATAATGCATCAAGAGTCTCTAAAACTCTTGGTTAATTTTCCACTAATCTCGATATTGCAGCAAATCGAACTACCCATCTGGTCGGGCAGAGAGGAAGCAACTGCTTTGGTTTTAAGTTTATGTTTCTTTCTTCTTCATTGTTAGATGGGAAAAGAACGATGTTCTTGTAGACATCTCTCCATTTGGACGATTCTCTAATCAGATTTGATATTGTCTTGATCAAACTTAAGGAATCTGCAATTAATCTATTGTAATGTGCCACCTCTTGCAGTGCAAGGTCCAAGGAATAATTTGCACAATGTACAAAAAAAGATTTCGGTTGCAACTCCTTGAACCTATCTTGGACGCCTTGCATGATGCCACTCATATTACCAGCTCCATCAAAACAATATCCACGAAATTTATTGAGATCGATGTTGCAATGTTGAAGTGCATCCTTTATAACTTTAGTTAGTGTTTCCCCTGTAGTATCAGGAGCATTGAATAGTCCTAAAAACATATCCTCCGTTTCCCCAAATGTTTTGCCAAGTATCGTACACATATGGAGAACTGCTCTTTTCCGTCAGCAATGACGCCAAAAAAACTTGCATCCTTCACTTTTTCATCACACGAAAGTTAACTCGAGGGAAACACCCTTATCGATGCAGGTAATTAGTAGGAAACCTATCAGACCCCCTTTTTTCCTGGGAATCGAGAGGGTTGTAAACAATGAGAAGAAAGTGGTGCAAGAATTTCTCTCTGGGTAGCTGAGCACGTCTGAAAGATTTCAGGGGGAGCCATAGTTCCCTCGGCTCCTACGCCTTTTTAAAAAAATTTCTTTATGCAAACAAAACTATCACATTTACACATTCATGAAAAACAACAATCCATTTATCAGATAAAGAAAAGCACATCTGAGTATCTTTGACACTTTGGTGTGCAGAAACGCCATTTGAGACATGAGATAAAGTGAGATAAGGTTATTTTCCATAGTTTCTTATTTCACTAATGATGATTAGTAAAAAAACATCTAAAATATGATGGAATGCTTTTCTGACTGCATAAAGGATATACAGTAGAATCTCGTTACAACGAGCCTCAATTTAACAAATTTTTCAATTTAACGAATATAATTTGGATTGTAAAAAAAGTCATATTATTCTATTTCAGTATACAAATATTTTCACTTTAACGAATATTTCATTATAGCGAATTTAATCAGTGGTAACGAGATTTTACTGTACAGTAATCCCTCAACATTCGCGGTTTTAACATTCGCGAGTTTTGATTATTCGCGAACATGAAAATGCGGAAAAACTTAACATTCGCGAGAATCTGATTTGATCATTCGCGATTATTATTATTATTATTATTATTATCTCTTTCTTTTTCAGAATTTATAGTGGTTAAAGATTATTTCCTCTGTGTTTTCTTAGTATCTATTTTTAAATCAACTTTCTGTTGTCAACTGAAAGAGGAGTGGGTATTGTAGAAAAGTAAAACAATAACAGCAGAATATCCAATACAATGGTGATATTATAAGTGGTAATGGCATCTTTAATCTAGTATTAATCCAACATGCTCAGGTTCTCATAGAGATACAGGTGAAACTGCTCTTAGATGGAAAATAAATGAAAGTATTTCTGAAGCATTTAGCTGTATTTAAATATCGTATTTTAATGTTGTATCGCATACCGACCCACTAACACATTATCATCTCTTTGTGAATAGAGAGAGCCGAAACTACTTTATACAAAAACATACGATTTTTTTAGCTGTAATTATTTCTCTAGTCAGTTAATTTGAATTATCTTTCGTAAATTAATGTCATGTTTATATGAATATGTGCGTACATTTAACTTCTACATATATGATAGGCATAACGTATTATTAATAAATATAGTCTTTTGTTTTTTAAATGCTGTGCCACTCTAAATTAAAATTTCATAGAACGTAACTCCCTTTTTAGTGCAGATAGATAGACTCCACATTCGCGGATTTGACATTCGCGAGGTTTTCCTGGAACGTAACCCTCGCGAATGTTAAGGGATTACTGTATTTACATTACCTAAAATTGTACCTAAAAAAAAACCTAATGTGGCTATTGAAATTCCCCTTCGTTTTTTTTTTTTTTTTTTTTTTTCCTTCTCTTTTGTGTGTGTATGTTGGATAAAATGCCTTTTTCATCCTGTAATAAATGTTTGTTTTAACTTGTCAAAATGAATTTCGACAAATTCAGGAAGTAGCTAGATCATTTTCTCATTCTCAAATTACTACAGTACGCACATTTTGTGAAAATCGTTAGACTATTTTTCAATTTAATAGTAAGCAGCATTTTCAGTGCTGAGTTTTTTTTAACCTGTCAAAATGAATTTTACTAAATTCAGGACCTAGCTAGATTGTTTTCTTATTCTTGATTTAGTATGGGGGGAAAGTTTTGTGAAAATTATTATAGCCATTTTCTAGAACATTTGGATTCCCAAAATTTCTTGCTCATTTAATCTATATGATAAATTGGGAGTTGATGCGTGACTTTGTAGTATTTTTTGGTATGGCAATACTGCATGGTTTTGGGTTTGTTTACAATTTGTTATCATCTATCATTCTTATTTGGAATGTTGTGCTTAAAATATGTAAGATTTAAGGTATTTAGTCTTAAATTTTACAAATTTGAAGAAAGTTTGTACTATTTATGAGCTAAAGAAGATAGAGTATTAGGTAAAAGAGAAAACAGGCACTTCCAACATATTCTACTTATTTCGTAAGAAATATTACCTATTACATTCTCACCTAAGTTGGAAATTTTGAAAAATTTTTGTAGATCTACGCCGATCATGACTCCCAGAACCCAAAACCACCCCCAGTTCAAAACTTTATATATATATATATATATATATATATATATATTATTAATCCTCTTAATATTATCTAAAACTTTCATACTGACAACTTTTTTATAGGACCAACCGTTATAGCAAAAAAAAATTAAAAATATAAAAATCCCTGCCGGCTCCGCCTGCAAACAAGTTATTTTTCGAAGTAGGCGGTTCCAACTCCCGCATCTTTTCGAAATTGATACATAAAATCAAGGGGCATAAAATCTTGGTCTAGTTCGTTAATTTGCAAAATCGAACCAGGGGGGGGGGGGGGGTTGTGAAAACAGAAAAAAAAAACCCATAATTTCTTAATTATGATACGTATCGAATTCGTTTGAAGTTATTATTACTTCTAGGAGAAAGGCCGAAAATTTATGTATGACAGATTTTTGATATAATTAAAAATTGCCTTAACGGGGGGAAAGGGGGGTTTAGAAGAAAAAAATTCATAACTTTGCCAATTCTCAAGATTTCAAATCCGCTTAAATTTATTATTAATCCACTTAATATTATCTAAAACTTTTATATTGACAAGTTTTTTATAGGACCAACCGTTATAGCAAAAACAAAAAAAAAAAAATTTAAATCCCTGCCGGCTCCGCCTGCAAACAAGTTAGGTTTCGAAGTAGGTGGTTTCAACTGCCGCATCATCGTAAAAAGGTCATTTCTTCCGCAATTCCCGACAAACAGGCACCCCACGGTCTGCGTCTTCAAAATCTACCTGTGCCTGTAGGCCGAGCCGTCAGGGATTTTTTTTTAAAGTCAGGGATCCCCGTCAGGGATTTTTGAAGCAGCAAAGGCAACTGAGATAGCTTGTCACTTGTACCATCTATGTGGAGAAAGCAATTGGATAAAACACAGTAAGAACTGTTTACTTTGACATGAGTGATTTCCCATGCTCATAAATGTCATTGAGTTTTGATGAAGACTTTCTGAATTTCTTAATCTATGTTGATCCCCATCAGTGAATTTGAGAATTAGTTAATGTAATAAATTGTGACCAATCAGGTATCATTTGTATTCCATTCACGATGTAGAAAAATCTAGTGCTATGCTACAAACTTTTGTATCAACTTAACACTAGTATTTTCTATTAACATTTCCTAAGTTTATACAGTCTTTTCAGTGAAATAATTTAGTCTGTGTCTGTGAGCAATATTTAAATTTTGAATTCTTCACTAAACATCTCAGTTTTATATTAAATATATAGATATATTTTTGTTTTTTTACAAAGGTTTTCTTTAATAGTTATAACACACAAGTGAATAACAATTTTAGCAATTCGCTTCACAGTTCAAAGATTCATAAAATTGTTAAATATTTTATTTGTAGCTGAACTTCATACTTTGGTGTTAAATTTGAATAAACTTTTACTGTCTGTCTTTGAATTACTTTCATAGATTTCAATTTACTTAATGATCAAATAATATATTTAGAATCCCTGAAAAGGTAAGTGGAGTGTGTTATTATTAACCTCTTCACAATGAGCTTCCTTTACAGAATTTTTAATCTTTTATCACCAGTTTTAAAAAATAGAATTTTTTTCCTAATTGAATTGCAGAAATGCTTTGATTACATATGGCAAAATTTTCAATAAAAATTTAATTGTACGAATAATCAAAGATTCTGAGCATTTTATGTGTCATGTATTGTGCTGTCCTCTAAAAAAAACCCAGTGTGAAATGTTTCCTAAAAAAAAACCCACCCTAGTATTTTATCAAATATTTTCACTGAAGTCAATTTTTGGTTTTGCCCTGTTTCTATACACCATTTGCAGCAATAAAAACATTTGATAATGCCTAAGGAGTGTTTATTTAGTTTTAAAAGAATTTATTCTAATAATGCAGAATTTTGGAAAAACATGAGCTTAATTTTCACTTATTTGCTTGTTATAATACGTTATGTTAGAATGATGTACATCAATTTTGAAATGTTTTTATGTTAAACCATTAAAATGTGAATAAAATGTTACATTTTAAAGCTGATTATGTCATTTAGGGCTCGGCTGGCGACTTTTGAAAATAGAGCTAAAAAAAACCCATGGTGGAATTAAAAAAAAAAAAAAAAAAATTTCAATAAATAAATGATAAAATATACAATTTTTTTAAAAAAAACATTTATTTTTAAGGAACATAATTAAATTATGCAAATTTAATGCATATTGAAGGCACTTCAAAGGATTTTTTTTTTTTTAGTATGTCATAAAAAAAATCCATGTTTGCAAAATTAAAACCCATCAATCTTTTTTACACACAGATACCCTTCACTTGTATTTTACACATTATTTTGATGTTTTCAAACTTTTATTTATTTTATTTTATTCACTCTTTTAACTTTTTAATGCAAAATATTTTACTTAAGTTAGGAATAACTAATATAGATGCATAGCTGCTAATTTGTACTATTTATCTTCTAAGCATACAGATGAACTGTAAGTTTGTGCAGTTTCGTGCAAAATACAGTAAGTGAATTGCAAAATATCATTTTGTCTTTCGCATAAAAGGTAAAACTTGAAATCTGATGTATTCACACTTATGTAATTTAAAATATATCACAGAAGAAAATCGTAATACAATTCAGGAAGGGGGTGGCAGCAATTTAATCAGCAAATTTTCTTTCAAGAACACCCTTTCTGTGTCATCGATGAACTTCATTATCTTTGCTTTATCATCTGAGAAGGTAAAGCCAGGGTTGTAATTTTGATCAGTCAAAACTCATTTTAACCAGGATTGTGGTCAAAACTGGTTTTAACCATTTAAAAGTGGTCAAATTTGCTTCAACCACTCAAAAGTAATTGAAACTCTATTTGTCATTTTTTGACATTTGACATTTTTGGATTTCATAATGCACCTGGTGAATTGTTGTGCAAACTCTTCAGCAATAAAGATAATTTTCAAAGTTTGATCTGAGTTAGCCTTAATACAGAAAAAGTCGTTACTTGATAAGTAACACATGTTGTATTAAATTTATTTTAATAAAATAAATTTTAATCTCTTTTTCCAAATCAAAATGAGTCTTAGTTACTGATGATCAAAACATATTTTGACCAGGAAAGTTAAAACTGTTATTTTCCATGTTTAAACCAATACTGAGACTAATATTAGGTAGACCAACAAGGGCTAATAATATTAGGTAAAAGGCAAAATTGGGAAATTTCATTAGTGGCCAGTGGTAGCAGTTTTATAAGTGGCCACTAACTTTAAACTAGTAGCCACTTTTTTATTTAAAAATGTTAAACAGTAAACTTTTGTTAAAATTTTTATTAGTATTAATCTAAAATTAAATAGCCCAAATAAATATGTTAATATAAACATATTGCAACCAGCTAAAGTAGAATCCTTGATAAAATGCAAGAAAATTTTACTCTCTCCTTGTGGGAAAAGTGCCATAAGGTGGCCGCTGGCAGACGTATTTAGTAAAGGCAATGGAAATTTATTTGGTGTCAAATATGGGCTAAAGGTTCAGGTATGATAGTATGACTTGATACTTGCTACCATTAAGGTTACTGCATCAATGGTAGGAAAAAGTAAAAGCATTAAAAATCTGCACAAGCAAAAATGCTGAAGAAATGTGATTAGTAAAATAAGATTTTGTGTGGCAATGTTGGCAGATGTTCTGGAAACAGCACCAATCCATTCCTTGTATTACCTCAGTACTCAATATTTTTTAATATCAATTAGTTGCATTTTTTTTTCTAGATTGACACTGATCAATTTAATAAAACACAAACTACAGCTCGTACAGGATGTAAGGAAAGAATAAAGATGAGTGTTTCAGTTATTACACAAAAAGAAATAGATGAAGTGTTAAAATCACACTAATTTTCCAGCACTTAAAAGCATTGTAATCACTCTTCGCTGCATTCAAAAACAAGCATTGAGAATGAAAGTACTACTACTAGTGAAGATGGCAGTCAAGAAAGTAATAAATCTTTATGGAGCCCAGATTTATCAGATGCAGATATGCATAATACAGAAGAAGCCGCAATTTTGAACACCGCAAGTGATATTACTGATAACGAAGACAATGATTTATTCTGTTTTGTACAAGAAGCTGAGAAGTTACAATGTGGCCAGTAGGTGATTATTAAATAAGATGATATAAAGTTTGGTGTTATTATTACTGAAGAAGTAAATGATGATCGTCGAATAAATTGCTTAATGCCGACAAAAATTAAGAATACTCAAGTTTGAATCTAATCACTATATTATTCAGAACAAAAGAAATCAAAATGTGGCTATTACTAATGCTTCTTCATTAATAAACTCTCTGAGATTTTACAAATGCTATTTAATAATTTTCTTCTTAAATTTACTGAAGATGTATTCAAAGAAATGTGAAAAGTCTGCAGCGAATTTACAAATAATTATATTTTGCATTTTGCATTTGAAATTCCTTCAATTTACAAAATAATGAAATATTTAATATTTTTTTGCAGAATTGTGGTTTAAAAATAAATAATTAAAAAATATATATATATTTTGCTGTCAAATAATTTTATTTCCAAGTATTTTTACATGTGGGTTTTTTTTAGGTAACATGGGTTTTTTTGGGGAAAAAGTGGGTTTTTTTCAATTTCTTGCTTAATTGGCTGTCATTTTGTAACATATTGATAGAATGAAAAATGCTCAACATTAAAATCTTAGTCAGATCAAGCCGTGAAAATATAGCTATGTTGAATTTTTTTGTATTCCTTATTAGACTTTATATAAAGATAAATTCAAAAAATGGGTTTTTTTTAGAGGACAGCACAATATATGTGACGCTCATCATGAAGCGCTTAATAAAACATTTATTTTTAGATAGTTACTTGTATATTATCTCATCGCTGAAAAACGTTGATATAGATCTTGGTAAATTTGTGTATAATGTACGGGCAATCAGAAGCTGATAACTATATAAATGACAACAAATATCATATATTTTGGCATATAATGCACACTTTTGATACAAGAAAATTGTTCAAAATTTACAAGTGTGCGTTTTACACCAGTTATAAAACTGAAAAATTAAGAAGAAAAAAAATAAAGAGTTGATAAAAACTAAGATTTCTAATTTAATAAACATGCTATTTATTAAAAAAAATAAAAATAAAAAATACTAACAAATTACATGAATACTTAGTTATAATACTTTATAATCATCTTTATTTTATTTTGTGATATGTATCTTATGAAAGTTTTTTCGCAAAGGGAAGAGTGCAATATAGGGCGAATATAACTAAAAATAGAAAAAGTTTAGGTGCACATTATATGCCTGAATATGTGGTAATTTTTCCTTTTTGTGAAACTTTTACCTCATAAAATTCAATTAAATAAGATTATTATTTTTTTTCCCTTAAATTTATCCTGAAATACACTTCCAGAGAGTTTCTTGCTTCACTACTTTGTTAAACTTTACAGCCTTTGATTAATTAATTTTGAGTTTTAATGTCTAGATCAGCAATGTCATATCTTAGACTTAATCTGTTGTATTTGAATATTAAAACTGTCAAGGGAAATCTGTACATGCTATTTATACTTTAAAAGTGCATTGAAGCATCTGAACATCCACTTAATGGAAAGTTCTTTTTTACGTATACAAAAGAAGTGAAGGGAGTATAAGCTATTATGTTATTCTTATTTAAATAATAGTGATTTTTTAAAAAAATCTTAAATGCTAATCATTATTTTGAATTAATTACATTTATATTATTTTAAAAATGTGCAAAAAATTCCCATAGAAAAAAAAAAATGTCTTGATTTTTTAGCTGTATTTTTAGAACTTGACGACAACTCAGATTCCATTTGCATTAATGTGCACTTTTATTAATAGTGTCATTAATTAAAAATTTAAAAGATGGAAATGTTGTCATGTCGGTAAAATAACTTGTAAAAGAGAATCTCCTGCTTTTTCATTTTGGAATATAGCATCTGATGTTCTTTTATGGAATGTTTTCAATTTTAATCATTTTTCAATGAGTGAAGTTAACACAAATGAAAAGATTATTTTTAGTATTGTTCAAATTTAGAAACTTCCTTGGAAATCCTATGTATAAAATTTATTATAAATTTCATAATACCTACACAAATTTTCTGGTGTTAAGGCTGTTGATCAGTGAGATTTCAAATCTTCCTCGCTAATTTTAAACCTATGGGGATATAATGCATTCGTATTTTTTAAATATCTCTTCAGGAGATTAATATTTTTAACTTTTATTTTCTGTGTGCTGTTCTTAAAAGATGTCTCCCTTTTTGTTAGTTGTTAAAATATTTCTAAAATATATATACTTAATTTTATGTGAAGTGTTAAAATCTTGCACACTTTCGCTAAAATTTTAGCACATAAAATTATAAATTAAGTATATGGACCAAAATCTCCTAAGTGTGATTTTTGGCTGCTGATTATTTGTTCCTATCTGATTTTTAAAAGTCTCATATTATGCCCAATTTGAATTTTTAATAACCACTGATATATTGCAGAATAATAATTAGTAGATGGACAAAAACTTTATTGAAAAATAAATATAATATCACAGTTTTTATCGCACAAAACACAAGTTGTACAGGACAGAAGTGACAAGGAGAGACAGTGGTGACATTTTTCCAATTTTGCCACTTTACTTAAAAAAAGAACATTTTTGGAATGTTGTATGCACTATTTTCAAAGACATATCAAACCTATGATTAAATGGCTATATATTGGTTAATCTATAAATATCAATATTTAAATTAACAATGAGGACAGTAGTGACGGTTAATAAAGGTTACGCTTACTTTTCTCCCATTCTTTTCAATCCAGAAAAACTTCTTTATGAACAAACAGCAAGCAATGGCGACTTTTTAAGAACAACATGTGCTCCTCTACTGGAAAAAATACTGTAAATGACTGTCATCTGGTGGAAATATGAGGAAATTTATACACTGGGACAGTAGTGACAAAAAAATAGTGAGGGACACAGCTTTAAATTATGCTCCGTGAGATTCACATTTATAATAAATGCAATGGTTTTTCAAATATTTTAATAATTATTGTTTGTTGCTTGTTTTAATGATTAAGTTATGGGTTGAGGACAGGAGACTGTAATGACTTTTGAGATATTTAAATTCCATTTTAAAAATTAAATAAACATATTTTCACAGTAGAAGTAACATAATGTTGTAGAACAATCACAGAGAAACATTTTAACATTATTTGTTGAGAATTTATATTGCAAAAAAATGCCAAGCAAAATTATACTGGGAAGGAACTGAGAAAACACACTTATGATATTTTGGTACGTATATATTTTTGAAATATTTTGACAACTTAAGAAAAAGACATACAGTTTTGATCATTTATCATTGAATTTTAGATGCCAAGAAAAGGATTTGTACCGCATTTACCCATGGGTTCATCAGTATTATAATAACTTAAAATCTTGTGATCAAATTCAGATGGTACGTTTTCCTGATGTAAATCCTACTGACTTGCCACCAGGCTTAGAATTCTCGATGGTTGCTGGAAGTTTTATTGAAATCTATATTGAACCAGGTAATTGCTTAAAGTATTTTAAAAACTGTAATAATTTTGATTAACTTATGTTGACTTTTTTTACATGACAGATTGTATTTAAGAGCTTTCATTCACAGCATATGACTTTTGAAAGCTAATGTCAAACCAATGGAAGCCCTTTTTACAAATTTGCATTTCAATATTTATAAATAATCCTTTTTGTATGGGATATCTATTGTTAAATTGTAATGTGAGTGTTTTGTACTTTTTTACAAATTTATTCTGAGAGCACTTTCAATTTATGAAGTGGTAAGGATCAAGATATTGTTTGCTTTATTATAGCCTTACAAAATCCATACCAGCAAAGTTTGGAATTATTTTATGAAATGCAAGAGCTTTTGATCTCATATATCCTCTGCAAACAGAATAATTTAAAAATATTGAAATGCAAAATGAGAAATTTGAAGAGAATGCTTTTGTTGTTTTAATATTAGTTTACAAATGTCGTATTCTGCAAGTGCATTCATATTCTCTTAATTGTATTTTTTAAAGATAATTTTTGTTTTGAAATATTTTAGGTAGTTTTATTACTAATAATATTATTATTATCTGGATTGAGGAATTACACCAATCTACTCGCCACTGGCGAGAGAATCATCCTATGAGGCAAGTGAAATTTTAGGCATTCTTTTAAAAACTGCATGTTATGGAAAATATGCCAAAAACTTATGTATATATAGCAATATCTTTAGTTTCTCCAAATTGCTGTGATGTAAACAGAAACATTGCACTAGATGTTATATTTTGCTCTTAGAAAATAAAATGAAATGCAATTTTCTTATCTTTTTAAATTATGAACTGTGTAGGTTATCTAATGTATTTAAAGAATCAAACCATTTAAGGAATAGAAACTGTAGGAATAGTCTTGACAGTGAATATAACACCTCATGAATATTTTATATTTGAAGAGACTGAAATTTAAAACGTTTATTTGCCACATTATTTTTACTGATATCAAACATAGTCCCTTTAATATAATTGCTGTGGTCACTAAAAAATTTCATTAACTTTTTCTGTAAATTTTGATTTATTGTACATGCAGAGTTTCCCAGTCAAATCTCAGACTTTGATTTAAAAGACAAACTTTCTCCTGTTATCTATCTTTCTTAATTTTATACTAAAATTTTATAAAAATGTTACTATGAAAACTCATTATAATGAATTATTTTTGCTGTTGTGTAAGTTTTGTTATTATAATTTTCAATTGTATGTTACATCTTGCTGGCTGATAAAAAAAAATTGTTGGCTGATAAGATTTTTTGAAAATTCTCCACCACTGATTATTATTTCTATTATTTTGAGCAAAATTGTCAATATATTCCCTATATATAAAACATAATCTCTCTCTCTCTCTTTTTTTTTTTTTCCACCCAGATTTGGTGAGGATTAAATAATAACAAAACTAAGTTGTAAATGAATAAAACTTTCCATTAATTAGAGGTAGAAGCTTTTATTTTCTACAATGTTTTTAGTGATAAATGGAAAAATGTTCAACCTTTACTCTGAAACTATTGAATAAATTAATACATATTTTTTTAATTGTGAAAGTAGAAATTACAAATTTTGTAAAATATTGATTGTGTTATGATTTAAAATTTTACGTGGATACAAATTTAATCATGACTTGTTTTCCGCCATTGTTGGTAAATACTATGCTGAGAATCGGTAAGTTCCTTTACCACACGAGCAATAGGCGAAGTGTACGAACCATTAAGATATGGTAGTCTCAATGTTTTTCGGCTTTCATTATCCTCAGCAAATCATTTTTACTTTCATATAAATCAATCATTTTTATTTTTTTTCTAAATTTTATAAATCTGCATTTCTACAACTGATTTTCTTTAATAAAATTCCTTTTTACATAACTTTACTGATATATTTTGCGTAGGATTTTGGGTTATTAGGGATATTGTTGTTATTAGGGATATTGTATTAGGGAACAGTATCTTTGGTGATTTGGAGTGTGTGCAAAATTTGGGAGCTCTAAAATGTTTATTTATTCATTTAAGAAATTTTATAGTTTATTTAAAAATCATTGAACAACAATGATTCACAATATTATTTATTTATGTAAAATTTTTATTACTTTTAATTGCAATCTTGGAGAGTCAAAATATATTTCTAATTTGTGTTGCAATATAAAATTTATTCTTAAATTGTTTTTATTTTCTAATTATTTTATATTTATTACTCACAACTGTTTAATTCTCATACCTTCAATTGTGATAACATCTGTAAATTTTTCATACATATATATACTTACAAGTCACTTGCAGTCTCTCTGAATTGCTTTGTGTATATAATTCTTCTCGGATTCTTATCACTATTCAATATGTTGTATTTTGTAAATGGTATAATTTTATTATTTGTTTGTATATTCTGCAAAAGTTAGATGAATTTTTAAATGTGCAATAGATATTTTCTAGAAAGTTTGTATATTACTTATATTTTTTCAGATGGTAAATGTCATACTTTAGTGTTTTCAGGTAATTGTTTTGTAATGTTATTATTTCATTTTGCTCTGGTTCGGTTCAGTGTGTCTTATGCAAATTTTTAAAAAAATTTTCAACCCTTTGGCAAAATTTTTTTTTTACTCTTTTTTTTCCATTATCTGGAGGTAAAATGTTATGATTTAAAATTTTACTCTTAATTTATTCTGTATTTTTAACATTTAACTTTAATTTATTCATCAATTTAATTAAACTCATTAAATTTATTTAAATTAATTAAGCTAAGTTTCATTTTTGCATTTTAAATCAAACATTCTTTTTAAATTGTTTACTTTTGGTGAGAGTATAATTTAATTTCAGAATCTTTCCATTACATATGTTTTAGGATATTCATTTCAATTTTAATTTACAATTTATTCACTTTACAATATTAATTAAACTTCATTTCAAATTATCTAAAATAAAAATATTTATAACTTACTTTTTCTAACTTTTAAATAATATCCATTTTTCTTAAATAACAGACAGTATAAAATTAATAATTATTCCAAAATATAGCGTATTTTCTTTTAATAATAATTATTAAAAAATGGTTAATTGCTAATTTTATTCTTTTCAGAAAGTTCAAATTCATTTATTTTAATTCATGCAAATTCTTTCAGAATCGCGAAACTTTTCGAAATATCATTTCAAAATTTCTAAGTCCAATAATCATTTTTCAAAATTCCTTAAATTAAATATTTTTACTTTCAAAACATATCTGGTGGAAAGAACTTTTTAATTTAATTAGATTGCTAAAATTTCATTTATTTTCATCCATAAGTTTGGCAGTTATCGATTTTTAATTACTTTCGTTTATTTTGTTTTGAGGCTCGTCGAGATTCGCTAGGAGACGCCATTGACACAATTTCGGATGCTTCAAGTAAACAAGAACCTTTTTTCCCGCGGATTTTGAACAAGGTCGTTTTGACAGCACTCCAAGGTCAAGATCGAATGTTCTAAATACTATTTAATGCTGTTGCTAGGGGTAGACGTGTCAGTGTGAATTTTAGCTGTAACTTTGACTATGATCTGTTGGGGCTTGTTCAGTAACATTCATCCGGTTCCTATTTTCTCATTGGTTATTCTGTAACCGCCAGAAAGTTCTGACTGAGTGGGAGTTTGTGAAGAGTATTCAGTTCTACTCAAGATTCAAAAAGATGTAGTCGCTGCGATTTTTAGTTATCCGGGCTTCTGCCATTTTCTTTGACGAAAGTCAGGACTCTAGGATGATGTTAATGTGTGATTTTAGTAATACGATGTATCCAGATATTGAATAATTTTTTAACATAATGAATTGAACAATAAGTCAAATTTAAATCTACAAATGATATCTTCCTGATGGATGGAGACGCTGGATCAAATATAAGCGGCGATTGGATATTCACTTGAGATGTTTTTTCATGAATTCTTGAATCTTCACTTAATATGTTTG
Source organism: Maratus michaelseni (assembly GCA_963931845.1). Taxonomy (NCBI): domain Eukaryota; kingdom Metazoa; phylum Arthropoda; class Arachnida; order Araneae; family Salticidae; genus Maratus; species Maratus michaelseni. The sequence continues at coordinate 192,901,631 of OZ007591.1, forward strand.
TTCATCAATGCTGTGGCTGAATCAGCAATTTAAATGTTCTTTAAGTAATTCTGCTTCAAAAATTCTACTTCTTAATCTTCTTATATGCCTGTTTCAACAGTTTGATTGTCAAGTTTTACTGACGGAAATGTGATTTCTTAAGTGTTGAAACTTAGGAGTGTATTGATGAGATATACATATCCATCTGTCATCCTGTCGCCAAACGTTGCTGCTTCTCAGAAATTAATCTAGCTTCCTAATTTTTGCTGTTCATATCTTAAAAACCTTCATCTTCCTTTGATAAGTAACAACTTATTAGAACTATTAAAGATATTTAAAGAATAACTGTATACACTGGACCGAGCCAACAACACTAATTCAATATAACTTTTTATATCTACTAAGAACTGCAAATTTTATTTAAAGAAAATATAATATTATAATAATAAACTGTATCTGATATTTGAAATAATATATCCTAAAGATATTAGATTACAATTGTCAGTGACTTCATAATCCTTGTTATCCTTGATGCATTCGTATTATTAGAAAAGCTCGTATCGCTACATATATGATTAAGATGTCTATTGTGATGTTAGTTAGTGATTTATTTATTTGATTTTGGTGCACTTATACTCTAATAAATATCAGTTTGACTTCATCTGGGTGAGTTTGTCTTCTTCTTTTATTTATTATATCATTTATCAATTTCATATTTAAACCTAAGGTGAAGTATTAATTTGCATCTGATAAGGATGTGGTCTAACTTATAATTTATACTTAAACTTTAATTTTTATGACTTCGCTTCGTGTACTAACACTTTCGTTCACGCCTATAATGGTGTTTGGGGAAAGTGTTGAATATATGTTTTGTCAAAATTGTTTTAGGTATTCGGAATCACTCCGGTGCGAGTCGCTGGTGATTCACCCTTTATTAATTTTTCCTTTTATATTCATCACGATCCCCAGATACCGTTATAGATTGCATTGCAAATATTTAAGAATTAAAGCGATGTTCTAAAGAACATTAAAAACAATCTTTTTAAGACACACAGACATGCCAATTTCTCCTCAGTTTCTCAAAATAAATAATAAAATAAATAAATATAAGTAAATAAATAAACTGTTAATATAATGTGAAAAATAACAGTTGATAAAATGATTTTTTTTTTCATTATTTTGTATTAGTTTTTGGGTATTTCTCTGTTGCTGGGTCCTTGGCGAGATAGAAAAAATGACCTTGGCAAGAAAAGGAATTTTTTCACACACATGTATTTTCTGGCAACTTATTCATTGTTTCATACACACAAGCTTTTTTTTTATTATTTTTATTATTTATACATTTTATTTAGCATACAGAAGCCATTTATCTGTTATTATATACAAACAGAAGTAATTTATCTAATGCATGTAATAAAAAGCAGAATTTTTTTTAATGTATACATAGACAAGCTTAATAGTTCATCAGTTTTTCTGTATCATTTGGCAGCAAATCTCATTTTCTTGTGTCAAGCTTTTTTTTAAAAGTGCCAAGACACCTGTAAAAAAACAAGTACCAGTTTTTGCTTGCATTTATAACAAATATTATCCATATAAATGCAACAAGTACTATTGATTATTTTTTAATAATCACAAAAAGAATATATCTTGTATAGATAATGTTCTTTTGCCTTATATGGAATGAAATCCAATACCATAGAAGCTTGCATATTATTATTCTGTGTGTGTAAAACTACTTGTGATGTCTAAAACTAAGAGTTTAAACTGCCAAAGAACAATAACATGTCAAATGTTGATATACAGGACTGCACTTAGGGTGTGGCAAACTGGGTGGTTGCCAAGGGCTGCTAAACTTTTATGCATGTACAAAAATTGAAGTGCATTACTTTCAAGCCGAATACATTGTCTTGTGTGTCTATTAATTACATTTAAAACATAAAGCTAAAGTTTTTCCCATTTAAAAAATAAGACATCTGCACATCGCAAAATGTTTATCATCACTGCCTTAGATATCAAAAAGCTGAGTGTCAGGCACCACCTTTTTCATTGTGGTACATAGACTTCAGAATTGCCCTGTGTCGTTTGTTAAAATACTGTGATCAAATTTTAACTTACTATTTCTTCTTTTCTTAATTGATTTAGTCTGAATTATTCATTCAAACTAGCAAAATGTAAATATATAGATTTTTTCATTTAAACAGAAAAGTATAAATACCTTTCCATCAGTTGAATGTTAATTGATCCTTTTAATAAAAATTTTGGTTTTGATTGACATCCCAGAGATAAGTATTACTGGCAGATGACCTAAGACTGCTAAAATCTTAAGCACATTTGTTAAATATATATTCTTTCATTATTTCACAGTTTGTAAGAAGTTGGGTGTAAAATGAAACATTTTACCATAATAAATTTTTGTTTTACATTCAGTTTTGTATTTAATACTATACTCATGTGTAAGTCAAAGAATTTTAGAAACAATTTGGGTGTTGAAAAAAGGGGTTGACATATGCAGAAGTGAAAAAGTATATGTACTTATCGAATCACCGATGCTTGAAATCTTTAGAGCTAATAAAAATTATCTAGAGAGTTTGCTGGTATAAAAAGCTTTATTATTTACATTTGAAGATGAAAATTTATTGCTGAAACTTTTTAAAATACAGAACATATTCATTACTGGGAGATTGTATCCCCTAAGGTACTGAGAAAAGCAATATAGTTTATTAGTCAAAGATATTGATTATTTGTAAATAATGTTTGAATAACATTAAAAATTTTAAGTATTTTTAAATTAGAGTAATAAAGTTCTAAAATTGATTAACCTCCATCAGTTACATAATGACAGGGTTGTTAAAAATCGTGATTTTTTTTAAAAAATCAAAAAAATCGGATTTTTTTGATTTAAATCAGATTTTTTTGATTTAAATCGGATTTTTTTGATTTTTTTAAATATTTTTTATAATATAATATTTGTGTACTCTGCACATATTTATCTATATTTTCTGTATAGATTTACATATTTCTATTAATTTCATTACAATTTATAGATAAGAATTCAAAATAATTTAAATTTAAAATTGTTGCAAACAAATTTAGATGATTCATTTAAAATTTAAAACATTCTAATATTAAATTGTTATACATATAAATATGTGTGTTATATGTATTTCTTTCGTGTATTACTCCAAATAACACATATTTTATATAACAACGTATAATAAATACAACAAAGAATGCTAAATGCATATGGGGTTTATTATGCATTATGCAAGAACAATTCTTTAATTTTTAAGTTATGACAAAATATTAAATAGAAACAGTTTAACATTGGTGAATATCTATAAATAGATAATTGTTTAAATCATTAATATAAAATTATAGTTTAATATTAGATTACAATTCAATCTCTTACAAAATCTGGTTTTTATTTTGTAATTATTTACATATATGTAATTATATTAACGTTTTTAACTATTTATGCATTTAAGGTTTTGTATAAGAACACCAATTTGGCTGCTTTATCATTTCCTAATTTATTTCTAAGTTTAGATTGAACTAAACCATATGTTGAAAAAATCCGTTCCACGGAGGAATGAATATTCCTCCGTGGAATATAATAGCTGTTGCTGTAAACAGTTGCTCTATGGCTTTCTTTACGCTCCCCTCACCATTTCACACATATACACAAATTTGATACACAAATTTCTGAATAAAAGTGTGTTTTCCACCAGTCTAAGGGAGAAATCTTTGTTACGTTGTCTTCATCAAATAAAAATTCAGAAAAGGGATTTGATTTTCCTTGAAATTTCATTATCACGGATATAAAATGTGAACTGTATTTGTCTTTAGCAAAAAGTAAGGTTTTCTTTTTTTTATCATTAGTCAAATTCACACTATACTATTCTAAGGCACCAAATGCAAGGTAATCCTATAACTAAAAGTGTGAAGCTATCAATTATCAGTGTTATTGCCCCCCCCCCCCCCCCCAACCTTACTCAGTTATGGTCAATTTTAGAAAACAATCTTGCTTATTTGATAATACGAATGACTGCTTAGTGCTTAGCTTAGTACAATAACATTTCTTATTTTTTTCCATTGCAATAAGCAATGAATTCTAGGAAAAGAAAGAGGAAAGGAATCAGTTACAGTTACAGGGATTAAAGTATTTTCAATTATAGAAGAAACATGAAACTGGAATTAATACTATGTTAGACAAACAGTCCAAATATTTATGTTATAATTAGTTCATGTATTGATCACATTATATGATCAATACATCAACATCAACATATGCGATATTGTAATTTGCAGGTAAATGTAAAACAAACTTGTGAATTATGTATAAGTTGCTTTAGAGAAAATGACTCTCCACTGAAAATACTATTATATTAAATAGATTTAACTTTAGCTTCAGCATCTTGCTTTCAAAAAATGGAAGTGACTAAGAAAAAAAAAAACTTAAAAAATTAGTAAGTATTTATCAGTAGTTTTGGAGAATGTACTATGGATAGATAATATTTTTAATGCAGTGTTGCATTTACTTTCATAATATTGAATGCCTAAGAGGGACTGCTCAGACTGGGAACCAGATCTGTAGAGCATAGATGTCCCTCCCGGTCCCTTTTTAAGGTCTTAAAAAAAAAAAAAAAAAAAAAAAAAAAAAATACATATTTTAGCTGGAGTTGAACCCGCCAGAAAACGCGACAGGGGGCGGGGTGGAAATAGTACATTACAGGTAGTTCACTGCCAGAGACATACCTCCAACGCGACACTGGGCAGTGAAGATGGTTTAAGATTGAATGATGTTCTCAGGAGCGGGTCAAGTTAGAAAGATCCATCAAGAACTTAAAGATGTTTTTTAGTTTATTTAAAAGTGCTGGGCGGGAAAGAATATTATCAAGCCAACCACTAGGGGGAGAAGAGGGGCGACGGATGTGCCAGCGAGCTGTAAGGGGGCAGTTAAAATAGAAGTGATAATAGTATTTTTAATCTATAAAAGTTTTATTTAATGTTATTAAAAGGTAATTTTTAATCTGAAATGAGGAATTTGATCCTTATTCAGCCAGTAAATATGAATGTTAAAAAAACTGATTTAAATCAAAGATTTTTTTAAAAAAATCATTTGATTTAAATCATGATTTAAATCGCGATTTAAATCAAGCTGATTTAAATCAAACAACCCTGCATAATGATATTTGACTTATACACAAATATTTTAATTTTTTCCAAAATATTGCTTAGCAATTCAGGGAGTTGATTTATACACAAGTATCTATGCTAATAGTACTTAGTTGATGCATAAAAATTGAGAGTAGATAAAAAGAGGTACAGTGGGTGATCGGTTAACGAACTGTTCGGTTTATGAACAGATCGTTTAACGAACACTTTCGCGAGAGATTTTTATGTTCAGATAACGAACACCTCACAAAACAAAGCCAAGAAGAAGCAATGCTTTGTTTCAAATTTGCAGAGCTGTATTTAATTTCATCTACTATTTTCGGCTTAGAGAACATTTTAAAAGCTGTATACTTATGGCCTAATTAATTCAAGGGCTACCGGGGGTTCAGGCCCTACATCTTAGGGCCCTCAAATTAGAATGAACAGTACAAAAGCATTAATTTTTATATTTTGCGTCCCCTTTTTAAAGAAATATTTTTTATTGGAAACTAATTATTTTAACTGAAATTTAGTTCCTAAATTATTAACAGGCTCTAAGGCTCCACGTGAACTGTATCGGGCTCTGCAGTAAACACGATCTTTTAGAGAACTAATGAAGTTTTTGACATGTCAAAATGATAAACTGATATGATTTAATGCTGTAGTCAATGAATGTGATCGTTAAAGTTTTTACAAAGGGCATGTCATAAATTTTTTAAGTACGGCACGACACGGGCAAAGCCATAAAACTGCGATCTGTCCATATTATATGCGGACGTATATTAACCCTATTAAAATGCGGAGATTGAAAACTCCAGAAAGAAAAAATAAGCTTTTGTAAAATATGTAATGCCCCACAAACTCAAAAAAAGCATGATTCAAGGAAGGACAAGTCTATATGTATGTCATGTATGTTTTATTATTATTGCATTTAAATAAATTTAGGAAGAATTTATATTAATTGTTTTATATTATTTAGCTTTTAAGAACGAATTAATTGAATTCCCATACAACTCTATGCTAAATCTATGATCGGTTAACGAACAATTCGGTTAGCGAACATTGTTTTGGAACGGATTAAGTTCGTTAACCGATCACCTACTGTATCTGATTTTTGAGACTTCTGATAATAGAAAAATAAATTGGTAAAATATCTTTTTTTCTTTTCTTTTTTTTCTGTAAATATTTATTGTAAGTTATTTACTTTTTACACGGGGATTTGCAGTTTTACTTGGTCATAATTTTACACTGTTTATTTTTTAACAAAAAATATGATGTATCAAAATATTTTACTGTGTACTTTTTTTTCTTTGGAAGTATAGTTCTAAAAAGTCTTTAAATACATTTCCTCACATAATTTTTAGAGATACATATACAGAACTGCCTACTGTTCTGATTTTTGCAAGTCCTTGGTCTTCATTTCCTATAAAATTAAAGCATGTTCCAATTTGAACCGAAAAACCAGATCATCTTATATTAAAGACAAAATTACAAAAATGTTTAAGACAGTTATTGAAAATCATTGCTCTTATTATTACAAAAACGTTTAGTGTTTGGCACCTCTGCATATGCCACAATTTATAATAAAATCAAATGCAGTATTTTCTGTTATTAATAATTTTAAATAAATTTTGACTTGTGTAATATACATTTTTTTTTCTGTGTTTCAATTGAGATTTATTTTTAGATAAATGGGACTGTGTTGCTACTTGTTTCTTTTTGGATACTGCAAATAATGTCATAGATTATATTGAAACTACTTGGAATATTTTGAAACCGGGTGGATATTGGATAAATTTAGGACCACTTCTGTATCATCATGCAGATCTTCCTAATGAAAATTCAATTGAACCAAGTTATGAAGAAATCCGTGATATTATTTCTAAGTTTGGATTTATCATGCTTGTAAGTATAATTTTTTTTAAATTATTGCTTTTGAACTATATTGTTCTTGAAATAATATTTTGTTCCATTGCATCAGTAGCATACTTTTGTAATAAAACTCATGTATGTACTGTAAGAAATCATCAGATACTTTAAATCTTTATTAAAACTTTAAATGTATTTTATTGTTTAGCATTACAATTAAATAATCTTAAATTTTTGTACTATATTTTTTTTACTGCCATAGAATTGTATGAAATTTTTTAGCAGGTCCACAAACACCCTTGATATTGATTTAATCAGTTTATTGATGCACTCATGACATCTAAGAAACAAATAAAATATTAATTTTGAACAAGTACTGTGACTTAAAAATAAATGTATGAAGAAATTTACTTATATTTAGATTTAACTAATATATTCATAAAGCTAACAATACATATGGATCTGTTCTGGCGAATAGTTAACGTATCAGTAACTTTGAATTTTTTTTTTAAGATTTATTTTTTCTAAATCTTAATTTAGACAAATTTTTTAATGATAGTTTCAAATATTTTTTCTTAATTTCTTATGTTAATTTTATAGGGCAGAATTAAGTTATTTATTCCATTAAGAGGCTACTTCATTCGGTCAAAAAACACCTGTTCGCTAATGTTAATCCTATGAGGTAAATATTTTACGATATCTTGTTTGTATTTCAATATTTTTAACTGATTTTTTTCATTGGATAGCTAAGGTCAATCTCTATGCATGCCCTTTTGTACTTTTTCGATTTTGATCATAAGTTTTTATTATTAAGATACTTTCACTTTCCAAAACGGTATCGAAAGTGAAAGTATCCTCAATTTAAAAAAAACTGCAACCAAAATCGAAAAAGTATAAAAGGACCTGCATAGAGATTGACCTAAGCTATCCAATGCAAAAAAAAAAAAAATCATTTAAAAAATATTGAAATACGAATGAGATATCGTAAAGTATTTCCCTCATAGGATTAACATTAGGGAGCAGGTGTTTTTGACTGAGTGAAGTAACCTGTTAATCAGTGGTGTAGTCGTAAAAAAAAAAAAAAAACAGAGGATATCTGCCATAGGCAGATGATGTACACTAGAGAGCATACGCTATAGGAAGGTATACAGAGTTCCTTTAAAAAATCCAGAAGATATGTGGCATATACCAGGTATACCCTCCACTATATCCCTGCCATTATTATATCATTATTATATACCATTATTATATCATTATATTATACCATTATTATAGTATATTTCTATATTAAAATAAAGTAACTGCCAATGAATTTTTTGTGCCTTGATGTCTTTCTGGGAAAATATTCAGAAAATTATTGCATATAAAATATGAAAATTGGTAATTTTATAGAGAAATGTCCGATAAATACACTAAAGCAGACTGTTTTTAGATTGAAAAATTATTTTAAGATGTATTTAATGTTGAAGTAGGCCAAAATAGTTCTCTTAAAAAAGTTTTATAGGAACAAAAGCTATGTTTAGGAATTTAATAATATTTTGAAAGGATATAGTTGATAAGCTTGCATTGTGTAATTACTTTTATAATTTGACTAATATTTTGAGGGTTTTTTTTCAATTTTTATTCAAAATTTCATCATTTTAATTGAGATTTATTTCATATTTTGAAAAACCTATCTATTTAAATCGTAGCTAATTTGTAAAATAGCACCCGTAATAATATTTCCTTTCAATTAAAAACTGTATTTACACGTGACTATTAAAACAGAAATAAAACTTAAAAATAATAATTAAATGATCACGTGTTAAAAGCAGTAAATGGAGAACATTATGTCATACAATATGTACTTGCACGTGAATATTAAAAAGAGAAATAACACTTGTAAATAATAATTCAATTATTACACGTTCAAAGCATTAAATGGGGAAACTCATGCCATATTTAAAATGCTCAAATAACAATATTTCCAAAGGGCTCCAATTTAAAAATATATTTACACAAGATATTCTTTTACTTCAGCAAAATATTTTACCTATTATTGGAAATTTTAAAGCAGCTTAAATAATATTTCCCTTCATTTAAAAACTATAGTTTTACATTTAATAATAGAAAGGAAACTTTGGTAAAAATTACTTCATATTGGAAAAAAAATATATGAAATGTCTTATTGAAAATAATTTTCTTATACCATCGGTATAAAATCCCCTTATGCAGCGACATTGTTTACTTAGCCATTTTACACAAGTTGATTTTTGAATGTTTAATTGATCTTATTTAATCAATCACGAAAGCAGTTGTAGCTGTTTCAACGGCAGTTGATTCGGCTTTAAATCCCTCAATCAAGGAAAATGAATGTAAACCCGATTACACGAGATCACCACTGATTGTTTGATTATAATTCAATCTTCCATAGTCATTTTAGAGCCGATCAAATTAGCTTGTTTTTAGAGTTTGTGGTGTCAGAACAGGGGTTGGCGAGCGTAGCTTGTAGGGGCCAGAGGCCCCTAGTTTTATTAAAAGTATATTGAGTTCCATGATCTATAGTGCTCGCTATTTTTATAGTAACATAATTAATGGCCATTTTAACAGTTCTGAATAAAATAACCTTCAAGCTATTAATTATAAAATTGTATTTTTGATTCTAAAATTATTGTAAATAAAATATTAAATTTCCCTATGATGATTTGCATGATTTTAACTGTAACCATTTAATTATTTTTTTTTTTTTTAATGTCAAATAATACATATGTATAGAAAGAGAGAATTTCAATCATCTCTTAATTTGTATCCGAGAGAATAAGATATGAAAATTTGTCTTTAAAGCTCAGAGAAATTGCAGTTTTTTTTTCAACATGTAAAATCAAAATTCAGTCTTAAATTCATTGTTGTACATTGCAAAGCATTTTCAATTTTAAAAATTTAGGTGAGAAAACAACCGAAATTTTATTTTTGTTATGCAGATTTTTGACTTTATGTGTACCCAAAACCAGCTTAAATTGCTACTAGCTGCTTTAAACATAATACATAAAAATACTAGCACTAATTAATGTTGTACTGTTTTTTCTCATGCATGTTTTATTTTTGATAGAGGAAAACAAAAAAGTTTTATAACCTAAATTACCATATTTACTTGTGTATAGGTAATCTTATTAAAATAATATAAAATTAAGGCTCTTGCAATGCGCCCTTTTCTGTGTCATTTAAAATAAAAATATCAATACTACTAATATAATACCACCAATATATGTTACACAATATTTTATGTTGATGATATGTTATTTATGAGAAAAGACTGTGCTAGACTATGCAACAATTTAATTTATTTTATTTAAAACTTCTATGTTTGTATAAATTTATATGAAATCTACTTCTTATATGCCACAACTTAGTAAAAGCATGCATGCTTTCATATAATATTGGAAATATTCCATGTTAAATATTTTTGCATATTCTGCTCTTTAGGCTTAAAATTTAAAAATAAAAATAAAAATTGCACATTATAAGGAACAGATGTCGCAGACACACTAAGATTGGCACATTTTTTTTACTTGTTTGGCACTACACATTTTTATTTAACTTACATATTATTAACGTATAAAATGCACATATTTTATTACAAAACACCAGGTTGCCACACAAAGCAAAAATTGCCATGTTACCACGGTAAGCAAAAAGTCATCCTTTTGGCACCAAAAAGAAACCCTGGTGCGTCTGTGACATCTGTTGCCTAAGTAAATATGGAAAAAAATTTTTAAAAATGCATATTCATTGATTTTATCACTTTTTGTTATTTATTTACTTTTTTGCTGACCATTCGTGGTAAATAAAATCTGTCGGCAAGCAAAGTGATTTAATGTCAATAATGAATAAGTATGACATCACATATTTGTTGTTGTCCGTTGCGTCATTACATGCAGAGATGGGCAAAATACATCGAAAAACAATTTTCGATGCAAAATACTTTTCAAAATTTGAAAATACAAAATACATGTATTTTTAAAATACATTCAAAATAATTTAAATTTTGATGATTGTGCAATATCTTGCACTACGCAAAAATGTTTTAATTGCTATGTCATGGTATAAATTTTCATCTACTGTATGAACAGGTCCATAACTAAAATTAGAGGTTTACATGGGTCAAAATTTCAAGGCCCGGGATCAACCCGTACATGACCCAGTCCGACCCATAGTAAAAAAACAATTGGCCCTGTCTGTACGAAACATTTTTTGGCCCGGCTCGGTATAGAAGATAAAGTTCGGTCCGAGCATGGCCCGGCCCGTACAAAAAACATTATTGGCCCCAGGAAATTTCTATAAAAGATAGATTTTTATGTCAATATAGTTAAAAATTCTCTTATACAAGGCATTCTGACAAAAAACATTTATTTTAGCTATTTTTCATGTTTAGATTTTTCATTTTTAAAAGGAGTTTTTAAGTATTTGGTTTCTTTGATATTCAGCCTAACCGAATATTTGGCAGTATGGCTGGATAGGCAGATACATATCGAATATTCGGCGCATCCCTAATGTTTAGTAAATCCCAATAGAGATTAAAGAAGTGTAATTCTACCACCTAATGTAACTGGTAAGCCTAATTTTATAATAGCCATTTTTAAAAACCTACCAGATACATTTACTGTTGCTTACAAAGGAAATAATATTATATGTAGAGTGTCTAATTTTATTTCTACTAGTTTTTTTTCCACCATATTTTCCTTATCTGCATATTTGCATTCCTGTTTCAAACTTGTGAATAGAGCCTCCATTACATTTACACAACAGCCATTATTTAGTTAGACAACCAACAAGACAAAATTAATAAATACAAGTAACAGATATAACATATGAAAAATACGTAAATATTAAATTAAGTCTTGAAATTATTGGTCAAACAAATTCATCAAAATTTGTATCAATATTCCAGTGGCAAAAACTACAGATGTAATTTAAAATAGCAGTGAAATAGTTGTCTTTAAGAATTCAGAATGACATAAGCTCACTTAAATATGAATTTAAGTGATCTTGTGTTATTTCAAAGTATCTTTTATTTGTCACTTTGCTGAACTCCAGTCTTTTGATGTTTTGTGTATATGCACCAGTGTTGGAACCTACAAAATTATATCGGCATGGTAAATAACTTTGAAATGTTGAAATCAATTTTGTACATCTTCCAAGAATTTTTTTAAACTGTTAAATCATCTTCTATATGCTGTTATGAAAGTAGCCACACTTCTACTGAGGAGTCTTAATGTTTGACGGGAAAGTACACAAGTAACTTCTTAAATAATTAAAAGAACTTTACTTGAATATAACTGTAATTTAAACTAATTAAAGAAATAATTTTTCACATGCAACATTAATTTTATTTTTATTTTACAGAGGGAAGAATTGAATTTATCTACTCCATATTCTCAAAATCCACGTTCAATGATGTCTTATGAATATAAAAGTGTCTTTTTTGTTTGCCAAAAACCTCATTTAAGTAATAGTTCTCAAATTGAAAAAACAATTGTAAATGATGAGATTTCCTAAACTTATGTCAGAATTATTCTTTCATCTTATGTAACTATTATTTTATTATAAAAATATTTTTATAATTTCTTTTGTACTTATTATCTTGAGTGAAAGAAAAATAAAAAAAACTTTCAGTTTCAAGAGATAGAGTGTGAAAAATGTGTGTATCTGTACACACTATCTATACTGAATTACACCTGAACACATATACATAACTATTGATTCTGGAAAGCATTTATTGCTAAAAGAATACACAATCATTAGGTCATAGTATATTATTATTATTAGAGCTTGCATTGCTATATGATACAATGCATAATTTCCAACTTTTCCAGTTTTCCACAACCTTTGAGCATTCATTTTTATAAACAAATCATTATTCTCATTTTCACTCAAAAAAGCTAATCATCTGGCATTCTGTAAAAAATACTGTAAATTTTGAGAGTAGTTATTGAAAATAATGCTCATTATTTAAAAAATAAATGGGGGATGGGGTGCTGTAGTATAATGTTTAAAACTCGTCCTTTGTAAAAATTAAATCCTTTCATTTTTAATATTTTCCAACACTGTTAAAAAGTGTTTATGACTCCAGTAGTTATCTGTCAGCTTTCTGCCACCTGTCTGTTCTCCAGCTCTTGTAAATATACTCGGATTGCCATGTTATTGATATATGTTGTTGAGGTTTACTATAGCATGTTCACTATTGAAAATGAAGTGTTATTGGAAAGCACCAAATGAAGCATTTATAGTTTGTTTACAAGGACACACAAAAGAATTACGTTACATTATTGCCTACAGGGAAAAATCATTTGCACTGTATTTTAATGGTGTTAAACTATTCCAATCATAATAAAACTGCTATGCATTTCTGAGTTGCACTTAAATAGGCTTTCTGCAGAATATGGAGTGCAAAGTATTTCTATTTTTATCATTCACTTACAGGGCCACACAAAATAATTTCATCATATAATGGTTTACAGGGAAGAATCATTTGTAGTATATTTGCCCGTCCTAGGACGGTGGGTACAAATTGGGGTTTTCAGTTAAATTTTTAAATAATTGATAAAAATATTCATATACTGTTTATCGGCAATAGGGAAAACTGACCTGAACCGTTAAGGTAATATTAGGTAATATAGAGGGTTAATGGTAAATTTTACTGTTAATGGTAAATTTTACGAAACGTAATTTTTTTCTTTATCTTTGTTTTTCAACTCAAAATTTCTAAATATTTTTCTGAATAATTAAAATCTCAATCCTAATAACGATCTCAATAATTAATTAAGGTCTCAATAATTAATTATGTTAAGTAAATTATAGGTATTAATTTTCGCTCTCAATAATACGAAAACGATCTTTTAGTTTCATCATAATCTAAAGGAATGCATTAATTTTTACACAAAGTCAAATATTTTCCTTTCAAAATTAATAATAAAAACAATTTAAATCATTAAAAAAAGTTGATCTTGTAATAATTCAATACATCATGAATGTACATACCTTATGTTAATGGTAAATTTTACAAAACGTAATCTTTTCCCTTATTTTGGTTTTTCAACTCAAAATTTCCAAATATTTTTCTGAATAATTAAAATTTTAATCCTAATAATGATCTCAATAATTAATTAAGGTCTCAATAATTAACTATGGTTAGTAAATTATAGGTATTAATTTTCGCTCTCAATAATACGAAAACGATCTTTTAGCTTCTTCATAGTCTAAAAGAATGCATTAATTTTTACACAAAGTCAAATATTTCCCTTTCAAAATTAATAATAAAAATAATTTAAATCATTAAAAAAAGTTGATCTTGTAATAATTCAATACATCATGAATGTACATACCTTATGTTAATGGTAAATTTTACAAAACGTAATCTTTTCTTTTATTTTGGTTTTTCAACTCAAAATTTCCAAATATTTTTCTGAATAATTAAAATTTTAATCCTAATAATGATCTCAATAATTAATTAAGGTCTCAATAATTAACTATGGTTAGTAAATTATAGGTATTAATTTTCGCTCTCAATAATACGAAAACGATCTTTTAGCTTCTTCATAGTCTAAAAGAATGCATTAATTTTTACACAAAGTCAAATATTTCCCTTTCAAAATTAATAATAAAAATAATTTAAATCATTAAAAAAAGTTGATCTTGTAATCATTCAATACATCCTGAATGTACATACCTTATGTTAATGGTAAATTTTACGAAACGTAATCTTTTTCCTTATTTTGGTTTTTCAACTCAAAATTTCCAAATATTTTTCTGAATAATTAAAATTTTAATCCTAATAATGATCTCAATAATTAATTAAGGTCTCAATAATTAACTATGGTTAGTAAATTATAGGTATTAATTTTCGCTCTCAATAATACGAAAATGATTTTTTAGCTTCTTCATAATCTAAAAGAATGCATTAATTTTTACACAAAGTCAAATATTTCCCTTTCAAAATTAATAATAAAAATAATTTAAATCATTAAAAAAAGTTGATCTTGCAATAATTCAATACATCCTGAATGTACATACCTTATGTTAATGGTAAATTTTACGAAACGTAATCTTTCCCTTATTTTGGTTTTTCAACTCAAAATTTCCAAATATTTTTCTGAATAATTAAAATTTTAATCCTAATAATGAACTCAATAATTAATTAAGGTCTCAATAATTAACTATGGTTAGTAAATTATAGGTATTAATTTTCGCTCTCAATAATACGAAAACGATCTTTTAGCTTCTTCATAATCTAAAAGAATGCATTAATTTTTACACAAAGTCAAAGATTTCCCTACCAAAATTAATAATAAAAATAATTTAAATCATTAAAAAAAGTTGATCTTGTAATAAATAAATACATCCTGAATTTTCTTATTCTAAAAATATGCTTAAGTACATTTTATATTATTTTACAACTTTATTATTATGTAAATTATAATAAAGTTGTATTATTAATTTATTTATTTTCTAACAGAAACGTATAATTTGTATTTATTGTCAGAAGATGGCGCCAGAATAGTATTTACGAACGAAATTTAAAATGCTGGTAGATGGATGCATCGCAAAGCCTCGAAAGGTATCATCGCTATTTCTGAAAATGTGATTTCAGGAATAAAATGCTTACAGAAATAAATTTTAGAAAATCCTTTAAATATTTAAAGACTTTAAAATGCTTTTACAACTATTTTAAGAGCATAATTGGATATTTTAATGAAACGTTCAAAGAGTCATTCCTTTTTTTTTTTTCTAGATATGGGATTTGTGTTTTTGAATGGCAACATTATTCGTTTATTTACATCAGGTAATCGGATGTTTAATCTGTTATTTTTAATTTAAAACTGAAAACATTATAACTGGATATGATATACATGTTTTATACGAAAATATGCTGAACAGACGTTATTTCAAGTAGAAGATATTATTATTTAGTGTTATTATGTGTTAGCATATATTTTTCAGTAAGCCTAACATGGCGTTTAACTACGGTCGACTCGCAGATCAGAGTGGTACAGCCCGGTACCGTTACAGACACTTTCTCGCCTTTGGATTTTATTATAAGTAAGATTGATTTACATTGACATACAAAAAATAAGAATTTGGTTACAATACTGTCTATGTGCGATAATTGCTGAAAATGCATTTTCAGTTAGTTGAGATATTCATTTTTTAATTTAACCATTTTTTTATTTATTATGTTGTGTGTATTAATTTTATAAGTTGTTTAGAAGTTTGCACAAAAGAATTCATAAGCTTTATTGTCTATATGCATAAATTGCTTAAAGATGCTTTTTTTTATTGCGGTATGCTTTTCCCAGCTGAACTATATTTAGTATACTAAGAAATGTTTGTAGAAGTAGAATATAAACAAATACATATACAGGACTATGTGAAGAACTGGATACTTTGTGGTCTGTGAATGACAATTGCTGGAAGTGTGTTTTTAGTTGTGTTATGCATTTTTTACCTGAATTAACTTTTAACTTAACTAGATGGAACCCGTAAAAGCTTGACGGAAAAAATTACTATTATAATATCAGTAAAATAGGCTTCTTTATTATTTAAGAAGGGGTGCGTATGAAACAGTCTTTCAAATATTTTATTTTAAAAGTTTTTTCTCCCAGTGAAATACAGTACTATTTCCGATGCAAACTCCAAACAAACAACTCGTAAACATTCTTATCAACTGGATTGAAAAAAATTACATCAATAAATAATAATCCCTATTAATTTCTTTTTTCCTTTCTTATCCAAAAAAAGCTTTTATATAAATGACGTCATTTGGAAGATTTTTTTCAAAATATTTCCAGTTTAGGAATTAAAATAAATGCTTAGAAAATTGTGCTTTTCTTGCTAAACCATTTAAATTTTAAGCGCCTTAGTAAAAAGTTTTAATCACGATCTATAAGAAATAATTTTTTGAAGAGCTAGATTTCTTAAATTAATTTCCTAATAGGGGGCAATAGTATCTTTATTTAAATGCAAGGAGATCAAATGTGTTTTAGTTTAAACTCCTTGGATGGAAAAAAACTATGATGGAAATATCATTTTTAACCATTGGGAAAATGGTTGTTGCTTTCGGTCAAGAATGGAATGATGTTCACATTTTACTATTTTAAACGTTTTTAACGAAATTCTGTAACTTTCGAAGAATTTTTCTTTGAATAGACAATACAAATGCATAAAATCGTTACAAAAATGTTAAAGTTACAAAAAGGATAGATGCAAATTATCAGATATGAAAAATATAGTAGAAATTTGGTACTTTTGTGTTATAGCGGCCCCCAAGGATGAAATATTTTTGTTTCTGTTTTCATTAATATATTGTAAATTTGGTACTTTCGTGTTATAGCAGCCCTCAAGGATGAATCGTCAAGCGATCAAGATTTATCACCAAATTATAAAGCATGTATGACATTATAATAATATATGATATATATATATATAACATTTCTTGACGTATGTGGCCGAGTTATAGTCCTATATGATGTATACATATGATATGTGTATATGATGTATATACAACCCATAAGATGTAAATAATATGTGTATAATGACATATATGGCACATATAGGAGTGCTTGGAATATATATATTATATATGCATATACAGAGTGTCTCATTTATTTTGCAACCCACGTAAACGCGAAGCAAATGAACAACACGAGTGCACACGCACACCGTTAGCGCAGGTAGCAGTGTGGAGGGGCGTGCGAGCAACACTACCAACACGCTAGAAAACCGCACGAGACACTTCAGTGCTAAGGAGAATGAAGTGAAAGGTAGTTTTGCATCATGCTGCTATGTGCAGAAAAACGCACGTTTATTATTGAACATTATTTTCGAACGTCTTCGTACAAAACAGTCAAGGAACGATATGAAAACAAGTTTCCAGACTCGGTGGTGCCAAATAAAAGCACAATTAAGCAAATCGGGGACCATTTTCAAACAGAATGGACTGTGGAACCGAAAAGAAAGAACTGTCTGTCGTTTGTCCTAACTGACCACAAAATGAAGGAAATCGAGACGAAAATCAAGGAGAAACCGGCCACGTCAGTAAGAAAATTAGCTTTACAAATAAACGTTTGGTTTCAACAGGATGGCACTCTTGCACATACGGCCAACGGCACTCTGTCATTTCTCCAAGATTTTTTTGGTGATCGGCTAATTACAAAAGTACTATGACCTCCACGCTGCCCAGACCTGTTACCGCCCGATTTCTTCTTGTGGGGCTATTTGAAAAATCGCGTGTTCCGTAAACTGGTAGCCTCGATTACTGAACTGAAAAATCATGTGTTCCGTAAACCGGTAAACTCGATTACTGAACTGAAAACTCACATTACGGAAGAGATAAATGCTATCACACCAAACACATTATAGAATGTGTCTCTAAACCTCCTCAAACGGGCCCAGGTATGTAAAGATGAAGATGGTGGTCACTTCCAACACCTTTTGTAGTCATTTAAGCACTTCTGTAAAATAAAATTTTAAATTTGTACATTGTTCTTTTTGGGGGGTTGCAAAATAAATGAGACACTCTGTATAGGATGCATATATAAGCTTTGCAATGATCTTGGTGAAATCATAACTGCAACCTTGGCATAATCATAAGTGTGGGGGCCGCTATAACATGAAAGTACAGTAATTTTTTTTTTTTTTTTAATTTTTTGGAACATTTTCCCAATGATTATTGTAATTTGTTAAATTATATATATTTTTTTTTTCTTGTTTACGTCAATGGAATTTATGTCAGTGTTCAAGATGACAGACGATTTTTGGCTCTCCAAAATAAACTGATTTCTGAAGATCTAATATGTGAAAATAAGTTTTATCTCTTCATATTTTCTTGAAAAACATAATTCAATCACAATATTGTTTTCCCTATCTATTCGGATAGCAGATAATTTCAACTTTTAATTTCAATTTGAAAATGACGACAAAAAAAAAATCTAATAATACTTATTGTTTTCCCTTTTTCCTCTTTTATCCGCAAAAATGGAGTAATGCAGTTGCCATCATTACAGAAATGTCATTAAAATTTTAAAAAAAATCATATCTTGAAAACTAATTAAAATTTTTAAATTCTAAGACCACTTTTGACATCCTTGGATCAATGCAGATAGCTGATGTTAATTTGATCGCCCAATGTTCTATATCTTAGGAGGAATAGCTGTGAAATATAATTAGTTATTTAATCAGTTGTTTCATAAATTTGTTTCATTAGGATTTTATATTTATAGGGTAGATATGTGGTGTGTATAAAAATCTATTCATAATATGCATGGCTGTTATAAAGAATCCCAGTACATTTCCATCTATTGGCAGAAGTTGGCAGAGTTGAATTTTCAAATTTGTTATGTATTTTCTAAATGAACTGCATACTATGTAGTATATATACAAATTTATAGATCATATACAGACATGCTCAAAAGAGTTTAAGTATTTTCTGATTATGTATGGTAATTGTTGAAATTGGATTTTTAAATGTATTATACCTTTTCTAAATTGCTTAGATATATTCGTTCACCTTAAACAGCGAAAATCCATCACACCATCCTGGGAGTGTTGGAAAGTGTTTTATAATCTATGCTTGATGCATGATTTTTCTTTCTTGTTTAAAATTGTAATGAACTCTTTCAATGAAAAATGTCTATTTATTTCAAGTTACTGTTTATTATGTTGTATAAATGGGTATTCTCCAGTGAATATTGGGAAAGCAAAAGTGCTTTATCTATTTTTTAAATAAAAAAATACAGAATACATTTAAAATCGGTACTTTTCGGTTAGCCGGGCACCAGTGAATATACACTATATTGCCAAAGACAACCGGTCACTTGTGATTTTAGACGTTTTATTAACTATCTAGAAAAATACATGAGGAATTAACCTGAAACTGCAGGTGTGTAAACAGTATAGTATAGGTTATATATTTCCGCGAAAATTTTTTCCCGAATCCTCATAGGGGACTGTCAACAAATTGAAAAAGAACGAATATCTTTTGGATAATCCTGTAAAAACTAATGTAGCAAAGGCGTTCAAACTCGAGATTATTAATAAGTGGCTTATTGTAATATACTGTGTTCATTTTTATGAAGATAGCATGTATACTCGTAGAGAAATTAAGGTTTTTATAAAAACAGTCCCAAATTTCGCCTAGTTTTTTGCTTATAATTTACACAGTTCTTAATATAAAAAAAAGTTCTTTTCAGAAAATATGATAAACAACATTGTACATAATATTCTGCAATCAGAATTAAAAAATAATAAAAATTGGATGAAAAATGAGCAGGTTTACTAAAAAATGTTTCACTGCGCATGTGCGAACGCAATCAAAATATAATATGCATAATGTATTAGCTAAGTATATAGAGCAACTTTTGTGAAAATCTCAAAATCATAGCTTGAAAATTCTGAAAATTATCGTCGATAGAATAAGCTCGAAATACGTTGTTCCCAAAAAGAAGCAAAAAGATGAGGGGTTGTATCAAATATCTGTTGATTAGTGTCAAGATAGTGTACACAATATTGCACGTACTACTATATTTGGATACAAGCCCTCATATTTTTGCTTCTTTTTGGGAACAACGGATTTCAAGCTTATTCTATCGACGATAATTTTCAGAATTTTCAAGCTATGATTTTGAGACTTTCACAAAAGTTGCTCTATATACTTAGCTAATATATTTTGATTGCATTCGCGCATGCGCAGTGAAACATTTTTTAGTAAACCTGCTCATTTTTCATCCAATTTTTATTATTTTTTAATTCTGATTGCAGAGTACTGTGTACAATGTTGTTTGTCATATTTTCTGAAAAGAACTTTTTTTTATGTTAAGAACTATGTAAATTAAAAGCAAAAAACTAAGTGAAATTTGGGACTGTTTTTATAAAAACCTTAATTTCTCTACGAGTATACATGATATCCTCATACAAATGAACGCAGTATATTACAATAAGCCACTTATTATTAATCTTGAGTTTGAACGCTTTTGCTACAGTAGTTTTTACAGGGTTATCCAAAAGATATTCGTTATTTTTCAATTTGTTGACAGTTCCCTATGGGGTTTCGTGAAAAAATCTTCACGGAAATATATAACCTATACTATATTGTTTATACTCCTGCAGTTTCAGGTTAATTCCTCATGTATTTTTCTATTTAGTTAACAAAATGTCTAAAATCGCAAGTGACCGGTCACCTTTGGTAATATAGTGTATATATATATATATATATATGGTACTTTTCGATTAGCCGGGAGCCAATGAAATATATATATATACAGGGATCGCATTCGCCCTGTAATTCCTAAAATTTTCTTACAGCCCTAAAATTCTACTAAATTTTTTTTTGTTTCCCTAAAATTTGTTTTGATAACTATTTTTGTTTACAAATGACTGATAAAGTTTGTTTTGTTTTGTATTGTGATCGCTGTTACAAGATGTAACATTTTTCATCCTTTTTTTTTATAATTTTCAAAATTATAATATTAATTACTTTTCAGATCATCTTTAATTATGGTAAGGAATTTTAATTGGGCTCTAAATTATAAAGTTAGGTCATTAACGATCTTTATTTTAACCGTTCAATTCAAATTCTCATGTTAAAGTATTCTAAAATTCACCAACGGTCTGACTCTAAGAAATTCAGGAAAAGTTTTATATTGAAATTGTCATTTAAAAGATCTTTTACTTAATACAAATTAAATAATTAATCATTTACGATATCATTAAAATTAAATGTAACTACGGTGATTTCTATAATTGCTTATTAAATATCATATAAGCATATTTCGTTTTAGTTCAATATCACTTTAACAAAAGTTTATCGCAATTCTTTCTTTTAAAAAAAAAAAAATAAATAAATAAATAAATAAAAATAAATAAATAAATAAATAAATTAAGATCTCGATATTTTTCATTTGAAAAATATATATAAAATGCGTGCTTAGTTTATTACCGTGTATTTAAATTATCTTATTTTTAATATCTTAACGATCTTTAATCTAATATCCTATAATAGGAAAATAAGCATTAACTTTCTAAGTTATTTATTTTTATTCGAAATCTTAATTAATAATATATTTCTCGCTTTAATCTTATTTTCTAGTCATGTACTGGAAATAATGTTTCTTTTAACAAATTTTCCATTTATTTAAATCAATTTTAAGTCTAACAGTACACGAAATTAATTTGCTATCTTTTCTGAATTTCAAAGCACGCGATCCTCCTAAAATGGCTTTTTCAGATAGCCATCTTGCTTAAACGTAAGTTTTTTATCTTTCTCTCTCATTCAGAGGTTTGAGAAAGCATTTTTCTGTTCCAGTTCATCGAACTATGAGTCATCTCAACATATTTCTGGACCTCCCACAATGTAAACAAAATTCCTTTGAGTTAGACTGTTGCCAATCTGTGTAACAAGACGGAGAAATCTTTCAAATCGCTAGCATGAATGGCCGTTTTAAAGATAATGAACAGATCGGCACGTGGCTGCGCGCGTTAACAGCAACCCATCAACCCCGTTTTTAGTGAAGTTTGCGATATTGATAGGATCTGGCAACAGCTATACGCCTTTTCATTGGTTAAAATTTTAAAAAGAAGTTTCGGTTGGAGATAGCGTGGCCTGCTTGAAGATATCTGTCAATCTGAGGGATTAGTGAAGAGAGCAAGAAGTGTGTAAAACTTCGGGAGGCCAGTTCCCTTAAATAAGGGGGGCACCGGTTGCCCAGCGTCAGTTGTTTTCAAATTTTCAATAAGTCTGGTAAAAGAAGATTCGTAAGAGCATATATTCGAAATGATAGAAGCTCCAGCGTGTCTGACAACAGAAAGAGGTTTTGCTTATGATGTATAGCATTCTGGTTCAAGATAAATTGCTCTAGCACTTTCATCCATTATAATAATATTGTATGCCGCTCTACTCTACATTTCATCTATTTAAAGTTCTTAATTTTGCCAGTTTAAGTTATTATAGAAGATTTCGGCCTGATTCTGATGATCCAGATGTGTCTGAGCTTTTATAGTTAGCTGACATTTTCGTTGGTATTACGCCTGACAGCCGCCACCTACTATCATCAATTTCGGCTGCATTATGCCTGAGAATCTTACTATTAAATCATCATTCATTTACCGCAAGTTCACCAAGATTAATAAATAACTTTGTGATTAAGCCTCCATTCGTGCAGCAGTAAGTTCGACATGAATTTTGAAATAACTTTGTGATTTGACTCTCATTCGTTCAGCTATATTTTTAATAAGACTATTAGACTTTTCCCTCTCCATTGCAGTTACATGTTCAAACGATTTTTAGCGTCGTCCCATTAGATGATTTTCGTTGTTGTTCCACGAGTCTTAATTATTATGCATAATCTTACTGTCAGAGTTTAGGTTTGAAGTAATTAATTTTATGTTTTTATATTCATGTGCAATCATATTAATTTGCTGGATGCATCCAAAAGGTAAAAGTGAATACTAATATATTTATGAAGATGTTAAAATAAAAATTGTTTGATGTTATACAAGTGTCATCTCTTCCACTGGTGAGTTTGTCTACTTTCTTATTTTTCTTTCAGCTCAACTAAAAAGTTATAGGAATTTCTTATTCTTGAGAGTGTAATTTATTTAAGCATTGATAATTTTATTTCAGATATTAATTTTTGAACACTCTCAATTATTCCAAGTTTTGATTTTGATATAAATAAATTTAAAGCTCCTGATAAATATAGATAAAATTTTGGTACATCTCAATTTAAAGTTATTTGGAAGAAATCTTATTAATCGTTCATAGCGCAAGTAATGTACTATTAACCACTATAATGATCACTTTGGCTTTACATGAGGTGTGAGTGTGGAATTTCGGATGAATAATTTTATTCAAATTGATTTTTAATTAAGTTAAAAATTCCATTAATTTATTCAGATTATTTATCCAATAACCCAGACTCACATTTCATAACAATCGCCAAAGCTGATTCTTGTTAAGCATTTTCATTGGTTGTTCAAAAGTAAGTGGTAAACAACAACAAAGATATAAAGTATCGTAACTTTTTAAGTGTAATTTAAAACTGCCCTTCTTTTACATCATGGTAATGCTGATCTTGAGAAGGGATTTTCTATGAACAATTGTATGCTAAAAGATGGTTTCAATGAACTTATGATAAAAAGTTTGAGATTTGTAAAAGATGCTGTTAAAAATTATAGAGGTGTGAGTAAAGTACATATTAAAAGAAGAAAATTAAATGTGAAACTAAATAAAAGCGAAATTTATTTTCTATGATACAATAAAGCATTTTATTTATTTATTTTTAAGCAATTGAATATTCTTTGTGTTTCATTTAACTATGCCTTTCAGATGTTAAAAATTTAGCATGGAATATATGTACCCTCTTAGTAATTGATATCGAGAAAGCCCAACTTTTGATGAAGATAACTAAATGTGAAACAAAATAAAATTTCGAAATTTATTTTCTATTATACAATACAGCATATTATGGATATTCAGTTGTCATGACAAAAAAATTTAATCAAGAATTTTCTAAGAATTTATGCTGTGTTTCTTAAATTAAATTACTTGTATTATAACACAAGTACATTGAAAAATCACTGGGGATGGTCGACATAAATTAGCCCTAAAATATCCCTAAAATTTCATTGTCTAATCCCTAAAATTTCTCACTAAAATTAAAAAAATGTTTGCTGCACCCCCTGTATATATGTGTGTGTGTGTGTTATGTATATATATATATATATATATATATATATATATATATATATATATATATATATATATATATATATATTCACTGATGCCCGGCTAACAGGAAAGTACCTTAAAATCTTAGGGCTTTATATTCTTTTATAAGCAGGCCAATGCTTTTGAAGATGTTTTAGACAAAAGTTGCTCTCCCTTCTTGCTGTGCTTGTATGTATTATTCATTTGAAAATAAAAGTAAAGTAAGCCTAGAAGCACAATAGTTCTTTGTTTTAGTGAGTAACTAAAGATTATTTTACAGAAAATTAAAGTGGTTGTAAGTGTTACTTTATGAAGTGGCTATTGAATACAATTAAAAATATTTATTCATTTTATTTTGCTAATGTTAAACAAAAAATTATAAATCCACAACATGTTTTATATATCATGAATGTAAGTTTTGATAGATATATAGTAAAACTTCTCAATAGCATACACCTCGGGACTGCAGAATTTGTTTGCTATTCGGAGGGGCCCACTTTTCAGAGTTAAAAGTGTATACAAATATGCAAATATTTTGGATTGAAAAAGTGTATGCTAAATATAGGTGTCTACCATTCAGAAGTGTCCATTATGGAGGTTTTACTATAATTTTGTCCAAAATGACTATTGTTTTTATTAATTACAAAATAGTCTTAGACCATTCTCTGATTTAAAAATAATTTTCAGAGCTAGTTTGTCCCATTCCTGTAGTGTAGAAACTTTGAGAGATACAATCTTCTGTATTATTTAGCCTCTAAGATATCATGATTGCAATAGTCTACTACATTAAGAGTTACAAAATTAATATATTTTGCAAAATATTGTTGAACTATTGCAGAAACAATGTAACCTATAAACCAAAAGTAACTATTTTAACACAGACCTGGATATATTTCAAATGTCCAAAATTTATCTTGCATGAAGCATACTGCTATCCCCCTTCTTCCTAAAACAGTTACTTTTTGTTTATAGGTTCCATTGTTCCATCAATATTTTGCAAAATATATTAATTTTGTAATTTATTACCTGGGTCCCAGATGATGTTGATATATTTTCTTACTTGCAGAATATTTTGCTCTATTTGTATTTTATTTTTTTTTATATTTTAAAAACATTTTATAAGGATACTAGTTCTCAGAATGAAAATTCAAAATTAAGATTTATTAAAGAAAAAAGAAAAAAAAAAGTATAATTTATTTTTGCTTCATTTATTGCTTTGTTTAAAGAATTGTTAATGACCAGTACTGATGAAACAAATATTGAATGGCATTGTTTCTTCATCAAAACAGGTGAATGATTCCATATTACAGGTTCACCATTCTTCTATCCACACATTCCATCCCTTTGCTTGTACGCAATAGAATTGAGGAACATGCCCACAGTTTACATCTGAAAATATCTCTAGTGCAAGGCATAGGTGCAAGACCTTCAGTCTCAGGACTGATTTCAGTCTTGGAGAGATTTTTGACTAATTAATAGTAAATTCTACTTTTTATCTTTACATAATGGTAATTTTGCAAGGAAAAACTTTTAATAACTTTCTTTTATTGTAAAACATCAATATTTTGGTATAATGTAATCAAATAGAAATCTCTAGCCCATCTTCATTTAATTATACCTAAGACTCAGAAAGGTTTTCCGTCTTGACTTGGATGGACTTCTTGCACCCAAGTGAACAAAAGCTTTAATCTCTTTTATTGTTTGTGACATTTGAAATTCTCTATGATTCAAAATGCAGTTCAAATATTGATATTGATTATAATGATTCAGTTCAAATATTGCTTGGTTTGTAGAACAAGTCAACTTTGCAGTAAAAATTCATACATTCAAGTGAATTTACCACTTGCTAATATAAATTCATATGCAAAATAAATTCCCTATTTGCTAGGTACCTATTTGCTGTGTGTTTAAATTGAATGATTCATTAACACAAAACTTTCAATAACACTATAGTTTGCAAAATTTCAACATATTAAAAATTTCAACATAAAGCATTTTTAGTGTTAAGGTCAGAACAGTGCTTGTTTAAAATATCTGCCTTTTAAAATTGAATTAATGAATTATCCAACAATTTATCATTTAAAATTTTAACATTTGTATTTATCAGCAAAGCCTTTTAAAATGCATTTATTTATCTTTTAATTTTCAGTGTGTTACGTTAAATAGTAAATCTCTCACTCATTTTATTAATATTTTCTTTAAATTTAGTTCTTCAAAACAAGTTTTTCTGGTACTTTTCGGTTAGCCGGGTGCCAGTGATATATGTACATATATAAATACATATGTATATACATATATATGTATATATATGCATACATATATGTATATATATATGTGTATGTATCTATATGTATATATGTATATGTGTGTGTGCGTATATATACATGTAATATATATCACTGGCGCCCGGCTAACCGAAAAGTACCGTTTTTCTTTAATTTTGGAAGATAATAGTGAGTTAGGCCTGTTTTTATTGTATGATAGTGACCTTTAACTTCACTTGATCTGAAGTGTCTTTTAATTTGTAGATCAATATTGCTGACTTCACAAATAGCATAGAAAAATTATAAAAACACTCTTTTAAATATTTCAGAATGTTTCTTTTCTCCCTATCTATATAACTTTTCTTATTATAATTATTTAAATCTACCACAGCTCTTTTTTTTTTTTTTTTCCACTTTAGAAAGAGGATTTCCTGTAAAATAGTTATTTTGAAAAGTTTTGTCATTATTTTTCATACTCAAATAATTAATTATTAAAGACAAAAAAAATAAATTACAGAGCTTAAAGATATATAAAGAAGAAAAAATGTTTCAATTGAGGAATAAAATTTTATCACTTCCTTTGTTCTTGAAAGGGCCAACTGTAAATAATGCATAAAAATAATTAAAAACTAGTCGTTGGGGGCCACCGTAATACTTACCCATCATGGATATGCATAATGTAAAATATTAAAATAAAAATGTGTAAACTACTTATAAAATGCATTGCAATTCAAATAAAATCGTGGCTTGATGACGTCACAAACTTTAAAGGCTCGATTACTGAATTGCTTGAAAGAGGTTTTTCCTTATAACTCCAAAAATAATAATCCTATTAACTAGCGGTTTATTGCATCTGATTAAGCGTCAAATTTCCAATTAAAATATATCTTTGAAGTGAAATTTGGATGAAATACAGGGTCATGAAAAATCGAAGAGTGTGGAAAATAGGATTCCAAATATCTCGGCAACTAATTATCCGATCGACTTCATGCTTTATTCAAAATTTATGTTTTTTTATTGTCTTTTATATTCATTTCTTAAAATAAACAATTTCGAAAATTTTATATACCTTTCATCAGAACGAATATTTCGAGAGTCCGAAAAAAATTGTTCCGGTTAATCGAGGTTATTGAAATGAAATAGGCTTCTTCCCATTATTACATACTAAGTACATACCAAATTGCAAGTCTCTATCTCAGTTTTTTCGGGAGATAGAGCGTTTACAGACACACACACAGACGGACGGTAAATTTTTTTTTCTAAAAATATGTTTTTCGGAATCTCCAGTGTCTGAAACGTGTAAATCCGTCAAAAAAAAATTTTACGATTTTCAAAACGATTACAAGACTTACCCTATACTACGTATGATGGGTAAGTAAAAGTAATTCAGTAAAAGTTTTTTTTTTTTTTTTTTAATTGAAATAATGAATTTTCTTTAAAAAGTTGAATGTTTTAAAATCTTATTTTGAAATGCAATTCCATTGCAAAGTGCTAGTAATATGTGATAGTATCTGACGGTTCTGCCAGGTATATACTGAAGATCACTGGTCTATGATAAGGATACAGTAAAAAAAAAAAATCTTCCATTTCTAGTATTGTTTTATTACATTCAGGATATGTATTTTAGGATATTATAAAATTGAAATTCCTAAGTTGATTGTGCAAGTTTATTTTTCATAGTCATATGGATTATTTTACTCTTTTTTTTTTTTTTTTCCTTTCATGCGTCTCTCAAGTTTTCAGACTTGTACTACAGCT
Source organism: Maratus michaelseni (assembly GCA_963931845.1). Taxonomy (NCBI): domain Eukaryota; kingdom Metazoa; phylum Arthropoda; class Arachnida; order Araneae; family Salticidae; genus Maratus; species Maratus michaelseni. Next base: position 192,930,392 of record OZ007591.1, read on the forward strand.
CATATTCAAAATATTAGAATAATTGGGAAAAAGGAATAAGAAAAAATTATTTTTCATTTATTTATTTTTGATACTAAGTAAATACAATTAAATTTCTTATAAATTAAATCTGGAATGTTTAGATAAGATTTTAACATTTACAAAATATAAAATACAGTACAATAAATTAGGTATACAGCTTTCTGAAACACATCAAAATATTAGAATAAAATTTAGATTGGTTCAAAATATTAGAATATTTTATTTTACACAACAATATTACCTTATGAATATGAAGTAAATGGTAGTTAATATTTTGTAGCATCCTCTTTAGCATTCATAACAGCATACAATCAATCTTGCATACTATATACAAGGTGTCTACAAACATTTCTATCAATATTAGCCCAAATAGACTTTATACGTGCCACTAACTCAGTTTTACTTGAAGGAGGATTTTCTTGGAGTTTTTTCTTCATTATACACCATAAGTTTTTGGTGGGATTAACGTCTGGTGAGTTTGGTGGCCAAGGAAGTACCTTAATGTTGCGTTGGCGGAACCAATTCTTAGTTGACACCGAGGTATGCGGTGATCAGGGGTGATTGTGCTCCGGGGGTACCCCGGATTTCCGGGTTTTTCCGTCGACCCTTCCGGGTTTTTTTTCGGCTCTTCCGGGGTCATAAAATCATCCTGTTTCGTGGAAAAAACGAATCGAAACTGAAAATATGCCGTCAGCGATGCCGCGGACGCGCTACAGCGCGTAAATTACGCGAAAAAACGGCAAACTTCATCGAAGGATCGTTAAAAAAAACGGCGAATTTCGTCGGAAAACCGTGAAATTCATTTAAAGTTTGCGAAAAATGACTAATTTCGTTGACAGATCGCGAAAAAAACGCAAATTTAGTCAAAAGGCCGTGAAAAAACGTGAATTTCATCTAAAGGCCGTAAAAAAAAGCATGAGTTTTGTTGAAGGATCGCGGAAAAATGCGAATTTTGCCGAAGGGTTACGGAGAAAACGTCAACTTCGTCAAAGGATCGTGGAAAAAACGGTCAATTTCGTCGAAGAAACAGCAAATTTCGTCGTTGGATCGCGAAAAATGGAGAATTCTGCCGACAGATCGCGAAAAAACGGCAAATTTCGTCGAAGGATCGCGGAAAAATGCGAATTTTGCCGAAGGGTTACGGAGAAAACGCCAACTTCGTCAAAGGATCGTGGAAAAAACGGTCAATTTCGTCGAAGAAACGGCAAATTTCGTCGTCGGATCGCGAAAAACGGAGAATTCTGTCGACAGATCGCGAAAAAACGGCAAATTTCGTCGAAGGATCGCCAAAAAACGGTAAATTTCGTCGAAGGATCTCGAAAAAACGGCAAATTTCGTCGAAGGATCGTCAAAAAACGGTAAATTTCGTCGAATGATCTCGAAAAAACGGCAAATTTCGTCGAAGGATCGCGGAAAAATCGCGAATTTTGTCCAAAGGCCAAAGAAAAAACGCGAAATTCATCAAAGGATCTGAGAAAATGGCTAATTTCGTCAAAGAGCCACGGAAAAACTTTATTTTCGTCAAAAGACTGTAAAAAAAAACATGAGTTTTGTTGAAGGATCGTGGAAAAAAAATGCGAATTTCATCAAAGGGCCACAGAGAAATGCAGTTATGTAATAAGTTATGGTGTAAATGGATATCAGTATTTTGCATCGGTAATTTTCAGGACTTTTCACCTGTGTGTCAATAATTTTCAGGGTTTTTAACCTTGTGTCACAATCACCCCTGGGTGATGCTAAATCTTGTTGAAAGATGAAATCATCTTCAAATAAATCTTCTGATGATGGAATCATGTAATATTCCAAAATTTCTTGATATATCTTAGAGTTAATCTTTTCTTAGACGATGCATAACTTTCCAGGTCCTTCTGCACTCATGCAACCCCAAACCATGACACTAACAGCAAATTTTACGGAACGTTTAAGGCATTCTTTATCAAATGCTTCTTGCTTCATTCCCCAAACTCGAATACCTTGATTACCATATGAAACATAAAACATACTTTCATCACTAAATAATATATTTTTCCAATCTTCTTCGCTTCATAGGCGTCTTGATTTACACCAATTCAATCTTTTACGCTTTTGTTTTGCAATCATGAAAGGTTTTGTTTTCATTACACAAGATTCAAACATAAATTTATGTAGATGTCTTAATGTTGTCGATGTAGAAACTTCAACTCCTTCTTTCCATTTTCGGTGCAAGAATCGCACACTTTTAAAATGGTTTTTCTTAACTATATGCTTCAGTTTCCTGTCATCTCTAGCCGATGTTTTTTGTTTGAAATTTTCCATTTTTTTAATATTGTGTTAGTATTTTACTAATGCTTGATTGTGAACAATGTAAATAATTCGCTATATAACATTGATTTTTACTGTGCCGATACAAATCAACCATACGAAGTTTAAAAGATTCAGAAATATCACTTGCACGACCCATTTTAAGACAAAAAAGCAAACAAACTGCAAAAAGAATACTGATTTTAAATAAAATCATCTGAATTTAATCAATGATGCCACCAGTTATGAATTGGTGATAATTAAAGGAGAATTAATGTGAAATATTCTAATATATTTAACCACTTGAATAAATATTTTAATATTTTGACTTTTCAAAATAATTTTTTTTCAATTGCTCTTTTCAAAAATGATATTAATTTTAAGATAATAAATAAGTTCTTAATAAAAATATCGTTTGCATATTGCATTAAATTACCAAACGATATTTTCAATTTGTAAAAAAAAGTAATTATTCTAATATTTTGGATATGAGCTGTATGCTTCATTTTACATATTTTAATCTCTTATGCATAATAATGCTAGTATAAAAATTTCCTTTTTTCTGTTGCTTTCTCTACTAGAAAAAATATCCAAAATTACAATAGAAAAGTATGATAATACTTTTTTTTTTTAATCCTTTTCTCGATGAGTTAAATTATTTAGAGGACTTTTAATGCTTGTCTATTTTTATTATGATTACACTATCTTATTTATGTACATGAATTATCTGATTTTGTTGCAGTTGAGGAATCAAGTATGTTTAACTTAAACTAACAAACAAACAAAAAAAGACTAAGGCTAAGAATACCTCAACAGCTACACAGATGGATTTTTTGGATCTTACTGGGATGTTATAAATCAGATATTGAACAAAAATTTAATAAATTCAAATCAATTTAAATCTCACGTGATTTAAAAAAAATTTCCAAACATTTTAGGAATTCATCAAATTATTTACACTTAAATTTATTAATAAAGGCTATATGTAACAAGCCTAACTTGACTTCTTAGCCAGAAACTTCACATAATATAACATGAACATAAATAGAAAAGTGCAGAATTAAAGTGCCTTGCTACTGTATATATTTTTATACTGTATATATTTTGTTTGTTTGGTTTTTTTTTTTTTTTTTCAGAATAATTTTGCATTTCAAAATTTAAATCAATTGCAAAAAATTTCATAACAGTGACATAGTAGTTCAGAAATTATGGAAGGGCTCAAGTACTCACTTTCAAATAAATTAAACAATTAGGATTATCAATAATTAATATAATATTTATGAAAATAATTGTTTAAACTAATTATTAATGTCTTTTGGCAAAATCAATTTTTAATTGATTTAAAAGATACTGAGTTCTAGATATGATTGTCAAATAAGAAAACGGGTGGTTAAGGGGGGGGGGGGGAAGAACTACCTCATGTAATGAAAAGTTTTCTCAGAGAAAAAAAACCGTCCAAAAATATTGGCAAATGTAATAATATTCGTGTCTCCTGAAACTGCTTAGTAATACTAATATGAAAGGAGTGAAATTCTGGATTGAGAATTTCACATATTAATGAAAGAGTTCAAAATAAAAATAACATTGATGTCCCTGATCAGCAGATTTATATGTAGAGATGTAATCAATAAATGATAGTTTGTTTTTTATATACAGAGTTATTTTTTCAGAGATGAATTATTAAACATTGAAGACAGAAGAAAATAGTCTTTGGAACAATTTGTGTCACTTAATTTTTTTTTCTATTTGAATGGGGGGGGGGGGGGGCTGAGCATGAGCGCCTTCTTTTCTGCATCCTCGGTTGTAATTGCCCCAATAATACCTTTCATTTGCACCTTCTGATATCAATCTTGATTGAATTCTGACTTCTTTTTTTTTTTTTTTTTTTTTTTTTGGACGTTTAGTGTTTTCTACATTTTATCCTTCATGATGCCATATGTCCTATAATATCTGGAGAATCAGTCAATTTTAGTAAAACCTTGTTTGCCCAAATCGGTTAATCTTAAATAGCTAAATATATTTCTAGAGAAATTGCCAATTTTATCATACTTTATCATTTGTCTTTGGTGTGCAAACAATCTGATAAAGTTTTTAAAAGGAATGGAAAATAATGAACTTATACGAATGTTTAAAACTTGGATGAGTATGTTGAAATAATTATAGTAAATTCATAAAACAGATTGAATTGGGGTTTTTTAGAACTTACTGAGAATCAATAGCAGTGACTTTGAATGATTTTCCTTTTCAGTGAGTTGAGTTTCAGCTTTGGGTAGTGTTGTAGTTAGAGTATGGCAACATAAGCTACTCTATATTCTAAAAATACAAATCATGGAATGTGCAATTTTGAAAGTTACTTCAAATGAAATTATTATTAGTATTTTGAGAAATTTTCTCTTGAATGCCGATCACGTTATAGTTGTGACACTGTCTTGGGATAAATGCTATTTTGGAGTCTTCTTTCCTTCTAATATTGCCAGATTTCATGACAATCACAAAAAAACATACGGATTAATATTATGGAAGGATTTTACTGGCAAATTGACAATTATGTAACTTGTTGTGCTCTAAAAAAATATAACTTGTAATAAATGATTTCAACAAAAACAACAAGTGATGCCAATGTTTGTCCTACAATAATCAAAAGAAAAGCTCCTGACATATCATTGAGAGTCAAGGATCGAGCCTTGTTTCCCAAAATTCTAAATTTTTTTGCAGATTTTGATTTTAGACCTTCCAAGAATATCACATCCTCCAGAAGCTTTAAATATATTCCAGAACTACTGAGGATGTGAATGAAGCCATCAATTCTATTTTTGCAGCAAAATGTTTTTGATATGACAATCGCTGAAAGATGAGGTTTAAAGGAATCTCTGGATACAAAAAACTCATCTTGTAAAAAGAAATTTAATGTAGTACTTGGGCATATAACAGCAAATTTTTCTTTTCTCATAATTTCCACAAAAGCTTCTTTTTGAAACTCAACTAAGTAGTTGTTTTTCTGAATATGCTGTGCAATGATTTTGATATCTTCTCTTTTACTCTGTTGTAATTCGGAAGCTATAAGTGAGCCTCTGAAAGTCATTGCTTTGTAATTTCCAGCAGTTATTTCTGCAGCCAGTTCTTTGAAATTTTCAGGTTGTTTTTCCATTTTAGGTAAACTAAGGTAAGATAACAGGACAGTCTTATAACAATATGATAAAAATAAAGATCCAAATATCCACACAATCACTATGACTTTATCTTTAATATTTTCATGCGTAATTTTCATAGACTGCGACATTAAAATTCCAAAAACTTGGTGAAGAGATTTAAATAAACTACTTTTTTGTAAAACTGAAAAAGTTAGCGACATGATTATGACTGTGATGAATAATAGAAACCAAATTTCGTTTGTAAAAGGACGAATAATCGCATCAGTTTGTCTTTTGAAATGGGGCATTTGAGTTGCAAAAGTGAGTTCTTCTATTAAGTATGGATAGCTGAAATCAAAATATTTAAGTCTAATTTTTGATATAGCGAATTTACTTATGGCAAGATCTGCCTCATTCCTGTAAACCATTCCAATGGCCCCATTCCACGTACCATTTACAAAATTACCCCATGCACCATCATTCGCAGGAATCGCCTTGTGCGAAAATTTAAGAGCTTGAGCACAGAGTTTAATAAGTTCTCCTTCAAGACCTCCGATAATTTTGTAATAGCCTTGAGTTTTATTCAAATGCACCAGGGTTGTATTTGGAACTACAGCTATACGTAAAAATTCTGGAAATTTCATTGTTTATCCCTGCAAAAGAAATATTTCTTATTTAATTTTTGTATTTATAATGCATAAGATTTTTAAAAGAGTTTCTAATTTAATAAAATAGGTATTTTCTGTCGTATATATGAGGCCCCTAATAAATATATTTGTGTATTCGAGAACCCAATCCCAGTAGTTTTGCATCATGTCAAATTGGCTCTTTTCACTACGGGCATGATTCGAGTTCTGTTTGGATTTACTGTTTTTATTTTTCTTTGCATGTAAGGATTGGATTCTTGCGCATCTGATTCCGGTACACTTAAAAAAATACATTCTCTATCAGTGTTGAATTAAGGGGGTGGGGGACATTCCCAAAATTTGATCAATTGAAAAATAATAAGCACATTTTAATAATCTTATTTCTCATTATTTGTTGATTGTTTTGTTATTACATTTCATATAAAGTATTAGAATTAAACTTGTCTTGATGGTAAGTAAATACAGATTTGAATTAACTTTTCATCTTATAAAACTAGCTGCGTGACAACCCGTTGTTTTGCATTTAAATTGCATGGGGTCTTTCGATCGTTTGGGGGGGGGGGGGGGGGAACTAAATCTAGTTTTATTGTATATTTCAAGTTTCTAGCCCTAACAATTTCAAATACGTTGTAATTTAGAACGTTTTCCGCTCATTTCACCTTTTTAAATTTCGAATTTTTTTTTTAGACGTTATTAGAAAGCATTTATATCTTAAAAGTAACTAACACCAAATTTCAAATTTTTAGCCCCAACTGTGTGATAGAAATCGCAATTTTAGAACGTTTTTTTGTTCCTGCATCTTTTAAGTTTGTCAAAATGATGTCATTTTCATTTCACTGACTCCGAAATTAGAAGCCAAATCGTAAAAGAACAATATACTTTTGACAAAGTTTTGCATAAAAAAATCACGCAATCTGGAGAAGGTAATTTTCACAGTTTCTGTTTAACCTACATTGTAAATTCATTTATTATAATTTCTTACTTGAAATGTAGTATTTAATAAAACTAGTGTTCTAAGTATTTTCTAAATGTACAATAATATTGTATTTTTTCTCTTTAAGAAATCGGAAGATCTCATGTAAAGTAAATGCAACCCATCAAAATTGCCATGCAGCTAGTATTAATTTATAATTTGTTTTGTGAATTATTAGTAAACATTTAAAGATGTCCTGAGAAATTTTAAATATCTAATTTTCAAATGAAAATCCAATCTATGAAGATATCGAGAAAAGTAGCGGGATTGTATTGGTAAACATATTAACATTTTTCTAAAGTTTTTTTTTTCTTTCTGATTTTAACTTTTTTACTAAAGAAATTTAGAATCTAACTTAAACCATGTTAACAATAGTTCGCACAGGTGCTGAAAATGAACTCACTCATGGCGTAATGATTAGAGCCGAAAGGATCAGGGTCCATAAGCCGTGTTTTTGGCCCATGAAATAAGCCTAAACTCCATTTTGTTATACTGACTTAATTATTTCACATTTCAATATTAAAAGGTTTATCCTGTACGATTTCAACAATAGTTTTTGCATTTTGTTCTGATTTATGAGACTTATACAAGCTCAAAGTCCGTATTCGTAGTTTTTGATGAAAAATACGCAATTTCTCCTAATTTACCTCAATTATTTATATGAGTGCAATCGTGCAACACTTTCTTATTTACATATACAGTCGAACCTCGTTAACACGAAATTGAAGAGACTGCGAATTTTTTTCGCGTTATCCGAAATTTCGTGTTAACCGTCATAATAGTGGCGCCATCTATGTTAGATATAAAAACTAAATAAATTAACCTACAAATATATCCCTGCTTATAAAATCATTAATTAATAAGAAATGGGCAATTTCATTAACAATTAATCATAATTTTTTAGGCAATAATAAGTTTTTTTACTTGCTAATCATTTTTTAAATAGTCCGTTATTGACTTTTGCTTCAATTTTTGTGAAGTAGTTTTTTTTAGGAACCTACGGACTTCATCTTATCTGTCCAATGTTCGGGAAGCATCCTCTTTTGTTCCATAAGGAAACGTTGTACAGTTTTCAATGCTGTGGTAGATTCATTTAATGACACTAAACTTTTCTGTTTTGTGTCAGTTTCATTATTCTCGTCTGACACTTCAATGTTCTGATCTTTTTTACAGCAATTATTTCTTCGACTGTCGTCACATACGAAGTCAGCACACCTTGATCTAAGCAAATATACTCTGAAAAAATTTCGCGTTTTTTGACTATGACGCTCTTTAAATCTTGTCAGTCATCCGTTAGAACATATGAAATCTCTCTCATCGAGAGCATCAGCAAAAGCCTTTGCTTTCTGTTGCAAAACTGCAAAAGATAAATCAATGTTCTGGCTATTTGCCTCTTTTATCCACCGCAAGTGAGCAATTTCAGTTTATGCATTCTTTGTTCTACATATTCGTTTTCTTACTGGTTTGAATTGACTCACAGCATAAGCCGCTTCAATCTTTTCACGATTCTTTAAAATTGTAGAGAGGACCAATTGAAAATAATTGTAGGTATCCTTCCCCGCATTTTCTGATTTTTTGAGCACTTTATTGCTAACTTCGTTCTAAAATTTTTTTTCTTGGTTTCTAAAGATACAGCTTGCTGTTTTCGACTCATTTTTTACAGAATTTTACAGAGCAGCTGCGAACAGAGTTTCAGTTATGTTAGTCAGGTAGTGAAGTAAGGATTGTCACTACTTTCACTCACAGATAGGAGAATTCGCAAACCCGGACAATGGTTTATGTCACTGTCAATACAGCCAACCGAGTAATGTCACAATAACTTAAAAAAAAAGAAATTCCTTCACCCAAACTTAACTTTCCTTGTGACTGATTTATAGCTCATATGGTTAATGTGGGAACACTTGCGCACATTAGAAATCAAAGAAAAGCAGTGATTAGTCAGGAATTTAGTATTTCACCATTTTCTGTAACCCTTTTTTCCCTTTATATATTTTTCAAACAATGAGAAAATTCCATTTTTAATAAGAGGATGTGACATGTAAGTTTAAAATATCAAAAGCATTGCGTAAAGATTAATTTTTTTACTTTGGAGAAAAAAAAATTTCGCCTTAAGCGGGATTTTCCGAAATTCTATTTCGTGTTAAACGAATTAATTAACATTGATTTTCAGGCTCATCTGACGGGACCTCAGTATTATTTCGTGTTAAGTGAAATTTCGCGTTAAGCGATTTCGTGTTAACGAGGTTTGACTGTATTATAAAATACATCAAAATGTACAATATATGTAAAAATAAAAGTGTTTTGAAGCTGCGATCATAGTAAAATATTTAAAAATATATTCAAAATTGAGGTAAAATTAGGCGAAATTGCGTATTTTTCACCAAAAACTACGAATAATACGAACTTTGAGCCTGTGTAAGTTATATAAATTCGAACAAAATGCAAAACATATTGTTGAAATCGTACAGGATAAACCTTCTAATATTAAAAAGTGAAATAATTAAGTCAGTATAACAAAATCGAATTTTAGTCTTATTTCATGGGCCAAAAACACGGCTTATGGACCCTGATCCTTTTCAGGCCTGATCCCAGCGCCGAAGAAAGCTATCTTGATTCGGTGTAACAGATAAAAGTTCGGCCTCAGCCCGGTCCATTTATTTTTCCGTAGTTCAAGGCCATGGTCTTCCCAAGCAAAAGTCAATTTCGGCTAAGATGCTTTACACTGACGCAGAAAAAAAAAATTAATCGGCTAAAAAAAGGAAAAAAGTCGCCAAATTTAGGGGATTTTAAACCTTTAATGGCAACCTGGCCATTGTATTAAGTTATTCGTTTGGCGCAGTCTTGAAAATCGCGCCAACCAAAAAGTCGCCAAACTTTTGTTTACATGTTTGCGTGAGTGTAAAGCATCAGTTCCTCAATTTCTTAACCAGCATTATCCCACAATTAAAAATTTTTTTAAAAATAATATTGCATACATATTTATGTAAACATTTTAATTTCAGACTTCTTCAAATTATATATTTTCAAGCCATGGAATACGGAATTACAACATTAATAGTGACTATTTACAGACAATTAAATACTACGTTGAAATGACGACCCAGTAAAAAGTTTATCTAGTTTAGAAAGGGAAAAAGGTAGAAAAAAAAAATTAAAGCCTTATACAGGGAAAAAAAAAAAAAAAAAAAAAAAAAGTAGATTTTTTTTAAAAGTATTTCTGTTTAATTTATTAAACCAAAATAAATTTCTAAAAATTTCCCTCTTCGGACCGTATGCATATAGACCTTTAATACTAATTTTATTTTCGGTTTTATTGTATTGGTTAATACTGATATGAATGTGTGTAAAAGAAGTAAAGTTTCTATTTATTTAATAATAAATGAAAATAGTAATTTTTTCAAAAATTATAATAATAAATTTGGATATGCAAATCAGGAACCTAATTGTTTGTTGTGTAATATATACAGTGATGATCTAACACTGTTTTGTTTAATACTTGTTTTCTTGTTTGTTTTTTTATTATTATTATTTATTTATTTATTTCACTTAGGTAACAATGTAAGAATAAGTAAGATTTTTTTTTTTTTCATTTAACATATTTTGAAAATAAAACTATGATAAACCTCTCAACTATCAGTTTTTTCAGTTTTTACAAATTATTAAACAGTAAAATAAGTGAAACTTTGATTTCTATTAAAATGTTCACTGGCTCTTAAAGGAAAAGATAAAAGGATAAATAATTTTTTATTATAAAATGAATAAAAATATTTTCTAAATATTACATTACCCTTTTTTTATATGTAATTCTTGATAACTTTCCAACATGCAATCAGCAGACGTCCCTTAAAGCATTTTGAAACATTAAAGTCTAAACATGTTTACCAAATTCTACATTTCATTTTTTAACTCCCAACTATCTACTTTCGTACAATATTATTACTGCTAGCTTAAAAATTTAAGCCAGTTGTTACATTTTTACACAAATGTCAAACTCACAATTACATGGTTTACGATTTTTTACCTGTCTCAGCTAAAAGCAAAGAAAATTATAAACTCTTTTAAAAAGAACTCAAAGTATTCCCCCCCCCCCCCCCCGCTATATGAATAATAGCTGTTTTGAAATTCGTGTATAAAGTTTTTCATTGTCTCTATACTTCAACAAAGAATTTTGTTTGACTTTTTTACAGTATTTACAGTGTCAGAATCACACGCGATTTGTCGTGAACTTAAAATACACGATCATAATCTTACTTTAAATTGATCTGTTTATTTAGTTATAACACTTAAGAAATTTAAATGTTTTCAGAAAGTTTAGTTGCGTATTTCAAAACAAAAGCTGTATAATCTATTTTTTCCTCTAGTTTTTAAGTAATCTTGGGGATTCAATGGGAGAAACATATGTAAATATTTGTGTAGTTAACCAAATATATTTTTCCTCGCTGTAAATATCACTTGAGAAACGTTTCCTTCATTAGAATAAGAGTTTTTGCTGATATGCATATATTTTGTGAATGCTTGTATTTAATCACTGCATCCTTTCTTCTTCTTTTTTTGCTGTTCTCTCACAATGGTATATCAAGACAAAATAATTAATAAACACAAAAATATCACTGTTCCGGTTCATGTCACAGCAGATGTGTGACGGATTATCGAAATCACCGGATTACTATAAGATAGTCAGAATTTTTTTCAAACAGCATGAAGTAGCATCTTATCCTGACTTTTTTTACGAAATCTATACTAATAAAAGAAAGTTTCGCTCTGTGTGTGTCTGTGTCTGTGTCTGTTGGCGATGGCTAGCAAAATCTAGCCCACCTAGAAGCCTGCAAATTTAGATTTAGGTAGTCCAAACCCTCTCCTGGTGCACCTGAACCTCAGATTTTTAATATTTTGAAAATTAGAGTAGTTATTAATTAAAAACTGATCAAAGATCGCAAATAAAAAATCTGTCTTCCGAAAAAAGCTTGTGCATGCCCAGAAGGCATTTATTCGTTCCTCCATTAAAAGATGAAACAAAGCGTGGGTCATTCCATTTCTTTTTTAAGTTTTTTTAAATTCGCCATGGGCGAACGGCTAAAAATACGGAAAAACCGTCTACATATTCTGAAAGAACATACTTTTACGTATCAAACGATCTGGTTGATTTGAAAAAATTTTACATTTAACCCTTTCAAAAAAAATAATCAAAAAGCATTGATTTCATGTTTTTTTATTTTCTCCTGTTTGCCGAACCTTCTATCCACCGGAATACAAAAGATACGGAAAAACGAAGGTCACCAAATTAAAGATCTGAGTTTGCCCTTTTCAAAGCCACTATTGGTTTGTAAAAATATGAAAATTAACCCTTCAAAAAAGTATATTTTCTGTATGCCGTTTTGCAATTTTTGCGATTTTGGCAATTTTTAAAAATTTGCATCGGCGATTCAGAGAAAGGTACAAAAAAACTAAAAATACCAGACAATATCTACATTTATTCCTTTTTCGACATCTGTATTTGTTTTTGAAAAATACGAATATTAACCCTTCCAAAAAAAATACTCGTGCGCAGGACTCTCTTTTGCAAATTCCGATTTTCTGCTATATATAAAATCTGGCATCGGCCCTTTAAATTAACCAAACAAAAAACAAACACACCTAAAGACATCTACGTTCTATCGGGTTTAGGCAGAAACCTTTAGTTTAAAAAGAAATCACGTTAACCCTTTTGAAAACGTTTTTTACCGTAAGTCAATTTCGCTTTTTTAACTATTTCTCCTATCTTTAAAAATCCGAATTGGTGTTTATAAACAAGATACGAAAAACTAAAAATACCGCGCCTAATCTATATACCTTTGGTTTTTAAAATCTAGTATCCGTTTTGAGAAATTTTAATTTTAACCCTCCGTAAAAAAATCATTTCCAAAACTCACTCACGCGATTTTCGTTTTTCGGTCCAGGTTTAAAAATCAGCATCGACTCGGGAAATGTGAGTACGGACAAACAGTAGACTCCAGATCTTAGACACGTTCATTTTCTTTAAAACGCACGGTTGGGTTTAAAAAAGTCCTTCCGGCCTGTACCGGGAGGAAAAGGTAGCTTTCCTATATCTTCGTTTTAAAATTTTAGCTAATGTTACACGAAAACAGCAAGTTAAAATGCAAAGAAACCGTTTACAAAAGATTCGTTAATACTGAATTTGAATAAGAAATTCGCCAAATTATTGAGCAATAGCCAAATTGGCTTCATTTATGAAGACTTATTTTGGTCGCCAAATGTCGCCAAGTTTGGCAAGAATTTGGCGCTAACGGATATGAATATATAGTTTTATGCGTATGATTGAAAAAATTATTACAACAATGAAAATTTTTGTAATGTGCTGTCTTGTTTCAAAATGTCAGCCACCCTAGAATTTCAAACTGCTCTATCTCAGCCATTTTTTAAGATAGAGGTAAACCAAAAACTGCTCTGAAATCCTCGTATCAAGGCCTAACACTTAATTAAAAAATAAATTTAAATTTTTAACTTTTTTATATATTTATTTTAGTTTTAAATTTTTAAATGGCCGCCATCGTGAAACAAAATGACGGACCAAGTTGGCCAACTGTTAGAGGTAATTTAATCTAAATTTTTATATTTATATTTTCATTAATATCTTAAAACATTTCTTTTTTATAAACTCATTCTATTTTGATATTTAATCAAACCCCCCTCTCACGAAGTTGTTGAAGCTCAATCCTCTGTTATTCCTTCAACCAGTCGTATTCCGACTTTAATCGAATCTCAGCGCAAACCGACTGATTCGATTCCTTCGTCCAGAAATACTTATGGATTCAGGAACAGGGACAAGCGTCCCAATTATAAACTTTAAGTTGTATTAATTATAGTATTTTTATTTTAATAACCTTATATTTTGTTTGTATAATGTATATAGATAGTCTAGAGTTAGTTTTTATTGTATTTTAACGTGAAAAATAAGCTTTTTAGAGTACTTGTACCGTTTGTTTTGGTTAGCGGTAGCGATCTGAGCGGTTGTGTTTTCATCACATTTAATGTTCTATATAGCTAATTTTAGTGTAAATAAGGTATATTTCGATAGTTATAGTGCAAATAACCTCTCCGCAGGTATATTTTGGAATTATGTTACGTTTTTTCTCGATTTTTTGGGTAATTTCGAGACTTTGAAAATTTTTTGGTGCATTTTAAAAATGGGAATCCAAATTTTTTTTCCCCCTTTTTTTTTCATGTAGTACTCCCTGTTTGTGAAATACGATAGTATCCATCGATTTGCATATTATTTATATTTTAATTGATGTTCTAGTTAAGTTCTCAGTAGATGAGTATAAGTGGATTTACAGGATAATACTATATTTGAGGGAACTATTAATTTTACTCATTACTAGATATAATATGTAGGTATTTCGTAGTGTAAGGTAATATTAGTGTACTGTTTTGTGTATATATATTTTTTTTTACCTGAAAATTTTTGAGGTTATTAATTTTGTTCTTGAGTACATTACATCATTAAAGTATAGTGGTGTGGTTTAATTGAAAAATTTATAAAATTTTATCTGGTTCTGTGCTATTTTTTTTCCTTTTTTTTAAAGGATTTCTTTTGTCAAAATTTTTATTTTTTACTGTATAAATTAAGTTTCTGATGGTGATAATCTTCACCATAGCTTTTGGGTCTTCTTCGCCCCATTATGCTTTTATTTTGGCAATTGTTTATAGCACAGATAAATGGGTTGCTCTTCCAATATGCACAGTGTCGCTGTAAGTGCATATGTAAATAACTTACTTCATAGTTTCAACTTGCATATCAATCGACTGGAGAAAGTGTTTCTCAATTTTTACACATTGATACAATTTGTGTTAACTGAATTTTAATTAGTGAAATGTATTTTATTGTGAATTAACTGTATATTGTGCAAATTGCCTTTTACCCATTTTTATTCTTTTTGTTTGTGTTTTTATATGCATATACATTACTAGTTCGTACGTTTTTATATATCTGTGTACATCGAGCTAACAATTTATACCTATATTGATATGCATTATTATTGTAATGGATTTGGCGATTCTTTCGGTTGGCAATGTTCTCTCCCAAATTTTTATTTGGCTTTAAAAAAAAAAAAAAAAAAAAAAAAAAAAAAATTATTTTGGCAATTTTCAAATTTTTTTTTTGTGGTTTAGCAAACAGTGTTCAGGTAAATACTTTGAACGGAACCTTCCCGATTGATAAGGTTAGTGGTGACAAAAGCAATGTCCAGCCTTGTGTTCATCTTTTAATTTTTTTTGTTATTCTACAGGTGTGTCTAGGATTTTGTTGACAAGTGAGGAGAGTTTTGTGTATGCAAACTCAGGTTATGCATTCCGGACTGTATACCTTGAGGGGTAGGCTTGCTAAGTGTTTCTTGATAATTCTTCGGACCGAAGTCTGGTTTGTTTGAAATGTTAGGCCCCATTTAGTGATATCTCCCGCATCCATTGAATTTTTACTCGCACTTTTTACTTAAAAAACAAATTTTTTTTTATTTTTCAAAAAATTGTGTTTTTTAAATAGAGACGGGGGATTCTTGTTAGAGGTAATTTAATCTAAATTTTTATATTTATATTTTCATTAATATCTTAAAACATTTCTTTTTTATAAACTCATTCTATTTTGATATTTAATCAAACCCCCCTCCTCCTTTTTCTTATTTTTCTTAAACATTATTAATTAAAACTCTTATTTTCAAAATCCAAACATTTGTATTTTTCTATAAGTCAAGACCACCCAGGTTCTTCTTTTTTCACTATGAGATAGTTTCCACGCAAACAACTTTTACTTGAAATTCTCACGTAATTTAAGGGATCGTAAATTCGAAACACACACAGGCAGATTGGATAAAGTACAAAAGGCCTTTATAAGAAGTCATGGGAATAACTGAAGCATTATTGTCAGTTGTATTGTGTGCAACTTTTATTACCCTCAGAAAAGAGAGTCATAAAACTATTTCGAAGGCTTGTTACGAAGATACATCAGTATATTGCTTTCGAGTCGTTGTTTATGGCAGGTGTCAGCGGGCGGATAGTTGTTTTCGTGGGACCCGACATACAGCTGTTTTTCAACGAAGCCCACGAGCACCTTGTTTCCAGGAATTGAGACAGGGAAGTTTTGGACGTAGCAGAACCCCACCCAATCAACGCTGAGTTTTTTTCCCCCTCGTCCGTTACCAGGGGAACAAGAGATGGCTAGCAGTGGCAGTCATGTTGTGAAGCGTGGATAGTTTGGGTGTGTGTGGGTTAGGGGATTTTCCCCCCACCGCCGCCTGCTCGAGCAGTAGATTTTTTTTAGGGAGTAGGAAGACGGACGATTACTAGGGAGTTGATAGTAACTGGTTGTATGCTACGCGGCCTAAAATGACGAGAATGATATGTTGTTGTTGGAGTAAAAAAAAAAAAGAGATGTTAAGAATTCGAGAAAGTTTTTAGATGTCGAAGTGTTAGGACGTGCAGATTTAGTGGTCTATCGAGAGATGCGTTTGACCTGGTAACAGACTCTGCTAGCGTTCTGCAAGATAAAACGAACAAAAAAAAACATTTTTTGCAGTCTTTAAAGACTGATGTTTAGGAATAATCGTTGCTAGAGATTAGCACCACTGCTCGTATTTGGAGCCGGTGTGTAACTGGAGATTCACACGGAGTGGCTGAGCATCGAAAATGGAAGTGAGTACACAGAGTAGTGACACTTATTTCCGGCTATGCACCATATCAGAAAAGTATTTCTGATTCATATTTTGGGGCAGAAACTACTCTACAGGAGCGTGTTATAAATAGTTACAGAATAGTTATTGGATTCGACTCCCGGTGTGGGAACAACAACTTCTTGTGAATAGTTGATTTTCGACTAACTTTATTTTCATATATTTCCTTGTGCATATTGTCCTCTACCGTCTCGAATTCTGTTTAGACATTTTTGACTACTTAGTGTAGTAGCCAAGCATTATGATCGTTACTAACAAGCCACTATGACTAGAACTTTCGTGCCTTAAATTCTCGAACTCGTGTTAGTGTGATAATGGAGTGAAATCAAACCTACTAAAGAATGACCAAAGCACCTCTAACATCAATATGTACTTTCTGTGGTAAATATAACATCAGTATTTTTGGTTAAATTTATCTGATTATAGTATATGATACTTCTGATTTTTGGATTAACCAATTTGTTAATGTTTTTATCTATTATCATGACCTTAATACATTAGATTGCTATTATAATTCGTGAAAGCTATGAATAATGTGTCTCTGTCAATAAACAAAATATCTAAGTAAATTCCTTCTTTGTTTTCTTTATCTTATTAATTTATTTTAAATCATTTCAATAAGATTCATGTTCAGTAATTTTACCTTTTGTTAATCATTTAAATTTAATTGGGAATACTATGTATAGTTTGAGTTATCAGTTTAAAATGCATAGTAATCTTTAACTTAATTTATTCTATTGATTTAAATATTAATTCTGGTAAAATAAATAAATAAATTAATTAATTAATTAAAGTAAATTATTGTATTCTCTAGTCATGGAATTTCTAAATATTATTTTAAGCATTAAATCTAATAAAAAAATAAACTGCTAATTTACTGGATGTTGTAATTTTTAATATTCAAACTTATTTTATTTAATTAACTGAGACCTTTTACTATTCTTTAATTAATTACAGGACATACTTATCTGAATTTTTTATATAAAGTAATTTTAACATTTTGATCTAAAGTCTTATGAGGAGCATTTTATAATAATGAATTACTTATTCAAAATTTAATTATTTACTCTTGGTCTCTTAAACAAGGATTAAACTATACGATCACAGCTTCAGTGTTGTGAATTCTTGGAATTAATTTTGCATTTTTTTTTTAATAGTTGTCAAATATTATTTTGTTTAACCTATATCATCAATTTTATACCTCCCCTTTTTGTACTTTCTTTAAAAGAAAGATTTTGTCCCCTTTATTCCAAAATTTTCACTTAGTCTAAATTATTATGTCTATGAAAATTCCTTGTTGTTACCCTTCATATTAATTCTTGAATTCACAATGCTGATTGTTGGGGAATTGGATGTAGTGCAAATTGAGAATCTTGTCAGTGCTTTTAAATGATTAATTCTTATACTATTTTGAATTCAAAACTTAGAATTCAAGTAAATTTAAATTCTTTAAATTTTAATTGTTTCTGTTTAATTTAATCCATTTTTTTTTTTAATTTATTTTAGTTTGAGAATAATTTTGTAAGTATGCTTGTTGACAGGATTCATTTCAATTTTTAGTCATAGGTAATTTGCACTCATTCATAATTTTTGCAAAAGGTAATAGTACCTAGGCAAGTAAACAAATCCCCCAACACAACGAACTCTGTCGAGACATTGGTGAGCTTAATACACACAATTAGTTTCATCAAAATTGATTTATAAATACGAGCATTATCGTATGACATATGTTATATATATATATATATATATATATATATATATATGGAGATATATATATATATATATATATATAAATCAACATGTGAACGGAGGGTGGTTTTGGGGTCTGGGGGTCATGATCGGTGAAAATATATCGAATTTTTCCGGAACTGCTTTCCTCCGAACGGCTGAAATAGGTAGCTTTATACTTTTAGGTAGCTTTCAATACAAAAAAGTCCTTCCTGCCTGTACCGGGAGGAAAAGGTAGCTTTCCTATATCTTCGTTTTAAAATTTTAGCTAATGTTACACGAAAACAGCAAGTTAAAATGCAAAGAAACGTTTACAAAAGACTCGTTAATACTGAATTTGAATAAGAAATTCGCCAAATTATTGAGCAATACCCAAATTGGCTTCTTTTATAAAGACTTATTTTGGTCGCCAAATTTGGCGATATTTCGCCAAGTGTCGCCAATTTTGGCGCTAACAGATATGAATATACAGTTTTATGCGTATGATTGGGAAAATTATTACAACAATGAAAGAAAATAATTTGCGAGTAATCGCGTTAATGTGCTGTTTTGTTTCAAAATGTCAGCCACCCTAGAATTTCAAACTGCTCTATCTCAGCCATTTTTTAAGATAGAGGTAAACCAAAAAATGCTCTGGAATCCTTGTATCAAGGCCTAACACGTAATTAAAAAATAAATTTAAATTTTTAATTTTTTTGTATATTTATTTTAGTTTTAAATGGCCGCCATCTTGAAACAAAATGACGGACCAAGCTGGCCAACGAACTCGGTCGAGACATTGGTTAGCTTAATACACACAATTAGTTTCATCAAAATTGATTTATAAATACGAGCGTTATCGTATGACATAGGTCAGATATATATATATATATATATATATATATATATATATATATAAATATATATATATATATATATATATTAATCAACATTTGAACGGAGGGTGGTTTTGGAGTCGGGGGGTCATGATCGGTGAAAATATATCGAAATTTTCCGGAACTGCTTTCCTCCGAACGGCTGCAATAGGTAGCTTTATACTTTTAGGTAGCTTTCAATACAAACAAGAACGAAAAATCATGCGTCAAGCATAGATTATGTAGCACTTTCCAACGCTTCTAAAATAATTTTACAAATCATTACCGTTTAATAAGCTGAAAGATGACATCTAAGTAAACAATTTGGAAAACGCATAACATATTTAAAAAAGTAATTTCAGGAATTTTCAATATGTACAATATTCGGAAAAATATCCGAATACTTTTATGTAGCCCTGTATATGATCTATAGATTTGTATATATACATAGGATGCTAAATTTTAGTTTAGTTAGGAAACGCGTAGCACCGTTTAAATTCTCCTTCTGCAGTTTCTGTCAATAAACGGAAATATGTTCGCGAACTTTTGTGCTGCCCTGTATAGGATCTACAGAATTTATACACACCACGTAATAGACAAAAAGCTAGTTAAGATTAAAATCTCGTTTAGTAACTTAAAACGCACTTCCAGGAATTATTGTTAACAGACAGTAGAGAATTATTTTGTGTGTCCCTGTAAATGAACGATGACTGCTATACACACACTATTCTGTAGTAAGCCTCTTGTAATGCACCTTAGTAATATATATAAACTTCAATGCGTTTAAAATAGTGGAACATTATTTAAATAAGCCGCAGACGATTTTTCTCCATAGACGTAATGTAACGGAATTATTTTGACTGTCCCTGTAAAGTAACTCTAAGTGCTATACACCTACTATTCCATATTAAGCTTCTTCTAATGCATCTTAGTGATCTATATAAATTTCAATGCGTTTACAATAGTGAAACATTTTTAAAATAAACCGCAAATGATTTTTCCCCATAGACCGCAATGTAACGGAATTCTTTTGAGTGTCCCTGTAAGAAAACTATAAGTGCTACACACTTCAGTTGAAATAGGGAACGTGCCATAGATAACGACAATAACATATAAAAATTGCAGAGCAATCCGAGCATATTTACGGGAGTTAGAGCACGGCCAGACGGCCATCCGGCCAGACAAACCGAAGTCATAAGCACTTTTCAACTAGGTTGGAAAGTGCTAAAAAGTATAAAGTTACCTATTGCAGCCATTCGGAGGAACGCAGTTCTTGAAAATTTCGATATATTTTCACCAATCATGACCCCCAGACCCCAAAACCACCCTCCGTTCAAATGTTGATTTATATATATTCAATGACCTATATCATATATATATATATCATATATATATATATATATATCATATATATATATATGACCTATGTCATACGATAACGCTCGTATTTATAAATCGATTTTGATGAAACTAATTGTGTGTATTAAGGTCACCAATGTCTCGACCGAGTTCGTTGGCCAGCTTGGTCCGTCATTTTGTTTCAAGATGGCGGCCATTTAAAACTAAAATATATATACAAAAAAATTAAAAATTAAATTTTTTTTTTAATTACGTGTTAGGCCTTGATACAAGGATTCCAGAGCATTTTTTGGTTTCCCTCTATCTTAAAAAATGGCTGAGATAGAGCAGTTTGAAATTCTAGGGTGGCTGACATTTTGAAACAAAACAGCACATTAACGCGATTACTCGCAAATTATTTGCTTTCATTGTTGTAATAATTTTCCCAATCATACGCATAAAACTATATATTCATATCCGTTAGCGCCAAAATTGGCGACATTTGGCGAAATATCGCCAAATTTGGCGACCAAAATAAGTCTTCATAAATTAAGCCAATTTGGCTATTGCTCAATAATTTGGCGAATTTCTTATTCAAATTCAGTATTAACGAATCTTTTGTAAACATTTCTTTGCATTTTAACTTGCTGTTTTCGTGCAACATTAGCTAAAATTTTAAAACGAAGATATAGGAAAGCTACCATTTCCTCCCGGTACAGGCCGGAAGGACTTTTTTGTATTGAAAGCTACCTATTGCAGCCGTTCGGAGGAAAGCAGTTCCGGAAAATTTCGATATATTTTCACCGATCATGACCCCCAGACCCCAAAACCACCCTCCGTTCAAATGTTGATTTATATATATAGGTATATCCATATGTATATATATATATATATATATATGACCTATGTCATACAATAACGCTCGTATTTATAAATCAATTTTGATGAAACCAATTGTGTGTATTAAGCTAACCAATGTCTCGACCGAGTTCGTTGGCCAGCTTGGTCCGCCATTTTGTTTCAAGATGGCGGCCATTTAAAAATTTAAAACTAAAATAAATATACAAAAAAATTAAAATTTATTATTTAATTACGTGTTAGGTCTTGATACAAGGATTCCAGAGCATTATTTGGTTTACCTCTATCTTAAAAAATGGCTGAGATAGAGGAGTTTGAAATTCTAGGGTGGCTGACATTTTGAAACAATACAGCACATTACAAAAAATTTCATTGTTGTAATAATTTTCCCAATCATACGCATAAAACTATATATTCATATCCGTTGGCGACAAAATTGGCGACCAAAATAAGTCTTCATAAATGGAGCCAATTTGGCTATTGCTCAATAATTTGGCGAATTTCTTATTCAAATTCAGTATTAACGAGTCTTTTGTAAACGTTTGTTTGCATTTTAACTTGCTGTTTTCGTGTAACATTAGCTAAAATTTTAAAACGAAGATATAGGAAAGCTACCTTTTCCTCCCGGTACAGGCCGGAAGGACTTTTTTGTATTGAAAGCTACCTAAAAATATCTACATTAACCCTTTAGATACCGATCGATTACGTAACCCACTTTCGCGATTTCCGCTATTTTGGCAATGTTTACACGTGGTTAAATTTCAGTTCTACTAGGAAATTTGGTTGGGTCGAGTGTTCTGAAAAGGCCTCTTCCAGAACAGACTGCGCCCCCTGGTGGTGGAAGGTGGAACTATAGGAGTATATCTGGTTCTATGGACCCTGTGGGGATCTGGCATCGCCGAAAACTTAAAACCAGCTAATGAGCTGGGTCCAGAATTTCGGATGTTGGATCCATGGTTTTTCATCTGTGCTTAACGGGAAACCGCACGGAACAAGCCTTCGCCGTTGAGCGGGAAGAAACAATTGGTTGGACTCTGGACTGCCTGTTGAACGCACGTATTTTAGCGTGCTAATGTAACGATTAATGCTGAATTGCCGCACGCTGGTGCGAAGAGTGTATTTTGAGTTTAAATATAATTTATTAAGTTTTAAATGTATTCTTAATTTGTGAAGTGCAATATTTCATTTAATCGATAATTAGTAATCGGGTTTAGAATGCCCGCAACTAAAGTGGTGACCTCGGTGTTTGAACAGTTCGTCTGATAATCTAAGTGCATCGACCTTAGAATGGCCTTAATTACGGCGTGTGTACATCATTAGTGACCCAAGCGGATATATTTCTCATATTTCTTCAAGAGTTTGTGTGAAACACGATTGTGTGCATTATCGGTAAACTGTGTTGTTAATCACCTATTGGCATGTGGAGACATCAGTGCTACGAGGTAAAGAGCTTGAATCCCGAATCCCGGTGAGTCGTATCTATTTTGATGGTGTTCAAATCAGTAATACCCCTGTGTGTGCATATAAATTTTACTTGCCCCTAGATAAATTCGACATTAATTTTTTGCGCATTTTATTTAATTTTTGTATATGTATTTATATTGGTAATAAGCTTTCAGTACAGCATTATTTAAGTGCTTTCAAATTGAATATTTTTTGTTTGTTTTGTAATATATGCTTATTTTGAAATGCGGGGTATGACGCGATTTATTTCGACATACTATCGTTAAGCCTGGCCAGATCAAATCGCATGTTTAGGTGATCCAAAATATGGTTTATCGTATTATATTATGCTAAAATTTTTGTTTCCATACTTTTCCTTGCATTCTTATTTTTTATTATGTCTTAAATAGCATTTGTGTACATAGTTTTTGGTAGGGTTGTTGAAACCAGTTTTTTCTGTATACAGTATATGTCCTGCATTTATATTTTTTTTTCGTGGCTTAATTGTGTAGTAAAATTCAAAAAAATGTCAACAGAAACACCGGATACTGTCGTTCCAGGCATTCATAGGGTTGGGGTAAAGGCGACCCCATTTTGGCGTGCAAACCCGAAACTTTGGTTTTTCCATTTGGAATCCCAATTTAAGCTGGCAGGGGTTTCCGACAGTGTTACCCAGTTTCACCATTTAGTTGCAGCAATGCAACCGGAGGAACTGGCGATAGCAGGCGATATCATTAGTGAGCAACCCACGGATCAGCCATACGAAAGGCTCAAAAATCGGCTCGTAAATCAATATTCCATGAGTGAGGATCAGTGCATTCGCGAGTTGATTTCTGGTTTGCAACTGGGGGATAAAAAACCTTCCCGTTTGCTCCTTGAAATGCGGAGTAAGGCTGGTAGTCAGGTCAAGGATGATTTGCTGAAAACCTTATTTCTCCAGCGCCTACCCACTCATGTGCGACAAATATTAGCAATTTCGAATGACCCACTTGACAAATTGGCCGAAATGGCCGATGGTATCATTGCAGCGAATGGTCCACCCCTCATGGTTCAAAATATCCAATCGGGTAATGAGGAGCTCAAAACATTAATTCTTGCACTCTCCACACGCTTGGAGAAGTTGGAAGTGCAGGGGAATAATAGCAGGCAGAGTCGTTCCAAGTCCCGTGACCGATTTAGGCATTATAAACGTGATAAAAGTCAAGAAAGGAATGCTGTTGGAAGGAATTTATGTTGGTACCATGCTACTTTTGCTGATAAAGCAAGTAAATGCCGCAAGCCTTGTTCATGGGAGGGAAACTAGTACAGCCGTCACTCAATTCTGGGAGTGACGGCGCAGTTCAGATAAATAGGCTCTATCTCAATGACAGAACTACTCATTTGAAATTTTTAATGGAGGTTTGACACGGGGGCGGACGTGTCTGTCTTACCTGTGACAAAAGCTGATAGAACACGTACAGCAGATAAGCTACAACTTTTTGCCGCTAATGGCACGATCATTCCTACGTTTGGTCAGCAGCTCTTAAAGCTAGATTTAGGCCTGCGCAGGGAATTTCATTGGCTATTTATTCTGGCGGATGTTTCGCAACCAATTATAGGGGTTGATTTTCTTCGACATTTTGGTTTACTCATTGATGTGCGTCAGGGAAAGTTACACGACCCCATTACTAATTTGCAGGCGCAGGGTATAATTGATAAGTCAAATAGTAGCAATATACGCACGGTTTCTGAAATGACAACATTCCATACGCTGCTCAACAAATTCCCTAGCCTAACCGATACTTCAGCCTCCCTTAACCCCCCAAAGCATGATGTGCAGCATATTATTGAGACCAAAGGTCCACCTGTGTTTGCTAAGCCTCGCAGACTTCCTCCAGATAAGCTTCGCGCGGCTAAGCAAGAATTTCAGTTTATGATGTCGGCCGGTATTTGCAGACCTTCTAGCAGCTCTTGGGCTAGCCCGCTGCACATGGTACCCAAATCGAAAAGCGATTGGCGCCCGTGCGGGGATTATCGTCATTTAAACGCTGCTACAATTCCGGATCGCTATCCTGTTCCTCATATTCAGGATTGTACACAAGCGCTCCACGGTACAAAGATTTTTTCGACTTTAGATCTGTCTAGAGCATATCATCAAATTCCGGTACGACCTGAGGATGTTCCAAAAACAGCAGTCACAACTCCGTTTGGTCTTTTTGAATTTTTGTATATGCCGTTCGGTTTAGCCAATGCTGCTGCGACGTTTCAGCGATTTATCCATAGAGTGTTATATGGGCTTGAATTTTGCATTCCATATTTTGATGATGTACTAGTAGCATCGGAGAATTACGAGCAGCATGTCAGACATTTACAAATGGTGTTCGAGCGTCTATCTCAATATGGGGTACGTTTAAACCCATCTAAGTGTGTTTTTGGCCAATCTAATGTTAAATTCTTAGGGCATAACATCTCTGCGGATGGTATTAGCCCGCTTCAGGATAAGGTTAACGCGATTAAAAATTTTCCCCGTCCCGAAACCATTAAAGAATTGCGACGTTATCTGGCCATGCTTAATTTCTATCGCCGGTTTATCGACCATGCTGCGCACACACAGGGGGTTTTAAACAAATATTTGCAAGGAGCCAAAAAGAATGACAAAAGCATAATTCAGTGGACAGAAGAATCTAATGATGCTTTTGTACGAAGCAAGGAAGAACTTGCAAATGCTGCCACCTTGGCATACTTCATACCTACGGCACCTCTATCTATTGCAGTGGATGCATCAGACTTTGCAATGGGTGCAGCCTTGCAGCAGCAGGTGAATGACAATTGGCAACCTCTAGCATTTTTTTCAAAATCTCTGTCACCGGCTCAACAAAAGTATAGTGCTTATGACCGCGAACTTTTGGCGGTGTATTCCGCAGTACAACATTTCAGACATATGATTGAAGGTCGGAACTTTACAATTTTTACTGACCACAAACCACTTATTTTTGCATTCAGACAAAAAACAGACAAATGTTCACCGCGGCAAACTCGACAGCTGGACTTTATAGGCCAATTTTCCACGGACATTCAGCATATTAGTGGTGTGGAAAATGTTGTGGCTGATGCTCTCTCCAGGATAAATATCTCCTCCATCAAGTCTTGTGTTATTGATTTGGAGCTGATGGCCAAATTACAAGCGACCGATATTGCTTTACAACATGCGAAGCAAGACAACATTAGCTTAAAACTTCAACCAATGCCAGTAGGTGATTCAGCGGTTGAATTACAGTGTGATATTTCCACGGGTCGCATTAGACCTTTTGTGCCAGCAGACATGCAAAAAACAGTGTTTCAGAAATTGCACGAACTGTCCCATCCTGGTGTCAAAGCGACACAGAAACTGATTGCTGAACGCTATGTTTGGACTGGAATGCAGAAAGATATTGCTTTATGGGTACGATCCTGCATCTCCTGCCAGAGGAGCAAAGTACACCGGCACACGAGAAGTGCTATTGGCATATTTGAACAACCGTCTGCTCGGTTCCAGCATGTTCACATTGATTTGGTTGGACCATTGCCACCGTCTAACGGGTTTCGGTTTTGCTTAACATGTGTTGACAGATTCACGAAGTGGCCAGAAGCAATTCCATTGGCTGATACTACTGCTGAGAGTGTGGCGGAGGCCTTCTACGCCAGTTGGATCGCCCGTTTTGGACCACCTTTACGTCTAACAACTGACCAAGGTCCCCAATTCGAATCATCACTATTTTCGGCGCTGAATCGTTACCTGGGCATCTCGAAAGTTCATACTTCCCCATACCATCCGGCAGCGAACGGCCAGGTGGAGAGATTTCATCGACAGCTCAAGGCTGCAATTATGGCCCACAACACCACGGATTGGGCCCGAGTTTTGCCAACTGTACTCCTGGGCATACGAACAGCGTGGAAAGAAGATCTGCAGGCTACAGCAGCGGAAATGGTATATGGTACCACCATCGCCCTTCCAGGAGAGTTCCTTGTTCCAGTAGCCGGTTCACCTAACCCAGTCGATTTTCTTGGCAGGCTACGGGAGGTGATGCGACGATTACAACCAGCCACTTCTCGGTTAACACCTGAGCGTAAAATTTTTGTCAGCAAGGATTTGAAGTCTTGCTCACATGTTTTCTTGCGCAGAGAGGGTATTAAGAAGAGTCTGCAAGCTCCATTCGAGGGGCCTTACCAGGTTCTGCAACGGACCGACAAAAATTTCACTGTTAAGATCAACGACAGAACTGTTACGGTAAATATTGACAGAGTAAAACCTGCCTTCTTCTGCACTGAGGAGCAGCCGTCGAATCCTCAATCCGAAGAAAACCACTCTAAATTAGATTCACCAGCAGCAACAGTCACAGAAGAAGCGGAAATTCCAGCTCCAAGAAGTCCAGTAACTACTCGTGCTGGTCGGCGTGTCAGATTTAACCCTCGCTACCTCTGATGGTGAAAATTGTTTCGCTATCGCTCAGGGGGGGCTACTGTGGGGATCTGGCATCGCCGAAAACTTAAAACCAGCTAATGAGCTGGGTCCAGAATTTCGGATGTTGGATCCATGGTTTTTCATCTGTGCTTAACGGGAAACCGCACGGAACAAGCCTTCGCCGTTGAGCGGGAAGAAACAGTTGGTTGGACTCTGGACTGCCTGTTGAACGCACGTATTTTAGCGTGCTAATGTAACGATTAATGCTGAATTGCCGCACGCTGGTGCGAAGAGTGTATTTTGAGTTTAAATATAATTTATTAAGTTTTAAATGTATTCTTAATTTGTGAAGTGCAATATTTCATTTAATCGATAATTAATAATCGGGTTTAGAATGCCCGCAACCAACCCCGATTACGACGGGGTTGGCTCAAGTTTCGTATAGAACAGATTATTAATATTTCGGGCCTGGGCAACGCCGGGCGGGTTAGCTAGTAAAAACTAAAAGAAGAAAACGGAAAACATCAGAAACTGCCTTATTAGCAGATTTTATTTTCACGCCAGAGCAGTTGAAATTAATGAATTCTTTTTAATTTTACTTCAAAAAGTATTTTATCCGGTTATAGTTAGCAGATTTTAAATTGATTATTAAAGTATTATTTTTTATTTATTTGTGATAGTATTGAATTTGATATGGAGCCGAAATATGCACTCTACAAGCAGCAAAAGAGAAAAACTTCTTGTGATGCGACTGAGATTAAGACTACTGAGGAGAGCAACTTAAATAACCCGAGCAGGGGGGGGGCGGGAATTATAATTTAACAAATTACAATAACCATTGGGAAAATGTTCCAAAAGCTTTTAAAAAAATTACCGTACTTTCGTGTTATAGCGGGTCCCCACAATTATGATTATGTCAAGGTTCCAGTTATGATTTCGCCAAGATCATCGCAAAGCTTATATGTGCATCCTATATACGCATATATATATTCCAAACACTCCTATATGTGCCATCCCATATACGTCATTATACACATATTATTTACGTCCTATATGTCGCATATACATAGAGGTGCAAAGGCTAGAAGAAACCCGGTTTAAACCTGGGAATAAACCGGGTTTTTTGGGAATGAACTCTTGGTTTTTTGGCAATAACCCTGGGAATAAACCGGATCTATTGGAAATAAACCGGTTTTTTGCAACTCTATATGTATATCTTATACACATGTCATATATATACAGGGTGATTCATAAAAGATGGGCAGAACTTTAAGGGGTTATAGTACACTTAAAGACAAATAATATTAAATAGGAGACTAAGGGTCCCAGACGTATTCCCAAGGAGATAGGGGGCATTAAAGTTTAGGGTCCGAAATTTCAAATGATTATAAAACATGGAAAAATTGGTCGATTCGTTTGCGGTTTTTGCAAAAAATTTTCTTTATGCCAGTATTTTCTTGAAATAAAATTTTAAAGTTCAATTTCAAAAAATGCCGATAGGGGGCGCTTTAGACTTTGGAGTAACAAACAACTATTTTTTAACGTTATTTTTTGTATTTCTTTAAATGATTTCGAAAGCTTAGACTTAAACTTAAATTTTGATCTAAAAATCTGAGTCCTAACGAGTAGTTAAGTAGCGTAAACTGAAATTTGAAATTTGAAACCCTTCTCCCCCCAGAACAAAAATCAGTTATTCCCGATCTTTGTGTCGTAGATTAGGCTCTAACTACTGCCGCGTTTTGCTAAAATTATTCTTTATGTCAGTATTTTCTTGAAAATAAATTTTAAAGAAAATTTTCAAAAAATTCCGATAGAGGGCGCTTTAGACTTTGGAGTAACGAACAACTATTTTATACCGTTATTTTTTGTGTCTCATTAAATGCTTTCTAAAGCTTAGACTTAAATTTTCAGCCCAAAATCTGAATCGTTAGACGTGGTTAAGTTTCTGGGGAGAGGGGTTTGAAATTTCTACTCCTGAGCACAGTTCAGTTTACCATGTCCACACATTGTGTGCTGTGATACGAGGTAAAAAGACACAAATTAGGATTATGTTACCAAAGCATATTTATTAACATGTAATCACAATAAATGTTCAAAATTGTGACCACCAGAGGTTATGCACGCAGAACAACGGCGACGAATGGAACGGCGAACATTCGCGAAAACATCAGGCTTTTCGAGCACTTCCCCTACAGCGGCGGAAAGTCTGGCGACCAGTTCCTCGGGGGATTCAATGGGTGTCTCATACATAAGAGCCTTCAATCGTCCCCAAAAAAAGAAATCGAGGGGTGAAAGATCTGGCGAGCGAGCAGGCCAAGCAACAGGACCACCTCGACCAATCCATCTGTTCGGAAATGTGATGTCCAGATAGTTGCGGACGTCTCGTACGTAATGGGCTGGCGCTCCATCGTGCTGGAACCACATGACCCGCCGGATGCGTGGAGGAACAACGTTTAACAGGTCTGGCAGCACATGTTGCAGAAATGTGAGGTATGTTTTACCGTTGAGGCGTTCAGGAAGAAGGTACGGTCCGATTAGGTGGTCTCCGAGGATTCCTGCCCAAACATTGATGGAAAAGCGTCTCTGATGAGCATGTGGATACGTAGCATGTGGATTGACATCCGCCCATACATGTGCATTGTGTGTGTTAAATGTACCTTCACGTGTGAAGGTACATTCATCGGTGAAAAGCACAGTTCGTCCAAAATGTGGATTTAGCGCGTTCTGCTGCAGAAACCAGCGGGCGAATTCAATACGATTTGGATAATCCCCTGGAGACAGTTTCTGGACTCGTTGCACATGAAACGGGAGCAAATGTTCATCCTTCAGTACCCTCCAAGTCGTGGACTGTGAGGTATCCACCTGGCTAGCCACTGTTCGTGTACTTGTACTTGGCTGCGCCGCTACTACATCCAGAATGGCTTCTGCAACAACTACTGATTCGTCCTTTTTTGCACGACCTGCATTCGACCGGGAAGCGAGAAATGATCCCGTCTCACACAACTGTCTGTGCAAGCGCTCGAAAGTTTTGCGGTTAGGCAACCGCCTGTTAGGAAATCGCTCTCCGTACATTCGTTGTGCCTCTGCACCATTTCCATCTGCCGCTCCGTAAATTAAATGCATCTCAGCCTTTTCCTTATTCGTGAAGGGCACCATCTTCCGATTCATTACTACAGCGACTTACACTTGACTCACCGTTCAGTGGTTTTTATGCCTGAATCGTGTCGAAATTTTGCATACGTGTTCTTCTTCTTCCCCATTTGACATTTGCATACTTTCTGTTTCCTTCTTCACCCGGTGACTAGCGTCAGGAATGGAGCTTTAACGTTTGCATGAGCGACGTTTCCAACTGTGCCAGTGCCTTTATGAGTGAATTCCGACTATGCAGTCCTTGACGAAAGTTGTATTTTTGCCTCGTATCACAGCACAGAATCGTTGGGCATGGTTAAGTAGTGCAAACTGAACTATGTTCAGAAGTTGAAATTTGAACCCCCTCCCCTCGCTACTGAACCACGCTCAGCGATTCAGATTTTGAGCTGAAAATTTAAGTTTAAGTCTAAGCTTTAGAAAGCATTTAATGAGACACAAAAAATAACGGTATAAAATAGTTGTTCGTTACTCCAAAGTCTAAAGCGCCCTCTATCGGAATTTTTTGAAAATTTTCTTTAAAATTTATTTTCAAGAAAATACTGACATAAAGAATAATTTTAGCAAAACGCGGCAGTAGTTAGAGCCTAATCTACGACACAAAGATCGGGAATAACTGATTTTTGTTCTGGGGGGAGAAGGGTTTCAAATTTCAAATTTCAGTTTACGCTACTTAACTACTCGTTAGGACTCAGATTTTTAGATCAAAATTTAAGTTTAAGTCTAAGCTTTCGAAATCATTTAAAGAAATACAAAAAATAACGTTAAAAAATAGTTGTTTGTTACTCCAAAGTCTAAAGCGCCCCCTATCGGCATTTTTTGAAATTGAACTTTAAAATTTTATTTCAAGAAAATACTGGCATAAAGAAAATTTTTTGCAAAAACCGCAAACGAATCGACCAATTTTTCCATGTTTTATAATCATTTGAAATTTCGGACCCTAAACTTTAATGCCCCCTATCTCCTTGGGAATACGTCTGGGACCCTTAGTCTCCTATTTAATATTATTTGTCTTTAAGTGTACTATAACCCCTTAAAGTTCTGCCCATCTTTTATGAATCACCCTGTATACATCATATATGCATCATACATGACTATAACTTGGCCACATACGTCAAGAAATGTTATATATATATATATATCATATATTATTATAATGTCATACATGCTTTATAATTTGGCGATAAATCTTGGTCGCTTGGCGATTCATCCTTGGGGGCCGCTATAACACAAAAGTACCAAATTTACAATATATTAATGAAAACAGAAACAAAAATATTTCATCCTTGAGGGCCGCTATAACACGAAAGTACCAATTTTCTACTTTATTTTTCATCACGTTCATAGTATAAAACAAAGTCGCTTTTTCTGTCCCTATATCCCTATGTACGCTTAAATCTTTAAAACTACGCAACGGATTTTGATGCGGTTTTTTTTAATAGATAGAGTGATTCAAGAGGAAGGTTTATATGTATAATAACATCCATTAAACAGTGGAGAAATACTGTTATTTTTGAGGTTTTTAATGTGATGTCGTAAATAATTTTATTTTTTACATTTGTTATTTTGGCCGAAAAGGTTACCATTGCTATTTTTTTGGCGATCATTATTGTTGCAGAAAGAAATGAAAAGGCTATACATCTCCAAAAATAAAAGAAAAACTGTGTTAAATTAATTAAAAAAAAAAAAAGAAAAATAAAGAAAAAAGAGTTTTGATGAGAGAATATTATAAAACGAAAATATTTAATTTAAACATGATTGGGAATGTTCGCAATGCTTAAAAAATTATTCAAGGGGCAAGATTGCTATTGAAACAATATTTCGCGATTTATCTTTTGTTTTTGGCGATTTTGATTTTACTTTTGATCCTAAACAATTTGATTTTAAGCCAACAGGTGTCTTTTTTTTTTTTTTTTTTTTTTTTTTGATGCAGAAAGAATTGAAATGGCTATACAGCTGGAAAAATAAAAGAAAAAGCTGTTATTAATTTTATTTAAAAAAAAGAAAGAAAAGAAAAACAGTTTTGATGAGAGATTTTAAGCCAAAAGGTGCTTTTTTTTTTTCAAGTGTACGATCACTGGCGCCCGGCTAACCGAAAAGTACCTTTTTTTAAATTCAAATGCAAACTATATTAATGGCAATATACTTCTATTTACTTCTACATACTATATGAAATTTCGTTCCGGCTGCTTATATAACTCGAGTTCTGCTGAATGGATTTTCGTAGAGCTTAAACTGTACAAGATAATTTTTCAGGGAAGGTTTTATTGTATAACATACCGTTCTGCGTAGCTTAGTTATAGAATTATTCCGGGAAGTTCTATAATCAGATCAATCCGTTTATGAAATATTAGCCTTTTTAAAAGATTTTGCCGAATGGATTTCGATGAAACCTACACTGTTAGATAACTTTCTAGGGAAAGTTTTATTATATAACATATCATTCTACGTTGCTTAGTTCTAGAATTATAGGGGGAAATTCGAAAATCAGGTGATATTTTTTTTATCAAATATTAGCTTTTCATTATTTGATTCGGATTATGAAAGATTAGCCTTCTGAAAAAGTTCTACTGGACGGATTTTGATGAGAATTGTATTGTTAGTCAGATGCTATTTCAGGAATGGTTTTAATGTACTACATATTGGTCTACGCTGCTTAGTCAAACAGTTGTGTGAAAGTTATACAGTCAGGAGAACCCGATTCCGAAAGATTAGCCTTTTTGAAAGTTTTTACTGGGCGTATTTTTTGCGACTTGCATTGTTAAGTAGATAATTTGTAAGGATGGTTTTAGTATATTTTATATTGTTCTGTTTTAGAATTACGTGGAAAAGTTCTATAATCAGATGAACCCGATTATAAAAGATTAGCCTTTATAAAAACTTCTACTGAATGGATTTTGTTAATTAGTTTGCATTGTTAGTTCGATAATTTTTAGTGATGGTTTTAGTATATTGCATATAGTTTTATCATTCTTTAGCAAACCTTAACTGTAAATGACCAAATAAAAGAGTTGGTCCTTAACAGCTAAAATTTTGACTGCACATCAGAAAATATAATAGCGTAATGGCGTCATTTTTCAGTAATGTGGAAGGATATTCCAGATAAATATACAGATTGCTTTCAAATACAAGGTCAAATTAAACGATATATTTTGTTTGCTTCAAGGTTCATTTGTAGAAACTGACCAGCGCAGCGGGCGTAGCTTGCTAGTATCTAATAATTTACATTTAACCTTTTTGTAACTTTAACATTTTTGTAACGATTTTATGCATTTCTATTGCCTATTCAAAGAAAAATTCTTCTAAAGGCACAGTATTTCGTTAAAAATTCTTGTAAAGTTACAGAATTTCGTTAAAAACGCTTAAAAAAATAAAGTGACGACGTCAAGAGGTCCATTCTACTGAAAACAACAACCATTTTCCCAATGGTTTAAAAAAAAAAAAAAAAAAAAAAAAAAAAAGAAAAAAAAAAAAAATACAGAAGTACGAAAACATATGAACATAGACGTGAACATTATTGGTCGTATATGGGAAAAACAGCTGACATATGATATGAGCATTATGTAGAGTTGCAAAGGCTATAAAAAACCCGGTTTAAACCTGGGAATGAACTTAGTTTTTTGGGAATAAACAGGGTCTATTGGAAATAAACCTGGGGATAAACCGGTTTTTTGCAACTCTAGCATTATGGCATGAATTCTAAAGAAAGATTGCTGAAAATGATCATGGAATGGGTGCCACCTGATTTAAAAAAAAGATTAGAAAATACAGGGTGTCCCAAAAGTCCTTGACACGTTTTAAAATTCAATAAAAGATCAAGCAATTGGCATACGAGAGTGCCGTTTGGACGAAAATGCTTCTTATGATCTGAAATTTTGTTTCCGCAAATAAAAAAAAATAGTTCCAAAAATTTCTCATAGATGGCGCTGCATCTGAAAAGTTATCGAATATGTAGAATGCCTTTATACATAACAATGGCGAAAGACGCACAATGCGTATGCACAGTTTTTGTCCAAACTATGGCAAGCCATTCCAGAAGTTAACAATACTCGTCTATCCATCCTCACTCGTTTAATCGAACTCAGGAGGGCGAATATTGCAAGCCTTTTTTACCTCCCTATCAAGATCCTTTCCTTACGTGTTTTAGATTGTACTAACATATTAACATCTTGAAAATAATTAACATATAGCTGGTCTGATCTCAAAATGAAAGATAACTATACGATGATTCCTTTTTTTGTTTTGGCCTCCTGTACTATAGTATTTTTTGTTGTTATAGCATCGAACCACGTTCTTCAATTTGAGGGGGGGGGGGTCTTCACCTATAGAACCAGAGCTAGCACATATTTCATGATGACTAATTTTAATAGTTTATTATTACGCCTTTGATAATTAGTTGACTTCAAAAATATTTTTAAATTTTGTCCCTTTATCCTCTTTAATATTAACCGGGAGGCGGCAGCACAGACATTCACCTCATCGAGTTCAAGGCTGAAATTCCAGAATTAGTTAAAACCCGATTCGCATATTAAAAGGCAATCGAGTCAATTAAGAGGCCAAGTCATATCTTGGTGGAAAACACGTGAAAAAACGATTTTAGCGGTTGACAGGTAGGTTTACCATTGTGTTTTCCTACACCCAGTTCTCCATGTTTTCATACTTTTGTGTGCAGGAAAACACAATGGTAAACCTACGAGTCAACCGCTAAAATCGGGTTTTCCACCAAGATATGACTTGGCAGACCGATTGCATTTAATATGCGAATCGAGTTTTAACTAATTCTGGAATTTCAGCCGTGAACTCGATGAGGTGATTGCCTGTGCTGCCGCCTCCCGGTCTATAAAAAGGTATGCTTTGCTGACCACTGGGATTTTCGCTAATCGTTGCCACAGATTAATCTCGGAAAATGAAACATTTGAAGTTGCTGAAAAAATTAATAGCTCGAAAAGTATTTGTCAGAAAATTGTTAGACAAACTGCGTTAGAAAGGTAAAATATTGTATTTTTCTTGATATAAATTTCCAATCCACTGATTGTGCCGTTTTTCAAATATTGAATTTCAAAAATTACCAAATTTCACAATGGAGTACCATAGCGAAAACTTCACGCGTAAAAAAATAATGATAACAGCAATATGTCAGCACGAGTCACAAATTACAGTAGCCTTATTATTCTCTTAAAATATAATAGTGAATTATGATGTCACGAGTGCATGATTTTTATTTAATTCTCGACAAATACTAGATGCGACATTTCTCTTTAGTTGTGAATAATATAGGTTAATTAACGTTATTAAAAAATGTAGCAATAAAACATATAAATCAACTAGCAGACTACGCCCGCTGCGCTGGTCGGTTTCTCCAAAAGAACCTTGAATCAAACGAAATATATCGGTGAATTTAACCTTGTATTTTAAAGTAATCTGTACCTTTACCTGGAACCTGGAATATCCTAAAATAACATGAAAACGGATACTTATTTCACTAAGTTATGTTTTTTTAATATGGTTTATTATTACGTTTACAATTTATTACTTACTTACCGTTTTCCATTGATTTATATGTTTTATAGCTACATTTTTTAGTAACGTGAATTAAGCTATATTATTCACAACTAAAAAGAAATGGCGCATCTAGTATTTGTCGAGAATTAAATAAAAATCATGCACTCGTGACATCATAATTCACTTTTAAATTTAACAGAATAATACGGTTACTATAATTTGTGACACGTGCTGACACATTGCTGTTATTATTATTATTTTACGCGTGAAGTTTTCGCTATGGTACTCCATTGTGAAATTTGGTAATTTTTGAAATTCAATATTTGAACTAAAAATGTATGTTCTTTTTGAAATTCAATATTTGAAAAATGGCATAATCAGTGGATTTGAAATTTATATCAAGAAAAATACAATTTTTTACCTTTCTAACGCAGTTTTTCTAACAATTTTCTGACAAATACTTTTCGAGCAATTAATTTTTTCAGTAATTTCAAATGTTTCATTTTCCAAGATTAATCTCTGGCAACGATTAGCGAAAATCCCAGTCGTCAGCAACGCATACCTTTTTAACCGACTTAAAAAAAAGGAGGAGGTTATCAATTCGACCCGTATGTATGTATTTTGTTGTTCACGCATAACTCTCGTAAATGTGCATCGATTTTGATAATTTTTATTTTGTTTGAAAGAGTAAGGGTCCAAGGTGGTCTCATTTCAATTTCGTCAAAATCTGATTATTAGAACAAATTATTTTATTCAAATTTCCATTATTTTGATAATTTAATTTATATTTCAAAAAGTCCATTATTTGAATTGTTGCCAATTTGTAAAATAGCGCACATAATAATATTCCCTTTCAACTAAAAAACGTATTTACACGTGACTATCAAAAACAGAAATAAAACTTTAAAACAATAATTAAATGATCACGTGTTAAAAGCAGTAAATGTAGAAAAATACGTTATAAAAAATATACTTGCGCGTGAATATTAAAAAAGATAAATAATAATATTATTACACGTTCAAAACATTAAATGAGAAAACCTACGTCATATTTAAAATGCTCAAATAACATTACTTCCAAACAGTTTCAATTTAAAAACATATTTACACGAGAGATTAATTTATTTGTAGCTGATATATTATGTATACTAAACTACGAAAAGTCCTTCTGGTCTATACCGGCAGGAAAAGACAGCCAACCTATTCCTCGGTTTTAAGATTTTAGCTAATTTTACTGCAAAACACCAAGCTATAAAAATGGATGGAACCCGATTACAGAAGATTCAGTCGCAGTTCTCGTCAATATTCAGTTTGAATCAGAATTTCTCCAAAAATGCTAGCTATAGCCAAGTTGGCTTCATTTATGGCAACTTGTTTTTGTCGCCAAATTTGTTGATATTCGCCAAATATTGCCTAGCTTGGAGAGAATTTAATGCTGGCGAACATGAATATATAGTGTTGAGAATGTGAGAATTAGAACGATGGTTACAACAATGACATAAAACTTGCGAGATAGCATGTTCACTAAAACTCTTAAATTAAAACCGTTTATGGAGGAATCCTTCTGTCTTGTTTCAAAATGTCAGCCACTCTAAAATTTCAAAATGCTATATCTCAGGCATTTTTTAAGGTAGAGGCAAAACAAAAATTGTTCCGGTATCCTTGGATCAAGGCTGAACATTTAATTGAAAAAAACCTTTAGGATTTCTAATATTTTTAACGACTTTGTACATCTTTTTGAATTTGAAATCTTTAAGTGTCTATCATAGCGCCTTCTTCTTGCCGAATATCCCCAAATTCAACTGGGACCTGCAGGCCATAGTAAAAAACACATACAAAAAATTTGGTTCAGTACTGTGGATAACCTAATACACTTTTAGATGATACAATAATTTAAATGGAACAAAAACTGCTATCACAGTGCCCGCTTTCGGCAGAATATCCGCAAATTCAAGTGGGACCTGCTGGTCACAGCCAAAGACCTATAAATGAAATTTCGTTCAACTTTAGGTTGCTTCATAACTTGACACACTTTTCATTGATACAAAGAGGGCACACACGGACAGACAGGTATTTTGTGAAAACATGTTTTTCGGAATCTTTGATTCCTAAAACATATAAATCCGTCGAAAACCGGAAGTTGAAAAAATTTTGATCACAATACTTTCTTCTATTTAGATAGAAGAAGGTGAGAAAAGGAGGATGTTAATAATTTGACCCAATGCATGTATGTATGTATGTATGTTTTAGTCCTGTTCACGCATAACTTTCGTAAATGTGCACCGATTTTGATATATATTTTTTTTGTTTAAAAGTGTAAGACACCCTGGTGGTCCCATTTAAATTTCGTCAAATTCTGATGATTAGAACAATTTTGTTGTTAAAAATTTTTCTAAATTAAAAAATGCGTGGAACCCGATTACAGAAGATTCATTCCCAATTCTTGTCAATCTGAATGAGAATTTCGTCAAATTATTCAACTATAACCACGTTGGCTTCATTTATGGCAACATATTTTGATCGCCAAATTTGGCGATATTTCTCCAGTGGTCGTCCAGATTGACAAGAATTTGATTCTGTCAAAGATTTTATTAAAAAATATTTATTTAATGGATAATTTTGGTAAATTATAATTTCTATTACAAATTACTTATTTATTCAGCAGATGTTGAAATCAAGATAATTGTCTATTACTGTATTAATAACTAAAAAGTAGGAAATAAAATAAACTTTTACAAAAAAAATATTAACCGACTTAAAAAAAAGCACTAAAAAGTATTAAATAATTCTTTAAAATTCTCTAATGACAAAATGTTATCCATTAACCACAAATCTGATATCATGTGTCGGAATAAAAATGATAAATTTAATATGTACAGTTTAATACCCACCAAACATGGATTTTCGAGAGAATATATTTTACAAGAGATGAATATACAGACTTATGATTCAGTTTACGAATATATACATATGAAAAGCAATCAATTACTTTTTGAAGTCGGTGCCAAACTACCTTAAGTTTAGTAAGAATTGTGAATATATTGTACCTAGTATCTACTAATTTATCGATTGGAGTTGTTTGGCACCGACTTCAAAAAGTAATTGATTGCTTTTCATATGTATATATTCGTAAACTGAATCATAAGTCTGTATATTCATCTCTTGTAAAATATATTCTCTCGAAAATCCATGTTTGGGGGGTATTAAACTGTACATATTAAATTTATCATTTTTATTCCGACACATGATATCAGATTTGTGGTTAATGGATAACATTTTGTCATTAGAGAATTTTAAAGAATTATTTAATACTTTTTAGTGCTTTTTTTTAAGTCGGTTAATATTTTTTTTGTAAAAGTTTATTTTATTATTAAAGAGGATGGAAAACGGTAAGTAATAAATTGTAAACGTATTAGTAAACCGTATTAAAAAAACATAACTTAGTGAAATAAGTATCCGTTTTTATGTTACTTTAGCATATTCTATGTAAAGGTATAGATTACTTTAAAATACAAGGTTAAATTCACTGAAATAAGTATCCGTTTTTATGTTACTTTAGCATATTCTATGTAAAGGTATAGATTACTTTAAAATACAAGGTTAAATTCACTGAAATAAGTATCCGTTTTTATGTTACTTTAGCATATTCTATGTAAAGGTATAGATTACTTTAAAATACAAGGTTAAATTTACTGATATATTTCGTTTGATTCAAGGTTCTTTTGGAGAAATCGACCAGCGCAGCGGGCGTAGTCTGCTAGTAAAAAATACTTGACAAATGTTATAAAATTGTTTTTTCTTACAATCAGGGTCAAAATCATCACCCGTGATACTTTTCATTTAATTATTTTTATCGCAACAAACCATCTTTATCAAAATATTCATATAATCTGATTGTTCTATTTTCCATTATATATAGTTTGCTCAACAAGAAAGTGACCTCTATAATCTGTATAAAATAAGAACTGTGATTATTTTTTTCTTAAGTAGACTTTATTAGCTATTGCGAAATTACCTAATTTTCTTCCAATCACCTCCATTACTGATAATATGTTGTCATCTTTTCTGATACTTTCGACGAGGTTTTTTGCGTATTCATGTAGCAAAAATCGCATATCTTCTTGATTTGAAATACCTGCTGCGTCGCCGTGTACATTGGCTTTCATTAGGCTTAATTTTGATGTACGACCACACATTTTCAATCGGACACGGACATTGCAGGTCATTCCATCGTAGTGACATTATCTTACCGTTTCCATGCACAGCATAGTTTGCTGAAATGTTTAGGATCATGGTCCTCTGCAACTTACCAACTTGATCTGTCAGAACCAAAAAACTTTTCAGCAGACTTCAGCAAGTATTTCTGGTAGATTGTTTGCATTTTCTCGGCGATTGCTGTATCCTCTTTTGTTGTCGCCCGTTCTAGTCCCCTCTCCGGCAGATAGTCCACATTCTCAATCTTCAAATATCACTTTACCCACTTTTTAATGAATGCCTCAGATTTCCGCGTATATTTTGCCTGTGCTTTATATATCATTTTAGGTCCTTTCGCGTGATTAATTAAAAACACTGCGTCAAATCGCTTCTGGAATTTTGCACTCATTGTAATAATTATGAATTAATTGACATCTACAACACAATTTTTCGGCAAATTAGACACTGCGCATAAGAGCACTGAACAGTGATTAAAACATATTAAGACAGATGGAGATGCGCTGGTTCCTTATCAAATAACGACGGTCACTTTCTTGTTGAACAGATTGTACATTTCAAATTAATGTATTTGGGTCAATTAATTATTTTTTGCAATGATATCTGTCCCTTATAAAAAAATTAATAAATACATTTTGAATATATTAAATCTATTGGAATTTTTATTTAACCAAAGAATAGCTTCACCATTATTCTTTGTTCTTGCAGTGCAAAATTTCGGAATAATTAATTATAATCTTTGTTTTTTCATGGTAAAGTATAGTTGATAAAACTAGAACTGCTGAACTCGTTAATACATAAAAGACAAATATAAATCTTAATGAAAAGAAAACTAGTCTTAGAAAGAAAAAAGTTTACTCCTGGTTAGAGTATCTAATACTTAATTTAATAATCTAGTAAACATGCCATGTAAAAATTTGAATTATGTATACATTTTCAAATAAAAATAAATATAAAACAATATTGCAGCTAACTCGTCTTTGATACAAAGGTAACTGAACCCATCATGCATTTACTCACAATTCGTTCAACTTTGTGGTAAACAATTTAATGCGTAGATGAGTCAAAAAGTAAATTGTAATTAGCGATAACATTGTGTTTATGAACGATTTGTTGGGAATGGAAACATCGGTAAAATGTCCTTTTTTAAAGAGGATCAAAATTTTACACTTGGCTAACTCTGATTTGAATCATCACATATCACTTGGCTGTGTCGTTCATATTGGAGCTTCGCATAGTAATCCTGTTTTTATATATAATTTGCCCTTTACAGTCAGAATTGCCGATCAATGTGCACCGTTTTTAGGTGCGTTCGTAATTATATAAATACGTAGCACCTATAGTCGCCGTCTGGTCCGTCCGTCTGTCCGCATATAACAGCGCAAAAACTACCCAACCGAATGGTTTGAAATTTAATATATATAATCCTTGCAGAATTTTGTCGAGTCATTTCAAATTTTATGAAAATCGAATCAAAACTTAAAAAGATATTAATAAAAATATTTATTAAGTAATATATATATTTTTTAAAATCGGTACTTCCTTGTTATAGCAGCTTCCGAGGATTAATCGTCAAGCTACCGAGATATGTATCGTCAAGTTATCTGAAATATATGACGTATATGACATTTTATAACCTCTATGACCAAGTTATAGTCGCATTCTTCATTCTATTAAATCCCACCATACGTAATTAATTCAGTGCTATCCCATGATAGGTAATGATTCTAGGTTGTCATAGTGATTGCGTCATATTCAAGATGCAGTCCTATTATTTCCGTATTACTGAATTTAAAAACCGAATTTGTATACTAAAATTGTTTAATTATAGCAATCCTATAATCTACCGACAATTTTTTGGATAGATGTTTCCGGAAAAATAGATATTAAATGAAAAAAGAGTCTAATTATGGATTTCAAGTTCTGAAATTTTCAAAGCTAGGCTTAAGTTTGTTTCTCATTGGAATTTTCAGTGCGTCAACAAAAGATAAAATGTTGCCAACTTAAAATGTGCTTATTTTATTACGGAAATGAATCATATCATAATAACAGACGATATAATTCATTTCACTGAAATAAATATTAACAGTACGAACGCACCTCATTTGTCACGTTTGACGTACAATTTCCAACTTGTTTATCTCGAAAATGCTTCCTTCCAATACTTTTTTTTTTTGAGGGGGGGGGGGGGGTGAAGTTATACTTTTCTGCTCAAAGAACCGAGTTTCTGCACGAAGTTTCAATTTGGACGATACATCCAACTGAGTAGTAATTACAGGGTGACCAGAAATAACGTAACGCTGACTAGAAGTAACGTCAAGGTTGGTGGTTTTGTTATTACTCGATTTTCGGAGTTTTTCTATACTTATTGATCTTTGTTTTAACTGTAATTTTTTAAAAGGATGGCAAACAAACGGAACGCGATTTTAGAGCTTCATCGTCAAGGAAAGCGTGCGTGTGAGATTTCTCGATTGCTTCAAGTGCCCTATCGAACCGTTTCTAAAGCAATCAAGGCATTAAAGGAGCTTGGACATGAAGAAGACCGACTGGGCAGAGACAGAAAAAGAACTATGAACACCTCCAGAAACCAACAATTTATTAAGAAATGCTTATCTTGAAATCTTCAGGTGTCAATGAAAAAATTAGCAAGGCAGAGAGGGATTGCTCGTAAATCGGTTCGACTTATGGTCAAAGAGGAGCTGAACCTTCATTCTTTCAAGCTCAAACAAGCGCAACTTGTCACCGATGAAAACAAACGAGTACCGCTCGAAAGAAGCAGCAAGCTGCTGAAGCGAGCGGCAACTTCACACTGGGAGCGGATCCTGTTTTTTTGACGAAAATTTATTTTCAGTGGAACAATCGTACAATCGTCAGACTGATCGTATTTGGTAAACAACTTCTCCAGACAAGTCTTCCATGGTTCAACATCGTCAAAATATCAAATCTGTCGTGGTGTGGGAAGGAATTTGTGTAACAAGCAAAACTCCTCTCATTTTCATCGATTCTGGAGTCAAAATCAATAAAGATGTGTACCGAAAAGAGATTCATGAGGTTGTGGTACTTCCCTAGGTTCAAAAAGAATTTGGAAACGAAGTTTGGACATTTTAGCAAGATTCCGCGCCTTCTCATCGAGCGAAATCCACACACACTGTTAAAAGTCTTCAGCTTTTGCTGCATAGTCACTACACCGCTTTTATAGAATATCTCTATTTTGACCAATGAAAATGCTCCATAATACAGTAAAGTAACTGTTTTCTCTAAAAGAGGTGGAGTGTGTCTGCAGCAAAAGCTGGAGATTTTTAACAATGCAAGACTAGTGTCGGGTGTCGTACCAATTTTCCAGACTTCATCTCGGCTCAAGAATGGCCTCCATGTCCATACACGTGTGACCTCAACCTCTTGTATTACAGTTTGTGGTGGCCGATGTTGGAGGCAAGGGCTGGGGCCTCAAAAGTTTGGAAGCCCTGAGCGTTCGTTGATTCGGGAATGGAAGTGAATCACTCAGGCCTAGCAGCGGCCAATTGCTGAGAATTTCACCAAACATTTTCGTCTCTGCATCAAAGCAAAAAGAGGACATTTTGAGGAAAAGTGATTTTTTATTTCTCTAATACATTGTTAATAAAGTATTTGTTTGTGCAAATGTTTTTGTGTTTTCATTAACTAAGTCGAATTAGACCGTTACGTTATTTCTGGTCACCCTGTATATGATTACACGTGGTTTAAAACAAAAACTAACAACTATATCATCTTTCATAAATTTTTACACCTTAATAGCTGGACCAAATTTCATTGAAGTATGCTGTATAAATAGTTGGTATTTGCCAACTGCAACAAACTTTTTCTCACTGAAACTTAAAAATTAACTTCTTTAAACGAAGACTTGCTCTTGAATACATCTTCTTCACCTTTTTATCTTTTTTCTTCCAAACACGTATTCTAAAATAAAATAGTTCACCCAAAACTACAACGAACGCAATTATATGTCCCGAGATTACCAAAACAAATGCACCGTGCAGGTCAGCGAGAGATAAAGGTCTAGCTGTAGCTTTATGTGGATCTGTTTTATCAAACGCATCTGCCTTCAAATTTAGTTTAAATAATGTATCGTCTGTCAACTTTTGATGTATACCAGAGGCAAATACTACGTGAACAAAGCTATCAATTTCATTCTTACAACAAAATGACTTTGACATTACGATTCCAGTAGCATGAAATTTTAATGAATCTTTGGAAAAGGGAAATTCTTCATGCATGAAAAATTTAAGTGTTGTTTTCGGGCCAATAAGAGCCATTTTTTCGTTTCGTAGTGTATCTGCAATAATACTTCTATTAGGAGCGATTATATGATTATATTTTTCAATATGTTGTGCAATAATTTGTATATCCTCTCTTTTACTGCCGAACAATTCAAGAAGTAACATCGTGCCTTTCAATGTCATTGCCTTATACGTT
Organism: Maratus michaelseni; assembly: GCA_963931845.1. Classification (NCBI taxonomy): domain Eukaryota; kingdom Metazoa; phylum Arthropoda; class Arachnida; order Araneae; family Salticidae; genus Maratus; species Maratus michaelseni. The sequence goes on from OZ007591.1 coordinate 192,975,123, forward strand.
CCAGCAGTTATAGCTGCAGAAAGTTCTTCATAGTTTTCGGGTACATTTTCCTTAAGTGGCACTGTTAGAAACGAGAGCAGAACTGCAATATAGCTGTAAGATAAAAATAGCGAACCCCATATCCAAGCAGATAAAAGGAACTTATTTTTTACACTGGTGCGAACAGACTGCGAAATCAAAATGCCGCATACTTGTTGCATTGATAATATAAATTCTCGTTTCTGAAAACGTGAAAAAATAGCTGTCATAAATAAGATTGCGATGATTATTGTCAACCACAATTTGAAGGAAAATGGATGAACAATCGCATACGCTGAAAGTTTTAATGAGGGTTTCCTGGTTCCGAAAGTGAATTCTTCCATGGCATACGGAAAACTGAAATCGACATACTGATGCCTTTGATATGATTCTCCGATCTTAGTAATTGCGATATCTGCTTCATTTCTATAAACTATGCCTATAACTCCATTCCATTTGCCATTTTCAAAGGAACCCCACCCATCTCTTGAAAATACTAATTTATAAGAGAATTTCAAGGCTTGAGCACAGATTTTAATAAGTTCTCCTTCTGAACCTCCGGTAATCTCATAGTCATCTTCAGTTTTATTTTTGAATGTGATAAAATAGTCGTGTGGAACAACAGCTATACGTAGAAATTTGGGAAATTTCATCTTGTTTACCTGAAAAGATATATACAATTATATTTCTCTGGATTGATTGCAATTCAATTGCACATTCAATTGCAGAATATAGCTTTCATAAACTTTTAAATAAGTATAATACATGATTTTATATTCCATCTGCTTTATATATCAACGCGATTGTGAAATATTTACTATTTCTATAATTACGTTATTGTATATAATACAGCATCTATGAATTTTAATAAAATTAAAGCAAATTAGTCTTTCTACCAAACATGGTATAGTATATAGTTAAATAAAGGAAACAATGAACTTTTCGATTCGCAAAATTGTAGATTATGATTAGAGTAAATATAGTAACCACGCAACTCTGTTTGTTAGAATTTAACACATTCGCATAGAGCAATTTAAAAAAAAATTAAATCTGGGTTTTAAAACAACTAGAGTATCCAACCCGGGCTTCCCGGGATAAAGAATATATGTGTAAACCATTTTTTTTTTAATTGAAAACTCTAATAGATTTTTTCATTTAATAATAGACATTAAAAATTTTTAATAAACATTTAAAATTTTTAGATTGCCCCTAACAACACCAAAGAGCATTTTTATATGAAATATGGTAATTATATATAGTCAAATAAAATTTTGAAATTTATTAAAAGCAGTAATTTTGCATTGACCTTGTGCCAGAAGTTAATAGCCAAAGAAATCGCTAAAAATTCGGTTATCTATAAAAGGTTTTGTTTATTATTATTCTCATAATTTCAGCGGTTTTAAGCGCTTATTTCAATTACATGTCTGTTAAATTTGTGTTTTATTTATGCTATTTTATTTACTGCTTAATCTATATATTTAAAACGATAAGCGATTTCTTTCGACAATCCGTGAGAACAAACTACTGCATCAAATTACATCATTCTTTTTTTAAATGAAAGATATTTGGAGACAGATTTGTTATCGTGTATTCGTTTGTTCGAAAATTCAATTAATTAACCGTAATTTTCAATTAAACTTTTACGTCTGCTAATGACGTCATAATCGGATAACGCCTACTGTTCCGAAGCACAGAGTTTATTTTCTAAACTCTGTGGTTGAATAAAAGAGAAATAATAAATATTAAAAGCACGCGCGGTTTTAAGGCCGAATTTGTTAATTTGCAAGTTAAATTTCGGTAAAAATACTTATCCGCGTGTTTATAAGCGAATAAAAATTCATATTTATTGTAACGTCACGGGAATATTGTCCATTGGGTTTATTTTATCATTATGCATTATAACTTTGTTGATGCCATTTTTTCATTACAATTAAATACGAAATATATTTATATTTGTGTGCATGGTGTTTAAGCATTAATGTAAGGTATATGAAGTACGTGTGAAAAGTTTGCGCCGGTGAAAATGACGTTATGCTTAGCTTGAAGTGCATTTTAACATTGATAAAACTAAAGAGAAAAATGTATATGATTGTGTTAACATGACATAATTTTACTGATTTTTGCATTCATAATTATAAAGATTAGAGTTGGAGCCGTCATAATTTCTTCATCTTGATTGCATACCTTGATTACATGTTACCAATTGTTTTGTTTTTTACATTATAGGATAGAAGATTTTCTTTTTTAATAAAAAAATCACAAAAGTAAAGGATTTCAGGAAATTTAAAGTTATTAAAAATAGTGTTATGGTAGAAAAAAAATCTTGAAATAATTATTGTATTTTTAGCTAGAATAAACAATGTAAGACTAATATTTCATAGGAATTATTTTGGTAGATTTATTATAAGTTCATTTAGCAGTTCCTTATTAGCGCAAAGTCCTATTTCTTTCACTGTGAATTTCTCTTTCGATGTCAAAAAATGTTTTTCCACTTTTGGACGCCAGCCAAAATACAGTGGCAATTTTTAGAAATGTACAACAGTTCTGACAACAAAGGCGCTATCGCTTTAGCTTTCATCGCGCTTACATCACTTCGAAATACTACAAATTTCTATTTTTTACTACATTTTACAATTTCAATTCTTACATCATCAATTAGAAAAAAAAAATTAGCTTTCGATTGAAATTTATTTGAAAACTGCCGATTAATTTAACGACTTTTTAAATAATTTTCAAGCATGAAAAGTTTTTCAATTCTATCTTATCAATGACCACCAGTTTACTTCAATAATGTAAAATAGCCCCTGGGAAAGTTGCCGCAATTGAAAAAAGATTTTCCTAACCATCATAAAAAGTGAATAATAATTTTTTTTTTTAAAAGTGATAAATCATAAGATCAGATTATCCATAAGATAGAACATTTTGGCGCTAAACAAAAATCTGTCAGGAAAAAAAAAAAAAAAAAAAAAAAAGACTATTTTTAGTTTATGTTGAACATAAAATTGATATGTTGAATTCGTTGATGAATATGTTCCATCAGATATCAGGATATGCTAGGAATTGCATTTTTTTATTTTTTTACATTTGCCAACTGTATAAGAGGAAAAATATCCCCGACTGTGATGGAAAAGGGATAATCATCCTGATTATGTCAAGGAACCGAAGAAAACATACAAATAAATTACACTTGAAAACATTAAAAATCTCCCTCATCTGCAGATAGATTTATTACTGTAAAAAACTTCTTAATCTTTGCATAAAAATTGATTAGCTTAAAACAATGGATGCGTTTTAGAAGATATGGATTTGAAACGAACAATGATTAAAGAGGACATTTTAAAACTTTTAATTTAATCATTTTAAAACTTTTTAACGTCGAATTTCGACGGTGCTTTTAGGCAGATGCAATGCACATGCGCATAGGAGCTCATTCGGTTGCATTATCACAGCGGGGGGGGGGGAGATGTGTGCTTTATTTACTATGTTCTGTTATTTACTGAATATGATATGAACGTGAATATACTATTTGTATATACTTCATAGGTCCATGAATTTTTTTTCTTGCCGTGGGGAATATGGTGGTAATGTCAAACTGATTTGCATTACACAGTTATTTACGGATTGTTTGTTTGGAGTTTGCATCGGAAATAGTACTGTATTTGACTGGGAAAAAAAATTAAATAAAATATTTGAAAGACTGTTTTATACGCGCCCCTTCATAAATAATAAAGAAGCTTATTTTACTGATATTGTTATAGTATTTTTTTGCGTCAAGTTTTGACGGGTTCCATCTAGTAAAGTTTTAATTTCGTTATTGAGTATTAGCTGGAAACAAATGCTGAACTTTTTGTATTCTTTAAAGTGCAAACCGATTAATATTTTGTAATCGTCTGCAAGAGATAGAGAGAGATGGATTAATCATTTCATGCTTGAAATTTAATTTAAATGTTATAATAAATGAGTAATTTGCAATAAAGTTTTCAAACAAATTGAATTTGAAAGTAGATTTTTTCCCCTATATAACGGTGTAAAAATTGAAAATGTGCTATGTTTAGAAATATAAAGAAATTGCAGTATGCAAAAATCTCAAAACCGAAATTTCATCGTCTAGTGTTGCCATTTGCAAAATGACGTCAGCGTTACACACGGACACGTTTGTCCTTTATAATATAGATTAGAGGCTACTCCCTCTTTTGAAAGTCTTTCGTAAATTGGTTTCCTAGATAGGTTTCTCAAGTTTATTCATCAGTAAATATTTTTCAATGTTAATATAAAATGTCTTACAATCTAAAAAAAAAAATATGGACAACATGATATAAAGGTATTTTCTGTAAGATAAAAGTAAACGCTGCTGCGCATGCGCGGTAGCGTATTACTGCTTATTTTACTGTTTATTACTGTTAATTTTATAGTATATTACTGGCAACTGGGGTGCAGTATTATACTGTAAAATCAACAATTTTTTCTTGCAGTTTATAATGTTTGTGTTATTCAAAGAAAGATCTTAGTACCCATAAAATACTTTTGTTTCATACCGAAAGTGTTAAGAAACAACAAAACTCTTTTAGAAATAAATGCGAAGAGAAAAGTGGTTTCGTTTCAAAATCATGTCAGTCGTTATAAATTCAAGGATATTATCCATTTTATAAGCTTAAAAATATGTGAAGTGGCTTTGTCATTGTTAAAGTCCTTTTAGGCTCCTTCTGTGAGAATAAGAGTTCATTGTTTAAATTTTCATAAGAAATATATGTTACAGAAGGATGGAGACATATAAACATTTTATAGATACTTTGATGGGGCGTGGCCCAAAATATGTTGAGAACCACTTATGTAAACAGTTACTTTCTTGGTTGAGTTGAGTTGTGGAACGAAAATCAAACGTATTATTTAAACCTTCGCTTGTATTAATTGATTTGTTTAAAGTATCTATTGTTAGAACCATCCGGTTAATATAGAGTAGTGGACGTCACAATAAATTCATATGTTTCCAGTTAAATTACAATCTAATTTAAACTGAACAAGAACGAAAAATCATGCGTCAAGCATAGATTATGTAACACTTTCCAACGCTTCCAAAATAATTTTACAAATCATACCGTTTAATAAGCTAAAAGATAACATCTAAGTAAACAATTTGGAAAACGCATAACATATTTAAAAACATAATTTCAGGAATTTCCAACATATACAATATTCGGAAAAATATACGAATACTTTTATTCAGTCCTGTATAGGATCTATAGATTTGTATATATACTACATAGGATGCTAAATTTTAGTTCAGTTAGGAAACGCGTAGCACAGTTTAAAATTCTCCGTCTGGAGTTTCTGTCAATAAACGGAAATGTGTTCGCGAACTTTTGTGCTTCCTTGTATAGGATCTACAGAATTTATACACACCACGTAATATACAAAAAGCAAGTTAAAATTAAAATTGCGTTCAGTGATTTAAAACGCACTTCCAGGAATTATTGTTAACAGACAGTAGAGAATTATTGTGTGTGTCCCTGTAAATGAACGATGACTGCTATACACACAATATTCTGTAGTAAGCCTCTTGTAATGCACCTTAGTGATATATATAAATTTCAATGCGTTTAAAATAGTGAAACATTATTTAAATAAACAGCAGACGATTTTTCTCCATAGACGTAATGTAACGGAATTCTTTTGACTGTCCCTGTAAAGTAACTATAAGTGCTATGCACACCTATTCCATATTAGGCTTCTTCTAATGCACCTTCGTGATATATATAAATTTCAATGCGTTTAAAATAGTGAAACATTATTTAAATAAACCGCAAATGATTTTTTCCCCCATAGACCGCAATGTAACGGAATTCTTTTGAGTGTCCCTGTAAAAAAACTATAAGTGCTACACACTTCCGTTGAAATAGGGAACATGCTATAGATAACAACAATAACATATAAAAATTGCAGAGCAATCCGAGCATATTTACGGCAGTTAGAGCACGGACAGACGGCCTGACGGCAGACGGCCAGACAAACCGAAGTCATAAACACTTTTCAACTAGGTTGGAAAGTGTTAATAAAAACAGAATCTCAAAATTTTAATTTCAATAAATAATGACACAAATTTAAAAATTTAATTCTTACATTTAAGAATCATTATATAGAGAGAAAAGTTTGGTGCCATTTTTTTGTTAAAGAAAAATGATAATAATCAGGCAAGTTTGCTTGAATTTTTAAAAATATTTATTTGTATTCAACTAGGTTTTTTTTTTTTTTTTTCCAACGAAAAATATTTTTAAATGGATTCAAATTCTCTAAGCTATTTTTTTTATATATATTTCTCAGATATGTAACTAAACGTGATTAGGAAATAATAGATAAATATTCCATTAGTACAATTAAAGCATCGCTTCAATATTATTTAAAACTATTGATTACTCAGACTATTGCTTATTTTGAAAAAAGTTATCTTTTGTTAATATGAATATTAAGAGGTGTACGATGGACTTTTACAAATATTTTTTCATTATTTATGTTATTCCAGCACGAAAGTCTTCAAAGAACTGTTTCGTACCATAAACTCAATAAACATAAGAAAAAAAAATCAATTTACTGAAAATTTAAAAAATTTTTAAAGCTATTGATTAGTTATTATTATTATAATTATTATTAAAATGCTCCGTGCGTTCCAATTTTCATAATGTTTTCCCATTTTATTATTTAAAAGGACTTTATTAAGACATTTGAGTAACCAATTTTTAATCCGACAAAATTTTTTTTTTTTTTAAAAGTGATAAATAAAAAACTGGTGCGACGCTGAATTTTCGTTAAAAATCCATATGGAAATATATTTTATTACTAATCTGAGGATTTCAATTAATTAATATTCCCAAACCCATGCACAGATTTGTCGTAGAACGTACTTGTACTAGAGTCAGGTTGTACGCGATTCGGATCCGAAATTTCTTTCTTAAAGTCAACCTGAAACGTGACCCGAACCCAAAGTAAAATAAAATTAATCCATATTTTAATACAATTAGGAAAAAATAGTCTACAATAATATCTCTAGTATCATTTGAGGGATTTTTGCATAAAAAGGAACACACACACATATATATACTCATTAATATTCAAATACAGTAAAACCTCGGTAAATCGGACTAATTGGGATTGGAGCCAGTCCAGGTTATCGAACATCCGAGTTAACCGGAGATGGTGTAAAAAAGAAATTAAAATAAAACATACTTACAGAAAATAAGCTATTTATTCCACAAATCATTGCATATTGTCAAATCCAAATCTTGTTTTACAGAATTAGAAAACATCTAGTCTGAATTAAAAAAGGTCGTGATTTTCTGCGTTGTAGTTTTGAATATCGCTTGTGAGCGGCACGATCACGCAGCCGTTTGAGTACAAGAAGATCATTTGGTGTTGTATCTGTTTATCTCTCAAAATGGACCATCAACTAGCTGTGTTGCTGCCTCAGCATGGCTCATAGTAGAATAATTATCGTCATCAGTCCCGATTTTATCTGCATAATCAGTTTCAGTTTATTTAGATGAGCAGGAGGCTATTATCTCTTCATCAGTCAGCCCAACATAACCTCCGTCATTGTCAACTTTCAACCAATTGCTAACGTCACTGACATCAACGTCGGTGCAGCCATCAGTTTTTTGAATCATGTCCACAAAATCTTAAAAAATATATTTTCAAAATGGAATGTGAATGAGCGAATAAGTGCTGTTTTGGAAATTCGAAACTCAAGCAACTTAGTCCGGGTTATCCGGAGATCCGAGTTAAAGGGGTCCGAGTTAGCGAGGTTCCACTGTACATAGCATTTTTTTTTCATTTGAAAAATATTCAGGATTTTCTTTTGAAAAATCGGACCAACACGAACCCAACCCAAAAGAGTCGAAATTGAACCCGAAGCCCAGGGCCGGCGCTAGACTTTTTACTGCCTGAGGCGAGCATTATTTTGCCGCCCCTATGCCGCGATTGTTTTTTCACCACTTCTCAAACTTTTTGAAGAATAAGTAAATTAATATGCTTACTATAATTTATTGAAAAGAAAACAATATATATAAAATTAATTTACATTTAAGAAATTTACTTAATAAAATTAATAAAATTACTTAAGAAATTTTGCATTTATTTTCCAAAAATAACAACAGTTAACTCGAAATTAAACAAATAAAAAAGTTATATTCTAGTAATATTTACAAGAAAGCATCATATCAAGAATTAAACTGATGCTTCAAAATCTCATTCGCCTTGCTTTTCCTTTGGAAAATACATTTATTGTATCAAAGATGAATATTGTGAACAAAAAAAAAAAAAAAAAAAAAAAACATACATTAGGTGAAGCTAATTTTAAAATTAAGCGAACATTATTAAGCGAAAATATATCAAACATTTAAAAACAATCAAATTACGTATAAAATTTGTATAGAATTTCAAATAGCAAAATAATCATATCAATAACAAGTTATATATCTTTTTGAAATAATATGTACAAAAAAAAAAAAAAAAAAAAAAAAAAAAACCTCTCTTAGTAGTATTTAAAATAAAATAATTATCAAAAATAAGACAAAACTTCAAGAACTAATTTTCCTTGATTTTTCTTTGGCGAAGTCATTTATTGTAATATGGGAAACAATATTATAAAGCAATCACATTATCTAGCCAAAAATAGATAAACATACTAACGAAACTACGCATTATATTCTTGAAATTAAATAGAAAAATTATGATCTGGATAGAAAATTACATAATCATTTAAAATTGCATACATGGAGATTTAATTTTGCATCAGTAATATTTACAAAAACTCAACTATCAACAGTGAAATAAACAATTCGATTTTAATTCGCCTTGAATTTTCTTTGTCAAAATCGTATCACCCAAATATTAAAAAATAGTTGTATTTTCATTCGCTAGAATAATTTAACCAACTGACCCGACCGACATTGCCCGGGCAAATAAAAAAATAGCACGATGCACGAAAAAACTAAAAATCGTTATATAAAATCTCGGAGAATATAAAAATCGCGCCACGAATTCCGAATAAACTTTATTGAAAAGAGAAAAAAAATACTATATTGGACTAGAAGATTGATGCCAAATTCCTTTTACTGATGTGGGAAAATCGCAGCGAATTACAGAAAAACGCTACAAGTTGCATTCAAAAATCGCAGATGACAAAATTTACTATATTGGGCCAAGAGATTAAAAAAATATTTTTTACGGATGTCAAAAAATCGCCACAAAACGCGAAAAAACTCTAAAAACCGAACAAAAAATTCAAAAATCGCTGAACGAATTCCGAATAAACTTTATTGAAAAGAGGACAAAATTTACTATATTGGGATAAAAGATTAAAGCTTAATTCCTTTTACTAATGTGGAAAAATCGCCGCGAAACACAAAAACAAACTCGCTAAAAATTAAAAGATCGGAGAGGACAACAATTCTAACAATAATTATTTCCCAAAAGTCAAAAATCGGTGCGAAAAAACGCTAAAAATCACATTGAAAATCGCTGAATACAAAATGTAATATATTGGGCTAAATAGTTGAAACCGAATTTCTTTTATGAATATCAAAAAATCGCCGCAAAATTCAAAAAATACTAAAAATTGCATTGAAAATCGCAATAAAAGCACGAAAACTTCAAAAATCGCAGAGAACAAAAGTTACTTTTTATAGGCTAAAATTTTGAAAATGGATTTTTTTTACGAATGTCAAAAAATTCAATGCGAAAACTTGAAAAAACTTGAATCGCAATAAAAATCACAAAAAATTCAAAAATCGCGTAGAACAAAATTTACTACAAAATTTACTAAAAGTTTGAAACCGAATTCCGTTTACGAATAAAAAAAAAAAAAAAATCGCTGCAAAACGCTAAAGAAAAAAAATTGCAGAGGAACAAAATTTACTAATAGTGTACTAAAACATTGTAACAGGAATTATTTCACGAATGTCAAAAAATTACCGCGGAACGCGAAAAGACACTAAATATCGCTAAAAATTCAAAAATTGCAGCCGTCAAAATTTACTACATTATTATTGAAACAGAATTCCTTTTACGAATGTCAAAAAATCGCCGCGGAACGCGAAAAATCGCTAAAATTCAAAAATAGAAGAGGACAAAATTTACTATAATTATTCTAAATGTTTGAAAGAGAATTCCTTTTAACAACGTCACAAAATTGTCGCGAAACGGGAAAAAACTCTAAAAACATCACATAGAAAAATTCAAAAATCGGTGTGCGATTTCGAATAAACTTTAGTGAAAACAGGACAAAATTTACTACATCGGACTAAAATTTTATAACCGGATTCCTTTAACTAAGATAGAAAAATTGCCACAAAACAAAACAAAACAAAAACAAGTTGGAAATTGTACGTCAAACATGACAAATGAGGTGCGTTCGTACTACAACTAGTTTTATAAATATTCAGATCTTGGTGCAATAGCTGTTGCACTCTTATGCAAAAATGCATGAATACAAAATTTATTTTATGTGTAGAGTTTCATATTATAGATATTTATTTTATTTTATGAAATTAAGTTTCATTACACTTTTACAAACAATTAATTACAATTATGTTACATTAAAATTATACTATGCGCAAATATCCAATACAAGGCAATGTTTAAAAAATCATCGTTATCATTTCAGTGAAATGAATTATATCGTCTGTCATTATGATATGATAAAAAATCATCGTTATCATTTCAGTGAAATGAATTATATCGTCTGTCATTATGATATGATAAAAAATCATCGTTATCATTTCAGTGAAATGAATTATATCGTCTGTCATTATGATATGATTAATTTCCGTAATAAAATAAATTGGCATTTTAAGTTGGCAACATTTTATCTTTTGTTGACATTTATTGAAAATTCCAATGAGAAACTTAAGCAAAAATGCATGAAGTTTAGAAATAGCTTAGGAAATTTCAGAACTTGAAATCCATATTTAGACTCTTTTTTCATTTAATATCATATTTCTCCGGAAACATAGCTATTAAAAAAAAACTGTCGGTAGATTATAGGATTGCTTAATTAAACAATTTTAGTATACAAATTCAGTTTTTAAATTCAGCAATACGAAAATAATATGACTCCATCTTAAATAGGAAGTAATCATCATGGCAACCTAGAATCATTTCCTATCATGGGATATCACTGATTGAATTACGTATATGATAGGATTTAATAGAATGAAGAAAACATTTATTAAATTTTGATTCAATTTTCATAAGATTTTAAATGACTCGACGAAATTCTGCAACGATTATATATATTAAATTTTTAATCATTCGGTTGAGTAGTTTTTGCGCTGTTATATGCGGACAGACGAGACGACGATTACAGACGTACCTAAAGACGCTAGAAATCGCATAAAAATTGCTAAAAATTAAAAAATCTCAGAGGAGCAAATTTACTTCAGTTGGCTAAAACATTTTAAAAGGAATTATTTCCCGAATCGAAAAAATCGACGCTAAAAGACGCTACAAATCGCGGAAGACAACAAAATGTTTATTTGGCTAAATATTTCAAACCGAATTTGTTTTATGAACGTGAAGAAAACGCCGCGGAATGCAAGGAAATGCTAAAAATTGTATTGAAAATTGCAAAAACTTCAAAAAATAGTTGAGGACAAAATTTATTATAAATTAGGTTAAAAGTTTTATGCCGAATTTGTATACGAATGTAAAAAAATCGCAGCAGAACGCGAAAAAACGCTAAGAATCCCGTTGAAAATTTCTTTAAATACACTTAAAAATTCCAAAATCGCGGAGAACAAAATTTACTGTAGGCTGTGTTTGAAACAGAATTAATTCCTTCAACGAATATAAAAAAATCCCCGCGAAATGCAAGAGAACGCGAAAAATCTCGTCATACTAATAATTAAAAAATCGCCGAGAACAAAATTTACTAGAGTGGACTAAAACATTGTAACCAGAATCTTTTCACTCTAATTATGTTCAACTTCTTTGACTGTAATTATATGCAATGTACTCCATACTTTTTTTACTTTAAAATAAGAAAAAAAAATTGCTCTCTCTCTCTTTTTTTTAAGTTTCGACATATATAATGGTTTATATGTTCAATATATGTGAGCCAAATGCCACTCTTCTAGGGGTGCGCCCTGAGGCGTTCTGCATCATCTGCCTCACCCCTGCCGAAGCCCACCCGAAACATTTTAAAGTCAATCCGAATCGAACGAAAAATATTAGCATCAACCTGATCCGACCGGAACCGCGGGCCGGGTCGTTTTCGGGTAAAATCGGTTACCCGACCCGATGCAGGACTCTAGTATGCACCAAAATTGTACCATATTGAAAGTTTCGAACAAAATTTAAAGCTCGTGGAGCATTTTAAAAGATGTGCAGACTGAAAAAAAAAAATGCTTTAAGAAAAATGCATTTGAAATGATTATAATATGTTATTTTCATTACTTACCTTTAAGAAGTGTGAAAACACACTTTTTGCTGAGTATATGAAAATATATTTGTATTTTTTAAGATTTAACTAATACAAAAGCAAAAATTCGCAGTTTTAGTCGATGTTTGCTCATTTAAAATGCCCTTCAAATGGCGTCTTCTTAAAATGATTATTCAAAATACGGCATTACATTTTTCTTGGTGGGTATTGAAATATGCAGTCTTCGACACTCCGGTCACTATTCTGAACCACCAAAGTTTCAAATAATTTTAACGATTACTAGATATACATGCTTATTTTACAATGTAACTTGTTAATATTCAACCCAGATGTGGCATTATCAATGCTCATTTCAAAATGTACAAAACGCTCGTTTCAAAATGCATTGTTGCATTGTTGCATTGCAACAATGTTATATAATATTGATTATATCAATCTCAAAATCACATTTTTTTTTTTTTAAATCTTTCTAAGAAAGAAAAGAAATTGGCAGTTTGCGAGATTGGTAATAACTGTTTTAAATATCGTATTTTTAGTTATCTATATGTAATTCGCCTTGAAAAAATATTTGGTTTGGAATGTTTAGTTTAAGTCACACGCGATATTTCGTGGATTTAAAATACATGATCTTAAAGTATGTAATATCTAAATTTCTTTAGTTAATGCATTTAGTAAGTTTAAATTATCTTTGGAAAATTTAGGTGTACTTTTCAAAACAATTTTGTTTCTTATTTTTGAATTTACCAGAAAGGCCCAAAATGATGCAAGTATTTTTGTAATGGACTGATTGCGTTGTTGAGCTAAATAATGTTATCGTGATCTCAAAAGCAGTTTCTTTGCATTACATTTAAGTTTTGCTGAAAAGTGGACATTTTCTCAAGGTTTGGAAGTTACCCCGATACAATCTTAATGCATTTTCACCGTTTCTTCATTAAGAAATTTGATCATAGAACAAGTCTTATGTAAGAATAGAGTGTACGTAAGGGGCTGTACACGTACATATATAAACGTTATCAACTTTTTGGTAATTTCGAACCCCCTCCACTTATGAATCAATTTGGATGAAACTAATTGTGAGTATTAAGCTCACCAATGTCTCGACCGAGCTCGTTGGCCAGCTTGGTCCGCCATCTTGTTTCAAAATGGCAGCCAGTTAAACATTTAAAACTAAAATAAATATACAAAAAAGTTACAAATTCAAATTTATTTTTTAATTAAGTGTTAGGCCTTGATACGAGGATTCCAGAGCATTTTTTGGTTTACCCCTATCTTACAAAATGGCTGAGATAGAGCAGTTTGAAATTCTAGGGTGGCTGACATTTTGAAACAAGACAGCACATTACAAAAATTTTCATTGTTGTAATAATTTTCCCAATCATACGCATAAAACTATATATTCATATCCGTTACCGCCAAATTCTCGCCAAACTTGGCGACATTTGGCGAAATATCGCCAAAATTTGGCGACCAAAATAAGTCTTCATAAATGAAGCCAATTTGGCTATTGCTCAATAATTTGGCGAATTTCTTATTCAAATTCAGTATTAACGAATCTTTTGTAAACGTTTTCTTTGCATTTTAACTTACTGTTTTCGTGTAACATTAGCTAAAATTTTAAAAAGAAGATATAGGAAAGCTACCTTTTCCTCCCGGTACAGGCCGGAAGGACTTTTTTCTTTTTATACGTTAGCACAGCAGTGATATTACGCATAGGGTTACACATTTATAATTCGCAACCATTACTTATTCAAATGAAGAGAAGAAGTCAATAAAATATCACTAGTATAACATCACTATTATAATAGTACATGAAATTACTTTATATCAAATAACACCTAAGAGAGATAGTTATTGTTTAAAAATATTTAATAATAGCTTTTTGTTACATAATGCATTAACAGTAATATTGTCTTCGGTCATACCATTGTCGTTCAATTTTTATTCCTAATTCTAACCCTAATCGTATCCTATCCTAATACTAATAATAACTTTAAAGAATATTCTTTGACACGAATATGTAAATTAAATCAATATCCATAAATGGAATGAATGAAAATTAGAATAAATAGAAATGGCAAAATAAAATAACAAGAAAATACATTTATTCGACACCTAACCCTAGCGAAAACGTAAAAAATTTCAAGGGGGTGAAATAAATTAAAATAATCCTACATATATACTAACAAAAATATGTAAATTTAGATCATCAGTTTGGTGTTGTCGGTATTTATTTGCTTATCTCATCAAAAACAACTCGTTGTAAATGATCCCGCCAAGCCACAAACCTAAAACGTCAGTCATAAAAAGAAGTGATATCACATAAAAAGAAGCGATATAGAAGTGCATACTCCGTATCCCGTGTAAAAATCTATCACCACTCATAATGTTTCCAAAGGACTCGGAGTGAGGTACAGTATGTGAAAACTGCTTGGCGACCTGCAGCCTTTTATAATGTTTGCGTTTCCTGCAATTACATACGACTATATTATTTTTATTTATTTTATTTTATTTTATTTATTTATTTATTTTGCTCCCATAAAATTGTAAAAAGTTGAAGCTTCTGTGTTTGCATGTCCTTTCTTATTTATGAGCTTGAAAAATCAATTTGTTGATTCTATTTACCATTATTTAAACTAGAAACACCACTCTTACGAAGAGGATTTTTTAAGTAAACATGTAAAGATTTTGAGTTTGTAATACATATATATATATATAATGATCATACGCATATTAATAACAATGCATCTTATGCACCTTATAATACACGTTAACTAAATTGAGATATATTGCAGTAATTCTAGTGTAAGCGGAATCGCATAGATCTGGGAAAAAATCCGTTCTGACAGTTCTTTCGCATACAAAAATATTTATAAAAGTGATATAACAAAAATTAAAAATTCATTTTTTCGATTTTCAAAATTGATACACTGCATATATTATAAAAGGCTGCAGGTCGCCAAGCAGTTTTCACATACTGTACCTCACTCCGAGTCCTTTGGAAACATTATGAGTGGTGATAGATTTTTACACGGGACTCGGAGTATGCACTTCTATATCGCTTCTTTTTATGTGATATCACTTCTTTTTATGGCTGACGTTTTAGGTTTGTGGCTTGGCGGGATCATTTACAACGAGTTGTTTTTGATGAGATATCACTCCTTTTTGTAAGGTACTTAATTTCAATTATACAGATTCCATTTTTATTCAGAAAAGAAAAGATAAAAGAAAGATGAAAGGGGCAAAAAAAATAATAATCGTGATGTACAGAATTATACATCAGAATTATACAATTTATTGAGTGACTTATTCCAATGTACATGTCACTACCATAGCAACGGGGAAACTTTTACATTAATTTCCGTACATTGTATTCATCAGATTATTTATGACATGTTTATTTTCCTTTTTCTTTTGTTTATATCAATCTTCCGTTTATGTACATTAAAAAAAAAAAGAAATTTTTACAGTAGTTTACAAGCTAATTAAAATACTGCAGTTTCAGAAAAATATGGAAAAATAAGAAGCACTTTTTTTACGGTCAATATAAGTTTATGGAGCATACTTTACCGAGAATAATCAAATTTTTTTTTTATCTACGAACCATTGTAATACAAGGATTTTTATACTAATATATTAAATATTATTTTTGAAAATTACTGAGCACCTTAACAGATTTTTATTTATTAAGTTTTTTAACTCAACGTTTCGAGATTCGGGAAAATATAAGATTCGCAACGTTTGCAAAAGTATAAAAACTATTAAAGTGATTTCAAAATAAAAACTGTTCGTAGGATGACATGTATTCCAAAATTTTGTGTAATTTTGTAAATATACCGCAAAGACTAAAGCGTTTACATAATGAACAGTTTAAAAACATGTAAAATTTTATTAAAATTTAACCGTAAACCGAACAGTTCGTTACCGATCTTCTATTGTATACGAAATTTAGCATTTTAAATTTTTATGGGGAATTTAAGAAGTTATTTCCTTTTCATTGTGCTCTAGGCCCGTTTTTAGAGCAATCTAAGTTCGTCATAGCCGGAGATTCGATGAACGGCAAATATTTAAACGCAAAACTTCTAATCTTGGGATAGCAACATTTTTACATTCTACTTCTCAGCGCATGAATGTAAAGTTGGAATTTTGTAATCGCTATTTCAATCAATTCCTGATACGCTAGAATTATATATTCTATATAGATGTGTCAAAAACCCGTTTTGTCCCGTCCGCAAAATATAAATTAGACAGAGTGCAAAAAAAAAAAAAAAAAAAAAAACTGTAAAATGGTTTGGCAACCATTGGCGAAAATTCCTTTCATTTACGCTTCAATGCATTGCTGTTTCTTATGCTTGGCGAGAAACTCTGTCAAGTTTCTATGATAGTGTTCTTGACGCGATAGAGAAAATATCGAGGTTAAATTGGGCAGAATTTAAAATACCGTCTAGCAACCTTTATTTACATTTTAGAACCGCATCAGATTGTTATATCTTTATGAAATACTAGCTGTTACCCGTGACTTCGTTCACGTATCATTAAAAGAAGAATAAATGCATTAATTAAGCAAAATATTTCGTTCCCGATAATTAGAAACCTAAATAATTAACTAACTCTTTATCACATTCCATAGGAGACAGTACAGTATTTCTATGTTATAGAGGCCTCGACATAACTAAGTTTTAAAAAAGTGAAATTTTGTGACAAATAATCACGAAAAGGAAACTGCAACCAATGAAGAAAGGCGGGCCAAATAAAATCGTGGAAATCGGCAAATTGTGTAATAAAGAAAACTGCCCAGTTAAACTGAGGGCATTGAGCTCACAGGCTATTCACACTAATTGTATATTATGCTATTTTTTCAAAGAATAATGCCACTCGAAAAATAAAGAAATCGACAATATATTAAGGGGGGGGGGTAAGCACCCGTTCCCACCCTTTATACTTAACCAATAAACTCCCAAAATCTAATCAGGCAAGCGCCTTACCACAATGAATTTATACACAAAATTTAAAAAAAATCGGATAATTTTGCTTGAAAACCCCATTTATCTAAATTAAGGGAGGTGAGCCCCCTCCCCCGTTCCCCCCTTTATACTTAACAAATGAAAACCCAAAACTAATCAGGCAAGCGCCTTACCACAATGAATCTATATACAAAATTTGAAGAAAATCGGATAATTCCTTGAAAAACCCATTTATCTAAATTAAGGGGGATTAGCCCCCCCCCGTTTACCCCCCTTTATACTTACCCAATGAACACCCAAAACTAATTAGGGAAGTGCCTTATCACAATGAGCCTATATACAAAGTTTAAAGAAAATCGGATAATTCTGCATGAAAAACCCATTTATCTAAATTAAGGGAGGTAGCCCCCCGTTTCCCCCCTTTATACTTATCCAATGAACCCCCAAAACTAATCAGGGAAGTGTCTTATCACAATGAGTCTATATACAAAATTTGAAGAAAATCGGATAATTCTGCATGAAAAACACATTTATCTAAATTAAGGGGGTTAGCCCCCCGTTTCCCCCCTTTATGCTTAACTAATGAACTCCCGAAAATAATCAGGGAAGCACCTTATCACAATGAACCTATATACGAAATTTGAAGAAAATCTGATAATTCTGCATGAAAAACCCATTTATCTAAATTAAGGGGGTTAGCCCCCCGTTTCCCCCTTTATACTTAACCAATTAACTCCCAAAACTAATCAGGGAAGCGCCTCATTAGAATGAACCTGTAAACAAAGTTTGAAGCAAAACGGATAATTCTATCACGAGTTATCGCGTTACGTACATACATACATACATACATACATACGTACATACATACATACATACAGAACGGACGGGCACATTAGCTCTCAGGCTTTGATAGCCTGTGAGCTAAAAACATATGTCAAGTTTACCTGGTAAACCTATGAAGGAGATTTAACTTCATATATTTAGAATGCAATTTATATGTTAAATCGCCCCCCCCCCCAACTTTAAGGTATGTGGTTCCTGTTTAACTTGAAATTTAATTGTCTGGTCACAAAATTATTTATTCTCAGTTCCGTTGCCTAAAATGTAAGCTCTCATTTTATTTCGCTCGTTAAAATCTTCTGACCACATTTTCATCTACTTTAAAAAAAAAAAGAAAGAAAAGAAAGCTTTGTGCCTAGCAACAGTTAGAAATCTTTGTTCACAGATGCACTTTACATCTGTATTTAACGGATCATCATCTGATATCATTTCTCACGGCATGTAAAAGTTGTTTCGTCTTATTATTATTCCCATGGCCTTTTACTTGCCATATATGGTATGCCGGCGCCTGTTTGGGATAATTTTAGCTCACATCTTCCTGTTTTAGATAGTAACCTTTTAGGGTGGTTTCCCTCAAAAATGTACCGGGTTCCATTATGCGGTTTTAATCGGACTGGCGTTAAAAATTCATAATTCCTCTCTGACGTAATCCCATTCACTTAATACTAATGGATAAAAACCACATGTGTCTCCTCGCTGTATTGTATCGACAGAATAAATATTTTTGGCTAATTTTATTGCTATTGTTTCGCCAATGCTTCATTCGAGCTGAGAAAGTTGTAAGAGTTCTGGTCAGAGATTTGAGCTCTTGCCCTGTGTAGACAAAATATGTAAAATTGTTTATGCCTCCTCTCTAGCCACCGGCGATTGTTAGCCGGCCTTTTAGTGCGATCTCCAACGGACCTGGATGTAATAAAAGATGTATCTATACGCAACTCTGGACTCCTTTCATCTGGTAGTATATAGTAAATTCACGGCTCTAATTATTTCCTTATTTCCTAATTAAAAATTCTCATCGCAGTGTAAATTCCTGGGACAACAAATTAACTATCACAAAACCATTTTACCTTTAATGCCTTTGTGAAACGTTTTAATAGCCATCTTTCAAAGATAATGGAAATAGTATATTATTTTTCATTAAATTCAATTCTTGTGAATAGGGAGCAATAATTTTAGACCTAAATGCAAGGAGCTTAAATTTGCCTCCTTGATTTAATCTATAACTGAAAAAAAAATCTTTATTTCTAAATGAAAATATGTTGACAGACGAATTTTGTTCTCCAGAATAAATTGTTCATGAAGTTTGAATATGTGAAAATACGTTTTTATTTTTCAAAAATTTTACTGTAATCAAGATTTTTTTTTTCACCATCTATTAAAACTGAAAATAAATTCTTTTTTTCAGTTTTAATGAGAAAAAAAAATATATTAATCCATTTTATTTCTTCTTTTTTATCCACAAAATTGGAATAATTTAGTTGCCATTTTTAGAGAAACTTCATTAAAATTTACAAAAAAAAAAAAAAAAAAAAAAAAAATCTTGGCATTTAATTTAATTTTTTAATATTCTGAGAGTTTATGACATCCTCGGATCAATGATAGCCGGTGTTAAGTAAATCGCGTTGCGTTCGACAATCTGAAAGGAGTAGTTGCGAAATACGAACAGGCAGTCAGATTTTAATATAATAGATTCGTATTTATTTTTCTTTTCCTAATAATTATGGTGTGGTTTTTGGCAAAAAACTCATCTATATGTAACTGATATTCATGCTTAATAATCGGTATAGATAAAAAAAATATTTAAATGTTTCGTTTTAAACATGGCGTGAAACTCATCTAATTTTTTAATTTACCGATCCTTGTATTTATTAATGTAAGGAATTTATTCACGCTCCTTGTAAAACAGATTTGAAAATTCCCGTTTTATTTCAAATATGAAATCACTTTTTAATGGCATAATTCTTGTTAATTTTCTCTTTCTGGCAATCAGGACGTAAATTTTAGCGGAAAACTCACATTTGTATGTAACTGGTATTCAAGCTAATTATTCATCAGTACCGATAAAAAATATTTCAGTTTTTCATCTTAAATATTACGTCCATTATCTATCTACTTTCATTATACACATTGATATTCGTGCTCTTTGTATTATTACGAATATTTGAAAATACATGTTTTATTTATGACGTCATATTTGTCCAAGCCGAGGAGGATCCTTTTCATAGTTCCATGGTCCAAGCGAAATCTATTTTTAATAATATAATTATTGTTCATTTTTCCTTCTAATTATAACGCAGTTTTTGACAGAATAAGATCTTTTTAATGTAACCGATATTCATACTTCATGTATAATAACAAATACTCCATATTTTTGTTTCAAATATCACGGAAATTCATCTTCTTTTGAATTATTTTTAATTTTCATTTTTTACGTGAAAATCGTTCAATTGAAAATTAATTGTTGAGGAAAAATTATTTTTCCATGTTTTTATTTATTGGCAACGATCAAATCCCTAGCAACGATAAAGTAAAATGGTTAAATTGTATGGAAAAATGTCCATTTATTCTCTATGAAAATAATGAAAATTTTAATTATTAAAGAAACTATTTGAATAAAATAAATAAAATCTAGCCTATGTTCAAAAGAGAGTTATAATCAACCTATATGCAAAAATACAGGCTCATTAAATGCTCCATTTTGACGCTGGCTTCAGCCTAACATTTGCACACAATCAGATTTATAATATTATTAGGATCTAACAATGTATAAAATCCACAAGCAGTTTGTTCACTATTTACACCACTTAGCATGAAGCACTTTATTTAATATATACATAAGCAAGACATAAAATAATAATGTAGTAAGAAATGTATAACATATGTCTATGCAAATAAAGAATATAATAATGCCCATTTAGCATTGCACACATATACAAATTTCCTTACCAAATACCACCTAAAATGCACTGTTGTATAGAAGAATTCTCCCAGTGTTGTTTTTCGTTTTACAAAGAGGGATTCGTCGATTTTTACGATTTTACTTGGTCCTCCTTTTTAGGTACGTTCGTAATTATATAAATACGTAGCACCTATTGTCGTCGTCTGGTCAGTCCGTTTGTCTGTCCGCCCGTCCGTCTGTCTGTCCGTCCGTCCGCATATAACAACGCAAAAACTACCCAACCGAATGGTTTGAAATTTAAGATCTACTATCTTTGCAGAATTTTGTCGAGACCATTTCAAATTTTATGAAAATCGAATCAAAACTTTCGAAGATATTAACAAAAACATGTATTAATAATTTGAATTTTTTTTTTTAAAGAAATCGGTGCTTTTTTGTTATAGGAGCTTCCGAGTTTTAATCGTCAAGCGACCGAGATACTTATTTTATGACAGAAATGAATCTGCAGACGATAGAATTCATTTCACAGAATTAAAAATCATCAAGATCTGAATATTTATATAACTAGCTATAGTGCGAACGCACCTGATTTTTCACGTTTGACGTACAATTTCCAACTTGTTTTCATTGGTTGAAGTTTCATTGTCGCGATTGTACATATTATTTGACATGAAATTTCACTTTTTTCAGACTGGGTTATGTCAAGGCCCCTGTAGCAAAGAAATACCGTGTAGTCTCCTATAAAATGAGATAAAGCTTTGGTTAATTATATATGTTGTTAATTATCAAGTGAAATGTTTTGCTAAATTAATGCATTTATTCTTTTTTTAATGTTACGTGAACGAAGTCACGGGTAACAGCTAGTTCTTTATATTTTCGAAAATATGGTATTTAAATACCTGGTCTGTGTTCAGAAAATAAAAATGATGTGGGTAATTAAATGTAGGAAAGACACATTAAGAGTCTACACTGGAGACACAGAGAAACTGACACGCTAATGTTAAACCTATGGGAGCATTCTTTTCAAATTTCCCTCTTGCATTTAAAATTCTTCTTCTTTTGATTATCATTATTATTATTATTATTTTGCATCGGATAGCTGAGATAGATTTCTAACCACGGTATTTTTTACTTTTTCGATTTTGATTGCAGCTTTTTTTTATTTTTATGAACTGGTTTTAAAAGTGTAAATAACTTCAAAAAAAAAAAAAAAAAAAAAAAAAAAGGGGGGGGGGGGCAAGTTAGAAATCGATTTTAGCTTTCCTATGAAGAAAAAAAAATCATTTAAAAATATTAAAATGCTAGCGAGAAATATTTTAATTTATGTGAAAAGATTTTTAAATTTTTTCTTATTTTCTTTTAATTTCTGTATTAATAATGATATTTTACTCTGAATTTTAATAAGTTTTTACCAATTATTTGTTCCAGATGCTGTTGAGAAAGAAAATAATATATCAAGTGCACACATTGAAGAAGTTTTAAAGACAATTAATGTCATGCAAAAAATCTAAATGTTTTATAATAAAGTTTAAAAATGTAAATTAAAGTGCATTAAATATTAAATATATTTGTTGGTGTTGTTATTTTACAGTAATGTATGTTTTATTTTGCTAACAATTTTTCAAAATGTATACACTTCAGAAGCTGAATTTTATTGTTTAAAACTTAAAGTTATTGCATTCTAAAGTAGTGAATAATATAATTGTGTAGTTATTTTAAAATATTACATCCATATTTGAATAGGAGAAGTAAATAGATTCAATTTAAGAAGCTCATTAAGTATTTTATGAAAAATAATTTATGTTGCAAAAGTATTTTAATACTATTTTCATACATTTACTATAAAAAATGATTAAAGAATTCAGTAGAATTTCATAAATAGAGTAACTAGATTTGAAGGTATATATTTATTATTTCATTGAAACAATAACTTTTAGTGATTCAAAATACCATCATCAAGAACAGAACAAGTTATCAGGTAAGATATGTTGAATACGGTGGAATTTGGGTACTTTATAAATCTGATATGTAACTTTTCTCTTCTTTTAACATGTAGTCCAAGTCTTATTTTTTTTTTTTCTACCATGTTGAAGAATTGCAAAACGAAATTAATTGTTTGTTCTTCGAATCAGGATCTTAATCATACTAAGAAATTTTCTGCTTAATTTACACATCAAATAAAAAGGTTCAGATAAGTAAAACTAACAAATTATTTATTATAACCATGCAAAAGCCTGGTTCAGAAAATAGCTGGTTATACCGCCAGCCACTCGGTTCAAGGTTACATCTCAAATCAGAATTAAAACACTAACTAACAGCAAAATAAAGGGTTACAACAATTATTCTTGGCGACGCCTAATCTCGCCAATCAAAACAACAGAAAGAGGGATTTTACACACTGCCCCCGGATGAACAATTACTATTGTTCATAATTCAAATTAAATTTCTAAAAAATTTTAAACTACATTGATAAGATAAAAATAGAACATACTTACAATAAGGAATAATACTCACAGGAGTTAATACTGAAACTAAAATAAACAAAATAATGGGATTAGAAAACGTTAATAATAAGAAAATACAAATAAAATGTTCATGATAATGTTCATAAAAAATCTTTAGTCCATAACATCTAGTTCCAGTTTGTAAATCAATTGGATTGGTCTTCTTATTACACCGGAAACAGTCTGAATGGCACATGATCTAATTTTTGAATCTCTTCCTAAAAACAGTTCTGTTATTCGTCCACATTTCCACATGTGCTTTGGAGTTTTATCCTCATTAATCAACACAACATCTCCAATTTCGAATTCAGTTGGAGTTTTGACTGGAACTGTAAAATTAGCAGAACGCAGTTCTAGTAAATATTCCTGCCTCCAACGTTTCCAAAAATGGTTTAAAACTTGATCTCGATATCTCAAAATTTTAGTCAGTGTTATTTTATTCGATTTAGTTTCTGAAACACAATGAAGATCTAGTAGAGAATTTATTCGCTTGCCGATCAAAAAATGAGAAGGTGTAAGTGGAAGCGGTTCACTGTTTTCTTCATAGACATACGTCAATGGGCGACCATTAATCACAGCCTCAATTTCAATCAAAGTGGTTTGAATTTCTTCAAATGAGAGACAAGATCTACCGAGAACTTTCTTCAACGGAGTTTTTACCGAACGAACCATTCGTTCCCAAAATCCCCCCCACCAACTGGCTCTTGGAACAATAAATTTCCAAACAATCTTATTTTTATTAAAATATCGTAAAACTTCAGCTTTTGATATTCGGCTCCAAACTTCTCTAAGTAAATTATCTGTTTTGATAAAAGTTTTCGCATTGTCACTATACATAGTTTTACATATTCCTCAACGAGCTATAAAGCGTTTAAATGCTAAAAGGAAGGTTTCAGTAGATAAATTCGTACATAATTCGAGATGTACTGCTCTAGTGACTGCGCACGTGAAAAGAACGATGTAAGCCTTTTCTTGGCCAGTTTTTGCTTTAACATAAATAGGACCTGCAAAATCCACAGCACAGGTCTGGATGGGGGGGGGGGGGGGGGGGGATTCTATTATACGATCTTTTGGTAAAGGTGCAATTTCCTGCTTTCCAGGAGAAGCTTTAAATTTTGAACAAATGAGGCATTTTTTCAGTACGGATTTTATCAATTTTCGAGCTCTGATTATAAAATATTTTTCTCGTAGATGAGCTAATGTAGTTGCGGTTCCATAATGGAAAACCTTTTCATGGGCATTCTGAATCAATAATTTGGTATAAGTACTCCCATTTGGAAGTATAAAAGAATGCTTTTCCCTTTGAGAAAATTCTGAAAATTGTATCCTGCCAGATACAATCAGTAAATCATTCTCATCTAATTTTGGATTCAGATTATACAATGCAGAATCTTTATCGATGGGCTTTCCCTTTTTCAAAAAGTCAATTTCCCGATTAAAGATAACTGAGTTTGTTTTATCCAATAAATTTCTGCCTTTTCAATTTCTGGAGCTGTCAGCTCACCTGAAATTTTAATTTTACTTTTGTTGATATTATTTAGAAATCTAAAAATCCATGCTGTGATGTTAAGTAATTTTGAAATATTACTAAAATTTTCTATTTTTAACAATGATTCTGGAGGTACAACACCTACTGTACAAGATATTTGATCAGAACTCAACTTCGATGATTTTCTTTCATTCAAAGTGCTTTGATTTAATATGTTTACGTTAAATGGTACCTTTTCAGGTTTTGGCCAACTGTCCTTTGGTAATGATAACCATTCAGGACCATAATACCATAATTTATTTTTAGTGAGGTTATGTAAGTTCTCGCCTCTAGTAAGAAGATCACTCGGATTGTCCTTACCCGGGATATATTTCCACAATTTCGGATCAGTCAAAGATTGTATTTCTACAACTCTGTTAGCCACAAAAGGCTTCCAATTATTGGCTGATCCTTTTATCCAGTATAACGTAATAGTGGAATCTGACCAGATATGCATTTCCAAATTTTGAAAATTAAATACATTTTTTAAATATTTAGACATCCTAGCAGCTATTAAAGCCCCCATTAATTCAAGACGAGGGATTGTCAAACACTTAATCGGTGAAACTCTAGATTTTGCCCAAATAAGACTGGTCATAATTTCATTATTACTTGTGATATATCGAAAATAAGCTACAGCCCCATAAGCCTTAGGGCTGGCATCGGAAAAAATATGAATTTCAATTGGGTCCGAAAATTCTAAGCCCTGCGGAAAATATTTGCGGGGAACCTCAAATTTATCTAAATGTTCGATTTCTGAACACCAATTTTCCCATTCAATTTTTAAATCATCAGGGAATTTTTCATCCCATTCCAATCCCCTTTTCCATGTTTCCTGTAGCAAACTTTTCATACGAATAGAAAATGGTGCGATGAACCCAATCGGATCAAAGATTTTTAACATGGCTTTAAGAACAACATGTTTCGTTGGATTAAATTTCCATTCATCAGGAAAGGATTGAACATCAAAACGTAAAATATCCCAATTGGTATCCCATAATAATCCCAAAATCTTCAAAGAATTATTCGAATTTTCTTCTGAGTCACATAATTTATTTTCCTCCCATACTTTTCTAAATTTAACAGAATTAGTATTGAATTTTCGCAAATTCATACCAGCTTCCCTAAAAATATCCGAAGCGGTTGATGATAGATAAAAAGCGTCAGCATCAGATTCTGACCCCGTTATTAAATCATCTACGTATAAAGATGAATTCAAGATCTTAACAACTTCAGGATGATCAATATATTTACGAATATGATATCTAATCGTTGCAGCCAAAATAAAGGGACTGCAAGTTATCCCAAAAGCAGCTCTAGTAAATCTCAAAAAAGTTAAGTTATCATTTTCGTCACCAAACCCCAAAAATTTTAAATAATCCCGATCCTCTTCTGATATCCCAATTTGCAAAAAGGCCTTTTCTAAATCAGCGCAAAATGCAATATTATATTTTCTAAAATTCAGTATAACATCAAGTATGTTCGGATTAAGATTAGGACCTGGGTATAAACAGTCATTTAAAGAATTTAAATGCTTTTCTTTAGAAGAAGCATCGAAAACCATCCTCACTTTGGTAGTTAATTTATCCTCTCTTAAAACTGGTCTATGAGGCATAAAATACCCATTCTCAATTATTCTATCAGGGCAGTCTTCTACAATTCTGGTAGTTTTTTGTTCCAATACAATAGCCTTATATTTTTTACATAAGTCTTTATCCTTTTCGAGTTTACGACTTAATTCGTTAAAACGATTCCTTGCTATTATAAAATTATTATCTACTATAGTTTTCTCATCCTTCCACAATAAACCCGTTTCGTACCTATTATTTACAAATTTTAAATTATTCTCAAATTTATTCACAATTTCCTTATCCATATCTGAAATATTTTCATTTGATTGCGTAATACCCAAAGATTCAATTTCCCATAAAAATTTCAAATCCTCCCTTTCTAGATTTACAACGGACAGATTTAAAACAGATGCGTATTTAAAATTCTTTTTTCATCCTCATACAACCCACATAATGAATGTCCGAATAAACTTTCACATAAAAATCCCAACCGCGGTTAAATAGAGATTTAGTTATTTTATGTACCTCTCCCTCGTGACAGATTTGATAAAAATAATCCGCTCCAATTAATATATTTATTTGAGAATCGCATGGCGCAGCAAAATTGGACAACTTATAAGGCGCCAATTTGTCTGTTATCTGTTTGTTGAGAAGTGAGGGATGAATCGTTGCGTTAGAAATTATGTCTGTTACTAAAGCTTCAATAAAAATGAAACGCGATTTGTCTTCAACATGAGATAATTTTAATTGCACATCATAAGTTTATATTTGTGGTTTAATAGCTGCAAAAGAAAAAATCTGAAGTTTTTCTCTACGAATAATTCGTGGATTTAATTTTGAAACTAATTCTTGTGTCACAAAAGATTTTTGACTACCTAAATCATATAAACATAAGGAAAGTTCAGAATTTATTCCAGATTCCACTTTTACGCAAGCTGTTTGTAAAATAACCTCTTTAAAGGAATTTGCATTCGAATTGACTTTACAATGAGAAATAGAAGTTATTACAGAGTCTGCTGATTTGATTTCTTTCGGGACAGTTTGATTAGAATTCCTATTTAAACAAACCGAAAAATGGTGACAATTGCTATTACAATATTTACAGTGTTCAGAATTAAATTTACACTTGGCCGACAGATGAAATTTTCGAAAACAAAGAAAGCAACGTCCGTGGATGCGCAATTTATCACGTTTTTGATGAATAGAACAATCTTTACATGATTTAGAATCGTGATCATTTTCACAAAATATACAAACGTTTTTTACATTAGTAGCCAATGCAGAGGCTGAAGGAATGTCGCGTTTATAATTATTCAACTGTTTATAATTGTTATTATACTTTGTATTTTTTGCACTAAAACTATTTTCAAAGTTCTGGAGTGTCATCGTAGCTTCTCGAGATTGCACTTCGTTTTTAATGAAGGAAAGAAGCTCTTCGATCTCCATTTTTTCAGTATTGGCTCTTTTACGATTAAAATCTAGCGCTATTTCAGAAGGTATTAATTTCATTAAAATCGGGCAGAGAAGTTGACCATAACTTCCTGACGTAACACCAAGAGAATTTAAATTTCTTATTTGTATCTCGCATTTATCATACAATTCTCGTAATTCTTTAACATTCGAAGCATTCTTTACCTGTTTTAAACTTAACAATTTACTCATATGAGCATTGATAACTAGGTCGCTACGACCATAGCGATCTTTTAACAAATCAACAGCAGCTTTGAAATTTTCCTCGGAAAGTGAAAAACCTGCAACAGAATTATAGGCACTGCCTCCAAGCAGGGATTTTAAATATACGAATTTATCAATTGGGGTTAAATTAGAATTCTTCTCAATAGCATTAGAAAATTGCCCCCAAAATTCGAGCCAAGAACTGCTTATCACCATAAAATTTGTTTATTGTTAGCTTCGGTAAGTTCATAGATATCTCTATATTTCCGTTTTGAGAAACGGAATCATTTTTCATAAAATTTTGAAAAGCATTATTTTGGTTTTGGGAGTTGCGTTCATGTAAGAACTTCGTTATTTTGTAACGCGATTCGATAATTTTTTCACTATAGCTTTCTGAGCTTTCGATTTCTTTTTCGAAATCTGCATCAGCGATTTCGTCTTGTATGTCAGAATTTAATTTTTTTAATGTTTCATACTTCTCATTTAACTGATCTTTACAGATATTTAACATATCAAACTTGTTTTCTAATGACATAGAATCATCTTCAAGAATTGTACATATTTTAGTACACAGCTTTGTTGTTTGCGTTCGTAAACCAAAACGCTTCTTTTTTAAAGTATCTATAGTAGACATATCAATTTTATTTTACAGTTCAACAAAAATATAAATTAGACTGAGCTTACCTCAAGTCTTCAGAGAACCATTTATCAAGAACAAAATCATAAAATCCAGTGCAGACATCAGATCACGTGACGCCAGAAATAAAGATAATGCAAAACGAAAATTAATTGTTTGTTCTTCGAATCAGGATCTTAATCATACTAAGAAATTTTCTCCTTAATTTACACATCAAATAAAAAGGTTCAGATAAGTAAAACTAACAAATTATTTATTATAACCATGCAAAATCCTGGTTCAGAAAATAGCTGGTTATACCGCCAGCCACTCGGTTCAAGGTTACATCTCAAATCAGAATTAAAACACTAACTAACAGCAAAATAAAGGGTTACAACAATTATTCTTGGCGACGCCTAATCTCGCCAATCAAAACAACAGAAAGGGGGATTTTACACATGTAAAGCATCATTCACTAACTATGCATCACACATTTTGTGTTTTTTTCTCCTTCTCCTGTCGTGACGTCACATTTTCTGAAACTAGTAATTTGGAGCTAATTTTATGCAAAAATTTATACATGATCTATAAGGCTATTAGTCATATAGACTATTACTATGTATATAATATGACTAATATATGTATATAATATGACTAATAGAGGCCATTTTGAGATTATGACAACAGGAACTAAAATGTTCTCTAGTCAACATACTACTAAAAGAGAAAGCGTTACAATGATTGCATAGATTGACCATTGAACTTAAATAATGTCCGGGTGATTCATTTTCGTCTGTAAGTTCTTCAACTCCGTCCCTCTTTCTCGTCTCCATGTGAGATTCTGGTAACGTAAGTACAATCTCACTCTATGTTACGTTATATTTCGCAATATACGTCCTCTTCTGGCAAGTCTACTACGGTTTTTCATCTTTCGATTCCAGCAGAGTAAATACAGTGAAAATTGTAATAAATTGTTTGCACACAAAGAACAGTGTTTAACTTTCATATTAAAAAAAATGGTGAAACATAAAAAAGTGCATTTTTAAAGCTGAATATGAATAAAATTTAAATGACGCCATTTTCACTGTCTTTCCATTTTTTAGACCAGTTGCATTCGTGTAACCATTTATCTTGAAAAAAAAAAAAACCCCGAATGATTAACTCTGGTGGAAGAATAAACCTCTAGTTTGTATCCAATAAAATCTTCCTAATCTTCCATAATCTTGCCGATATCCAAGTTTGACGTCAAACATTAGAAGTGCTTGAAACGATATGGTTACTAATGTACCAGAGTTAGTTACAAAACGAAGTTATTTACGCGTCAAGCTATGTTCCATTAAATAATGTCAAATTACTGTTAATTCAATTATAGATCTTTCATTAACAAAATTCCATACCTTAAATAAAACTGACAATGATAAAGTTAGTTATGCAAAATGTTTAGTAATATTATTTTTGGGGAATACTTAACACTAGAACGACCAGAAATTTTACTCAAGTTTTATAAAACTAATTCACACCAGAACATTTATTTAAAATTATTTAACATACTCATTTAACATATTTCTGAGAGATTTATATTTATTTTATTTTAAAAAGAATTTTCTGGTTTGAATAGGAATGTATTCACTTGGTAGCGGTCAAAATGACCGCTCATGGTCGTTCTAGTGTTAAACCAAAGATTGTTTTTGCATTTCTCTAAAGAGCATAATAACACGCAGAGATAAATTCATTTCTCACTATGTTTAGCTGCTAGGGCTGTGTGTAGGTCGAAAAGGCTTTATAATGATCGAAAAATTATCTAATCAGAATTTCAGGTACTCGTTTTTTTCTTATCCAGCCTGAAATGATAAATCGACAAATATTATTTATTCCATTCGCCACCATTGACATTACAAAGTTTTTCCGTACATTGAAAGCGCCAAAACAGTGGCTGAGATGTTCTGCTCTCAAAGCTGGCAAACGGGAAGTGCTGCGTTGAAACCCCTGTCGCGCTCGTTGACCTAACCTTTCGGAGTTTTCCGTGGTTTTCTTCGAACCTTGCCGTAAATACGGGTTAGGATCCCTTAGAAAGACCCCCACGAAGGGCACTCCCCCCAGGTTCTATATCCCTCGTGTAGATAATCGGCCGTCATAAAATCAACCAACCGTACATTGGAAGCATTGCTTCCTTGGTAAAACTTTGCTTCATAATGAAAAAAACCCACAAATTTAGCAATCGCTAATTTCAAAAGTTGTCTAATCTTCTGTAATCTGAATCGTCGTCCAGAGTAACCTTCAAACATAAACGAAACATCCAACAACATAGTAAAAATGCCAACTGGCAGGTGACCGGAATACAGCAATTAGTCCAATGTCTTTTAAAAACCTTCCTGAAAGAAGGGAAGATATGCAGAAAAAACTAAACAGAAATGACGAATCAAAAAGAGCATCGAAAATTTATTTCAGCAAACAATTTTTATTGCAAAATGTAGCCTTTTGTAATAGTAATAACGCATAAATGCTCACATGTCCTTAAGAATATTCTTTGGTTCCTAACTTTTGAAACAGTGAACATTTCTGTAAGTGAAATTGGCGGTATATGAAAAAAATCTACTATATATATATAAAACACAAACGGAAATTTCGTTCCGTTCCTTTATAACTCGAGATCCGCTGAATGGATTTTGATGGAACTTGCACTGTTCCATAGATATTTTTCCAGGGGAGGTTTTAGTATATAACATATCCTTCTACATAGATTATTTATAGAATTATGATAGAAAGTTCTGTTATTTTGGCCGAAAAGGTTACCATTGCTAATTTTTTGGCGACTATTATTGTTTCAAAAAGAATTGAAAAGGCTATACATCTCGAAAAATAAAAGAAAAAAACTGTGCTAATTTTATTAAAAAAATAAAAGAAAGAAAAAAAGAAAGAAAAGAAAAAAAAAGAAGAAAAACAGTTTTGATGAGAGATAATATTATAAAACGAAAATATTTAATTCAAACATGATTGCGAATATTCGTCATGCTTAAAAAATTATTCAATGGGCAAGATTGCTATTGAAAAAGTATTCGGCGATTTATCTTTTGTTTTTGGCGATTTTGATTTTACTTTTGACCCCAAATAATTTGATTTTAAGCCAAAAGGTGTTTTTTGTTGCAGAAAGAATTAAAATGGCTATACAACTCGAAAAATGAAAGAAAAAACTGTTTCTAATTTTATTTTTAAAAAAAAGAAAGAACGAGAAAGAGCAAAAAAAGAAAAATAGTTTTGATGAGAGATTTTAAGCCAAAAGATGTTTTTTCAAGTGTACGACATTGTTTTTGCAGTATTTTTTTTGGTACTTTTCGGTTAGCCGGGCACCAGTGATATATATACATGTATACAAACACACACACACACATATATATACACATATATCTACACATATACATATATATACACATATGTATGAAGATATATATACATATTTACATACATATATATTTATATATGTACATATATCACTGGCGCCCGGCTAACCGAAAAGTACCTTTTTTTCATTCAAATGTAAACTACATTAATAGCAATATACTTCTATTTACTTCTACCTAAAATATGAAATTTCGTTCCAGCTGCTTATGACTCAAGTTCTGCTGAATGGATTTTCGTAGAACTTAAACTGTAAGACAGAATTTTTCAGGGAAGGTTTTATTATATAACATATCATACTACGTTGCTTAGTTCTAGAATTATAGGGGGAAATTCGAAAATTGGGTGACCTTTTTTTTATCAAATATTAGCCTTTTTAATATTTGATTACGATTGTGAAAGATTAGCCTTCTGAAAAAGTTCTACTGGACGGGTTTTGATGACAACTGTATTGTTACTTAGATGCTATTTCAGGAATGGTTTTAGTGTCCTACATATTGTTCTACGTTGCTTAGTCAAACAGTTATGTGTGAAGGTTATATAGTCAGGTGAACCCAATTCCGAAAGATTAGCCTTTTTGAAAGTTTTTACTGGGCGTATTTTTTGTGACTTGCATTGTTAAGTAGATAATTTTTAAGGATGGTTTTAGTATATTTCATATCGTTCTAATGTTAGTTTTAGAATTATGTGGAAAAGTTCTATAATCAGATGAACCCGATTATCGAAGAATAGCCTTTATAAAAACTTCTACTGGATGGTTTTTGTTAGTTAATTTGTTTGCATTGTTAGTTCGATAATTTTTAGTGATTGTTTTAGTACATTGCATATAGTTTTATCGTTCTTTAGCAAACCCTAACTGTAAATTACCAAATTGGTCCTTAACAGCTAAAATTTTGACTACACATCCTATCCTAATCCTAATCCTATCCTAATAATATTATAAATCTGATTGTGTGCAAATATTAGGCTGAAGCCAGCGTCAAAATGGAGCATTTAATGAGCCTGTATCTTTGTATATAAGCTGATTATAACCCTCATATGAACATAGGCTGGGTTTTGTTTATTTTATTCAAATATTTTTCTTAATAATTCAAAATTTCGTTATTTTCATTGAGAATAAATGGACATTTTTTCGTATAGCATTTTAAAATGGTTAAATTTACTTTACCGTTGCTAATACTTTATCGTTGCCAAAACTAATTCAAAACCCGAAAAAATGATTTTTACTCAACAATTTTGTTTCAATTGAAAAATTTTCACGGGAAAAATGAAAATGAAATTAAAAAAAATATTGAATTAAGAAGATTAAATAAAATTATTAGAAATAAAACGTACTTTTTTAGTTTTTGATAATAATACAAGGTTTCAATATGCGTAACCATAGGAAACAGGCGAATATGACGTCATTTATCAAAAATAAAGCGGATATGCTTTGATTGGTGAAATAAAATGATCTTGGGTTTTTTTCTTCTCTTTTTTCTTTTTTTTTTTTTTTCTTTTGTATGGTAACAATACTTGCTTGCCGTTTTACCGTCTGCGCACGGCTAATATAACTATACCGTATTTTTTATTTAAATTTTAAAAAAGTAAAAAGAAGTTTCAAAAGAAAATGGTTAGCAAATGTCAATAATATGCTCCGCAAAATTATCCATGTCGTAAATGATGTCATGGATAGCGAGAAATAGTGATTTTTCATTCTAAAAACTAAAAGAAATAACTCGATTACCTAAAAAAAAATGACGAATGTTAATAGTTCCATTTTTGTTGATAAAACCTAAAGATTTAATATTATTTCGTTAAAGTAACATAATTTTCCCTATGCCAGTATTAAAATTAATTGCCTGGAAAAGAAAATTAACAAGAATTATGTCATTAAAAAGGGGTTTCTCTGGGGAAAAAGGAAACGTCATATTTGAAATAAAACGGGAATTTTCTAATATGTTTTAAAATGAGTGTGAATCCATTCCTTACATTAATAATACAAGGATCAATAAGTATAGAAAGTAGATGAGTTTCACGCCATATTTATAACGAAAAATTTAAATGTTTTGTTATCTATACTGATTATTAAGCATGAGTATCCGTTATTTCGTTATTTTGTTCCGCATGAGTATCCGAGTTTTCTGCTAAAAATCACATCATAATTTTAAGAAAAGGAAAATGAACACGAATCTATTATATTAAAATCTGACCGTGTGTTTGTATTTCGCAACTACTCCTAGATTATCGAACGCAATGCGATTTACTACCGGTTAGTTTATTACCGGTTTAGCGAATACCGGTTATAATTGATCCGAGGTTGTCAGACAAACTCTCAGAATTAAAAAAATTAAATTAAATGCCATTTTTTTTTAACGAAGTTTCTCTAAAAACGGAAAGTAACTTACTCCATATTTGTGTATAAAAAAGGAAAAATAAAACAGATCAGTATATTTTTTACACCATTTTCCCATTAAAACTGAAAAACAGAATTTATTTTCACTTTGAATAGATGGTGAAAACAAAATCTTGATTACAGTAAATTATCCGCAAAATATAAACTTATTTTCACATATTCAAACTTCATGAATCAATTTATTCTGGAGAACAAAAAATTGCCTGTCAACATACTGTCATTTAGAAAACAAGATTCGTTTCAACTATATATTAAACCAAGGAGGCAGAATTGAATTTAAAGAAAAAGCATATACTATTTCTAATTAATGTTTTTTTTTTTTTTTTTTTTTTTTTTGAGGATGGCTGTTTAAACGTTTCACAAAGGCGTTAAAAGTAAAATTGTTTATCAGGTAAAATTGACATTTGTTTTTGTGCAATTCGTCTATTTCCACGATTTTATTAGGCCCTCCTTTCTGTATTGGTTGCAATTTCATTTCCGCGATTATTTGGCACAAAATTTCACTTTTTTAAGACTGAGTTATGTCAAGGTCCCTATAATAATAAATACCGTAGTGTCTCCTATGAAATGTGATAAATAGTTAGTTAATTATTAACGTTTTTAATTGTTGGAAGTAAAATATTTTCCTTAATTAATGTATTTATTCTTCTTTTAATGTTGCGTGAACGAAGTCACGGATAACAGCTAGTAATATTATAAATCTGATTGTGTGCAAATGTTAGGCTGAAGCCAGCGTCAAAATGAAGCATTTAATTATCCCGTATCTTTGCATATAAGTTGATTATAACCCTCAAATGAATATAGGCTGGTTTTCGTTTATTTTATTTCAATATTTTTCTTAAAAATTAAAATTTTTATTATTTTCATACAGAATAAATGGACATTTTTTCGTATATTTTACAATGGTTGGTTGGTTTGGATGGTTTGGCCCAAAGGGCCCGGTTTTGCAGCTTTTTTTGAAATGGTTAAATTTATTTTACCGTTGCTAATACTTTATCGTTGCCAATATAAAATAAAACCCCTGAGTAATAATTTTTAATCAACAATTTATTTTCAAGTGAAAATTTTCCAACTGAAAAATGAAAAGGAAATGAATTATTTAAGAATTAAACAGAATATGAAATGATGTCATATTAGAAATAAAACGTGCGTTTTCAACTATTTGATAATAATACAAAGTGCATAAATACGAGTAAGTATGGAAAGCAAGCGAATATGATGTCATATATAGAAAAATAAAAAAAGATTTGTTTTGATGTTGAAATAAAATGATCTTGGGTTATCAAATTATTGTGATTAATTTATCTTTTTTTCTTTTTCTTTTTCACATGAAAGGATTTATTTTAAATGTACGTAATATATGTATTTTAAATGTATGTGTTGTAAATTAAAGTTCTGTGTTTTAAATGAAATGAGTGAAAGATTTATATTTTTAATGAATTCAATACGAATGATGGGATAGGTTGGCGATTTATCGTCTGCACACGGCTAACATAAAGATACCATATTTTTAATTTAAATTATAAAAAGTAAAAAAAAAAAAAAAAAAAAATGGATGGCAAATGTCAATGATATGCATCGCAAAATTATCCGTATCGAAAATCAGAAAATCTTAATAAAAATAACTATATTTTTTAAAAGAAAGTTGCTTTTCTCATAAAAGCTAAAGATTTAATATGATTGTGTCGAAGTAACAGCATTTTTCCTCTATCGTTTTCCCACAATCGAAAACACATTTGTAAATCGTCGTTTCGAACCGGAATTTAATTTTACATTTCTTTTAGTTTTAAAATAGGAAAAACTTTGTTGTCTTTTTTAAATATAGCTTTTTTAAAAGTTGTTTCATAATAGATTTTTGTAAAATCTTGCAGGATAAGAAAAATTGCATAGATTTTAAAGCAATGTTTAAGTAAAATTACAATATTTTTTAAACTTAAAAAACAACAATGTTATCGAAAAGAAAATCAATTTTACCAACAAATTCGCGTAATGCAAAAGCAAAGAAGAAATAAAAAAGTAATGAATCTTTTCTTCCAGCTGAATTGTGTAAACTTGAACAAGCCGATCGCGCCAATTCATATCATTATAAACGGGAAATCGCGTTCTATACAGTAGAATTTTTTTTTACATATAGGTAAAACATTTGTGAGAATAGGAAGGTTAGGGGTCTGTAATTAGGTCCATAGTCAATTTGATTTTTTTTTTATCAAGTGAAATTTGGCGCAAAATTAAATACATTGTTGTAAACAGATTTGTTTTTTGCGTGGTAAAAACTTAATGATATTTTAGATGATCATTTCCCCGCTCACTTTTGATGCCAACTATGACTGTAAAACATATTAAAAAATATTAGCCGATAATTTTCTAATTTTCTTATTGCTTCATGATGTAAATAGACTTCCTGGTTCATACTTTAAACCTGAATCGGTCATGCCATTGTCGTTCAATTTTTATTCCTAATCCTAACTCTAATCGAATCCTATCCTAATCCTGATAATAACTTTAAAGAATATTCTTTGACACGAATATGTAAATGAAATCAATATCCATAAATGGAATTAATGGAAAATAGAATAAATAGAAATGACAAAATAAAATAACAAGAAAGTACATTTATTCGACACGTAACCCTAGAGAAAGCGTAAAAAATTTCAAGCTCATGAAATAAATCAAAATAATCCTATATATACTAACAAAAATATGTAAATTTAGATTATCAGATTTGTGTCGTCGGTATTTACTTGCTTATAGTGTTCTTGACGCGATAGAGAAAATATCGAGGTTAAATTGGGCAGAATTTAAAGTACTTTCTAGCAGCCTTTATTTACATTTTAGAATCGCATCAGATTGTTATATCTTTGTGAAATATCTATCAATTTATAAAATCCACAAGCAGTTTGTTCACTATTTACACTACTTAGCGTGAAGCACTTAATTTAATATATACATAAACAAGATAATGTAGTAAGAAATATATAACATATGTCTATGCAAATAAACAATATAATAATGCCCATTTAGCAATGCACACATATACAAATTGTACACCAAATACCACCTAAAATGCACTGTTGTATAGAAGAATTCTGCCAGTGTTGTTTTTCGTTTTACGAAGACGAAGAGGAATTCCTCGATTTTCACGATTTTACTGGGTCCTCCTTTTTTCTTTAGTTGCAGTTTCATTTTCGCGATTGTATATATTATTTGGCATGAAATTTCACTTTTTTAAGACTGGGTTATGTCAAGGCCTCTATAGCAAAGAAATACCGTATGGTCTCCATAAAATGTGATAAAGCTTTGGTTAATTATATATGTTGTTAATTATCAAGTGAAATGTTTTACTAAGTTAATGCATTTATTCTTTTTTTAATGTTACGTGAACGAAGTCACGGGTAACAGCTAGTTAGAAAATATAATAGCGCAATGTCGTCACTTTTCAGTAATGTGGAAGGATATTCCAGGTAAATATACAGATTGCTTTCAAATACAAGGTCAAATTAAACGATATATTTCGTTTGATTCAAGGTTCATTTGTAGAAACTGACCAGCGCAGCGGGCGTAGCTTGCTAGTAATAAAATAAAAATATAAGAATAGACAATATTCGCTGATCTGAGTTCGAGGATATAAAAATAATATGTTTGGTGAAAACAAACCGGCATGTTTCCGTAGTAAATTTTCAATGCCTAAAATTTAATTATTTTACAATATGTGTTTGAGTGGCAGACATATTCATTAAAATTTAAATATTTGATTCCATATTCATAATAACAACTGCTATTTATATAATTTGCATTTGAATATAAAAATTTACTCCAAAAAGGATCTTTTATACACGAAGAAACACTATTATTGCTAATACCGCCGAAGCTGATGTCACGCTGATGCATTTTTGGCTTAAAATCACATTGCTTGGCGACAAAAGTAAAATCAAAACCGTAAATAAACAAATAACATCTAACTCATAAATACAGTCATTTTTACAATTACACCTGCTAGTTCCTCCTGTAAGACACATGATAGGGGAGTTATATAAAAAAAAAATTAACAGAAAGAAATCAAGGGAAAAAATTACTCATATTTTATTAAATCAAAATATCAGATGCATCTTTGTTAACCTGACGCAAACGATAAATCGCCAAATATTGACTTAATCTGAATTGCAATCTCATGTACTGCAAATATTTTTAAGCATTACAAACATTCCTTTGGGGTTTAAATTAAATATTATGCCTCATTAAAACAGTTTTTTTTTTCTTTTTCTTTCTTTTTTTTGCGGGGTGGGGGGGGCGGATTTTAAATAAAATTAATAACAGAATTTTTCTTTTATTTTTCTATGTGTTTGCATTATATTCTAATATAGCTGTTTCAATTTTTTCGCCAACGATAATGGTCGCCAAAAAATGACCTATGGTAACCTTATCGTCCAAAATAACAGAACTTCCCATCATAATTCTATAACTAATATACGTAGAACTATGTGTTATATACTAAAACCTTCCCTGAAAAATTATCTATCCAACAGTGCAAGTTCCATCAAAGTGCAAGTTCCATTCAGCAGAACTCGAGTTATAAAGGAACGGAACGAAATTTCCGTTTTTGTTTTATATATATAGTAGATTTTGCACTGAAAAGGGAAGCCTTGAATTTTTTGGATATTTTCACATTTTCGTTTTAGTTATCTGGAGGCACGACAGTGCCTCCGCCAAGTCGAGAGAGGACAGCCGTAAGCATACTTTTCTGGAAGCAACTCAGGGCACTTTTGACCTCCCCCCCTATCTCCGCGCTGGAGTATCCCAAAAATTTGAAACTTCGTTTTTCTAGAGTATTTGGCACACAGGACCAAAATTTAAAATTACAACTTTCTGTCTTTTCTAGTTCAGACGATATATGAACTCAAACATTCGATTTCTTGTCACTCACTCGTTCACGCGTCATCAAAAAGATTAGGTAGATCCCATAGCCCTAGAAACTTGACATTTGGAAAAAAGCTAGTGTTTAGGATACAAAGAAAGGAAAAATTATAAAATCCGGAAAATTCGAAAAAAAAAAACATTCGAAAATTCAACAAATTCCATCAAAATTGAAAATTGAAAATAATACGATCTTGTAGTCTTAGAAACTTAAGATTCGGTGTGAAGGTAGTTTTTAGTATACAGAAAAAGAAAACATCAAAAACACCAAAAAAATCGAAAGCAAAAT
This sequence comes from Maratus michaelseni, assembly GCA_963931845.1. Classification (NCBI taxonomy): domain Eukaryota; kingdom Metazoa; phylum Arthropoda; class Arachnida; order Araneae; family Salticidae; genus Maratus; species Maratus michaelseni. Next base: position 193,015,155 of record OZ007591.1, read on the forward strand.
TGAAAAAATCGAAAATTTTTAAATAATCCGATTTTGTTGCACTAGAAACTTGGAATTCGGAATAAAGGTAGTATTTAGGATGCAAAATCAGAAAAAATTAAAAATTCCGGAAAATTCGAAAAAAAAAAATTCGAAAAAAATTGAAAAAATTAAAATAATTTGATTTTTTAGCCTTAGAAACTTAAAATTCGCAGTAAAGATAGTGTTTAGTATTCAGAATAAGTTGAAATAAAAAACGCAATAAAATTCGAAAATAAAATCACAAAATCGAAAAATAAGGAAAATTTGAATATAATTCGATTTCATAGCGCTAGAAACTTGAAATTTGGAATAAAGGTAATATTTAAGATACTAAATAAGGAAAAAATAAAAAATATGGATAATTAAAAAAATACCCATAAATTAGTGCATATGATATATAAACTCAAAGTTTCGATTTTTTGCCACTCACACACTCACTCACTCTCGCGTTATCAAAAAGATTGTGTAGATCCCGCAGCCAGAGAAACTTAAAATTTTGAATAAAGCTAGTGTTTCGGATACAAAGAAAGGGAGAAAAAAAAAAAACATTCGAAAATTAAAAAAAAATCGAACAAAATTGAAAATTGAAAATAACACGATCTTGTAGTTATTGAACTTAAAATTTGGTGACTTGAACTTAAAATTCTTCTGATCTTGAACTTAAAATTTGGTGTGAAGGTAATGTTTAGAATTCAGAAAAAGAAAACATCAAAAACACAAAAAGAAATTGAAAATAAAATCGAAAAATCGAAAAAGATCGAAAAATTTCAAATAATCCAATTTTGTTGCGCTAGAAACTTGGAATTCGGAATAAAGGTAGAAAAATTAAATAAGGAAATATTAAAATAATAAGGATATTAATATAATAAGGAATTAATATTAATATAATAAGGATATTAAGCCTTGCGCGGTAGCGCAAGGCTTATTTATTTCTAGTGTGACATCCTAATGTTAATTTAACACAGGAAATCCCATTGAACGAGTTAATTTACTAGAGTTTTTCCCACTTTTTGTACGCGCTTCCACAAATTTTCTTCAAAACACCTAATTCTGTAAAAAAATAAATCCCCCAATCAAAAAACTCTAAATGTAGTAAACGTGGAGTCTTTAAATTAAAGTCCAAATACTGCTTAAAGTGATAAAAACATAACACGGAATATTTAAAATATTTAGCTAAAATTTGGCACGCGATGATCGATAGCTTGAAGAAGCAATAAAAATAAAAACAAATAATAATTTTTCACGTTTCCCAGTTTTGGCCAATTTAAGCACCTGCTAGCCTTGGACATGCGATCTCGTGGTATATGTTTACTATTTCAAAAATATGCGAGAATATTGTATTTATCTTTAAGATCCGAAGATGTCACCAATAGTTGTGAACGATCTACATTAAAAAGGTATTTTAAATATTCCGTGTTAAGTTTTTATCACTTTAAAAGGTATTTGGACTTTAATTTAGATGTTACTGTCTTTATCAAAATTGGATGAATGTTGGATATTTACTTATCTAGTGATCCTGTGATGTTACGAAATGCGTTTTTTACATTTCTCTCTTAATCGATGATTACTAAAATTCAACATGGTGAAAAAATGCAAATTTTCTGATTGCAAGAGTGATGCACGATACTTTTACAAAGACTATATGCTGGGAGTTTTGTTTTTCCCTTTTCCTAAACCACAGAAAAACTTGAGTAAATGTAACGATTGGCTTTCTGCTTGTGGTATAACAAATACAGAAACGGTGGCTAGAGACTGGTATGTTTGCTCTCGGCATTTCATTGATTTAAATGGCCCAACTGAAGAGTATCCTAACCCTATACAAAGAGTATCTCTGTCGGAACCGTTAAGTGATACATCAAATAAATATTCACGATATTATCGAGGAAATCGTGAAATTATCAAAAATAAAAGAGCCGCATACTATAAAAAATGTAAAAGCCAGATACAGAAGCGTAATACTTCATATTGTTTGTGAAATAAATCAAAGGCTAATAAATATAAGCTAAAATACTGGAACAAAAAAAAACTCAAATCATAATAGGATTCTCACCTCTAAGAAAATTAATCCTTCAAGATATTGACAGCTTGCTTTAGTGAAAAATCTGCTAAAGAGTTATAAATCTAACATAGCTCAGCAAAGCAGAACAAATATTCAATTTGTAAAAACTCAAATAAAAGCTCAATTACTTGCGCGTAAAGCTATTCATACTAAAAATGTTTTGTATGCAAAGAGTTTATCGGCTTCAAAAAATTTTTCAAACAAATGTCAACAGATGTTATCAAAATCAACTCAAAATATCACTGCAGAAAATTTATGTGAAATAATTGGTGGCGAAAGAATTCACAACTCCAATGCAGAACCCTATTTTTGGGAAATAGCATATCACCCATTAGTTCACATACATTTAGATCATAATTATAGTAGTCATTCCAATTCTAAAATAGAACATATTCCTTTAGGTGATTTACAATTCGAGAAAAACATTGATGGTCATCATCCCAAAACTCTAATGTGGAAATGTGGACCTCTCTGTAACATTCGAGAGAATTCAGTTCGAAGGTTATTGCATATTCTTCATATATTTGCTTCTTCTCAGGGCAGTTTTACAAAGGAATTATTTTCAAACATAGATTGTTGTGAGTATAAATCGTATTACATAAAAGAAGATCAAATGTGTGCTGTTAAGTTGGGTCATGCAGTTCATTGCTTAGACAATTGCAAATGTAAAAGCATTTTGAGAGTCATGACTGAATTGTTACCTCACTATAGTGGCTTGAGAACTCTTCTTAGACATGTGTATGAAATAAAAAAACTTTATGATGCATACAATTTAATTGATAAAGCCATTCTAAACGCCGATTTTATTGATTTAAAAGTGGTAGTCGAAGAATTGGGAGGTCTCATAGAAAAAGAAAAAAGAAAGACAATTGTGAAACAAATTCAAATACATCTGTCATAAGATCTATTTGGAAAGAAGCTGAATTGTTAGAACAATTTGAAAAGCCCTTGGCACACTGTTTTCGAGAAATGCATGAATTTCATGACACACCTTTGCGATTCCTGTGAAAAATTGTACCAAAAAAGGAAACTTACACCAGTGTCTAAACTGGTTTCCAAGCATGACTTAGAAAATACACAAAATATTGCATTCAATATATTAAGAACAGCTTGGCTTTTGCAAAAACCAGGCTCTGATATAGAACTGTTTGAGGAATTAAATCTTTGTGATTACTGCTACAAGAGAATTATATCAGGTAAAATTCCTGAGCGATCCTTCCTCAATGGATTACAAGTGCATCCAATACCTGATGAAATTAAAAATTTGAATATGTTTGAAAAAATACTTATTCAGAAGTGTAAAGCATTTCAAGTGGTAGTTAGACTAGGAACCAAGCTAAAGACTTTAAACCATTCTGGCTTAACAAAGGCAATTAAAGGTAAAATTATTTATTTACATTTGCCTCTGCGAAATAATATTGACATGATTCCTCGAGGTTTACCAGATAATCATGAACTTCATATATTAGTTAATGGCCAACCAACTAAAAATAAAATAGTTTGGCAATCAATTGTTAGGCTTGAAAAGATAATGAAAGCACTGAGAAAGTTAAAAGAAATTAATCCTTTGTATGCTGATATTCATGTTTCTCAGTGTAACACTGATTATATTTGTGGTAATTGTAGTGAACTGATTTGCCACAATTAGCTGCATGTTCCAGAAAATACTCTGAGAGTAAAATGGTTGTTTCATCTGACATATCAGTAATTGTTAGTGAAAAAAATAATAAAAACCATATTACTGATTTAAATTACTTTGTCTTTAAAGGCTTTACAAATACAGATCGTTCGTGTTACGCAAATGCTATGTTGCAAACTCTCTGTATCACAGAATTTGTTAAAAAAATTCAGGAAAGAGTTATTGATCCTGGTCCTACAACAAAAGCTTTGAAACAAATATTCACTACTTTGCAAAATCCACAGATTGAAACCGTAGATACACTTGAGTGAGAAAAACACTTCATGTAAAGTTTCATGATGGTACTGATCAAGACCCGTTAGAATTTCTTGATTACCTACTGGAAAATTTGTCAAAAGAAAATGTCAATGCCATAGATCTTTTTCAACTGAAGCAAGATCTTTGGGAGAAATGTAGTAATTGCCCAAGTTATCGAGATATATGTATTAGTACAGAACCATTTAATGAATTTATTGTGAGATTTCCACATGACTTTAATAATAGGGAAGATGCAGTTGATTTCAATGAACTCCAAACACGATGGCAGACTGAAAACATTGCCTGTGTTCATTGCAAAAACAGAACTAAAATGTGTCAAACTCGATTAAATTCTTGTGGAAAATATTTGTTTGTGCAACTAGCCAGATTTTCTTCAACAAATGTCTCTATGGGTCAGAATAGAACTTTTTAAAATTTCGTGCCCTATAACAGGATTTTCAAACCAAAAGGTTTTAATAAATAATATATAACCTTTAAAACAAAATCTGCTATTTTGCATAAAGGAAAGTTCATTGATTCAGGCCATTATATAACAATTGTGCATTTAAATGAAAACGAGATCAATAAATGGACTGTTTGTGACGATATGAAAATAACAGATCGTACACGTTTTGTAAAAAATCTTGCAGATGTTTACATTTTGTTTCTACAGAAATGTTAAATTAAGAAATTGTCAATATAAGGTAAAATATTTATTCAGCTACAAAAAGAAATATTTTGCTGAAAATTTCATCCTCCATAACTACACATTTTATAACAAAATCAGAATACAGTTGTTTCATATATGCTCATTATTATTTTTATGCTTCTTATGTGATGAAACAACATAAGATTTTAATAATAGCTTTCACACACCGCTTACTAGTGTCTCTTTCCAAAGTGGATGCAAATGTATTTTACACGATGGAATAAAATTATTTGCAAAAATAAACATGATTCGTTTATTATTATCATTATGAAGATGAGAAACAATCCGTTAAAGTCCGTTATATACATTTTTTTGTTAAAAATTACTTTTATTATTTTAATTGTTTACAGAATAATCAATGTTTGAACTGTATATTTCATATTACCAATCCTCATTTTCATATGTGCAGTCTTTTACATACTTGCCTCGTTTGAATCTTATCTGCTTCATATTAAATTGTTATTAAAAAACTTGAGATATTAAAAAAAAGGAACTTGCAAAGCAAATTAAAAAAATAAATTTATTTCCATATTGTTAAGCCCGAGAAGGGACAGATATTAAAATTATTTTATTTAGTCAATGCTACAATAACGTTGCATTCTTATATTAAATCTTGCTCAGTCTATTTAATCTTAAAAAATTAAATTTAAATTTGAAACATGATATTAAAGTAACTTTAAAACATTTCATTTAGAAATCTAAATAAATCTTCAACTTTTTTTTCAGTTTTACATGCATTATGCAAAATTTTTATTGTAGCAAATTCTAACAGACAAGAAACATGAGAAGTTCAAATAATTTAAAAAGTTGAAGATTTATTTAGATTTCTAAATGAAATGTTTTAAAGTTGCTTTAATATCATGTTTCAAATTTAAATTTAATTTTTTAAGATTAAATAGACTGAGCAAGATTTAATATAAGAATGCAACGTTATTGTAGCATTGACTAAATAAAATAATTTTAATATCTGTCCCTTCTCGGGCTTAACAATATGGAAATAAATTTATTTTTTTAATTTGCTTTGCAAGTTCCTTTTTTTTAATTAATATAATAAGGAATTAATATTAATATAATAAGGAAAAATTAAAAAATCCAGAAAATTCGAAAAAAATCAAAAATTCGAAAAAAATTGAAAAAAATTAAAATACGTTGATCTTTTGGCCTTAGAAACTTAAAATTCGCGGTAAAGATAGTGTTTAGGATTCAGAATAAGTTAAAATAAAAACGCAATAAAATTCGAAAATAAAATAAAAAAATAGAAAGAAATAGAAAAATAAGGAAATTTTGAAAATAATTCGATTTCATAGCGCTAGAAACTTGAAATTTGGAATAAAGGTAATATTTAAGATACTAAATAAGGAAACATTAAAAAATATGGATAATTTAAAAAAAAAATCGAAATTTTCAAAAAAAAAAAAAAAAAAAAAAAAAAAAAAAAAAGAAAGAAAGAAAAAGAGAGAAATTGAAAATATGATCTCGTAGTCTTAGAAACTGAAAATTTGGTGTAAAGGTAGTGTTTAGGATTCAGAAAAAGTAAAAATTAAAAACACAACAAAAATTGAAAAAAAAAAAAAAAAAAAAAAAACGAAAATTTGAAAATAATTTGATTTTGTAAAGCTAGAAGCTTAAAATTTGGAATAAAGGTAGTATTTAGGATACAAAAAAAGAAAGAAAGAAAAAATCTATAAAATTCGAAAAAAAAATCGAAAATTCGAAAAATTGAAAAAAAAAATCGATTTTGTAGCTTTAGAACTTAAAATTCGGCGTAAACTTATTGTTTAGGATACAGAAAAAGGAAAAATTAAAACACAATAAATTCGAAAATAGAATAAAAAACTCGAAAAAGATTGAAAATTTCAAAATAATTCGATTTTGTTGCGCTAGAAACTTGAAATTTGTAATAAAGGATACAAAATGAGAAAAAATTAAAAAATCCAGAAAATTATAAAAAAAATTCAAAAAAATCGAAAATTGAAAATAATTTTATCTTGTAGTCCTAGAAACTTAAAACTTGGTGTAAAGGTAGTATTTACTATTCAATAAAAGGAACAATTAAAATATTCGTTAAATTCGAAAATAAAATCGAAAAATCGAAATATCTTTAAGAAATCGAAAATTCGAAAACAATTTGATTTTGTACTGCTAGAAACATTAGTTTTAAGATAATTGTCCTATTAGCTAGTACAACGCCCCTAATTGTTTTATGTTATTTCCCCCGGATTATGGTTTGCTTTTCTTTCGTTTGCGAATTTCGTTATAGACAAGTTCCGCATATAGACTGGCTACGATATAGGCGATTTTTTTATAGACAGGTTTGTTTTCTTTCACAGGTTGTACTCTATTTACTTCACACATGAAATATGGATTGTTAAATGATGTTAGCCCCACAAAAATGTTCACAGCTCCCCCTACCCTCCCGACATTACTGGCCGGTTATGGCTTGATAGTCCTTTCTAAATAAAATCATGGTGACTCTAAGATTCACTTGATTTATCTCTAAATTGAACCTAAATGATCCTAAGAAGACGGATCAAATAATTACTATATTGGCATGACAATCAGGTAACTTAGAATTAAAATCGAAAAATCAATAAATTTATAAAAAGTCGAAAATTTGAAAATAATTCGATTTTGTAGTCTTAGAAGCTTGACATTTCGCAGAAAGGCAGGGTTTAGTACACAAAGTAAGGAAAAATTAAAAAATCCGTAAATAATAAAAAAAAGACTAAAAAAAAACGAAAAAAAAAAAGGAATAGTATCGAAAATATATATATCGAAAAAAGGAATATAGTTTGATTTATTGGAAATTTCCGGAAATTTTAATTTTGGCTTTCTTTTTATACAAAAAAGTTCTTTTATGTTAAATATCAAGTATCTAGGGCTTGCGAGTAATATCTTAGATGGATAGCACCTATCCTGGAAGCAATTGAGAGTACTTTTGACACTCCCCCTCCCATAACTTAGTGCTTGCCTAGGAACCTGAAATCTCTTTTTATCTACAGTACTTTTCAAACGAAACTAAAGCTTCAAATTTTTTATACCTGTAAATAATAGGGACAGAGTGTGGGCTTAGCGAAAATCAGTGGATGATCTCCAAAAAGAACCCAAAATCAAGAAAAGGAGGATTACTTACAAAAAGAAGTGAAATCTCATCAAAAAGTCATCTGTAAAAAATGCAGCCAAGTCTCGTAACTCATTTACCGTAAAAAGTACTGAGATCGTATAAAGCCAAGTTTAACTATCTTATTAACTCTGAAATTTTCATTCACAAATCACTCCTAGTCTCTACATCTTTAGTTAAATATTATTTTGTGACTTGGAAATTACGCAGCACAGGGAAGTTATTACACCTTACTATGTTATGGGATGGGATGGGATAATTTAATTAAAGCAAATTATATACGCTCAGGGAAGTTATTACACTATTAATATGTTATAGTATTATTTGATTAAGACTAACTATATACATCACATTCTCGTGCTATGTAATTGCCAAGTCACAAAATAATATTTAACTAAAGATGTAGAGACTAGAAGTGATTTGTGAATGAAAATTTCAGAGAAAATAAGATAGTTAAACTTGACTTTATACGATCTCAGTACTTTTTACGGTAAATGAGTTACGAGACTTGGCTGCATTTTTTACAGGTGACTTTTTGATGAGATTTTTCATTGTTTTTACACATCACAACACTACTTATCTGTTTTTAATTGTTATTTAAGTCTTAAATATTTTCTTTGCGTGCGCCAATGTAACTACAGTAAAACCTACTAAGACGGAATCACTAGGGACCAAAAAAGGTTTCCATTGTAAACAGGTTTTTGTCTTAGCAGGTATAGTTATATTCTATCCCTTTTGCAGGAACCATGAAATATTTCCGGTTAAGGCAGGATTCCCTTATACACGGTTTACGCAGATTTTATTGTATTTCGAGAAATACTATTAGCTCTATGCAAATAGCTTCAGCATACATTTTCTACTTTTGTAGAACTAAAATTATTTCATAAAAAGGAATTCTTGGTAATAAAATAGTTTTGATTACAGTAAAACACTTGATAACAGGATCGGTAGGAACTGGAAAAAAAATCCATTCTTGACAGGTTTCTATCTTAGCAGGTACAATTGTATGCAATTCCTTTTGACGGGATTATAAAAATTTTCTGTTCAAGACAGGATTTCGTTAGGGACAGGTTTCTCTTCACAAATTACTCTACAATATTACTGAAATTTTTTTGAAAATTAAGGCTATCTTAATGCTCGCTTTGAAATGTTTGGAAAAACTATTACCTCTACGAAAGTCCGCAGCCCCAAAACAGGGACGATCGGATTGAAAGGGGGCAACTTATTGACAATTTAGGAAAAAAAACTTCAACGGGCACCGTACCAGACCACAGGGGTCAGGATTTTAATTAGAACCTAGAAATAGGGGAAAGCTAAATGAAGAAAGAACCCCCTCCCCCCAAAAAAAAAAAGAAGATCGGATAAAATAGGGCCAGTTATTAATAATTTGACACAAAACTTATATGGGCCCCTAATCGGGCCCTAGGGAGACAGGAACTGGAATGTAGAAATGGAGAAATAAGTAAATGGAGAAAAGGCCCCAAAACAAAGAAGAACGGAATTAACTACATTTAGGGCACAAAAACTTAAAGGGGCACCAGAGTCTTAAGTGGATTGCAAAAATGGGGGAATAACTACATGGAGAAAAGGCCTTCAAAACGAAGAAAATCGGATTAAAAGGAGGCAAGTTATTAACAATTTAGTTCACAAAAATTTCAAGAGGCCCCGTACCGGGCCCCAGAGTCTTAAGTGGATTGCAAAAATGGGGGAATAACTACATGGAGAAAAGGCCTTCAAAACGAAGAAAATCGGATTAAAAGGAGGCAAGTTATTAACAATTTAGTTCACAAAAATTTCAAGAGGCCCCGCACCGGGCCCCAGAGTCTTAAGTGGATTGCAAAAATGGGGGAATAACTACATGGAGAAAAGGCCTTCAAAACGAAGAAAATCGGATTAAAAGGAGGCAAGTTATTAACAATTTAGTTCACAAAAATTTCAAGAGGCCCCGTACCGGAACCCAGGGTCTTAACTAGAACGTAGAAATGGGGGAAAGCTAAATGGAGAAAGGGCCCCAAAAACGAAGAAGATCGGATAAAAATGGGGCAAGTTTTTAACAATTTAAGGCAAAAAACTTAAAGGGGCCCTATGGACTAACAAAACTTAAAGGGGTCTTAAAGACAAACAACTTTATGGCTTAGCTTTACAAGCTAAATGGAGAAAGGGCCCCAAAAACAAAGACGATCGGATAAAAATGGGGCAAGTTATTAACAATTTAGGTAAAAAAACTTAAAGGGTTCACTTAAAGAGAGCAACCGCCCCCCCCCCCCCCCCAAGGAATTTAAAATTTCAGAAAATTTATCAGTTATCACAGGTTAGACCAAAAAAAAAAAAATCAAAATATGATCAAAAGCTAAACTAACGTCAGATTTCATAGATTTGATTACAATAAAAAAAAAAAAAAATCTGATGTGCCAATCCCAAAACTTTCTTCTATCTCATACAAGTTTCACATACACCAAAAACACACAAGCCAAATTTGTTTCACAGCACCTGAATCTAAACTTTTATTAAATTATGTGGGTCTTAAAAAATTAAAAATCTGAGCCTTAGGTGCATCAGGACCTGTCTTGGACTATCCGCACTAAATTTTCAGACCTCTACGTGCGTCAGATTTCGCGAGCCATCGCGCACACACACACAGACAAACAACTTTCTTTTATTATTAGATTATTATCTTCAATTATCAGAAAAGTAATACTACTATATGTAGTTTTAATGATTTACAAATAGCAATCAGTGAAAACAAAATCACTGGAAACCGAAACAAGATCCGTTTTGACAGTTTTCCGTCCTAGCAGGTAGATTGTTATGGTATTCTTTCCGTCGGGACCGTAAATTATATCCGTTTAAGAGAGGATTCCATAAAAGACAGGTTCAACTTTCACATGTCGGAAGGAATATTAAACAATTATACATATGGGGACGAAAACCTGGTTAAAATGGAACTTTTCTTTAGTCTTTAGCTATTCCGTCTTAACAAGTTTTATTGTATTTTATTACCATTTGATAATGGGGCCTTTTCTCCATTTAGTTATTCCTCCATTTCTATACTCCAGTTAAAACCCTAGGACCCGATGTGGGGCCCCTTGAACTTTTTGTGCGCCTTGCATTTTTCACCCCTCTAATTGTCTAATCCTCCCAATGCATGCATAACTTAAAATTTGAGTCTTTGACTCCGCTCCCCATTCCACCACCGTCCTATTTTTATTGGTGCCCTAGAGCTCTTTTTATGTCTTTCTTTAAAATATTATTCTAATGATTAATTCATACCCTATTGCTTAATTTCGACTCATTGAATAACTAAAGCGCTAAGCACTAGGACCACTTAAGATGTTTTCATCTTAGGGCTCTGCTCAAAACTATCAGTTGGCCTTCTTTTGGGCCCCTTACTATAGCTCACTTAAAAATCGTCCGATTGACTAGCTTTTTATCTAACAGCTTCTTAGGTCCTCCAGCTACTACATGAAGGACAAAAAAAAATTTCTCCGACCTCAGCTACCACAAATTTTGAACCCCTTTGAGCTTCCTACTATAACTCTCTTAAAAATTGTCCGAATCACTAGTTTTTTTTTTTCTAACAACTTTTTAGATCCTCCAGCTACTACATGAACGACAAAAACATTTTTCTCGAACCTCAGCTACCACCAATTTTGAATATTAATATCCTTCCTGTGGCCTTTGGTGCAGCTTCTTTAAAAATGATCCGATTATAATTCAAATTTCTTAAACGTAGCTGAAGGGTCTTCCTGCTACTTTATAAACTACACTAAAAATTTCCTTAACCCCCAAAATCGGGTTAACGATATAAAATCATACAAACTTGAGGTTTGTTTTAATTTATTATCACGGGCCCGGGCGGGTGAGCTAGTTAATAATAAACTACAATTATAGTAAAAACTCATGAAAACGATTCAGCTATGAGCTGAAAAAAAATTATTTTATACAGGTTTCCGTTTTGGAGGATAGATTTGTATAGTATTCCACCCACCAAGAATATAAACTTTTTACTTTCTTCTATCTATAATAGAAGAAAGTATTGTAATCGAAATTTTTTTCGACTTCCGGTTTTTGACGGTTTAGACGTTTTAGGGGTCAGAGATTCCGAAAAACATGTTTTTACAAAATGTCTGTCTGTCCGTCTGTGTGTCTTTTCATTGTACCATCGAAAAGTGTATGAAGTTATGCTTCAAATTGAACCTAATTTTTTTTCTAGGGTTTTGGCTATGGCAAGCAGGTTCTATCAGAATTTGGGGATATTTCGACGAAAGGGGGCGCTGTGATCGATATTTTTGTTCCATTTTCACTATTGTATCATCGAAAAGTGTATAAAGTTATACTTCAAATTGAACCACATTTTTTTTCTATGTTTTTGGCTATGGCAAGCAGGTTCTATTAGAATTTGGGGATATTTCGACGAAAGGGGACGCTGTGATAGCCATTTAAAGATTTCAAATTTAAAAAAGATGTGCAAATTCAAAAAAATTAGAAATCCTAAAACTTTTTTTCGTTAAATGTTCGGCCTTGATCTGGAGAATCCGGAGCAATTTTTGTTTTGCCTCTATCTTAAAAAATAGCTGAGATATAGCGGTTTGAAATTTTAGGGTGGCTGACATTTTCAAACAAGACAGCGGAATTTCATTCATAAACGGGTTTAATTTATGAGTTTTAGTTAACATGATTTCGGCAAATTTTCTTTCATTGTTGTAACCATTCATCCTATTACATGCTTATCATTATATATTTATATTCGCCAACGTCGAATTCTCGCCAAACTTGGCGACAGTTGGCGGAATATCGCCAAATTTGGCGACCAAAATAAGTTGCCATAAATGAAGCCAACTTGGCTGTAGAGGACTAATTTGGCGATATCCTCATTCAAATGCAATGTTGACGAAAACTGGGGTTGAATCTTCTTTATTTAGATTCCACGCATTTTACCTTCGTGTTTTCCAGTAAAATTACCTAAAATCGTAAAACCAAGGAATAGTGAGGCTATCTGTTCCTGTCGGTTCAGGCCAGAAGGACTTTTCGTAGTTTAGTATACATCGGTTGTTCGCATCCCTGTAACCCGACGATTCGCAAGCAGCTGACGTACAACAGAATGACGAAAAATATTGATTTTATTGGCGATGTGATAGCGAATTTTGAAGTATTAACATGACTGAGATAGAAGAAAGTTTTGGGATTGGCACATCCGACTAGTTTCCATTTAAGATTGAATTCCGGTATAGGCAGGTTCCGTTCTTAGAGGTTTTACTGTATGAATTAACCAACAGGAATTATGACTAATAAATAATTGTAAACAATAAATCACTGTATTCTTTTACATACAGCAAATCCTGTAAAAACGGAATCGCTATAATTCCGTTTTAGACAGGTTTTTGCTTTGCTGGCATATTTGTATGGTGTTTCTTCCTTCGAAACCATGGAATTTTTTCGTTACAGACAGGTTCCATTTTCAAAGGTTTTACTGTCCTATATTATGCCCATTATATGTGACAATGTATTGCCCCCCCCCCCCCCCCCCCACAAAAGGACACTCTGGATCCGCCCCTGTATATGTTACCATTATTTTCCTTTGATTTATGGTAAAAATTATATGCTAAAATTCATGTGTCATGGTAATTGATCAGCATGAGTATTTTCCACTAAGTTTTTCCACCTGAGAATCTGAAAAGAATAAAGTTAAAAATTTTGGTTTATTTAAATTGAATGCAATATGTATATAATTGATTATTAATAGAACTTATTAATATATTATCAATAGTAATGATAATTATTAACAGTAAATATTGAGCTAAATGTTTACATACTTAAAAAAAAAAAAAAAAAAAAAATTCTTGTGATTTTTTTTCTTTACTGAAATATAATTAGTTCAGAAACAAAGACATTTATAAGAAATACAAAAATTATTTGAGAAAGAAGTATTTTCTTTCTGAGTTATCCTTATTTCTTTGCCACTTAGTAGGTATAGGCAATATTCTTTATCGCTTTTTGTTTTTATAGAATATCATCTTAAAAAAAAAGAGTGAGCAAATTGGTATTGATAATAACTGTAAAATAACCTAATAAAAACTTTGTTATGAGAGGACTTATTTTGTTGATATTTCATTTAGGGCATACTCAAATATTTAATTTTAAATGAAACCTTCTTGCACATTCACAAACTCATTTTTGAACCTAAATACCTAAAATTTTCAGGTATTACTATATAAATGCCTATTCCTTCTATATATAAAAAAAGTAATGGTTTGGAAATAGTCCAATGAAAATCTGCGTAGATACCGCGAAACGTATCTGATTGGTCAGAGCTTTCTGACGTTTCTTAGGGGGAATTAACTTGAAAGTAGAGAATTTAGATAGGATGGGCGCTATTAGGGGGGTTACCAAGGGGAAGGGACCCAGGTATGTCGCCAAGTTTGGCGATATATCGCCAAATTTGGCGACCAAAATTAGCTGCCAAAAGAGGCGCCATCTTGGCGCTATTTCCAGTATTTCGCCAAATTTCCATAGACTCCCATTGAAATCCAATAGCGTTTACTCGCTTGCAAAGAATCAACAAATTGAGGTATTGCAATGCAACAAAAATTAATATTAGCTTATGGATAGAGCTTAATTGAACTATTTACATTATTTTTAACCACAAACACTAACTATTTACAATATTCGTAACACTATATTGGTACTTGTTAGTTATCCTGTCGAAAAAAAGCAGAAGCGGCTAAAGCAGAAGTCGCCAAATCAGGTATTTTTATTTACAAATTTGATAAAATCTGGTAGCCAGCATATTTACCCCCCCCCCCACTTCTTTATTTTCCTGTCATTGATTTTCAAAAAGCACTAAAGTTTTTTATGAAATAATTGAGAAAAAAATAATAAGCATAGTTTAGAATTATTAGTTACATAATTTAAAAAGATAATATAAACTAAGTTTTCTAATGAAACTAAAGAGTCTAAATTTTAATTAAGTTTTATAGATTTACTTCAAATGAATTACTTATATGTTTTTATTCTTTAAAATGAATGTGATAGATTAAATTCTGAACCCAAAAATCTGATTAGAAACTTTCAGAAAAACGTGAGCATTTTTTTAGCACTGTATCCCATTTTAGATGACACAGAGGTTGGATTGAGATTATTTCTTACAGTTTTACTGAATCCTCCCCCTCCCCACATTTTAATCACATGACATGCTAGCTGGCTAAAGCAGAGAAGGATGGCATTTTCTGTGCATGAGATGGAAAATGCCTTTTAAACTTGTTTCTTCCATTAAAGATTAAAAGTATGAGAGAAGAGGAAAATCACAACTTGTCGCGCATGAATAGAGTTGGGGGAGAGAAAAAATGCCGTTTATGCTCATTTCTTAGGTCAATTCTCGCACATAACCCCCCCCCCCACCACCACCACCAGATTAAATAATTTGGTCGCCAGGTAAAAAAAAACTTGGTGGCCAGTGGCGACTTGGCGACCACATTTGTCAAGCCCTGCGCCAAATTCATATATATCAAACGAGCAAGGGATTTTCCCGCTTATGAATGATATAGTAAACGACTGGGAAGATTTTCACGAGACTTGCCCCCTATACTAAATCGAGTACGAGAAAAAGATCTAGCTAGGTTCCGAATACAAGAAAATTCGTTTTTACAGGGTAAAACAAACTCAGCGCTGAAAGTGTTTTTTGTTATAAATGGAAAAATATATTCAAACGATTTACACGAAACGTGTTGCTTATACTAATTCGAGCACGAGAAATCTATCTTAGCTAGGTTTCGAATTCGGGAAAGGTCATTTTGATCTATTAAAACAAACTCAGCATTAAGAGTGCTTGGCTAGGGCGCGATTACGCAGGGGGTTGGTGAGCGTAGCGAGCAGGGGGGCCGAGCCCCCCTTCTATACTACATTTTTCTTTTTCCTCAAATGAGACATGTATTAAATTATGGTCGTTTAAATGCTCGTAAACAATGAAATTTGCAGGCGTTATTATTTGAATACCTACAAACTTGTAGCATTTTTTCCCTATTAAATGAGACAGTTACTGAATCGTAACTAGTATTTTTTATGACTGCCTTTTCAAGCTGTTGTATCCCAAAAATCAGATTAAAATTTAAATTTTGACAGTGTAGAAAAAACAAAGACCCTAGCTTTTTTCATAGAAAAATAGAAAGTGCTATTTGACCTTATTTTTATCAAAATTAAATTAAAAACTGCACATTTTATGTATTTATAAGTGAAAATAACATTAAAAATGTATCAAAAGTAGCCAGTTTAGATTTGAAAACAGTATTAAATAAAAATTCATGAGGAATATGAAAGAAAATAAATTGAATTTATTTCATACACAAATTACCTACAATATTTAATTAAGTTATTTTTAGGTGCTTTCGTAATTATATAAATACGTAGCACCTATTGTCGTCGTTTGGTCCGTCCGTCTGTCTGTCCGTCCGTCCGCATATAACAACGCAAAAACTACCCAACCGAATGGTTTGCAATTTAAAATATATTATCTTTGCAGAATTTTGTCGAGACATTTCAAATTTTATTAAAATCGAATCAAAACTTTAGGAAATATTAATAAAAATATTTATTAAGAAATTTGATTTTTTTTTTTTTTTAATCGGTGCTTTTTTGTTATAGGAGCTTCCGAAGTTGAATCGTCAAGCGACCGAGATACTTATTTTATTACAGAAATTAATCTGCAGACGATATAATTCATTTCACAGAATTAAAAATCAGAAAAGATATGAATATTTATGTAACTAGCTATAGTACGAACGCACCTCATTTATCACGTTTGACGTACAATTTCCAACTTGTCTAAATTGTTATCACAAATTTGATACAGATTTGCTTGGAAAGGGTAAAATTCGCCTGATAGAAAAATATAATGTTAAATCCAGATTTTTCACTTGAAATGAACTAGTATTTTTTCTATTTTTCCTATATCATTTTTTATGTGTGAATGCGTACAAATGAATATTTTTATTATAATTTATTAATAAAGAATTACTACTATATTTGCAAAAACAAAGTCAAACCGGGCAGCGAGGCCTAACTTTCAGCTTTAGCTCAACTATCCCAGCCCAGTATTTGCAAAAACAATTGAAAACATTAAACTAATAAAAAGAAAAACAACAGATGATATTTAAAAATCAGAAGGGGTGGGTGTTGCAATTGCCCCAGACTGTCCTTCCTAAATGACGCCTTTGATTTCTATTATTTTTATCTTAACTTGTGCAGTGGTGCATACTAAAACATTTCAATTAAAACTAGTGGTAGCTTGGACAGGTTACCACTATTTTTTAAGAAAAATGTTTTACTGTGCACTTCTGCACAAGTTAAAATAAAATTAATACGTAGAAATTCGAGACATCATTTGGGAAGGGCAGGGTGGGACACTTTAAAAAAGAAAATTATTTTAAAAAATCGCGTGGGGTGTGGGGGGGGGGGATTGCCCTACCCTGCTCTTCTCAAATGATGTCTCGAATTTCTATTAATTTTATCTTAACTTGCGCAGGGGGTACATACTAAAACATTTCAATTAAAAATAGTGGTAGCTTGCACAGGTTACCACTATTTTTTAATAAAAATGTTTTACTGTGCATTTCTGCACAAGTTAAGATAAAATTAATAGAAATTCAAGGCATAATTTGGGAAAGGCAGGGTGGGGCAATTCTCCCCCCCCCCCCAAACACCCGATTTTTTAAATAATTTTCTTTTTTATATAAAGCGTCCGCTACTGATTCTATAAACATCCTATGAATGTCTAAAAGTGACGCTTGCTGGACAAGCAGAGAATGCGCAATATATTCATTTTATCTCGTCCTATGAGCGTCCTATTGTCATCCTATACATGGCTGAAAATGACGTCCACAGGCCGAGCATAGGGGTCTCTTTTTGCTCCCCACTGGATGTCCTCAAGACATGGATGGGATATTATAGGACGTCCAACGGACGAGGCGTTATTTTACATATGACGTTTATCGTATGTCCTCAGGACGTTATTGTGCTGTATGGGATATATATATAAACAATAATGCGCAAATTTTTATTATCAGAAGTATTATCTACTAATAAATATGATAAAGAGTTTTTTAATTGTATATATTGCTTAATTAATGCATTAATTTTCTTTAAATGTTACGTGAACGAAGTTACAGCGCCTAGAATACATAGTGTGGAAACCGGCAAATGGTGTATTGCTTTAAAAAGTGCTAAAAAGTTGTAGCCTATAAATGTGCAACGGTGCTCCTACGATAATGTTGCAACCATAGACAAAAAAATGCGTATCACGTTTTTTAGCCATGTTTTCATAATTTTAAAAAAGCTTATAAAATCCACTAAGTCAGAGGAGAAAAGGATATATAATTTAAGTATTTAAAATACTTACCACCAGCCGAAACATTCTAATACAATGTCAAGAGCTAGCAGATGGCGCTGCGAACCCATCCTAAAACTTTCAGCAACGTTGTACATCTATTGGATACAATTTTTTAGTACTATTTTGTAGCCGGTTTCCACGCGATTTTACAAACAGTCACGCGTAGAGCGATTAAAGGCTTTGTCGAATGGTGATTGGTCGATTGCCCGAGACGTTGTAGGAGGGGCTTAATGCGCTTGAAGGGGATATTTTTTATTTCGCTGAAGATTCATAAGATCGTCTGAGCTTTCATATTCATGTTTTTGTTTATTTTTAATGATGCTTAGGACATATTAAACGTGTCTACCAAAAAATTATTAAGTAAATATAATTAAAAGAAAACAATCCATATGTACAAGTATAATTTGAAATAGCAAATCAAAGGCTTTTTTATTTAACTTAAATGCTTAGTAAACAAACTATTTTCTATATATCTTTAAGTCAAGACAGCGTAAAATACAAAATTTGTCATACAAATTCATTTAATTTTTTGAAATATATTTAATTTTTTTTTTTTTTTTTTACAATTAAAAACTTGCAAAGATTGCATGTATCCACGGCAAAATTTAACTGAAAAGAAAAACTCATTCAGTAATTAAATAATTAAAAAAGCTCAAATTACACTCGAACGCCTAAAACCTATAAAACTTCTAAGCCGTTACAAATACACATCACATACACACACATGTATATTAATTTTTTTATTTAAATAATTTAAATGGTTTATTATGAGACTTAAACTCTCGAATATTTAATAAAACTACTCACTAAATGTGTAGTGGCACCATCTGTCAGTAAAATGAAGCATTGAAACAAAAATATAAATTATGATTTATTTAATCCATTTATATTAATTTATATAGTTTGGTTGTTATTGTTTTTAGCCTAAATGTACCAAAATTAACATGCAAAATCATGAAATCAACGCAATTCCTGTATTTGATTTGATATTATCTGCTACTCCAATTTTCATAAAATTCTTGAGATCTCGATGACATTAAAGTATATTACTAATGTAGACAACATATACATTAAAAAAAAATGTCATAATGAAAACAAAAAGTCATAGATTCCGGATTTTAATAGTGATCAAAGAAGTTTTTTTTTTCCATTACGTATTACAAAACATTTACATATACATGTAATGGTTGGGCTTATACAAAGTGTATAATCCGAAACAAAAGATCATATTTCAAGCTATGTCTAAAAAAACCCTAGTTTTTCTTTAACATAGATTGGTTTATTTTTGTCATAGTTTTAATCTTGCTAATTAACCACAAGAGAATGCATAACAAACTGCTAAGCAAAAATATTGATTATATATTTTAATAATAATATTAATTATATATTTAAATAATAATATTTATTAATATTAATTATATGCTTAAATAATAATACTTATTAATATTAATTGTATATATTTAAATAAAAATATTAATTATAGTTATTTAAATATAAATATTAATTAAAAATTTAAATAACAAAATAATAGCTTAAAAAATCTTTAAATATGGTGATCTTCCACAACTTTATAACTACAAATCAACCAGTAATTGGTACAAAGAATTTTAGTAAATTAATAGAGATTTTTAAGAATAATTCTTAATTTTAAAAGATAGAAACTTCTATTAATTAATTCTGCTAATTTGATAATAATCTGTTACTAAAGTTCTAATATAAAAATATTTTTAATGAATGTTTAGGAGTTATTGCATTTTAATAAATGTTCGTATAATTATTAAAAAATAGCCTATATGAATTAAAATTTAATTTAATTCTTGAAATTTATTAAATAATATTATCTATTATTAAAATTAATTATAACATAAAAAAGACATGCTGTGATTTTAAAATAGGCATTTTATGATTCAACATTTCCACCCCCAAAAATTAAAATAAGGATAACTATTTTTATTATTTCTAGGGTTAGATACATTTATATCCTTTATTTTCACCATTATTATCTGTAATATAGTTATGAAATGATACCATTGTATGCTTTATTTAATCCATTTATATTTATTTAGTTTGGTTGTAATTGCCTTTAGCCTAAATGTACCAAAATAATTTATCTAATAATATTAAATTTTATTTTATGTAACAAAAATTTAAAATTTTATTTAACCTAAATATAATTATAATTTAGTTTTGATATTATAATTAATATATTAATATAATTAAAATTTTAAAAGATGAAAACTTTTATTAATTAATTCTGCTAATTTGATAATAATCTATTACTAAAGTTCTAATATAAAAGTATTTTTAATAAAAGTTTAGGAGTTATTGCATTTTAATAAATGTTCGTATAGTTATTAAAATATAGCCTATTGAATTAAAATTTAATTTAATTCTTGAAATTTATCTAATATTAAATTTTATTTTATGTAATAAAAATTTTAATTTTATTTAACCTAATTATAATTTTGTTTAACTTAATTCTAATTAAAATTTAATTATCTAATTGACAATAAAATATAGCAGAGAAACTGATAAAAATCAACTTTCTTTATATCAGTGCTTAAGAAGCACTGATAAATATTCTTTATTAACTAATTCAATAAAGATCAAAGCAAAACTCTAAAAATGCAAAAAAAAAAAAAAAAAAAAAAAAAAAAAAAAAAAACAGTAAGGACAGAACATGTAACTTCAAAACTACAAGGCTGGTGCTTTAACCCTACACCAACTGTTGGTCTAGCTTTAACCACTATACTAAATCTGACATAAAAATTGTTAGCTTTTAAGAAACTTCTTGATTTCATACGTTTTAACTCCTCCCCTCAATATTTACGTAGCCATCTTTTAGCCAATCACCATTGGACACCACCTTCAATCGCTCTACGCGTGACTGTTTGTAAAATCGCGGTTTCCACACTATATGTATTCTAGGCGCTGTAACGAAGTCATGGGTAACAGCTAGTCTAAAAATAAAGTGTTCTGCACCTAAACTACAGCGCCTAGAATACATTCTAGGCGCTGTACCTAAACACCATGCATCGCGGATTCGTGTTTGTCCCGTTCAAGTTACCACTCATTTATAAAGATACTTTATTCAAACAGATTTTTTTTTTTTTGATAATCTCGAATCCAAATAATCTCTTTCCTTACGTGATGGGTCACAAGTCACAAATCTCACAATCAATCAATGAATCAATGAATCAACTTTTTGTGATTGGTGAAAAGCCTGTGGTGCGGGGGAGCATTTAAAAGTCCATGTCCCATTATTATTATTTTTTTATTAAGAAAAAAAAATAAACTCTGTTTGTAATTTTAAATAGGTATACTAAAATTGTGTCACTCATTTTATAATACGATTAAATTAATTTTATTGTAAATATTTATTTTGTAGATTTCTTTTTGTAGATTTCTTTATCAGCGGAAATGTTGCCTCGAATTTTATTTGGAAACTTAAAAAAATCTTGTCGACCTGTTTATGCTTTTTTCTCATCAAGTGCTAAGGCACCTATCACAGAGCCTGATATACATTTTACTAAGGTAAATTTTTTCTCGTCTATATTGTTTTTAATTACATTTTGCGAAATTGAGATATGTTCTTCGTTTGTAGTTTATCTTCTGTATTTAGCACTGATGACAAATGTTGTTTGCCGGATTTTTATTATTTTTCCAATGACCAGTTTTCAGCCAGTTAGTATATAATAACTCATGGGCATTACAGAGTCAGCGTTGAATCATGGAATAAACTATTGCTAACTTCATAAATATCAATAAATGTAATTTATTACAGAAGCAAAGATTTCTACTAATGGAGAAGGAAATAAATTTCTTGATATTGAAAATTTAGAGGCTATAAGAGATTTTAATGAATTAAAAGCCTAAAAATTTGTGAACTAAAAAAAACACCCTTTTCGTATTGAATGTAAATAAAGCAAAATAATGTAAAATGGTACTGAGTTGATCCTTGAAGAAGATCATCAAATAATACTCGGTGACAGATCCTTTATTGAGGCATTTGAAAGTTGTTTACTATTTATGAGGAATAGCACAAATAATGCAGTTTAGGATGTATGTATTAATTTTAATCTTTCACTATTGAAAAATAAGAAATAGACAAAAAAATTTAGAATAATTTATACGATAGAGCTTGAAGTAAGTTCTGTGTAGAATTAATTTCTGGAAATCAACAGTTTCTTGATAAATTTTATAGCAACTTATTTAGTCTAAAAGATACTTTTTCACAAAAGTCAAAATTTACAAATCTTCCTCTTTTTGATAACAATCTTTACCAATAGTAATGCCAATGTAGAACATAGCTTTTCATTGATTCAGTATTAAATTCAGGCAATTTTCCTTGGGAGGCATTTTTATAGCTCCTAAGGGGACATTACGAAGATCTGGGGGGAAGGGGGGAAATTGCACTTCTAGACCATTAATACAGTAGAAAGCCACTAATCTGCAGAGCTTGGTTCCAAGTGTTGTGCGGATTGGAGGCTTTTTGGATTACAGGCCATGTCTATTTAATCTTTGTTTACATTTTTTTAAATTCATATTTTGGACAATTTAGATTGCTAATACTAAAAAATAAATTAATTACACATTTTAATATATAGATAAAGTAATAACTATGTGTAAAAAATAATTTATTATTTTTTAAATTTCTTAAATATGGCATCAATTGTCTGTTTTAAGACATTTGGTTTATAGTGTTGAATTTTATCTTTAAGTAAGAGTTCAAAAGCCATATATATGTATTTTTTTTGTGTTTTTCAATTTTATAATTATGATTTAATGAAAAAATAAATAAATTATAAAATATATTGTCTAAGTAAGGATTTTTTATCATTTAAAAAAAAAAAAAAAAAAAAAAAAAAAAAAAAAACTCGTATTTTACAAGTATTGTATGAAGAAATGAATATATAAAATAATATATTAATTAAATGTGCTTTCATTTTAAACTATAAAGAAGAATGTTATATGATATATAATACTATAGATAAAGATAAAAAAAAAATGTTAAAATTGGTGAAAAAAATTTTCAAAATTCAAAATTTTGTCACCATTGAAGCATTTTTCAAGAATTAAATTTCTTTGTTTACATTCATAAATTGATTGCGGATTAGAGGCCTTTGCGGATTAGCGGCGCTCTACTGTATATAGAAAATCCAAAGTCGTGCAGGAGGGACATTTTGATGCTGCAGGGGTGGGAAGGCTTCCCCTCCCCCTCCGGGTTAGTCCCTGAATTGAACACTGCATTGAATGTCAACAATGACAACATTTTGAATGTCTACAATTGTCAAAAATAATCTTTTCTTAAAATGAAATCTTCTATAGTAAAATTATCAAGACTTTTGTTCAGAAAAAATAAGATTTTATGACATTCATTCATTCTTTGCGCCCTTCGAAGCTGTAAAGACATTTTTTACTTTTCTTTTAATTATAAAAGTCTCCTTCAGGGTTTTGTGATATTGTTCTGTCTTTGTTTTAAATTTTTTATTTAAAGCCAATTTTTTTTCTATATAAAGTTTAATAATGAATCTAGGCTATGATGTCTTACACTCACGCACATTTCTTTTTTTTTCATCAGTTATAAAAAAGAAAAAAGTTGCCAAATTTA
This sequence comes from Maratus michaelseni, assembly GCA_963931845.1. NCBI lineage: Eukaryota > Metazoa > Arthropoda > Arachnida > Araneae > Salticidae > Maratus > Maratus michaelseni. The sequence goes on from OZ007591.1 coordinate 193,038,993, forward strand.
GGGGATTTTTTTCCTTTAATGACAACCTAGCAATTGTATTAAGTTATTGGTTTGGCGTGGGCTTGAAAATCGTGCCAAACAATGCTGCATGAGTGTAAAGCATCTGTTCCAGAATCTATAACAGATAACTATAGAATACAGCATTTTGCCACTTTTCTAAAATTACAAAAAAAGAAAAAAATTAAATTTTATTTTTTATTACTAGGGGGATTACCCCCTGCTCGCTACACTCACCAACCCCCCGCGTGTATATATATATACATATATATATGGTACTTTTCGGTTAGCCGGGCGCCAGTGATATATGTACATATATAAATATATATGTATATGCATATATATGTATATTCATACATATATGTGTGTACATATATGTATGTATATATATGTGTATGTAGATATTTTTGTATCTATATATATATATAAGTGTATATATACATGTATATAAATCACTGGCGCCCGGCTAACCGAAAAGTACCATATATATATATATATATATGTATACACATATATATGTGTATACATATATATATATGTATACACATATATGTGTATAAATGTATATGTATATACATATACATAGTAGATGTGTGTATATATTACACGGGCGCCCGGCTAACCGAAAAGTACCAATGTTTCTGAAAATACTCAAGTTCACGAAATTAACAATTGCTAAAATCAATTAATTTTATTTTTTCTAGCCAGTTAAAAGAAATTTTACCATATTTTTTACTTACATATAGGTCGTTATTTAGTGCTCGATTTAGTATAGAAGATAAGCCATAAGTGTCTTATTCTAGAGAGTTTTTATTGTGTTTATGATAAATGACCGTTAGCTGACATTAGACCATTTAGGCAAGAATTTCGATTACAAAAGATAGAAAAAAAAATTTAAACCGAGGAAAATTAATTTTTCCTGTTATCAAGACATGGTTAGATAGAAGGACACACATCTTGACAATGTATCATACAACTTTTATTACATTCCTACAATACTTCCTTGTAAACAATGTTCTCTAACTTCTGACCATCCTTAATGAAAATCTTGATAGTGTTAGCAGATACACATCTTGACAATGCAAGATACAACTGGCCATGTGCAAAAATTGGGCGTTCAATGTAAACTCCAACTCTTTGAAATGTCTGTCCTTGTGATTTGTTAATTGTCAATGCGTAAGCAAGTCTAACAGGAAACTGTCTGCGGTATAACACAAATGGCAACTGGGCATGACCTCCTGTTGTATCTAGTTGAATTCTTGGAATATTGACTACAGTTCCACTTTGATCACCAGTAATAATTTTTGCTGTGGGAAAACTCTGGTTACAATGTTATGTATTGAAATCTTTTATTAGCTGATTAGATTGTTTGAAAAAGTATAATTTTATCTTCTATAATCATGTATTGTCTTATTACTTTTTTTTTTTTTTCTTTTTGTAGATATTCATCAACAATGAATGGCAAAAATCTGTTTCAGGAAAAACCTTTCCTACCATAAATCCCACCACTGGTGAAACTATTGCTCATATTGAAGAAGGAAGAGCTGTAAGCTTTTATAATTATTAATTCCAACTACTTTTATCTTCAAACTTTATTTTGTTAATTCTTAATTTTTTGAATTGTGAAAGATGTTGGTTAAATGTAAATTTCAAAAAGTCAAAATGGTTTGCATTTCACTTATAATTTTATCTGTCAGCCTCAGTTGCTAAACATAAATCTTTGAGTCAGTCAACAAAATGCGAGCCAATTGAGAAACATCATGAGTCGGTTTTTAAGAAAACAACAACAATAAAAATTCTCTGTATATCTATATATGATAAAGCAAAAACGTGTATGTAGGGTGTCAATGATTTAATCAAATGATTAAATCCAGTGATTTAAATCATGATTTTAGTCATGATTTTAAAAAAATTATTGATTAAAATCATAAATTTTCTTAATTTTTGAAATGTGAAAAAACATAAAATCTATGCTGAACATAATTTTCAAAGTTTCTAAAGATATTTTATTTTATCTATTAAATAAATGAGAGAAGCTTTAAAAAATTCCTTAAACTTGTAAACAATAAACTTGTAAATAGGAAAATTTTTATCAAGCACAGAAAGCATTTCATTTAAAATCGATATTTAATTAAAACTATTATAACTTACATTATCAAAATAACTTCCTTTGAGTTGAAATTTCTATCAAATAAGCACAGCAAACACAAGATAATCATTCTTTTAACTAGAGAAATTTAATATTTTCTCATTCTACTTTACAAATATATAACAACAAATTGGTGCTAAAGGAGAATGAAAGAATAACATCTGTTCAACAGTTATTGTTAAAGAATATATATAAAAGAAAACTAATGAGTATCAAAATGGTCAGCACAGCAAGAGCTACTTTAATAGAAGTCGAAAGAATGTTTTCTACCTTTGGACTCATACATAGTGTGGTGATAATTAATAAATTTGATGCCATTTAAAAATGAGAGATTTGATAAAATCCACTGTAAGAAATAGTGAGAATTTTAAAATTGAGAAGAACTTAATTTGAGATCATGTAGTTTTTATTTAATGTGTTGTGAGTTATTTTTAATAAGCAACAACCCATACAAAATGTACTCTGTTTTTCAGGTCAAAGAGAAAGTAGAATAAAAAATCAAAAAAATTCTTACTTGAGTTGTAGAACACAAAAAATGAAGCTACTAGAATTGAAGATAACACTACAACACTTAAAAAAAAAAAAAAAAAAAAAAAAAAAAAAAAGTATTTTTCTTTAAATCTGTAAATTTTAAGATTATACCTCATAGCCAATCCTTTTAATAATTTTGCCGAATAAATTGAAATAAATAATCCCATCGGATTACTATGAATGAAACTTCAAAAATCTTCATTAAAAAATTTCAATAAGGCATTTTAAATCAGGCTATGACATCACCTTTTTAGCAAGCATCATTTCAGCTCACTGTCAGAAATTAAACTAATTAAATTTTTATGTTCAGAAATTACTTTTCATTAAAAGGGGTTTTCTATAAAAACAACAAATGAAATTATAAATCATTTGATAAAAAGCAAACGACGAGATTTGAAAACAGAGCAAACACCAAAAGAAGAATGTCATCATCTGGGGTAATCGGCCAAACCTCAGCCATGTATATTATGCAAATGGTGCAATAGACCACACAAGGGGTGATTCTGTTCAAAAATTTTCAAAATTCTAAGGCATTCAGTTCAGAAAATAGTAAAAAAAAAATTAGCCATGGGTTCGAAAATTTGAACATAAAAAAAAAAAAGTGCAAGAAAAAAATCTGGAATGAAAAACAAACTTTTTAACCTAAAAACCTTTTTAAGGGATATTAATCACGAGCGAATCGTGTTTCTGCAAATATTTATGTCACAATTTCCCTTCTTCAGAATCAGGGGGGAATTTTAAGAGTTTCTTGGGGATTGGAAGGGAGGGGGTAATTTTTTTTTTTTTTTAAGACAGAGTGTGAAATAGCTTGCGGAATTGTGTGTATCATGCACAAAATAGGAAAATCCCGCATGATAAAAATGCTGTGTGGTATATTTCGTCCCTTAAATTCTTTAACAGGCATGTGATTCTTCTGCAAATATTTTAAAATTATATCACGGAAGTTCACAATTTTTTTTTTCTTGCCCACTTTCGTAAAATCAATTCAGGACTCAGTCATGGAAGAAATCGTGAATTTCTTCAAATGATCGTGTAAAAATATCGTGAATTTCGTCAAAGATCTCAGAAACAAATAGTGATTTTCTTCAATCGGATGCAGAAAAAAGTCAAATTCATCCATCGGTTGAGGAGAAAAACTGCAGTTAAAAGATTGTGTAAAAAAATCATGAATTTTGTCTATCAGTTACGCAAAAAAAAAAATATCTCAAAATCTGATAAACAATCGAGGAAAAATAGTGCAGATTTCATCACAAGACCGCAAAAACAAATAACAAGTTTTGTCAATCGGTTGCAGAAAAATATTGCGAATTTTGAAGCTATTTTGAAGTGGATGGCAATTCTGAAATAGGTGCAATTTTGGATGAAACACAATGAAATTTGAATTGGAATTTAATTAAATCATAGTATTACCAAGCTTGACAAGTTGGTGTACATATATATACCATGCATATGTGTGTGAGTGTATGTATATATCTAACCTTAAATATTATTGAACATAAATGTGTACCATAATAAAAAGTAACAGGTTCTCGAACATTTTTCTCATACTTTCATTATCAACTGTGAAATAAAATGATGACATCACACCTTAAATGTCATTCACACTTCCAGCTCCCTTAGCCTTTTTAAGATAGGTTGTTTATTTATGTTATATGTTGATATTTAGTTTATTTTGTCAATTTTTTTAGTAATTCTGCCAAAAGTGGTGCATTTACCTTATTTAAAATAACTAGATTGTTTACTGTTTTCAAATTATTTGTTATCCTTAGCAAAATAGATTTAATACTTCAGCACAATTGCATATTTATTCTCAAATGCATAAAGTGACTGTAGTGTCATAAAACCAGCTATCTTATTGCACACCATAAAAGGGCACAGCTCAAATGTTTTTGAAAAATGTCCAAAAACATTTTCATGAATGAAAGATATTTATTTTTTTATTTAAATTTGATCTGGAATTTAAAATTTATATCCATGGTCAAAAGAAATTTATTTCAATATTAACCATATTTTAATTGATTGTTTGAAAATTTGTAGACAGTAAAGTTGCATATTCTAATTTGAAATAAGACATCTGTAATTCAGCCATTTTCAAAGGTATTTAGACAAGTTAGGAAGTATTTTGAGATTCACTCATATTAATATCTCGAGTGATATTTTTATGAGTTGTAACTTTACAAATAAGTGTGCAATACGTTTTAGGTAGAATTTGTAGCTTAAATGTCAAGCAATTTTTAAAGCTTTTCATTGAATATCTTTTACTTTTCTGAATTATGTTATTTAATTTAAACTGACATTTGGTTGCAATATTAAACATTTTCTAATATTAGCAACTTTCTTTATAGTTTAAATGTTGTGTATATGCCGAAATTACTATTTGTGTATATGCAGAAATTACTATTTGTGTATAATAAGTAAAATATGCTCCTTTTTTTCCCCCAAGCTTGTTAATTTATTGTACATTTTCAGGAGGATGTTGATAAAGCAGTACATGCTGCTGAACAGGCTTTTCAGTTTGGCTCTCCTTGGAGAAGAATGGATGCTTATGAAAGGGGACGTTTACTGAATAAACTTGCAGATTTAATAGAGAGGGATAGAGTTTACTTGGCGGTAATTATACACTAAGTATTATACTTTTAAAATTGACACGTGAATCAATTGTTTTAATTATATTTTAAGAATTTGTTATATTTTATGATTTATTTGATAATTTTCAGTTATTTTTCACTATTTATAAAAATTGACAGGTAATATTATAAAAGTTACTGCTTCTTATTTACTTACATTTATGTGTAAGTTAATTTTAGCTAGTAAAATAAACCCTTTCTCTCATTATACAAGATTTTTAACTATAGCTTAAGCATCTTTTTGTTTCTTGAGTATAATAATTTCACATAATCATATAATAAAATCACTAATTATCATTAAAATACAGATGTTATTGCTTAAAGTGATAAAAGTAGAATACAAAAAGGCTTATAAAAGTCTTTTAATATGATGATTGACATGTTTTGATTACACAAACAGCACCATTATCAAGATCTACATGATAAACTATTCTCACATTTTTTTTTTCTTTTTTCAAATATGACAGAAGAATTACAGCTTTGGCAAGAATACATAGGACCAAGACTTTATAAACTAATATTAAGAATAGTATTTATTTCCCATCTATTTTATCTGTGAATCAATAGAAATCTATATGTGTAATGAGAACATGTTCAATGAATTAACCTCTTTTGAATTACCTAAAATTTGGCACGATATGTTTTTCTATTTGAAAAAAAAACAATAAGGAAATATTAATTTTCACTTGCTTTTATTGCACATATGATCTTGTGGTTTATGTTTTTCAAGTTTATTTTTAAAAAAATTTGTGAGAACAGTTTGTTTATCGTGTAGATCATGATAGTGGTGCCATTTGTGCATTCGAACATGTCAATCATCATATTAAAAGGTTTTTTTATAAGCCTTTTGTGTTCTATTTTTATCACTTTAAGCGTGTACATCTGTATTTTAATGATAATTAAGATGTATGGTTTGCTACACAGCAGTACATTTTCCTGGAAATGCATGGGAGTTGCAAAGGATGAAATTCTACTCTCTATCCTGCCTATTATCAGGGAAGAATGCCACTTTTCCCTTTTTTTAAATCAATTAGTAATTTTCACAAAATTGTAAAAAAAAAAAAAAAAAAAAAAAAAAATTCACGTTGATGTTTATCTAGAAAAAATCAATCACTAAAAAAATGTCAAGCAATTGCAGAATTTAATCACTAATTTCGTAAAACAATAGCAGAATAAAATTACGAATTTCGTCAGACGATTGCAGAATAAAATCACAAATTTCATCAAGAGGTCGTGTAAAAAATCGCAAATTTCGTCATGCTATTAAAGAAATGAATCTCAAATTTCGTCAAATGATTGCGGAATAAAATCGCAAATTTTGTCATTTGCTCGAGAAAAAAAAATCGCTGATTTTGTCAATCGGTCATGGAAAATATCATAAATTTTGTCATTGGTCGCAAAAAAAAAAAAAGAATTTTGTCAAATGATTGCAGAATAAAAACGCTAATTTCATAGAACAATTGTGGAAAAATTTTCAAGAATTTCGTCAAAAAATAGCAGGATTTAATCAAGAATTTTGTCAAACGATAGCAGAATTTAATAGAGATTGTCGTTGAACAATCGTAGAATAAAATCGCAAATTTCGTCGAACAATTGTGGAAAACATTCACAAATTTTGTCAAACGATCGCGTTAAAAATTCCAACTTTCGTCAATAGGTCACATTAAAAAAATTGCAATTTTCATAGTCTGTCATGTAAAAAAAATTGTAAATTTGATCCAAGTCATGATTTTCTGTACATACAAAAATGACAGTTAACTATTTAATATTCACGTTATTTTCTCCTGATTAGAATCCATGACACCAAACTCTACACTTGGATGAAAGACTGTTAATGTAGTATATATATATAACTGTACATGTTGACAGGTAGTCATTTTCTTCAATTCAACTATGAAAATGCAATATATTTATTACAGAAAATACTATTTAATATTTTAACATGAAAAATTTGTTAATGTATTTATTTTATATTCAATACAATATAGTTCACAAAATTAATGTATAAATGTTGTGAAAAATGTCATAAATATCGTGTATGATCATCTCTGACAGATATGCATACCTCACATCTTGATATCATAGACTTTACCAAAATGTTGATCAAGTCTTGTGGAATTGCATGCTATTCTTCTAAAAATGCACTTTTCAGCTCCTGGAAGGTCCGGGGAGGATTTTGCAGCAATGAAAGTCTGTGCCCTAAGGCATCTCACACAACTCAATTGGGTTCAAGTGGGGTGAGCAAGGTGGCCAATCCATTCAAGTGATATCTTCTGTTTGCAAGTATTCTGAGTCTGACACCACATATGCTCAATGTGGCTGAGCATTGTCATCCATTAACGAAAACTCTGGGCCAACAGCACCCCTAAACAGTCTAACTTGGGATTCCAATACATATTTCCAAGCGGTTACAGAACCTCCTTGAAAGATATGTAGCTCGATGCGGCCATATGTCATGATCCCCCCCCACCTCCAAACCATTAAACTGCAGAAACAGGATATTTCACGGACAAGGGAAGGCAAGTTGCATGTTCCTTGCTCTCTCCAGATCAAAACACGTCTAGAATCAATGTTTTCAGACTATATCTGGATATCATCAGTAAACAATACTCGGGCCCAGTCTTCCTGGCTTCATTGAACATGACGATGGCACCAGTTTGAACGGGCCCCTTTGGAAGCTGGAGTTAGTTGGACACAAACTATTGGTTTTCTCGCATACAAGTCCACTCTCATTAAGCCTTCGTGCAGCAGTATAGAATGGCTGATTTGAATTCCTATGGCAGCCTGAAGGTCTGAAACCAAATCTCTTGTAGTCGCTTTGCGGTTTCTTCAAGCCGACAATGACAGAAAATGGTCTTCAGATGCAATTGTTACTCTTGGTCACCCTTGACCAGGCTGTCTATCAACAGATCCAGTGCTTAAAAAGCGGCTCCAAGCTCTTAATATGGCACTTTGAGGGATATTTAAATCTTGGGCGACCTCCATTTGTGTTTGACCTCCCTTGATTCTACCAATTATTCGCCACTTTTGACCTTTACTTAAATGATGCCTTTGAACTATAACTAATGACTACTGATCGCTCTCAGACACCACACTTACTTTAAACAACACTACAGTCCAGAATCCCAACATGTTACCAAGTCCCAACATGAATCCCAACATACTTAAATGATGTCTTTGAACCATAACTAATGACTACTGATCACTCTCAGACACCACACTTACTTTATACAACACTACAGACCAGAATCCCAACATGTGTCCATTGTGCACAACATTGCCAATAATTGAATTTGTATATTTCCGGCACTAACGTATTTGTGGAAGTTCAATTTTGTGTTCAATTATATTTAATTAACATAAATAATTGCAGCATTGGGCATTAGTTGCAACATTAACATAGTGAGCATATTTTTTTCTCATTATTCTTTAAATTTGATAACCAGTTTATATGAAAATTCAAAATTTCAATAATTGCATTATTTTATGTTTAGGATCTATTACAGAAGGATTATTAAAGACTAGCTGACTCTCCCCTGCATTGTCCAGGCCCATGATAATAACTTAAATATATGTGAAATCAGTGTTGAATAATTTTATATAAATCTTTCCAAATGAACCTAATGTTGGAGGTGCCACTGCCTTGTCAAATTTGTATGATTTTATATTATAAAACTAAAATCTATCCAAACAGTCTTTTGTCTTTTAGTTGGGGGGGGGGGCAAAACTGTTTTTGGCAGCATACACCAGGCGTGCTATACATGCTGCATTCTGTTTTTGCAAATAACCTTGAATTTGTGGGATTTTATATTGGGAGGTTGGATAAGTTCTTGTTATTTTCCAACATATTGCATTACAAGAACTACATGTGTGTAGTTTAAGATGTTAACGCATCTATAAAGAAGTATTTAAGCAAGCTTGAAATTCAGTGTATGTCATTTCGTCAAAGTGTAAATAATTTTTTTTTTCATAGTGTTAAACATGTCGAATTTAGTGCCCAAAAAGAGCATTTGCGGGGATTTTTACTGCACTACTTTATTTTTTAAAAATCTGCAGCTGAACCACATAGAATTTTTGTAGAGACTTACGGTGACCACACTCTTTCGGAAACAAGGTGCAGAGATTGGTTTAGACGCTTCTTAATGTTGAAGATAAAGAACACTCTGGCACACCAAAAAATTTGAAGATGAAGAATTGAAGGCATTACTTCTTGAAGGCTCGTGTTAGACACTAGCTGAACGTTTGAAAGCATTAGTAATGATTCTAAAGCAAGGACATTGGGGGCCATATGAGTTGAAGCAGAGAGACATCGAATGAGATCTTTTCACATGTGAACAGCTTCTTCAAAGGAAGAAAAGGTTTTTTGCATCGTATCGTGACTGGTGATGAAAATTAGATACTAGGGTGTAAAAAAATTATAATTTTTTTTTAAAATAAAAAAAATCAGATTTTTTAAATTTAAATTTGATTTTTATGACTTTTTCCCATGCGTTAAAATACAGAATAGCTACCAAGAATTTCAGCTTTTCAAAACAATTAATCCTCTTACTAGTAACTTATCTATGTTTTTATTCTTTAATTAAAGAAATTATAATTATTAGTTAGTAATTGCATATATTATAAAAACTACAAATTAGTAATTTCATTAGTTAGTAGCATACAATGTTATGTACATCAATACTTTGTAATAATTATGTAAAACTATATTAAATACTGTTGATTTTTATATTTATTAAAAATATTAATAACTACTTCAATATTAAATTGTTAGCACTGCTTAACCTTAATAATTAGTAAATAATTAACTCTCTTATGTATTAGTAATGTGTTTAGTAACAGTATAATGGGAAAAAAACATCTATTTTTTTAATATGATAAATAAAGTGGCATTGATGTTTAATGATTTTTATGAATTACAAATTAAAAAATAGAATGAAATTACAACATGATTAAAAACTTTGTTTTTTGTAAATAAAGTTCAATATTTTTGAAGGTCTTGGGTACACAGATTTAGAAATACTGTTGGTATGGATAAATTTCTTACAAGAAATCTGTGGGTATAACTAAAGATGAATTTCACTATTTACAAAACATCAACAGAAAAAAACAGAATGCATTTTGCCAATTTAATAAAGGGTAGGGTGCTGTACCCTTAAAAAATAACTCGGAGGGGAGCAGTAAGTAATTACAGAATTAATAAAAACTGAAAATAAGTAATTTCATTAGTTAGTAGCACAAATAACAAAATAAACAAATATTATTTGCAACTTGTTTTGCATTTGTACTGTTAATCGTCTAAATCTAAACTCACACACATGTTTATGAAGAAAAAATTAAGAAAATCAGTTACTCATTAATGCTCGCATAGAGATACAGAGTAAATATAAAAATAGCCAGTTATATCTGGAATTCTCAAAATATTAAATAGCAGCATTGTTACTACTCAGTACAGATTATTAGCATTCAGCGTTTCAAATTAAAACCGAAAAAAGAAATTGCATCTTTTTAAATCCTTAACTAATTTCTTTAACATTTTTATACCAATTAGATCCTTTTCTCTTATATATTGTTTTACAATGGCCATTGAGCAGATGTCATTCTTTCATTCTTCTTTAGTTCTAATTTGCTATAAATTTATTATTGCAAATATAAGGTACTGGCTATTCTTTTACTAGTAGAAATTTATTATACTTGATATCCTTATTATGTAAAAGAAGGAATAATTTGATTATTTAAAAGAAATTATGACATTGCCAATTATATTAGATTTAAATATCATTTTTAAATAAAATGCCTTTAATTCCAAATAAAAACTAGCTTTTTACAAATTTGCTATACTTATTTTTTTACAAACCTAAGGAATTAAGCTTAGAAACAATTATTCAAAGCTGTTTTTGTTTATTCATAAGGTAAAATAGCCATAGAAACTTCCCAAATTATGTTAATCTTAGATTTTTTTATGTCATTTTAAACATTTAATAAATTTATGATTATAAAAATAAAAAAAATCAGTTGATTTAAATCATAGAAAATTGTGTGGTAAGCCTGCATCGTCAGCAAAGCCGAAAATCCATGGTCTCAAGCTTCTGCTTTGCATTTGGTGTTATCAACTGGATCTAGTTTATTATGAGCAGCTCAAACCGAATGACATCATCACGGGAGATAGCTATTGACTACAATTGATGCGTTTTAGCTGAGCATTGAAGGGAAAATGGCCACTATACGAGCAGAGACATGACAAAGTGATTTTACAGCATGACACTGCCCGGCAACATGTTGTAAAACTGGTGAAAATCTACTTGGAAACACTTAAAATTTTAAGTTCTACCCCACCCACTGTATTCACCAGACAGTATCTGATTATTACTTGTTCTGCTCAATGGCACATGGCCTGGCTTTGCAGCACTTCTGTTCTTATGAAGATGCCAAAACAAGGGTATACTTTTAGATAGCGTCAAAAGATGCATGGTTTTCCCAACGTAAAATTCAAATGGGAAAAATAAGTGGCTAGCGATGGCTAATACTTTGTGACATGTTTTTTACTAATTAGTTTAAATAAAGCATTATGTTTCATGAAGAAACAGCGAGAACTTATGCAACCAACCAATATTTTAAAATGAAAATATGAAAATAATAATAACGAATTAAAAGGCCCTGTTTTAGTGATTACCTATTTAAATTCTGACATTTGGATATATTACACTCTCAATTCTGACCAAAAGTTCCTGATAACCTAAATAATGTGACCCCCCTCCCCTCTTTCCTCTTTTAAAACACCATACACACTCTCCCAGTGTTGAAAATGTAGTTTGAAATGTAGTGCACATATGCAAAAACAAAAATCCTTCCAAAAAGGTTCTAAAGCATATTTAAAATGGGAAACAAATCTTCAAAAGCACCGAAGAAAAAAAAAAAGTCTGGCAATTTCAGGAAATGACTTCCTGATTTTTTTTTTTTTTTTTTTTTTTTTTTTTAATAGTAAATATTAATATTTCTTTAAACCTGAGACATCATTAGAATTGTAAAGGTTTCATGAATAAGTGAATATTTATTTATTTATTATTATTATTATTATTATCATTATTATTTTGTATTTCGATCTGGAAAGCAGATGCATGATTTTAAATCTGCAGAAAAAAAAACGTAAACCATAAAATCAGCATTCAGATTTTTTTTTTTTTTTTTTGAAACAGTAAATATTAATATTTTCTAAAACAAAAACCACCATTATGGCTGGAAAAGTATTCGGAATAAGTGTTTTTTATCTGGAAAACAGATGAAGCAAGGTCAAAATGCGAAAAAAATGGAATATTTTTCCATGCTTCACTTCTTTTTGTTTGAAGTTTCATTGAAATTCCGTTATGTGAAAGACAACTGCATTAGCACACTATTTTGCAATGTACATTATGGTTTTAAATTAATATATTGGCTAATTATCAAAAAATGAAAATCTAAGGTGCATTTGGGGCTGCCTTCCCCTACCTAAGGCTCCTATAATAGGAACTGACGCATATCCATTTTGTTTCGCATTATTCGGGTCTCAGTTCAGCATCTCAATCTCCCGCTGCCGGAGCTGGGGTTGCCTAAGGCCTCGTTCCTTCACCTTCTGAAAGAGGCTGGATATTAAATGGCGGAAATTAGCTTGGTTTTTCGACTTTGAGACACATATCTGCGAGGATGCGTCAGCCTGTATTATAGGAGCTCTACCCCTACCCTCATCCAAATTTTCAGTCCTCTGTATGTGGGTGATTTTTCTAGCTTTCAGCAACACACACACACAGACATGCAAACATCTTTCTTTTATTAATATAGATTTAAGTGCTTTTTTATTTATACAATGTTTGAAAATTATGTTAATTCTGTATTAAAAATGTGTGTAATATCAATTTAAATATTTTATGGATTTCAGAGCTTGGAGACTTTGGACAATGGTAAACCATATTCAGATTCTTACAACATTGATCTTGATCTAGTTATGAAAGTTTTCAGGTATGACTTAATAAAAAAAAATATATATTCAAATTTATTTTTTAACTAAATTTTGATGTATGTATTTCTAAGTAAAGTACTAGAAGTGAAATAACATGCAATATGCTGATGTTTTTTTTTTTTTTTTTTTTTTTTTTTAAACTCTTAACACTTTTCTTTTTTATGCATACGATATTAAACTGGTTATCTCCAGCCACTGTTGTTGGTATATAAAAAAATTTGCAAAGATTGTTTTTTTTTATTTTTTATTACTTTATATTGTAATTATGTGTAATGAATTCTCTTGAATGACTTGGAATAAAGTGAATTTATCTTGAACAAACAGTTTGCTGGTAGATGATTTTATGTAGACCATCTATGTAACACTTTTTTGTGTGGCTAGCGAAAAAGAAAGTGTGTGTGTGTCTGGGGGAGGGGGCTGAAAAGACATTAAATTGGTGTTATATTATATTTTGCTAAGTTTTTTAGACCTTGATCTGACAAGTTGTTGCAAGGTTTTTTTTTCCCTCCCCTTCCATTTCTTGGATTAGTCTATTACTAATGGTTGCTTTTCATTATTATCAGAATTGCTGCATAATCATAATCAATCTTATTTTAAATTGGTGTATTTTTCTGTATGCTCATTAATAGTAATCAGTTCAAGACTCTTGCTACATATTATTCTATTTCCAAATTATACTTTTTGAATTAGTCTCTGTTCCTTAAGAGTGAAATATTCTTCCAAACCAAACTATGGATAAATTTTTAAATATTTTTTCTTTAAAAGTTATCCACTCAGTATAAGTTCACAGATGCCAGTCACCATTTTGTGATTAAATTTTTTGGTTGGCTACTAACTTTCAATGTCTAAGTCGTCATGTGTTTTTGTTGTGCCAATATAGCCATATGCCATATTTCTGGGTCTTATTACTTTAAATATATTTGAAAAGGTTTTAAAAGAATGTGTTTAATTGTCATTTTTAGCACTTTCCAACCTAGTTGAAAAGTGCTTATGACTTCGGTTTGTCTGGCCGTCTGCCGTCTGGCCGTCTGTCCGTGCTCTAACTCCCGTAAATATGCTCGGATTGCTCTGCAATTTTTATATGTTATTATCGTTATCTATAGCATGTTCCCTATTTCAACGGAAGTGTGTAGCACTTATAGTTTTTTTACAGGGACACTCAAAAGAATTCCGTTACATTGCGGTCTATGGGGAAAAATCATTTGCTGTTTATTTAAATAATGTTTCACTATTTTAAACGCATTGAAATTTATATATATCACTAAGGTGCATTAGAAGAAGCTTAATATGGAACAGGGTGTGCATAGCACTTATAGTTACTTTACAGGGACAGTAAAAATAATTCCGTTACATTACGTCTATGGAGAAAAATCGTCTGCGGTTTATTTAAATAATGTTTCACTATTTTAAACGCATTGAAATTTATATAGATCACTAAGGTGCATTACAAGAGACTTACTACGGAATATTGTGTGTATAGCAGTCATCGTTCATTTACAGGGACACGCAAAAGAATTATCTACTGTCTGTTAACAATAATTCCTGGAAGTGCGTTTTAAGTTACTGAACGCGATTTTAATGTTAACTTGCTTTTTGTCTATTACGTGGTGTGTATAAATTCTGTAGATCCTATACAGGGCAGCACAAAAGTTCGCGAACACATTTCTGTTTATTGACAAACTCCAGACGGAGAATTTTAAAATGTGCTACACGTTTCCTAACTGAACTAAAATTTAGCATCCTATGTAGTATATATACAATTCTATATATCCTATACAGGGCTGAATAAAAGTATTCGGATATTTTTCCGAATATTGTATATGTTGGAAATTCCTGAAATTATGTTTTTAAATATGTTATGCGTTTTCCAAATTGTTTACTTAGAAGTTATCTTTTAGCTTATTAAACGGTATGATTTGTAAAATTATTTTGGAAGCGTTGGAAAGTGCTACATAATCTATGCTTGACGCATGATTTTTCGTTCTTGTTATTTTTCTCTTCATCTATTTTTAAACTAAATTATCTTAAAAGTTCAACCATTATGCATCAATCGTTCATCCCATTCGACTTGTAAACAGGCCGGTAATTTGACCCCCTCCTGCTTCATCTTTGATTTTTCATTTGGTTTCATGGCAGTGCAAAGATACGCCAGTAGATGGCGGGATCTGTCCAGTTTCAGCTGAGAGCCAATCGCTGCATAATTCCCCAGAGGGCAGTGATTTCCTTCCTTATTGCGTAGTAGATGAAGTTTGAGAAGGTAATAGGTATTTAAGGATGGCTTTCGCTTGTATTAGTATGTCGAGATGAGCTGGTGTGTCGGTACAATAGTGCATGAGTGCTTATTATTTGAGAAATAATCAAGCGATGTTTCATCATGAAAAACAGAACGTAATATAGAAGTAAAGGCTCAGGTGAAGTTATTAAGAGAATGATGTAGCTGAATTTAAATGCGTTTTTTAATGAAGTTTGCTGCTGGGATGGCGATAGTGTTTTTCACCAATTGAGTTTTTGGACATGGTGTGATAGATGGGGGAGGTAAAATGGAAACTTTTCTTTTAATGAATTGCTTTTGAACTGGTAAGGCTTGTGTATCTTTATGTCGAATTTAGGAGGGAGTGTTGGAGGACTGTTGACATTTTTCAGAACATTTTTTAAGGCTGAAAGGAGGTAATAGCTTTTTCCTGTTGAGTGATAATGTTCATCCAGTTGTATTAATATCACAGTCTCTATTCAGTTGAAGTTTTCCGGTATTTGCTTTATTTTGGTTATGATTTTGTAGGTCAGGATTAGATAACATGCTTCAACAATTTTGTCAGTTCATGCTGATATTGCTGGAATGGCTAATTATTTTGAAAGTTGAAAATAAATGAATGGAATGTTTGTGGTTTTTTATCTGGATTTCATTAAAGCTAAAGTTTATTTTATAAAGTAACTTTTATAATTTTGAGTAATGGATTTTTATAATAAAAGACTATTTAATTGTTTTAAAGTTTATAAAGATGAATATTAAAGTTAACTTGATTAAAATTTAAATGTTTGTTGAATATAAAAAAGTTATAATGTTGAGTAAAAAGGTTTATTTAATTTTATATTTGAACTTTGAAATAGTTGTTTGGCTTTTCTTAAACAAATTTAAAGATTTAATGTTTGTGCTAAAGTTAATTGTGAAAAACTATATTGAAAGTTTAATTGAATAATTAAAGTTATTAAAATGATGTAATGGTTTAATGCTTACATGGTTAGAGATAATATTTAGTTCTTTTGATTTTGAATTGGATGGGCATGACACTTTCTATGGGTTCCAGAAAAACAGTCTTTGATGTTGTTTTTGGTAAGACTCTGTAATCGGAATTAAATATTTAATTATTGTTTTTGGTGATATATATATATATATTTAAATGAACAAGTCTGGTCATTTTTACATATGTTAAGTTTAAATAAAATTATTAGTTTTAAGAAATATGTTGTCTTTTTTCCACTTGAATTTTTCAGATTTGTTTCTTCATTTTGCACTGTTCTTACTATATTTTTATAATGGGTCGCTGATTACTTATGCATTTGCTAAATTCCAGATATCGTGTTTCCACATCTGCAATATTAGGAAACTTTATTGATTTTTTTCTTTCGCTGGGCAATTACTGGTGTAATTGCTGACAGCTTTACAGGGTTGTCCCTTTTCTGCCGAATGGCAAATTTTTCCTTTTTATTATTATTATTATTTTATCAAATCCACAGATTCTCCTCCATAATTCCACAATATTTACCACTTCTTTTTTTTTTTTTTACTGTCCATAATTAAAAAATATGATTAAACATGGATGTCACATAGCTGCGGGTCAACAAATTTTCCACTTTCTTCTTTTAAAAAAAAGTGTGATGTCTGCGGAATTATGAAAAAAAAATCGCATATGCGCTGCGAATGAGCTCCGCAGCGTCGGCCTACTGGAATTAACCCGCAACGCAGAAAAATTCGTGTCGAGAAGATAATAATTTTGAGTCCAACTCATTAAATCTGTAGTTCTGGAATTATTCAGATATGTTCTTGCAGGTAGACACTAGATATCCACATGCAATTCTTCTTCAAATTTCCTAAATCTGCCGCAAACTTCGTGAAAACAGTTCCGTAATTTTAGTCGATCTTTCGCCAAATAAAACCATTAATTTCATCAATTGCTCACATAATAAAACCATAAATTTCATTAATCGGTCATGAAATAAAATCATGAATTTCCTCAATCAGTTGAAGAAATAAAACCCCTTCAAATTTCATCAATCAGTTGCAAAAAAAAAAAAAAAAAAAGTGGATCTCATCAATCAATTGCAGAAAAAAGTTGTGAATTTCATCAATTGGTC
The DNA here is from genome assembly GCA_963931845.1 of Maratus michaelseni. NCBI lineage: Eukaryota > Metazoa > Arthropoda > Arachnida > Araneae > Salticidae > Maratus > Maratus michaelseni. The sequence goes on from OZ007591.1 coordinate 193,056,640, forward strand.
GCAGAAAAAAAAACTAGTTTCATCAAACAATCATGAAATAAAACCATGAATATCGTCAATTGCTCATGGATTAAAACTGCAAATCTCATTAAAAAATTGCAAATAAAAATATGAATTTCATCAAGGAGTCACAATAATAAAATGTGAAAATCGGCGATCAGTCATGAAAATTGTAATTTATTGTCTTCATCAGGATATAATAAAAAATCCTTAATAAATCCTTAAAAAATCATTTTGCCAACAAAAGTTGTAACAAGGCTTATAGTGTTCAATCTTTCTCAATCGTCCCACACTCAAAATCATCTCTGAATATCAGAAATTGCTAATTTAATTTTATTAAAATCTAAAACTTAAAAGAAAATAAATCTTTACCATATTTTTTTCATATATATTTTAATTTTAATTTATAAACATATTTTTTTATGCAAATGTTGATGTTGAGCATTTATTTTCAGCTATGAAAAGTTTATCTATAGAACAAAAAATGTTAGAGAATCGTTTATTCATAAAATATTCAGGTCTTATATTACAAACATTTATCCCTACAAACTGTATAAGATTGTGGTGGGATGATTCTATAAAATGCCATTAGACAAATTTAATGGAGAAAAATAAGTTATTAAATTTATTTAAGTTAGTTAAGTGTGTAAATTTTTTATTTAAAATTTACTGTTTATTACTTTTAAGCTTTAATAGCAGGCAATATTACTGATAAATGATAATATTTTAATGGATTGAATTTTTAATTCAACATAATTTTGAAGAATAGTTATTTTTCTGAGGAACAGTCTTGTTTAACTATAAACCAATATCTATACTTTTTTAAACATACTCAGGCACAAAGATCAAGACCAAAACACATAATCAACTTTATTATTTTTAAATAACATTTCAGAATGAGCTGTTTAACACAGTAAACTATTGCTTTAAATATTTTCGAGTAGCAGTGTTCTTCGTAACATTTTGAGTCTGATAATTTTACATAGTCTGTGATAAGATTTTTTATTTTTAAGACAATTTTCTTATAGAAGAACAAATGTTTGAAGTGTGTTTTGATTTTTATACTGCAAAATAATCTCACGCATTTACAATTTATTTTATATGTACTTTTGTATAACAAAATAAAAGTAAAAAATATCATTTTCCTAATTTTCCCCACTACAATGGTTGTTTAGCTTATACATATTTTTTAAAACTGTATCTTGCCCAAAATTTGTCTTCTGAATGTACATAGTTTAAGATTTATATTATACTTAATATTCAAATTTAAAGAATTTTATAATTAAATTAAATATACACATTTGATGTAATTAATCTGTGTTTTGTTGTACATGTGTATATATTAAATAAATTATTTTTCATTTTGAATTCCTGATATTTTTTAGTTTTTCCCATATAAACACTGTTGTTTATATACATTTGTTTCACAATGTGGCCACTGGATATTTTGGGTTTAGGAGCCACTGGCACCTTCCAGATTTTGAGAATTTGCACCTATACCACTCAGTGGGATATTAGGGGGTTGCTACAGTCTAATGAAACCTTGTCCTTAAGATTCTTTAATTTATCATATAATAGGGTTTTGACGTCTCTCTTTTTAACACAATCGTCTAGTCTTTCAGAATCAACTTTGAACAATTATTTATGTTTAAAAAACATAACATTGGTTGTGTATCATTTATTCTGGTATAGTCTGGTGATGTCTGCATGTAATCTCAATTACATGGATACATCACCAGAGACAACTAAACTTTGTTCTTTGAAACATTTGAGCTTTTTATGTTATGGATGCTAAAGAGTATGATCGATATTTAGAAGCCATCGAAATTTTCTGTAACCCTATGTACTCCAAAACCTTTAGCATTTTTCTGTGAAATTACTGTTTTTTTATTTCAATACATGAAAGATGCAATTATTTTATTTTGACAAATTTATTTGAAAATTGATTTTATCCAATTTACTGCTACTACGAGGGTAGTTTGATAGTTTCTCAGCCTGACACAGAGATGGAACAAGTATGACCAAATGACAATGATGTTTGTAAAGTATGATCCTTTAGATGTTATGCTACTGAGTTTCAGATGCATGAGTTTATTGGTTATTGCTTGGCGATAAACAAGTTTTGACATTTTCTAAAAATGAAAAAAATTGAAGTTTGAAATGTCATAAAATACTTTGTTAAAAAAGGTTTAACCCTCACGGGCATATAAAAAGAGTTACATTCCATCTTAAAGGATTCTTGTCCTCTGTATTTGATGATAAAAAAGTGGGCTGCTGAATTTAAACATGGTAGAAAATCCATTCAGGATGATGAACGCTCAGGACACCCCAAAACCGCTACGACCGACAAAATCATCTCAAAAATTCACAATACAGTGTTGAATGAATGCCAATTGGAGATACGGGAACTTGCTGACATTGCAAACATCTCGATAGACCATGTCCACTACATTTTACATAATGTTTTGGGAGTGAAAAAGCTTTCCACTTGATGCGTGCCGCATTTGTTGAATATCGACCATAAACGCCAAAGAATGAACATTTCTCAAGAGTGTTACAAGTATTATGTTGCAAGTTGAAAAATAAAATGAAATATTGTCAAAAATCTTGTATTTTCTTTGTCAGGCCGAGAACTTTTTGAACCACCCTCGTACAGGGCTGCACTAAAGAATTCCCACACAAGAGTGTGTCTTAAATGTATTGAGTTGCAAGGGGATTACATTGAAAAATAATATGAAATTATGTCAAAAATCTTGTGCTTTCAGTGTCAGGCCAAGAACTTATCAAACCACCCTCGTAGAATGTTGAGCCCATAGATGATTCTATGTATTGACTTTGAAGCGATATGAATCAAGTTGATGATTCCATTGAAGAATAATAGAAAAATAAGAGAGTTAGGAATATGGAAATTTAGAATTTTCTGTTTTTCTTCTACATTTTATTAAAATAAATTTTTTTTAATTGCAATGTAATAATTTTTCCATTTTGTATGACATTGTTTTTTTCTTTATATTTATCTTAAATATTAAAATAATTTTTTATAAGAAAATCAAAACACCATTTATTGTAGTGAAAATCATTATTCATATTTATTTATTTTTCCTATTGTGTTTTCCATGTTTTTCTTTTTCCTATCTTTAAATGTCTTACTATGTTCATTTAGCCAGCTGAAAAATAGAGTTCAAATGAAAATATTTTTTAATTCTGAAGGACAACAGGGGTATTACAGTGAAAAAAATAGTGTTGAACCACTTTACTTTCCATGTGATTTGATGCTTGGACAGTTTATGCTGTACTAAATTGGTTAGTCCCTTAAAATGTGATTTATTAAAAAAGAATTAAAAAAAGTGATAGAATTGTGACAACTCTTCTGTAAAAAAGATTTTTGCATGAAAGTAATGACTCTTTTAAAACTTTCAATGTATGTAAATATTTAAGAGTCAGGGAAAATAGTGCATAATGTCAAGCCTGCTAATAAGAATTGTTATCTTTGCTTTAAAGATAAATTAATATCTGCATGTGTGGTAGATTTTTTATGTTTTCAATTAACTAAAAAAAAGGGGGGAGTAAAAAACCCTGATTCCATATTTTCTTCTGATTGCAAACTTAAAATGATGACAAATAAGAGGTCTTATGTTGGTAACAACATTTATGTTTTCTGAATGAAAATAACATCAACTATATTGCTAATTAGTTGCTATATCTAAGAAGCCCATTAAAATATCTTATTGTAATGGTTGTCCATGAACATGTATAACTTTAGAGTCTGTTTGTGGGTTTTCTTCAGCCTAATTTGATATTTACTTTAATACTCTCGCTCATTTAAGCCTCATATGAGGCTCTAATTTAAGTAATTAAAAACAATGGTTTGAAAACTTCTTCCATCTAACTTGTTTTGACTGGCATCTCTTGAGCTCTGATTTTATAAGTGGTTTCAAATTTGTTTTAAGTTTTGATAACAAATGACAGCATAAGAGTTTTTCAGAACTGAAACTTTCCGCTCAATATCTTTCAACACCAGGAAAGCTGAACAGTTTATAATTGGAAAAGAAATTAACCATTTAAAATTATTTTTGCTTTATACAGTAGATAATGCTTTTGAAACATGGGTAAGATATCTAGAACTCAGCCAAAATTGTATTACTGCCAATCAGTCTGTTAAGTAAAATTTACTTGTATGACAAGTTTTTATGTTACTTTAATGTGCAATCAGGCCATAAAGAGATGATCACACTAACCACATTTTTTTTTTTTTTATGCAATTTAGATTAGTATTTTAAAAATACCAAAACACAGAATGAATTTTTTCTTTTTCTTTTTTCATAATTTGTGAGCGAGAGGGATAAGGAATAGTAAAATTGTGTATCGAGTTGATAAGTTAAAGTTTCATTCCATTGTGAACATATTTTACAGATTTTAAGTAAGCATAATTTAACCGTTTCTTTTAAAATCCTAACCCCTGGGTATCCCATTTGCCCCATACTTTCACTAACCTTGTCCGTTGAAATTAGTTTATCTATTTACTTTGCTATCAATTTATGTATTACTTTGTAATTTTAAGGAGCTATTAATAAAAAATTCTTTTAGGTATTATGCTGGTTTTGCAGACAAAATTTATGGAAAAACTTTGACAGTTGATGGAAATTACTTTTCATATACAAGACATGAACCTGTTGGTGTATGTGGACAAATAATTCCAGTAAGTTTTTTCTTATTCTTTTGTTCATTATTGTGTTGTGTGTGTTAGTTTTTAAGATTTTAAAAACATTTTTTTTTTCTTGGATTAAATAAAATATTTTAAAGTTTTTATCAAAGAGACGAAAAAATGATTTTTATAATTGTTTTTAAAGAGTTTTTATTTTAGCATTCACATAATGTTTCTTTATACAGTGGAATTTTCCTTTATTGATGCAAGCTTGGAAATTGGGACCTGCGTTAGCTGCTGGCAATACAGTAGTTCTCAAACCTGCTGAACAGACACCTTTGACTGCCCTATATGTTGCCCAGTTAATCAAAGAAGCTGGTTTTCCACCAGGAGTTGTAAACGTAGTTCCTGGTTATGGACCTACAGCAGGGGGTGCTATTGCCTCTCATTATGGTGTTAATAAATTGGCTTTTACTGGATCAACAGAGGTAGTTTCGTTATTGTATTTGTATAGATTATACTGACTTGTTTTATTAGTAGCAATTGAGTTCATAAACTTTTGTTCAATGTTTGTTTTTAAGAGATTTTGTTAAATGACATTTTAAATGCTCATGAAATTTAAAATGTTTATACAGACGTGTATTTACCAAATAAGCAGATAATAATAATTTCATTTTATTTAATTGCTGTATCAAGAATGGGAAAATGTTGCATTCATAATATCTTGATTTTCTTACACTAGCATTTTGGAAAAGAATTGGTGATGCTAGTATTATTTTGGACAAATAGACGAAAATTTTAGTGTTTCAATTCACTTATTACATGTTATATTGTTAATACTGCATATTGATTAGATCAGATTTAAAATTTTATTGTTTATTTACCACTGTAAAATCTTTGATTAGATTAATCTGGGTTATAAATTTTTCATTTTATTTATTTCTAATTTTTATTGTTTGTTGTAAAGTTAAAAACTGAGAGTTGGCTGACCTTGATCACTTAACACAGTTTTATATTTTTGTAATCTGAATCATATGAGACATTTAAAGACATAGTGACGTAATGTAAGTCACATCTTCTTAAATGTTCAAAAACAAAGGATTTACCAGAAACCTCATGATGAATTCCTATGGTGGTATTCTGTTGTAAGTCATTTTTAAGCATGTTCCAAAAATTGGGTGTCTTATTGTTATTATTTTATTTATTTCTTTTTCATCTGTGAACTGTATTTTTAAAGAAATTAGAATAGATTAACAGAAAAGGCAAGAAATTTTAAGTGCATAAATAATTCTGTGCAAAATGTAGTTGCATCTTCAACTTTGTTAAATTCATAAATCTTTTTAATATGTTTCATGTAATGGCATCAAAATAAATTATGCTTAGGTTGTTATATAGCATGAGTAGATCATCTATTTTATAAACTATTTGAGAATTGATAAAAGCTTGTGAATATTTTGTTTATGATTATTCTTTTAAGCCACCCTTTTTCAACAGATTGTTATCATTTTTTGATATATACAGGGTGGCTGAAAAGTATGGGCATGCACAAAAACGTTATTTTGTCAAAAAATATACACTATTTGATGACAGTTTTTATTCTAACAAAACAAAAATATTGCAAATAGCAATATTTAAAGAAATTGTTCAAAATTTCCATCATTCACTTTTACACAAGGGATTGTTAGAATAAGTAATTACTAGTGTAATTACTAGTAATTTAAAAGAAGCAGATTAGCAAATGCAAATAGAGCGTATATGCTGGCGATTGGTTACCTAGAATATGCATGAGAGAAAAGCTGAAAAATAAATTAGGTGTATTGTGTCTAGAAATAAAAACCAACTGTTTTAAAAAGTAACTTAACGTTTATTGAATAAAATAGAAATAAAAACTAAAAAGACATACAATTTCAACAACTTAAACAAATGAAAAATATACTTAATATGAACTGGAGCTTATTAAGAAACAACATTTTTCATAAAGGAAATTACTTTTATTTAAGTTCAATTTACTTTAAAGATTATCATTAATAAAACTTTATACTTTAAACAATTTATAACTTTAAACATCTCTTCCTCTCTCAAATACGATCCAGTTTAAAAGATCGTTGATCTCAGTTTCTACTTAAATTCTGCCTTATGAAAAACTTCCGACATACCACGCAGTAACCGTCATTAGTATGCCGAAACTAACAAAGCTGACCAAACATGGCGAACCATACGGACCTTCACCTAAAGCAAGGGAACATGATGAATTCCGTAACACCAAGATTATATGTCAGATTCTTTAAAGCGAGAAAACGAAATGAGAGACTTAAAATAGATGTTAAAACTTAAGAGGGAAGAAACGTAAACTAAAACTTTATTTAAAGAAACTTAAACCAGTAATAAATCAATTAAATAAAGTTGTGTGAATATAAAAGCAAACTTAAGAAAACTAAATAAACATAAATTTACTAAAACTTCAGCGTGTATTTCACCTCCTTCCTTAACACTATATAAAGATATGAACGCGACTTTCTGAAATCCATCTGATAATATTCAGAGGATGAATGATAAGTCGGTTTTAAAAATCCAAGAAGAGGGAAAAACAACGTTGATAAAAACAAACTAAAACAACTGAACGCTTAACTCAAAATATTAACCATTAAACTCAAACTGTTAAATACTGAACGTGTTGCCTTATCAGTCAGGGTTCCGATGCCAAGTATCAACAGACCGCCATTTTCATTCCCCAGCTATCCAATTGTTTCAATGGCATAGCTTTATCCTCTTTGGAATAGAAAATGCTTAAAATGTCAAATGCATCTTTACTTAAACTTTATCTGGCCGTTCACACTATTAAACATAACGTCTGTTGATTTTTTTGTAAAGAACTAAAAGTAAAAAAAACAAACAGCATGACATCTCGAATCATCTCCTCACTACAGCTATCCATGACTGAACGGTGGCATGATTAACTTTGCCTTACCACAACACACTGACACGAAAAATGAAGCGAAGCTGATGAGATATCCGAGAGCTGGTATTTAAATGTATCTTCCCAGGTAAACATCCAATCACACGGCTTTCCATATTAAATGAGAACTACGTCACTGCCGGTTAACTGAAAGATCGAGAAGTTCCTAGCCGCGGCGAGAGAGAACGATGAAGGAGGAAACAGATGGTCACGTCATCTGTTGTCTACTACCGGAGTTGCTCCGGAACATCGTAACACTTGACGTGTACGGGAAATAGAAGCCGGTAGAATGTAAACAAAGATACGTGAACTTTTAAAGATGCCGTGTAAAAATAAAAGTGAATAATCCAGGATATTTATAAAGATATTAAAGGTAAGTAAACTAAAGGAAATATTAAATACGATATTTAACTATTGAAATAAATAAATCATAAACCAAAGATATGTATGAATAAGCCAGAACTTAGAAATAAATATGAAATTGATAATAACTTAAGAGCTTCTAATGAATGACTTAAATGAATGAATTTAGATGAATGTTTTAAATGAAGTGACAAGACTAAAATGTAGACATGTATGGAATATTATTCCAACAGGGATCACAAAATTGGTGGTGCGCTACAGGTAACTCTGATCTAAATTGTCCCAAGCCTTCATAAGTTCATGCCCTCATACAGTCCAAACTGGAGAATTTCTTCCTCTTTAAAACTTTTCTTTTAAGTAGCCCAAAACAGAGAAATAGAATCGGTTAAAACCCGAGTTGTTCGAAAGCCATTCGCCCTTTGTTAAATATCCAGGCACATGGGCGTCGAGGAAGGCCAATGTCGCTTTTGTTCTATGTGCAGGCACCCAATCCTGCTGTAAAATTCCATTAGGTTTATTTTGCTTTCATGGAATCACAATCTTAGCCAACACTTCATCTTGCTATATTTTAGCATTAATCTTTGTTTTTATCAATAATAAAAGTCAAAAGTGTTTTCTCTGTGGTGATAACTGCTTCTGTAACCATTTATCCTTTCAGAAAAAGCAATTGTGTGATGATTTTTCTTTTTTTTTTTTGTGTATGTATTTCTCTGTATTGGACATCAGTTTCTGATCATTCTGACACTGGTGAGCCTTCTCGATGGTGAAGATTTTTTCATCCAACAACAAAACCTCTTCCATGTGCCATTTCTTGGAAATTTGGAGCATTTTCTTGCATCTCATTAGTCTCTTTAGCTTGACATGATTTCACAAATGTTGTTCGCGGTACAAATTATAACAATGCAACCCAAGAGAGTTTTTAATAATGTTTTGGATGAGACATATCCTGACTATTTTCAGTGAAATTCAGGCTTATAGTATTGTTTTAGGCAATTCTTTTCTTGGTGATGTTGCAAATTCTTCAGGGATTGACAGAAGGTGGTCAGCCTGATTTATTTTTTACATAAACATTTCCTACTGATTTCCACTGCTGAATTGTTCTTCTGGACAGTTTGAAGTGACGAGATGCAATCCTTGAAGTCTTCCCTCCATTTACTGCCAGTTGAGCAATGGCTAAATGATAAACACAAGGCTTCTTAAAGACATAGAAAATAAATGAATAATATCTCACAAGAAAGTCCATGAAAAATACTACAAAAATAGAAAAAATAAGCATGCTTTCTCCAGTTTTAGTTGTGAAATATCAACATCGAACAATGCCCCCATATTTTTTAGCCACCCTATATATAAAGCCTCTAAATAGCAGACACACCAGGACAGCAAAACTTGTCTGCTATTCAGAGGTAAAATCATACAAATATATAGATGTTGGACATTGAAAAGTGTTCTCTAAATAGAGATGTCTGTTATTCATGAGTTTTCTTTATCAAGGTTTTACTGTATAATAAATTTCAATCAAAATTATTCTTACATTATAAGGTATTATTGTAGTATGAAATGAAAAAGTAAAATTTCCCTTATGTCTTTAATTTTTTATCCTTTTCTTTATCAATTTTAAGGAAGTTGAGTATGCCTGACACTTAAAAATTTTATTTTTCTTTAAATACATATAGTAAAACCTCCGTAACAGACACTTGTGAATAGTGTACATTTAGAGAACACTTTTTCAATCCCCAAGAGAAATATTATTTGTTTGTTTTTACCTCTGAATATTGGGCAAATTCTGCAGTCCTGAAGTATCCATTATTCAGATTTTTTACTGTGTGTATATATATATGTATATATATATATGTACTCATATATAGGGGAAAGGAGGTCAAAATTACATAGCGGGTAAGATGAAACTCAGTTCCCCCCCCCCCCCCCGGTCCACTCATGCATAACAGCACCTGCCCTGGTGCAGCAGAGGCCTTTGCTGCACATCTATGTAGCTCATTATTAACAATTTGCTTCAGAGTAACCTGTGAGTAGTTGTGAACATAAATTCAGTTTTCAAGTGCTGTAATATTTGAACCTCACTAGTGTGAGGAATTACTCATCTATGATAAGTTATTTCAATCCCTCACTGAAATATTCTCAAAATATAGGTTGTTTACAATGAGGAATATATTTATAAACCTAGTTCAAATAAATATGGTGGTGATGAGACAAGATGTCAGTGTTATGGAAGACAGTGTTGAATTCAGACACTTTTCTCCGGGAGGGATTTCTGTCGCTCTGGGGGGGGGGGGGTGCATTGTAGACTTCTGGGATTGAAATTGCACATTTTGACCATTGAAAGCATGAAGACTCAAATCTTCCGATGGGGGCATTTTAATGTTCCGGGCGGGAATGTCTCCCTCCGGACCACCTCCTGAATTCAACACTGATGGAAGATTATGACAGTAAAGACTGCATCATCTGTAGGAAACAGGACAAGGATGAATTCTGGTTCCTAGTGCTTCGCGTGCAAATCTTGGCTCATGCTAATTGTTCTGGTTAAAATGTAGATCAAGCCAGGCACAGACCATGGCAATATTTTTGCTTTTTAATTTTCCATTTACAACTTGTAAGAATAAATTATGAATGTGTGGGATGTTATAAAATGTGTTAAATAAAGTTTTATAGGTACTTCATAAATATTGTTATCTATTCGTCATCTTAGCCTGTAGGTGGGACATATTGACAAATGACTTTCTTTCGAAAGACTTAACACATATTTTTGCTTTATTTTAATTGTTGCTGCCATTCATTGTTTAATTTTACATTACATTAAACATGAGAAATAAAAGTTTTTTTTTCATCCTTTGAAGCCAGATGATTTCTGTCGCATGCTTATATCAAATGCAACATTTTAATTTACTTACTAAGTTCATAAAAAATTGTGGAAGTTTAATCTTGCCATATTACCCTCCTCTACCCTATATGTATTATTTTGTATGCCTTTACTTTTCTACATTTTTGTTTCTGTTTTAAATGAAGGCTTTGTATGTATTCATCTAAGTTAAAATTTTTATTCAAAAAATTCTTTATGTACTCCAATAAAGCCACTTGATGTCATAACCTGATAGAAAGACATTTTTATTTAAAAGAAAATTTAAGATTGGAAAACCCTGGTCTAGAATTCCATAATTCAAAATATTTATGCTAAAGCCTATGTAATAAAATAATTTAATGGTAATTATTTTTGTTCATATGTCAGCCTTGTCCATTTATCAAAGAATACATGATAATTTGAATTTTGCCCTGTCAGATGAATGAAAAGATTAAAACCTAATTGTATTTAAACTTTAAAAAAGTTTTGTTAGCAAAATTGGATTTATTTTTATTTATTTTTTAAAGTAAAATCTTATGCGTTGATCTGCTTAAAAAAAATTATGCATTAGCTCCAAAATGGTCACATATTGGAACAGTTAATGCACTGCAGTTTTGGATATTAATTAAAGTTTTAAGTTTTAGTCTTGTTTCAATATTAGCACTTAATTTTATACTTGTTGTTAGCTTAAGGGAAGAAAGGTAATGGGGGGGGGGGGGGGAGATTCATACTTTAGGAGAATAAATATCTAAGAAGATTTTATATCCATAAACTGTAACCTTTTTAACACAAATTTCAGCTATATATTTTATTACATATACATACTATGCAATAATTTTTAAAATGGTAAAAAAATAAAGTTTAACATTTTTTGCCACTTAGTTGTCGATTTTAAAAGGTAAATTTAATAATTAAAAATTTTGTTAAACAGAAAAGATGTTTTGATTTTTGTATTTAGTAATAGCAGGCAATCCAACCTGGATGTTAAAGATACCCAATATACTATTGTCGAATAAGTAGTACCGAAGTATTTTATAGTACAACTATACTACCTGGTGTACAGAACGTAGATGAAAATTATTTTTATTTGAAAACTAATAGATGTTTTACATTTTGTATATTTTCTTAATTACCCATCAACTACACCAAAAAGCACTTTTGGTACTTTCGTATTAGCTGCATGCCAGCAGTCAATTGTGAAACATTTCACTATTTTAGGAACTTTTGCAATTCTGATTATTTCAGTGTTTAAGTGCATAGTTCAGTTATATGTCTGTTAAATTTGTTTCGTTTATTTATTTGTGAAGTTTAAATTTCATTTAAATTTAGTTATGGAATATTACACGTAAACAAACAAATGCTGAATTATTTACGTTGTTTTAAGTGCAAACGTGTTAATTTTCCATTATTGGCTTGCAGTTAGATTTAAAAATATTTATGGGTGAAAATTATTTCAAAATCCATAGAAAATCAGTAAATTAAAATACAGTTATCAAGCAAATTGAATTTGAAAGATACATTTTTTTTTTCCATTTTACAGTTTAAAAATTGAAATTGTGCTATGTTTAGAAGATAAAAAGGAAAAGTTGCAGTAAAAACAAAATTTAATGGTCAGGTTGTTCGTTGCCACAGTCAATAGGATGTCAGCGTTACTTATGGATATGTTTTTTCTTTGTAATATAGATTGATAATTTATGATAAACATTATGTTTAATACTTTATATGTACAATTTTTATATGTATTTCAGATTGGTAAAATTGTAATGGAAAGTGCTGCTAAATCAAATCTGAAAAGAGTAACTTTAGAGCTTGGGGGTAAAAGTCCCAATATAGTATTTAAAGATGCTGATAGTAAGTATTTTTATTGAAAATTCATATAATTTCTGAGAAATTTGTCATAAAACTGTACCAAGCATTAAGGCAGGTCGCACACTGAGTCAAGCAACATGATGCACAACTTAGGAAGAAAACAGATTTGACACAAGTTTCTTCTTTTGTTTCAACCTGTTTCTTCTCGTAAGACTCACTTCATGTTGCTTGTGTTGCCTGAGTGTGCGACCTGCCTTATAAGTATTAAAGTCAGTTACTTAAGTGCCCATCTCCTTTAAATCTTTGAAAAAAAACTTATTCAGCAAGCAGAGTTATTAGTAAAATTGATTTTATCTCCTATCTGTTATAATTGTTAATTACATATAGTCATTTTATGTATTAAATGTTTGATAAATCATGTGATATTTAAGCAATTCTAACCTAAACAGATTTAAGCTATTTGAGATAAAAATATCTTGCTATTTACATTTTTATTGGCATAAAAATATTTATGTTAATAATATGATTATTTAAAACTTGCAAAAGCTTTCAAATAAACTCAAATTAAATAATCTTGTAAACAAAATTTTCTAGTTCTAGTTTAAATAAATAATCAATAACATCTACTGTTAACAGCCACTGTTAACCAATTTTGACACAATATTTTAAATCTTCAGTTCAAAGTATGCCTAGACACCAAATTTCAAGTCATTTCAATGATAAGTTTTTGAATTATAAACATTCAAAATTTCGAGCTTCATCTCCTGAAATTATAATCCTGATGTGCTAATTTTTTGTTTGGTTTATAATACTAAAAAACCCAAACATAAGTATGTTGAATTTGTAATTTTTATTATTTTATATTATGAATTATGAAATTAATATTTAAAAAAAAAATATGAATTGCAACCTATAATTTTTTTGATGGATTTATATTTATTATGTCTTGTTTTATGTGCATTCAAAATTTCAAATTTTTCTTCCAAGTAGTTTTCAAATTATGCTGAAAAAAGGCAAGATGTTGGTTTAAGGAGCCCTCTATGATGTGCAGAAAAGCATAATTTGAAAAATATTTCACTCATTTTTTTTTTTTTAGAATAAGATTTTCTTTTTACTTTTTCTGTGTCTTCTTACTTTGAGTCCATAAAAGACATTAAATTTTTTATTTAAATTATGTAAATCATATTTGCATGAGATATAATTTTACGTCAGCTATGTAAATTAGTTTTGCTTTTATTTTAAAATTAAAAAACTCATTTTTGAAAAATAAACAGTTCTACCTTAAAAAAATATCTTAATCATTATTTTTGTTGCCTTTAATTGAATTTCTAGCTTCTTCTCCAGTCTAATTAATAAACCTATTTTATTTTTCAGTATATATGTTTGAGGTAAAGTTTCTTATAAATTAATATGTGTTGTGCATTTGCTAAAAAAGTTTTTAAAATATGTCTTTAGCAATCAAGTTAAGATTTATATTCACAGTAAAAAGCAATTTGTCTGGGTTTTTTCTACATTTTTTTCCTTGCACTGTTTCATACTATTTTGTATTCGCCGATATTCTTCACATATAAATTTAGAAAAGAGCGGGTAAAATAAATTCAGAATCTGAGAAAAAGCATTATAAAAAGACATAAAATTCCAATCACCTTCACATATCGGAAAATTATTTTAATCGCAAATAACCTTATATATATATTTAACCAGATAATTCAACTCTTGTAAACATTATAAAATGAATATTGAAAAGATTTTACCATATATAACAATAACCAAAACCTTAAGTGAGTAAAATTGTCATATCGGCAAGATATAATTCATTAATAGAAGTGACTTCATCATTCTGTAACATTTCAACAATCGATTACCGAAATTAAATTTGGATACAGCCCTTAAAATATGCTCGTTTTAAAATAATTATTTTATCTGAGATTAATCATAGGAATTTCATGAAATTTGGTATGTAGGTATAGTTTGAACTGAAGATTAAAAATATCTTGTCAAAATTGGGTCTTGCCATAAAAAAAAAAACAAGGTTTGGGTTTGTTTTGGATATGTAGATGGTCCCCTAAGAAAATTTTATATACATCATTTAAAAGTAAACCTTATTTCCAATTGTTTGGCAGCAACAAATTTTCTTCTACAATAATTTGTTGCAGAGTTAGTAGGGGGTGTTTTTTTTTCTTCCCCCATGACTGTACATGTAAATATATTGTGTGCTGTATCTGTGCAACTTAAAAATAATAGACAGAAAATTTTTATTTTATGTGGTCTTATATAAAACTATTATTCAACATACATAAAAAAAGTTTAATATGTTGGTTTTCTCTTTCAGTGGATCATGCTATTCAAACATCTCACTTTGGATTGTTTTTTAACCAAGGTCAATGTTGTTGTGCTGGCACTAGAATTTTCGTTGAAGAAAGTATATATGACGAATTTGTACAAAAGAGTGTGGAAAGTGCTAGCAAAAGAATTCTAGGAAATCCATTTGATCCTAAAACACAGCAAGGACCTCAAGTACGATTTTCATTAAACTTTATGTATTATACTGTTTTTCCTGCCAAAAATAAACTAGGGGAGGAGAGGAAGAGCTAAGCATTAGTTTTTAAACCCCTGATAGTTTAAAAAAATAATAATAAAAATAAGATGTTTTGATTGTTTCAATCAGGGGCTCGGAAGTAGCGCACGTTTGTAGTGTAGCACGTTACATTTTGAACAGTGTAGTGTAGTGAGTAGTGCGATACTAAAAATCAGTAGTTTATAGCGAGAACCAATGTTACTTTTAATGCTACTTCAAGAAAAAAAAAGGCGCCATCCTGCAAATCACGAGGCTGAAAACGGACTTCTTTTGTGAAAAATTTGTTCTGCTCAACAATTTGCGAATCTCAGCTGTGGTGCATAGCAACACATCGCATGAAGTTATAGATTTTTCTCATTGACACTTGCTGCTCAAATCAAATACTAACCCACCAAAGGAATTAATTTTCTTGCTAACAACACTTACCTATTTACTAGTTATTAGGTCTTCCTGTTTTAACTCTGGGTTTCTTTTTATTCGGAATTGCTTTATTTATAGGTTTATTTTTTTTACATTTAGAGTTGATTTTCTGTAATTTTCTAGATTATAATAACTCTCTTAATCTTGCTACGAAATTTGCAATGTGTATATAAACTAACATTTTGGAGAAGAAACACAAAACATTTCTTGTATGTTATCTTTATTAATTTTTTAATGCCCTCGGTTATGTCGCATTTATTTAATTGTATCTCGGCAGACGCGATATAACGAGTGGTCGCTTTGTTACTATTTAATCAGTGTCTTCAGTTTCTAGTGTAAATTGAACGCTTTGACAAAAGCTGAAAGTAGCGAAGTAGTGACTATTTTGAAAAGTAGTTTGTAATCGCTACTTTTTTAAAACAAGTGGTTGTAGTTGACTACATTTTCGATAAAGTAGTTGTAGTTCGCTACAATAAAAAAGTAGTTTTTCCGAACCCTGGTTTTAATGTTATTTATGTATTTGTCTTCTTTCATTGATTTTTGTTTGGTTTGAAGATGGTGTAAAGATCGTTCCATTTCAAATCACCGAACCAAACACATAAATGAAACCCATGATCTAAGATTTTCTTGAAAATTTTTGTAGTTGTTCATTTTACATCTTTATTAATTATATAAAATACTTCAATATCTCAAGTACTTTTTGAATTATTTTTTTTTAAAATAAACAGAAAAGTTGCATAAATGGCACTTCAAAGGCTCTGTATTTAATAGGCATTGTTTCAGAAAAAAAAAATCATAATTTTATTCATTTTCAATATATCAAGTTGGAATTTTCATTAAAATGTATACAAAAAGGTGGAGATAAAAGGGGGTAAAATAGTTAGGTGATCTTATTTGAATTTGAGACTCCCTTTCCCCAAAAGTTTGTTTTTATGAAAATTTTTGTAAGAAAAACTATTTTTCAAATACATTTTTTGCAAAGAAGCAAGAAGCCAACCAAGCAATTAAAAAAATATAAACAATACACCTAAATGTATAAACTAAAAGACTGTGGGGGAAAAAAATAAAAAAGCGATGGCTTTTTGAGTGCTAATATACACTGCTCAAAACAATTAAAGGATATTCCAGTTTTAGGTGGATTTTGTATCTGGGAAACTTTTTAGCTGATTGATACATGGTCGACAGACATAGTAGGTTATATGAGAATAAATTACACATGTTTGGCAGAAAAAAATGCATTTTATTGCGCATTTGTGTACAAAAGGAAAAAAACACAATTTGTGCATATGAGAAAAAAAGAATAAGAAAAGGTGTTTTCTTCAAAGAAAATCATTTTCAGTAGGGAGTATGGTTTCCACGGGCGGCCAGCAACGTTGAACACCTTTGAGGCATGGACTCAATGAGGCTATTAATGACGAGTTGGGGTATTCTGCCCCACTCTTCCAGAAGAGCTCTTTCCAGTTCTTGGAGAGTTTGTGGGGGTTGTTGGCGGCCAGAAACTCGTCTTCCTAGAGCGTCCCAAACGTGCTCGATTGGATTCATGTCTGGAGAACACGCTGGAAATTCCATTCGAACGATTCCTTCCTCGAAAAGCAAATCCTCCACCAGGTTTGCACGATGTGGCCTGCAGTTATCGTCCATTAAAATGAAGTTATCTCTGATTGCTGCAGCGTAAGGGACTACAATAGGTCTGAGGATCTCATCCCTATATCGGCGACCAGTCAGAGCTCCATCTCGAATGATGTAGAGGTCAGTCCGCCCGTCAATGGAGATGCCACCATACACCAACACTCCTCCACCGCCAAATCTGACACTTTCGTGCACGAACGCAGGATTATTCCTACTGCCACGGTCCCTCCAGATGAAAATACGCCTATTATCCAGATGCACAGAAAAACGGGACTCGTCAGAAAACAGAATATTGCTCCATTCATTTCTCCTCCAGTTGACATGCTCGGTTGCCCACTCTCTGCGGTCGCGACGATGCCTTGATGTTAATCTAACACATACCATCGGTCGGCGAGCATACAGACCTACAGCATGGAGCCGGTTTCGGACAGTCTGAGTTGAAATCGTGATGCCTGTAGCCGAGCGAAGGTGTTGTTGGAGAAGAGTAGAGTTCATGTTTCGGTGTCTTCGAGCTGTTAACGCTAAATACCGATCTTCATTGGGCGTTGTTGCCCATCTACGACCTTGCCCTGGTCTTCGGCCTGCACATCCACTCTCCAAAAAACGGTTCCAGATCCTGGAAATGACACTTTGTGACACTCCAATGGCTTGCGCTACTGCGGCTTGAGTTTGGCCCCCTTCTAACCTACCAACAATTCTCCAAGCTTCTGAATCTGTCAAATGACTTCGCTGAGACATCGTACTCATCGAAACAAAGCAATCACTGAATGCCGATCATCCTTGTCTTCATTCTCTTTTATCCAGTTGAAAGTCAAATTTCATTCGCTGCCGCTGAAGCGACGTTTTTGACGTCGAACTCAAAATTTGCATACTCCACAGTTTGAAAACCAGAAAAATTTGCATTTGTGATTCTCTTCTTCTATTTTCGGCAAAAAAAATTTCGTTTATATCTTTATTTTATATAAAACTTCAAATATCCTTTAATTGTTTTGAGCAGTGTATTTAATTTATCATAAACCAAAATATTATATGCATTTTGCTGAAGAAGCAACTGTATGTGAAAACGGCATTGGGGCTCCTAAAAATCATTAAAATAATTGTTTATATTCCAAGCACTCGTTTTAAAAAGGCACATTTTTTTCCATTTCTATTTATCCTTTTTTGATTAAAAAAAAAATATATATTTCCTGATAATTCTAAATAGTTTCTACGTAATCTAATTAACTTACATAGTACATGTATGGCAATTGGTGAACATAAAATTCAACAAATTTTAAATCAACATAAAACAATTTCATGAAATGACTTTTTGAATACTAATATGTTTATTTTGGTCAAAGCCTGGCATGGGGACAAGGCATAGACATGACTGGGGGATCCCCTATACACAGCTTGTCTTATATAAATTGTTTACCGATTTATATGATATTAACAAATAATCTAAACACATAACCACAAAATTATTTTGGAGGCTCTGAAATTTAGATCCCAAGGCCAGGACCTTGCAGGCCTAGGTGAAAATCAGACCCTGATTTTAATCCATAAGTCATTATTTCTAACAGTCAGTATTTAGTAACAAGTTATTGCTATTAATATACACTTTTTTTTTTAAAGCATTTTTATAAAAAATAAATTTTTAAGTTTAAAAACTTATATTGTTTGTATATTCATCAAAACAAAGCAGATATGACATGAGATACTTTTAAATAAAAATATTTTCTGATATTATTTTCTATTTAACACACTGAATGCCATGGCTCACAAATATGTGTGCCAGCAATATTTCCCGGGATGCCATGGATACCACATGAATATCTTTATTAAGACAAGTTATTGCTATCAAATGGGATTATTGATAATTCATTATGAATTTTAAAAAACCTGTGGTTTCCTAGGTATGTTTAATGATTTAAGTTTAATGTTCAATATGTAAAAATAATTAAAATTTAATAATTTTGAATTAAAAATTTGTAAAATTAACAAATATTGCCGCGATTGGGAATCTTGAACTGACTCAATAAACATTAAAAACTGCTTTGTCAATGTCTGCCAAAAAAAAAAAACTTCACAGTCTGTAGTGTGCAACATGTCAAATGATTTTTTTTTTAATTTATTTTGTTATTAAAAAAAAAAAATTTTTTTTTCAGTCTAAACAGCTTTTTAAATAATCCCTTTTACATTTTTAAAATTTTGTACAATAAGGCTAGCTCTGAGATTAAATGTGTTGTTTCTGTGTCACATTTTTTTAGACAACATTCCTCATATCGGGACATGTGAGTTTGTTCTATGAATTCCCTAAACTTTACACGAGTTACTTCTCCTTTGAAGGGATTGGTTGAAAAGAAGGAGGGAGGGTAAACAGATAAGAGATCAGATCAGTTTCTTAGATTTTGGTGCAGAGTCAAAACATAAATACAAATTTTCAATATTGTTAATATAGTTTAGTAATATTTTAATAAAATAAGATAACTCAAGCATATTAAGGCAAATTATAAACCCAATACTGCATTAGTCCTACTGGACATCAGTGAAAATTATTCTTATGTCATTCAAGACAAAGTGCAAGTATATCATTGTACATGTGACAGTTCTTCTCTTCATCCAGTATACTCATAATGAGGATTTTGAAAATCTTATCTCTGCAAGTTTATGCTATTGGATGATTTAGCACATGTTGCTTTCGTTCACAAAACCCAAAAGTTAATTATAAACTACATCAGAAAAGCATTTCTAACTGTAAGTAAAATGCATTACTTCAGTGATGGGTGTACAACACAGTATAAGAACTGTAAAGATGTACTTACATTATGGTGTTTGGTCCTAGGCATTAGCATTCCTGGCATTAAATCATAAGACCCAACCAGTTAGCATGCTTCATTAGTTTTTATGCCACCACTGATTGGTTGGGTCTTATGATTTAATGGCAGAAACACCAATGTCTAGAATGATAGAGCCATAGTGTAAATACACCTTAAGAATTACATAAATCTTTGCCACCACAAGAGACTTTCATTTAAATGCAATATGTTTTTTTTTTTTTTTTTTTTTTTTTCAACCACCCATGGGAAATACCCTTGTGATAGTATTGGTGGGATTGTAACATTGTTGAAGAAAACACATCATCATAATTCGAAGATCATACATTTAAAATTTTATGGATTTAAAGTAATCCCAATATTTTAAAGCTTTATTATAAATAAATCAGATTTCACCTAAATTATTCAGAATTAGATAATTTAAAAAAAAATTCAAAATAGGATAAATAGAAATGTGTACTTTTTATAATGAGCACTTGCAATATAAGCAATTATATTAATGCTTTTTAGGATCCCCAATACCATTTACACATACAGTTGCTTCTTCAGCAAAATGCATATTTTTTTTATTTATGGTGAAATAAATGTATTAGCACTCAAAAAGCCACTGTTTTCCTTTTAGTTTATAAATGTATGTGTAATTAAAAAGAAAAAAATGCTTGAGTAATTCCTATTTCTTTGAAAAAAGTTATATTTCAAAAATTGTCACAAAAACAAACTTTTAGATAAATATTTGGGAGGTCTCAACTTAAAATATTGACCAGCTAACCCCCCCCCCTCCCCTCCCTATATCTCAATCTGTTTTAACCTATATCTCCATTTAGTGAACATTCCAACTTAATATGTTGAAAATGAGCAAAATCATGAGTTTGTTTCTGAAACAATGCTTTTTAAATATTGAAGTATCATTTTACATTATTAATATCAATGGTAAAAAGAACAACTATAAAAAAATATTTTGTCAAAATCTCAGACCATGTGTTTCATTTTTTTTTTCTGATATAAAGTGCTCTTAACATCATTGTAATTTTATTTTATTTTAGTTTTTTACATTAACATACAAAATCATGTATTTGGTATGCTACCATAGCAGTTATTTACCAAACCTATCATTACTAAAAGTTATTATGAAATGGGAACCACCTGGTTAAAAAAAAAAAAAAAGAGAGAAAGGCCGAAGAAAATAATAAAATGAAATATTAGAAGAGACTACGAGGGAGAACAATATAAGGGAAGAGGAGGCATTCCGCAGAAAAAAAATTAAGAACATTTTTAGTCGAAGAAAACCTTAGCACTGAGGAAAATCCTGAAAAAGAACAACATTAACATGTAAAAGAAAAAAAAAACTATGATGGTGTTATGAGTGCTTCATATCTGAAAAACAATCAAATTGAAATACATTAAAATTTACTTAATAAACATGTTGTTTCTGATCAACACATTTAAATACTATTCAAACAAACATTGATCAGAGAGGCAATATATGCATCGTTGTCACGTTGCAAACGTGCCACTTTCAACTATTTTACGATGTTATCGTACCCACGTGCACATTTCCCATTTTTAGAACATTTAATCATAATAATTTCAATAGTTTCTCTTTAATATTAATTTAAATCATCGTTCTCATTTTTCGGCATTTTAAATTCCCTTTAATTTGACATCTCATTTATTTCTCTACGTTAATTCTGTCATATTTTGTAATTCCTCTTTTAAGTTCTTAATTATTCCTTTTTCATTGCGTTTTGCCGCAGTGCCGATTCGCGATCTTGAAGCGACCGGCATTTTCGAACGCTTCCCCTCCTTGCGTTTCGCTTGGCGTGCGTTGCGGTTCGTTATCGCCTTTGGCGTCAACACGTACTTACGCTTTGGCGTTCGCGCACCTGTTGGACAGGTTTTTCCGCCGCCAATCTC
This sequence comes from Maratus michaelseni, assembly GCA_963931845.1. NCBI lineage: Eukaryota > Metazoa > Arthropoda > Arachnida > Araneae > Salticidae > Maratus > Maratus michaelseni. The sequence goes on from OZ007591.1 coordinate 193,078,624, forward strand.
TGGCTAGTGCGCGTTTTTCGTACCGGCAAGCAGTTCAGTAGTTGGGACAGTTGAGTCTTGCCTGGGCACGAGACAGCTGTGTTTAGATTAGGCCTCCCGGTCGCCGTAATGGCTTCCGTGGGAGCCGAGCGAGTGAGATACTGACTTGTAAGATGGTGATGTCTTTTTGGAACATATCATGTGCGAGCGACGTCTGCCAATATCATTCCTCTTAAGAGTATACACTTTGTATACAAATAAATAAGTTAGCTGCCAACTACGTTTTCCTGTCTTCTCTACTACGATGTCTGCCTCTACTCTCTTTCAGCACCTCCAGCTGTGATGAGCCTGTGTTCTGGTAAGATAAGTATTTCTTCCTGATTTTACTACTCATCGTGAAACGATTCTGACAACAGCGAGCCATTTTCTACAGAACCTGAGTTTTTGCAGATGAACACTTCGCCGCTTTTCTCTGATCGATCACGCCACGTGCTGCCTAGGCCTAATGACCTAGCACGTGCTTCTACAAAGTTTTTCTCAAAGTAACTTTTGTACCAAAACAAGTTAACCACTTCCATGAGAAACCTTAACGTTATACTTGAGAAACCTTTACGTTATACTTGGTTCCGTGTCACCTCCTCGTACGTCAATCGTGACGAGTTTTTTTTATCATCGATGTCTCAAAAAAAAAAGAACTTTAGCTTTTCTAAGAAGACAATGTTTTTCATCGATTTCAGGAACAGGAATAGACATCGCGACATCATATTGTTATTTTCTTATGATGAAGTAAAAAGGACACTAAAGACGTTTTACAGCATATGAGTATGAGTATATGTCTAGTGCCAACAGTAAAGGAACAGATAAGTGCAGACTAATTTTTCAGGCTTGTTTTAGATCGTCGCTTTCGTATTTACTCATTTTTCTTATATTTTCATATGTGTTTAAGTGTTTTATTTAGCTCCAAGGTATCATTTTATAATTTGAAAATTTTTCATATTTAACATTTATGATTATTTTTATAAGTTTTTCTTAGTGTTGTATAACAGTAATCAATTCAAATTTAAAATGGTTTTCTTGTAATATGTTTTTAAATTTTTCATGGTTGCAATTTTCAAGATGCCTTCTTATCACAGTGAAAGTTCCTTTAAAAAAAAACAAAAAAAAACCATGCATTGGTATTTCTTCAATAGTTAATTAAAAAAAAAAAAAAATCAGTACTTTTCACTGAACTTCAATAAAATTTTTCTTAATCACAGGAAATATATTTTATCTGCTATTTTTAGTGTGTATTTTTGTGTTCTATGCAGACAGGTATTTCTTGTTTAAATTCAAATATTTTCATCGTGCAGGATCAGATGAACTCAAAAATTCACTGTTCCAAGCTTGCACACTTAAGTTCATATTTCTAATTTTTTATTGTGTCCAAGTGATACTTAGTAATATTCTACAATTATTATTATTTTTACATGTATTTTTTTATCAATTCATTGATTGTTCATGAGTGCTGTGAATCCTTTCATCTGGTTGTTTCATGGCCAGGAACAATCTGGTGAAAGTATTTTGCGTTATGCATTGCTTGTTTACCGGTAGCAGGTATTGTGTAACAGTTGTTCATTGCTCTCATGCTCAGTTAATCTTTTTAAGGTTTTTATCAAGCATCATTTTAATAAATTTCTTTAAGTATTTCATTTTAATTTATCTCAAAACTGTTTTTCACTGTGTCATGATTTTCAAAATTGCATTTAATAAGGTGTTTTATAACTTTATACTTTCATAAAGTATCATTTTTGCATAATTTGTCAATTATATTATTCATGTATTGTGTTTATAATCTTGAGAAAAGTCTCAAGTAAAGAAAAAAAAAATAGAAAGTGTTTGAATTTCAAAATAAACTATAAACTTATTCAAAAAGCTTGTTTTTCAAAGTAATAATAAATTTAAAAAAAAAAAAAAAAAAAAAAAAAGTGCTTTTTCAAAATAATGCTATCAATTAAAAAAAAAAAAAAAAAAAAAAAAAATCAAACATTATATTTTTTTATGTGATAGAACACCAAGAAATTTTATCTTATGGTATTGAAGCAATTAAATTTTTTCAATTTTATATGTGAAATACAGTGGGAAATTATGTTTCTCAGGTAGTATAGTAGCAATTAACGGGTTTTTCAATAGTTTTTTTTAAGTGTGATGAAATATTGTAGATATAAAATTTTCTTTGGTGTTGAAGCTATTAAATTTTCTAAATCTCAAATTTTTAAGTGATCTTTGTATTTTTCTGTTGTAATGTTGAAGAAAGTAAATTTTCTTGCATAATTTTTAATTAAGGTTACAGTTTCTGAACTTCTAGGTATATAATTTCTTTTATACAAATATGCAGCATTTTAACATTTATTTATCTTATTCCAATTTTGCTTATTTTAATTCATCAGTGCATCATTCGTACCAATAAGCATTGTATTTTAGTGTATTTATTTATTCATTCTTGTGTTTTATGTGTGATATTTCAGTAGTGACACACACAGTGTTAGGTTGTTGGGCGATCAGCCTTCACAGTGTTTTTCGTTATTCACAGTACCATGCATTAATATTCTACTAGTATCGTGTATTTTTGTGTTTTGTTGGTATGATGGCTTTAAGCACATGGTCGTAAATTCCATAGAAATATTTAATTTTCTTTCATAATTTTTAATTTTTAAATTTTTCTTACCTGTGATCCATTCGGACTATCCCAGTCCAGTAATGCAACTTCTGTTTGTCCTCTTAACTTGATAATTGTTTGAGGTGGCTCTTGTCAGGCAACAGTTGACAATTGTCTGTTGCACTTACCTTTGGGTGCTTGTTTTCTTCAATAAGTTCTGTCACTTTTATCTTTTGGATTTTGTGTTGCAATCTTTATTTACATACAGGTCCTTTACACGCACACAGTGATTGGTTGTTTAGTGAGTTGCCAACCAACATGGTGTCCACTTTTTGTTTTTTTTTTTGTACACCAACACTTTTGTGACACGCATTTCGCATTCGATGAAATGTGCTGGATTTTTAAAATTTTCATTTTTCATAATTTTGGCTCACAGTTGCCTCTTTCAGGATTTTACTTACTTAATTTATCTTGCTTTAGTCATTGGTTTTCTTGTTAGAGTGTATTGTAATTCTGTGTGTTCTAAACTTATAAAATACTTCATGTTTACAATTTTTAAATTTCAATTATGGTAACGTTTAAAGTTTCATATGCTGCTTATTATTTGTATGTGTATTTAAGTGTATTTCATTATTGCCTGTTCATTTATGAAGCTGTGTTTTTCAAAATATATATATTAACTTTTATTTACTTTAAATCTGTGCATAATAGTTAAAAATTTAATTGTTTTTGTTTGTTTTAGTTGGTTAACTAAGCACTTAACTTTTATTCATCTTTGAAATCTATTTTTAAAGTGTGTTCTAAAATTTTGTTATGATTTCATTGAATTTTTCAAAATTGGATTTAAATTTTGCACAAGGTCCTAAAAATATAAATTTTTTGCACTTTTCAACTTAATAATTTTCAATTGCGCATGCAACTCTTTTCAAAAGTATGAATTAAGCTCATACAATGCCATTTTTCATTTAAACTTAGAGCTAAAATGTATGTATTATTATTGTTTTTTGTATTATGTGTGTAATTACTTGCAGCTTAACTTTAAAGTCTATTCAACACTGTATCAATGTATTTAAAATTTAATCACCAGTTTCTATTTGGTGTTAATATAAAATCAAATACTTTAGAGCTGAATCTTATGTATAATTAAGTGTGAGTACCACACATATTGAATTTTTAGTGTTTTTGTTATAATGTAAGTCACCACATTCTAAAGTCAATTAAAAAAAGTATTTATGATGGCAAATTTCTCAAGCTACTTTAAATGAAATTTTTAGTGAAATAACAATGTTTATTTAGCAAGTCAATGGTATGACTTCACAGATCTGTAAAGGTGTAGCTTAATTTGCAATTTTTGATACAAATACTACTATGTTGATACTAATATTTTATGTTGATTTGATACTGATTGTTCTTTAATACGACTGATTGTCAAGTCGTCCTGTCAACCCCATGTAGCCCTTGGTGATGGCTCGCACATTCCAAATTTTTAAAATTTTGTAAAATTTTTCTCTCGCATTCAAAATTTATCCTTATTCCAAATTTTTCTCGAACGTTCAAAATTTGTTATGTCAGTCTAAATTTTTCTTTCCCTTTCAAAATTTTACAAATTTTCGTTTGCCCGGGAATGTGTCACGTTGCAAACGTGCCACTTTCAACTATTTTACGATGTTATCGTACCCACGTGCACATTTCCCATTTTTAGAACATTTAATCCTAATAATTTCAATAGTTTCTCTTTAATATTAATTTAAATCATCGTTCTCATTTTTCGGCATTTTAAATTCCCTTTAATTTGACATCTCATTTATTTCTCTACGTTAATTCTGTCATATTTTGTAATTCCTCTTTTAAGTTCTTAATTATTCCTTTTTCATTGCGTTTTGCCGCAGTGCCGATTCGCGATCTTGAAGCGACCGGCATTTTTGAACGCTTCCCCTCCTTGCGTTTCGCTTGGCGCGCGTCGCGGTTCGTTATCGCCTTTGGCGTCAACACGGACTTACGCTTTGGCGTTCGCGCACCTGTTGGACAGGTTTTTCCGCCGCCAATCTCTGGCTAGTGCGCGTTTTTCGTACCGGCAAGCAGTTCAGTAGTTGGGACAGTTGAGTCTTGCCTGGGCACGAGACAGCTGTGTTTAGATTAGGCCTCCCGGTCGCAGTAATGGCTTCCGTGGGAGCCGAGCGAGTGAGATACTGGCTTGTAAGATGGTGATGTCTTTTTGGAACATATCATGTGCGAGCGACGTCTGCCAATATCATTCCTCTTAAGAGTATACACTTTGTATACAAATAAATAAGTTAGCTGCCAACTACGTTTTCCTGTCTTCTCTACTACGATGTCTGCCTCTACTCTCTTTCAGCACCTCCAGCAGTGATGAGCCTGTGTTCTGGTAAGATAAGTATTTCTTCCTGATTTTACTACTCGTCGTGAAACTATTCTGACAACAGCGAGCCATTTTCTACAGAACCTGAGTTTTTGCAGATGAACACTTCGCCGCTTTTCTCTGATCGATCACGCCACGTGCTGCCTAGGCCTAATGACCTAGCACGTGCTTCTACAAAGTTTTTCTCAAAGTAACTTTTGTACCAAAACAAGTTAACCACTTCCATGAGAAACCTTAACGTTATACTTGAGAAACCTTTACGTTATAATCGTAAATAACTTTAAAACAATCAAAATATCTTCGAAAAAAGAAAGTAATTTTTTACCTTATTGTGGGGCCAAAAATTAATGTTTATTTTTACCCACCTCATGTAGCTGGCACTTTATCACCCCTATTGTTGAACATAAAATGTTATTTAAGAGGATGTATGTTCTTCTATGTTCTATAATCATACAAGCTTCTTAAGGCATGATTTTAAACTGTTCCTTAAAACCTATAAAGCTCGTACTCAAAACTCATGCAGTTGGGGAGGCCAGGGCATGAGTAGTGTCTAGACATTTCAAAACAAATCCAAACATTTTAAGGAAGGGGACCCAGCTGTGAAATCAAACCCAGAAGTGACAGGCCATCAGTTGTAAATTTTGACCAGTAGAAGAAAGAAAAAAAAAATCCCCGCTATCAATTTTTATGCTAAAAATTAACAAAACTACACATTCAAAAATTGTTAATTTTTAGCATCAAAATTGATTGTGGGAAATGGATTTTCCTCTTTTTTTTTTTTCTCTTCAAGTTGTAAAAAATTCACAACTGATGGCCTGTCACTTCTGGGTTTGAAAGTTTTGTTACATTAGCCTTTTGAATTCCAAAATTACATGGCAGAAAAAGAGATGGTTAATGCTTAGATGATTTAAATTATGTGTATTGTATGTAAAATAAAGACCTCTATGTGTATTTTTTTTTTTTTTTTGAAAATGTTTTCTGTCCAATATAGAAAGAAGCTGTTCATCATTTTTGAACAAATATAATGGAACAATTGTTTATAAAAAAGATTTTTTTAATTCACCTAAAATTTTAAATATTTGTTTGACCAGACAGTTGTTATGCATTTTGCTCTTTCTTTCCAAAAATAGTTTTTTATGATAAAAAGGTATGGTAAAAAAAATATCAGTATATCTAATATAGAAGCAAATTTATATATATATTTTAAATAAAGAAAAAAAAAACATTGAATTCTATCATTAGTTGGGGGATCCAAAAGAATTAAATATAAAACAACAAGTAACATATACAATTATTTTAGAGCTAAGGATCTTTCCCTTTAATGGGAAATCTGCTAACTTAAATACCATTATAATCTTCAAGATTTTTATTATCTGTACTGTTCTGCATCTTAAAAAGATAAATACTTTAAAACCTTGTTAATGTAAATTATTTTTAACAAGAACTAGATTTTCATCCATAATAAATTTTATGTGTTTTCTACAAACTATTTTAGGCTCATGTTTTTCTGTTTCCAAAAATCGTATTAAAATGGCTGTTGATGAAACTATTTTTAACAGAATTATATTTTGAAACGCATGTTGAATGAAGGGATATGAAAGATATTATAGCATCAAACCGTGATTAAATGTACATACATATCCTTAGATTTATAAGCATTCTTATGAAAATACAGAAAAATCCTCTGATGCTCATAGGGTTAATGTGAATGAACAATTTACATGAATAATTTTTTCAAGCCTCTTGAAGAAAATTGAACTTTTAATGCAAACTTATTCAGTAGCTTGAAAAATAAATTTCTTTCCTGATTTTTAAAAATCTGAAACATGCTATTTTAAACTGTGTGTCTTTGATACAATTCTTTTATTTTTAAGTTTTTTTTTTTTATATAACTTCTTCAATTGTTCAATCAAATGTTCCTTCTTACTGGTGCCCCTCTTCTCCCTCCTCCCACCATTTTTAGAATCATGCAATTAATAAAAGCTTTATCATTGAGTTCCTCTTGTTTCTAATGGTGCAGAAAAGGAAGACTAGTAGGGAAAAATCCGTGTGGCATTCAACACATGGGTCCCAGACATTGTCTTGATAAGATTTTTGAATGTCAGCAAATTACACTTTATATGTTTAAATCATTGCAACTTTACAAGCAAAAACTGAAATAATTTTCTTTTATTGTAAAGGATAAACTTTAAGCTACAATGCTAGACAAATAGAAATCTTCTATCCCATCTCCATTTAGTTATATCTAATACTCAAAAAGTTTTCAGTCTTGACCTGGATGGACTTCTTACACACATGCCTCGAGAAAAAGGGACCCCATGCTATTGCTAGTTTTATTCAATTTTATGTAAAAAATATTCCTTTGGGGCAAAATAGCTTAAATTCAAATTTTTATGTAGACTAGGAATGAAAAAATACACTGCTTTAAAACTACTAATTTACAAGTTTATTTTCATTTAAAACTGTCTATTTCATGATTGATGTAGGAAATATTCTACGTAAAAAATAATGTAACACAGCATATGCATTACCTTTCTGCAGTGCTCGAAATAGAAAAATCTGCAAACTGGAATGCTACTTTAAAATTGTTGACAAAAAAATTTTTTTTGAAAGCATAGACAAATTTATTTCTAGCCATACTAAACAATTTAAAAAATGCATTCAAGATTCTAAATAATAAAATAAAAAGTTCCAAGAGCACAATAAGCTATATATATATAAAACACTACGTTTACATGGCGGAAAACAATGAATAATTTCTCTTTGCCGATAGCAACTAGGTGGAGTGTAAATAGACTCTGTGTCTCCAGTAAGGCCTAAATTCAGCCTGCTTCCATCTTCATTTTATCAGAAGATTAAAATTAAAAACTTGCCTGTCATATTTATTTAGTTACTAAAATTGAAAAATGTTAGATGTTACTGCCATGGATATGGGTGGTGGCTTATCACAGTGATGTTAAGGGCATCACTGCACATTCTATTCATTTTTGCAGATGAACTTGAATCAGAACAGAACTATTAAGGTTTTTTAGGAACTGTAACAATATGTTTTAATAATTGCACAAACTGGAACAATATTTACCATAATTTCACAAACCGGACCAATATTTGTCATAATTTCACAAACCAGAATATCGTTCCTGTTTGCTCCTGTACATTCCAAGCCCTGCCTTTCTGTTTCAGTTGGTGTGGGAATTTGTATCCAATTTGCATCTGTACAGTTGAGCTCACTTACTGTGAGATCAGATGTAGCAATGTATGGGGTAATATGAATTTTCTTCTGTTGCTTTGGATCTCTAACACTTTAATAATGTTAAAGAGACTGCTTACAATAAACAACTAAAAATGTCATTATCAGACATTGCAAAGTTTTCATGTTCGAGTACAAAACTAAAGTTTCACTATTTTACTGCCAGGACTGGATGAAAATATGATATTGGTAGAACAAAAGTTTGATAAACGAAGGGACAGATTGGAATGCATTGTAAAGCTTAGGGGGGAAAAGATTTTGTTGAAAGGTTTGTAGTTTGGCTACAATGCTTTAAGGATCACCATGCAATTATTCAGTAATCGAAGAAGGGTCGAAAAATAGCAAACTTAATTTCACAATTTAAAATTTTAGATGTTTACAATATTGACTGATGAAACAGGACTTTATCAACTTTTACCAAAACACATTCGCACTAAAAGGATAAACTTGTACTGGTTCCAAACATTCAAAAGTCAGAGTAACTGTATTATTTTGCTGCAGTATGGATGAATTGGATAAGAAAAAAACATTTACTCTGTCTCTAGAATGTCAAATTACCTGTAAAAAACAGTATAATCTAAAGTTGTGATGTGATGACTTCAGAAAATGATTGAAAGAATTTGATAACAAAATGTCAAAGCAGGATATGCATAGTTAGCTTTTTATTGATAACTGCACTCTCCATAAAACAAGAATCACCCTTGAACTGAAGGGATGTAAAAATTTAAAAAAATCGAATATGTGTATAGATATTCAATTACAAAAAAAATTATATTTGCAATCACCTTGTACTTGAAATCACCTTGTACTTGAAATGGTCTGTCATTGTAGCAAATGACTATGTCGGCCCTGTACAATGTTTGTATGCATTTGCGTTAGAATAGCATGTGTATTTGCAGATATAAAGGTTTCTGTAAAAGATTTCAAAAATTTTTTAATGTATTAGCAGGAATAATTTTCAAGCAAATTTAACACCACATACTGAAAACTTAACAAAGTGCAGTAAAAACATTATATTGTAATCAAAAAATGAATATTTGATGAGATATCGCTTATTCTCTGCAACATCATCATAATCCAAAAATTACGATTTTTGAGTTAATACCACTGGGACAATTCTAACGATGTGAACTTTTAACTGGTAGAGTGTCATTTTTTAGCTTTCAAGATTGCCAATGAGATGGCGGTAATGTCATATTATAGTTTCCAAAAATTAATTCAACATTTAAAACTTCATATGCGTCTCCTGAAAAATTGTGATTTTTGAGTTATGACATTATTTCAGCAAATGAGTGATATGTGCATTTGTATGAAATATTTTTAACCTGCCAATGACATACCATCTTGAGCATTTTCTGTTTTGTAAATATATTTATTATTCAATTTATTGTTGGTGTCCTAATTGCCTTTGGGACTAAATCTTCACTGAAAAGTATGAGGTGAAAAATGTTTTTTACATTCCTTTATTTGAATGATGATTTGTTCATCATTTATGTAGTTATACGACGAAACATCTAAAATCAAAAGTCTGGTCATTATCCTTAACTTATGAGTGTAGTTTATTACTACATGTAATTAACTCTCTGTTGATATTATTAGAGATATATTTAAGGCTGATTTTATTTAGATATTAATATCTTTGAATATTTATTTTTTCATGTATTTTATAGTTTTAAAAATATATTTAGATTTCTTCTTATATTTTTTTATGTTACCAAAATTTGTTGTTCAAGTTTATTTAAATGATCTGATATATGCTCTCATATTTGTGTATCAAATAATAAGCTTGATATTTCTTTTCTTTTTTATTTCAGATTGATAATGAGCAATTGACAAAGATTCTAGGTTTAATAAAAAGTGGCCAGGATGAAGGAGCTAAAATGTTATGTGGAGGTAGTCAGCATGGAGATAAAGGCTATTTTATTAAACCAACTGTGTTTGCAGATGTTAAAGATGATATGAAAATTGCTAAGGAAGAGGTAATTAACTAATTTTTACATTATTTTATACTTTATTCTGTTAACTTTAATTAAATTTCAAAAAAGTGTAAATTTTAATGTATTTAGTTTTATTGACTTATGTAAACAGAAATTACTCATATAATAAACAGCTGAGTAATTATGAAATTTCTCAATAAACATTAATTTAATAAAATTAAATTTTTCAATTTTTATAAACATGGGGAAAATTGTGTTTATCCTTTGAAATATTTTTAGACCTTAACTTTTATAAATATATTGGGCTGAAAGATTGAAACAGGATTCCTGTTACAAAAAATCGTATAAAATATGTGTGAAAAATGTAAAAATTATAGAGGATTTTATTGTTTCCGTTAAGTGTTAGATCGTGATACAAGGATTCTGGAACATTTTTTGTTTTGGCTTTATCTTAGAAAACGAATGATATACAGCTGTTTGAAATTCTAGGTTGGCTGATATTTTGAAACAATCTGATTTTTGTTGTGCTGTAACTCTCAAGCTGAAATTCACATTCAAATTCAGTATTAACGAAAACCAGGATTGAATCTTCTATAATCGGGTTCCAAGCATTTTAGCTTCGGGTGTTTGAGGTAAAATGAGTTGAATTTTTAGAAACATGGATTATGTAAGCTACCCTTTCCTCCTGGTATAGGTCAGAAGGACTTTTTTTTTTTTTTTTTTAATGGATTGCAGCATTTGAGACATAAGAGTGTGAATATGACTTTGGTTTTGAAATAAACAAAACAATTTAGTCGATAGAAGTTAAAACAGAATGACGAAATAAATGCATTCTTCATTCAAATGGTTCTTTGTTTTTGTTCGCTGCATAAATCGGGTTCTGGGCATGTGCCTCTGGCAATTTGAAAAAAAAAGAGATGAACGTTTGATGGAACTTTTAATTAATATCTTGGCTAATTATCAACATATTAAATTTCTCAGCCCCAGGTGCATCAGGACTTGCCTTGGACAAGCTAAATCCAAATTTTCAGATCTGTAGGGGCAGTAGATTTGACTATCCATCACAGACAGACAATACACACAGAGAGAGAGAAACTTTCTTTTATTAGTATAGATTTAGTCAATTTAATGAGCATTCCTATCATTTTGCACATCTTATCCCAGTGTATAGTATTGTGTGACAACCAGTTTGCTCAGAAATTGGTATTGAATCTAGTCTACCATTCCTGCACAAAGCACATTGATCACACATATTCATCATCATTTTGTGCAAGAATTATATGATAGTGGTGAAATAGATGTTAAATACTTAGAGACAGAAAATATGGCGGCAAACATTTTAACTAAATCTCTAAATGCTTAGAAACATAAGAAATGTTGTGAATTTATAGAACTAAGTGTTAAAAAATATTCAGTGACTTTTTTTATCCTTTTTTCATATAAGTGTAAAATGTATATTTGTGTTTGTAATTTTATACTAATATTGTTTCTCTGTGATTTGCACAGATAATATTTGATTAGAATAATGTTTTAAGAAAATACATGTTGTAAGAGGGCAAATTGTTAAAATACACTATTCATTTTCACCTTTCTGTACATTTTGTGAGCATGCTTTTACTAACATCACTGCTAAACTGTTCTGTAAGCGAGAGTATGATGTTGAGTAAGAAACATATCATCACTAAGTCACGTTTTAGCTATGTAGACACATTTCTTCCTGTTTGTGTTGTTAAAATATGTATGTTTTATATGCTACTCTGTGTGCCTCATAAACCAACAATCTTTGAAGTAGAAAATTCTTTATTATTCTTCAGAAATTGCCAGTGTAACACACCATTGTACTGGGTATTTTCTTTACAGATTTCTGTAATCATTTTATCTGTATGGTAATATTTGAAAGATATGCAGTATATAACTGAGAGCGAGAAATACACTAAATAAAATTATCATGATATAGATCTGACAGAATTTAAGGTTGGAAAAATACATTTTTATTTACTTTTAACAAGTGTGTAGGTTCTAGTATATAAATTTTTAAAGTATAAATCAAAATGTGCATTTCACATTAAACTTCAGTTTTTTTATTAGCAGTTAAAAATATTTATTCAGTTGTCATTTTGATTTGTATTAGTTGCTAATGTTTGAATTGGTAATAAGTTCCTATTTTGTATCTAGCTATTTTTTTTTTTTTTTTTTAATGTCAATAGCAGTCAGATATTAATTCAGGTGTGATTGTGTTCAGGTTTTATACCTGAATTCAGGTATTTTTTTTTCATTTTTAGTACAGAAATTCTGGTTTTTCTACTAGTTAAATTAATAAAATAAGACTAAAATATCACTTTTGTATTGTTGCTAAACATAATTAAAATTCACATTTTTCATATTTTGAACTCCCTGTAATAAATTGTATGCCCCCCCCCCCCTCTCTCTCTCCCTTCGAAAACATTTTCTTGCTAAAATTTCAGGTATTTTTTCATGAACCCATAATCACCCTTCTAATATTAAATTTTTATTTAAACTTTTTTAACAATCTATTTTCAACTTGTCTGCAAAAACTCTTACAAGGTTTTTACTTTGTCATTTATCATTAATGATAATTTGCATCATTATTTATTTAATGAAAGTACTTTGTTTAATTACTCAATTGGTTAAGCAATATACATATGCACTTATTATACTGATGCAGAAGATTTGACTATTATAAACTAATAATACTTGTATGAGTGTCTTTTCTTTCTTTTAATAGAATTTTTATACCTAATTATCATATTAAACTTCATTTTTGAATTTATTTCTAAGTAACTTTTTCGTTTTCAGATATTTGGACCTGTTATGCAGATTTTAAAATTCAAAAATGTTGATGATTTAATTGAAAGAGCCAATAAAACTATTTATGGTTTAGCTGCAAGTGTGTTCACTAAAGACCTAGATAAAGCTACATATTTTTCAAGTGCTCTGCGAGCAGGAACTGTGTGGTAATTTTTTTTTTTCAATTTAATAGTTAAACTTAAATTTATACTCTAATGACTTTTTTAAATATCTGCAGGTGTCTATTTTTGTTTTGTATCTCTTTTAGTTTATATTTTCAGATTTTGTCTCTTTTCTTGCTTTTTTCAATGATCCTTTATGAATTAGTTTTTTTATTGGTGCCATCTCTCCCACCCCTCCCGAATTTGCATAAAATTATTCCACTTATATTTTGTGATGGCGAATGCATTTTTTCTTATTGTTGTCTTGCTAATTTTTTATCCAAAGCATGGTCAAATTAAGGAATTTTTCTTTCATTCAAATTGAAAATACAACATAATTTTGTTGTTATCAATGGTGGAAAATCTGCTTCAATTTCTCCTGACCTGTACATTTTGCTACAAAAAAGGCAAAATGTCTGAATTCCGCTCCAAAAATGGAATTTTGTACTCTATTCTGTACATCACGAAACCAAAAGCAAATATATAAATTATGTATAATATGAACATTTCTAGGTTAGAAAAAATTTTGATATAAGTTATAAGAATATTGGCTGCTGAACTGCCTCAGATCATTTAAGCGAATGAACTTTCATTTTTAAATGATGCATGGATTCTGTTTCAGGTTCATCACCTATATTTCTGCTATGATAATATTTATGAATGGATATCTACTAAGATCAGTAAAAGATGTAGGAGCTAAGTGTAAAAATTAGTTGCAAACAATTAAGGAAGCTTAAAAACATGATTAGTTGAAGTATAGAAAGGCAATATAATTAAGTAAAAAGGCCATGCATGAAAAAATATATATATTGCATTATCACTAACTATGTTAAATTGAGGTGAAAATATGTGTAATGAGCTGAGGACAAAATGTCAGAAATAGAGTGATCAAATCTTTTTGGATGAGCCAAAAACAGTATTGTAAAATACTGGAAACTTGAATTTTCATTTAATATCACAGTGCTCTCCCCCCCCCCCCCAAAAAAAAAAAAAAAAATTCACATCTGTTAAGAATATGGATAACATTCAACAGTGTATTGGAGTGAGATGCACCGAATAGTAATTTTGGCTGAATACAGAATATTCGGCATACAGCTAAACTGAATTCCAAATATTTGACCAGCCAAATAGTAACTATTTGGATGAATACTCCTATATTTCAGGGTTAAAGGTATTGAGTATTTGAATTTTAAAACAATTTTAGATCATATAATATCATAAATACATCCATTTTGATGAACAAGAACTTTCACAAACTTTACTCTGAAAAAAAAAATATATATATACCGTAAAATCCCGATTGTAAGCCCCCTTTTTCAAAATCAAAAAAGGTTAAATTTGGGAGGGGGGGCTTATAATCGGGATTTTTTCTAAAAACCATTTAAAAACCTGTTTTTATCATTAATTTAGAAGTAAAAACGGGGCGAGAATCTTCAATATTTCGGCAGATTAAAAAAAATAATAATAATAAAAATAAATAAAAATAAATTCCCAACCCTAAAATCCTGCCAACCCCCCCCCCAAAAAAAAATAAAATATTTTTTTAAATATTTTTTTTAATTTCTTATTTTATTGTAACAGTAAATATTATCTATCTAAAATCAATCTAAATCTCCTCTCAAAATTACTGTTTCCCCCCTTTCCCTCTGGTACCAAAAATGCATAGTTTAACCTTTATACTTTTTAATTTTAAACTTCTTTTCAGACTTATTAAATACTCTATATTAAAATAAATAGATCCAACCTACCACCTAAATTAACCCCACCTCCTAAAATCTCTGCTTCTCTCCTCCTGCCCCCCCCCCCCAAACCTTATCTCATGAAGATCCCCCCCCCCTCCAAATGCATCGCATAAAATTTAAAATCTGTAAAATTGTAAAATTAAAAAAAAAAGAGCGAGAGTATTCCGTATTTCGGCAGATTAAATATAAATAAATAAAATTAAATAAAAATAAATTCAAACTTAAAATCCTGCCTCTCCCCCTCCCCCCCCCCTCAAAAAAAAAAAGAAAATTTTTTAAAAATCATTTTTTTAATATTTTTCTTTATTTCTTATTTTATTGTAACAACAAATAATCAATCATATAAATCTGCTCTGAAAATTACTGTTTCCCCCTTTGCCTCCACCCTCTGGTGCCAAAAATGCATAGTTTAACTTTTATAACATTTTAATTTTAAACTTCTTTTCAGACTTATTAAATACTAAAAATAAATAACTCCAACCTACCACCTAAATTAACCCCTCCTCCTAAAATCCCTGCTTCTCCCCCTCTGCTCTCCTCCCTTATCTCATGAAGATCCTCCCCTTACAAATGCATCTCGTAAAATTTAAAAAAAGGGGCAAGAATCTTCCATATTTCGATAGATTAAAAAAAAAATAAATAAAAAATATGAATAAATTCCCAACCCAACAATAAATCCTGCGTTGCCTTACTACAAAATAAAAAATAGATCAACATTTAAATAATAATAATAATAATATTAAAGATTTTAAACTATTTGCTGGGTGAGAAGACAGGGGGGTGCGGTGGCATTTTGGGAGAAAGGAGGGTAATTTAGATGATTATTCATTAATATTGTTACTAAAGAGCAGTTACTAATACAGCAGTTTAAAAAAAAAAAAAAAAGAGTTTTAAAGATTTTAAAATTTGTGTGTGTGGGGGGCAGACACTTTTGGAGTAGACAGAAAACGCAGGTGACAAATTAGAAGGCAAGAAGTAGGACATAAAATTTCTTCACATAAGAGTTTTATAAATTTTAAACTTTGTACTCTTTGGATGAGAGGGAAATATGAATTTCGACGGAAGGAGTTTGTAATTTAGATGATTCATTATTTATTTTTTGTTAATAGAGAGCAACAAAGAGGACAGAGGATTTTTTTTAATAAATAGTTTAATTTTTAATTTTTATTTTTTATAGGTGTTAGTTAAGTTAAAGAAGCAGATATTTTGGTGGTAAAGCGATAATTGAAATGGTTGATTAGTTATTTATTGTTACTAGACAGCAAATTTTTTAATAAAGATTTTAAACTTTGTATCCTGAGAGGAGAGGGAGGGAAGGAAGGAGAAGTGTAAGTTTCAGACAGAGAGAGAAGTAGAGTGGAGGGTAATTTATATGATTGATTATTTACTTATTTTTACTAGAGAGCAACATGTAGGACAGAATATATTTTTTAAATAGAGTTTTAAAGATTTTTTTGCTGAGGGGAGGCAAAAGAGCAGCAGACATCTTGGTGGTAGAGAGAAAATTTAAATGGCTGATTATTTATTTATTGTTAGTAGAGAGCAGCAAATAGAGCATAATTTTTTTTTATAAAGAGTTTTAAAGATTTTAAACTTTATATGCTGAGGGAGAAGAGGAATAAATTTTGGATGGAAAGGGAGATTGTAGTGTAGAGGATTGATTTTTTTACTAATTGTTACGTTACTAGTGAGCAGAAAGAAGTACAGAAGGATTTAAGATTCTCAAGTTTTCAAACTTTTTATGTTAGAGAGGGCATAGAAGGGAAACAGACATTTCATGTGAGAGAAAGGATTTCATTAACATCATATAAAAACATAAGTGGAAATCTGTCAAAAATACCAAAAGAATGAAAATTGCCTCCCTTGGATTTTTAAAATCAATTTTTTGTGCATAAAAATGTTTTTGTATGTGAGAGGGGGGGGGGGGGGGGGGTATATTTGGGAATGGAAAAGAAAATCAAAATTGCTTAAAATTAGGAGGGGGGCTGCTTACTTTCGAGATTTTACGGATTTTTTTTTTATTTGGGGGGCGGGCTTATATTCAGGAATGGAAAAGAAAACCAAAATTGCTTAAAAGTGGGAGGAAGGCTTACATTCGAGGAGGGGCTTACTTTCGGGATTTTATGGTATATCCTTTGTTATTATTTAAGAGGATAATGTTAAAACTTAAAACTTCATGGCTTCTTCTATGAATTAAAATAAATAAATGAAATTTCCTTATATTCTAAAACTAAGACAAATATTTTTAAATCAAAGTGAAATTTTGAAGGAATTAAAAGGAAAATTTTACAGTTATATAGTGTTTGTCAGGAAGGGCCTAAAATAAAAATAAAAAATATATAATCTATTCAAATAGTGGCAACTCAGCAAGAATAATTTTCCTGTCTCTTTTGATTTAGCAAGGAAGTTTTCAAATGTACCAGAGAGGAAGTGAACAATTATTTTCAGAGGTTTGAACCATACAACTCCTAAAGTTTTGAAACAAATTTTCAGGAAAGATAATGCAATCCAGACAATTTTCAGTACATGAAGCCAGCATCATAATCCACTTATTCAATAAAAAATACAGGGTGTCTCACATGCTGAATCTGAATTTTTGTTCACAATAATGAAGATATTTTAATGGGATTTTCATCATAGTAACTTTGCTTTGTATGAAATATGATGACATCATTGGAAGTGATTGAATAATGAAATGCAGTATAGTGTGGATGTGAATGATGGCAATTTCCAGCACTTCTTGTCATGTTGTCATATTTCACTGAAGGCAAAGTAAGTCTGTTGAAAATATCATTACAATATCTTCATTATTGTTAGAGCTACAAACAAAAATCAAAGTTTGGTTTGGATTGAGATGCACTGTCACAAAGTTGCCTACCCAGGCAGTTTCAGGAGGGTCTACCCTTTGATTACAAAAATACTTTCCTTATTTCTTGTATTAAAACATTTGCTTGAAAGATAGAAATAGATTTGTTACGTCTTGAAAAGAGTGTAATGAACTTTAAATATTAAACATTCTTTTAAAAATAAAAAAAATTGCCTTTAAGAATCTAAAAAATGCATTTAAGCATCTAAAAAGGGCCATTTTCCTGCCAGCAGTACACTGTCTTTTTTTAAACCTAGGGGGGAACTCTGAATTTTGATCATCATTATTGATAATCAGTAATTATATGAAAACTTTTCTGAAAAGTTCTTAAAAGACTGTACATTTAAAGAAAGTAAAATGGGGGAATGATTTCTACTAAAATTCAGTGCTGACTTTTTATAATTGATAGTCAATTAAAAGCATTCTCTTAAATGGCATGTTTGATTTTATATATAGGCCTGCAAATACCAAAGACTTATTCATGTTGCATATTTACATCAGATTATTGAGCTTTATTATTATATTGTTGATTAGTAGAGATAGCTCATTTTTAAGAATTTAATTATTATTATGTTTGGCACTAAATGATTTTTTCTTAAAAATAGTTTTGAACATTGATTTTTCTGTTGTTGTTGAAAAGTTCTTAAAATATTATAAAGTTCAGAGCATGCAAGTAAGAATTTTTCATTTAGAAAGACCATTATCTCCATAGATTTTAGTGGGGAGTTTTCTGATAAATTGTTTACACATTTTTCATTGTTTCAAATTCATATAAGATTATTGAATTTTAATTCATGAAATGTGCTATATGTAAAAAGTTTGAGGTTTTTGCTGTTTATTAGAATGGCATGTTCTTAAATGTAATATTGTTTAAGCTTTATTTGTGCTCAGTGATTGTTCTACAAATATTGTGAATTACTGCAAACAACAGTATGGTTGAATATGATAAATTGTGGCCCTTAGAAATTGGTTTGTTTTCATGAATTCAATATAATAGCAGTATAGAAAAAAAAATTGATTTAAAAAGATTTTAAAATTTTCTGACTGTTTAAGAAGACCTATTTTAGAAATTCCTTTTTTTTTTTTTAAATATTTTACTCTTTTTTTACTTGTGACAGTAGACATGACAACACTACTCATAACACAAAAATGGGAAATTTGTAGATATCATTTTGGCATTAAGTCCTCAATTTATAATTTATACTATACTGAATTTGTTTTGCTTAGGATGAGTATTTTTCTAGGTCTTCATCAATATTGTATGTATTCTTTTTTTTTTCTTTTACTTACGTAAATGATGTATTTGGGAATGCATTTTTTTTCAGGATTAATTGTTATGATGTGTTTTCACCTCAAGCACCTTTTGGTGGTTTCAAAATGTCTGGCATCGGCCGTGAATTAGGAGAATATGGACTTCAAGCTTACACTGAAATTAAAACGGTTAGTTATTTATTTTATTTCTTACTTACAAATGATATCGGGAACTGAAGTATTTTATTTTTTAATGATATTTTGGGAAGTTTGGTCTAAACTTATATTAGCGTTACATTAATTTCTCACTATAACTTGATATGTATTATTCTTCTAAACATTCACAGCTACATATCATATGTAATGCATGTAACAAAAGTTAAACTGACTTCTGTTAAATGTAACCATTATATGTATTCTTTTGCAGCATATTTTGTCCCATTTAGTGTTGGATGTTTTAATATATAAAACTAGATGGAACCTGTCAAAATTTGACGGCAAACAACTTGATAGTACCATAAAAATAAAATTCATAGCTGCTTTAAAATGTTTGAAATATTTGCAGAATAATTCAAATAAATAAAAAACCATTTTGTCATAGTGTATCTAAATACAGTTTGTGATATAGTAAAAAATTAGTCGTCAAGTAAATTGTCTTGGGGTAACTGGTTGGGGTAGCGGTTTCTCAATGTAACTGTCACAGATATAGTTCGTCAAGTAGGCGCGTAAAAAACACGAATTCGTCAAGTAGGGCACTTAAAAATCATGAATTTGTCAAGTGGGCACATAAAAATCCCGAATTTTGTCAAATAAGTTCATAAAAATCATTAATTTTGTCAATCGGGTGCAGAAAAAAAATGTTGTCGATAGGGCATGTAAAAATCATGAATTTTGTCGATTGGGCGCGTAAAAATTCACAAATTTTGTAGAGCGGTCATGTAAAAATCACGAATTCGTCAAGTGAGTGCACAAAAATCACAAATTTCTTCAGTCAAGTGCATAAAAATCATAAATTTCGTCCATCGGATGCGGAAAAATCATTAATTTCGTCAATCGAGTGAGGAAAAATCATGAATTTTGTCGAACAGACGCGGAAAAAAAGTAAATCGGGAAATCCTGCATTTGGCCGGTCTTTTTGCATATTTTTAATCGCCAGTATTTTATGTTTTATCACCAAGTGACGACTGGCGAGTGCTTATTTTCACCTTTAAGTAGCAATAAAGTTAATCATCAATTTTCAGTATTACTCGCTGATTGGTGAGTGCTAATTTTGTCCTACATCACAAATACTATATTTAGATACACTATAATGACAAAATGGTTATTGGATCAATAGATTGAAAAGTGTGTAGTGCATATAAATGCATTCTGCATTCACTGACGTTCTATAATGACAATTGTGTATGATTTATCGCTGTTGTGCCAGTAAATGGAAAACCATTTACTGGCACAACAGCGATAAATGTGTGTCAGATGAAAGAAATTCTGTGAGTGCATGAGCCAGTGTAACTTAGCCAATTGCCAGTCCCCAACCTAGCTTTAATTCGAGGTGGGTGTTTTATTTCTTTGAATTATTCGGCAAAAATTTTAAAGCAGCTATGAATTTTATTTTTATGGTACTATCAAGTTGTTTGCCATCAAGTTTTGACGGGTTCCATCTAGTCATATTTTGAAACGTGAATGAATTTTTTAATTTTGTAGTGAAAAATACATATTCTATGCCCATAAAAGTAACAATAATAAAACGGTACTGAGTTCAAAGTTAATTAGCAATTTTTTTTTTTTTTTTTTTTTTTTTTTTTTTTTTTTTTTTTTTTTAGTTGGCGACGGTTTAATTTTAATCTTTACTTCAAGGCACAACTATCAACTCTTCAGATTTTTGGATACCACTAAAATTTAATAGAAAATTTTGCCTTATTTAGCCCTGGCATTTCAACGATTAAATAAGGCAAAAATTTCTATTAAATTTTAGTGGTATGCAAAAATTGGAATAGTTGGCAGCTATGCTTTAAGGTAGCACTTTTATTTTTGGATGGAGTATGACTAAAAAAAATTAAAAAAGGAAAAAATGGGCATAATTTTTGGACATGCAGCAAATGTAATAAAGTGAGAAAATGTTTTTTTACCAATTCAATAAAGTCAGGGCTGAAAGAGTTAATGATAAAAAATGTATTATATACTTTTGGCTAATTATAGAAAAACTTTGGCTAAAATTATTATTTTAATTTGGCTAATTTACTGGAAAACATTTTGAAAATCTTAGCACGGTCCTGAGATTCATATTCTTGATCGTTCTATGGCGTTGGCAAGTTTGGATTACTATTAGTTTGGATAACTATTATCAGGTATTTTTTCATTTTATCTTTATTTATTTTGGTTTATTGAGTTCATGAACATAGAAACAAATATCTATTTCTATGTTCATGATTGAGTTCTTTGGATATCTTTTGGTTCTTCGTACAATGTTAGCGAAATTTAGTGCGCTTTTTGTGAAATTTGAGTAATTGTAAAACACTGGTGTATTTTTTTTTTCTTTTTATGTTGTATGAATTTTGCTACTTTAAATTTTTTAAACCTAAAAGTAATAGTCGAGTTTTTTTGAAGGGGGTTTATTTTCCATTAAAAAAGCTGAAATTTATTTTTTTGAATATAATATTTCAGATGTTTTAATAGTTAGATTCGGCTGTAAAATATTGAAAACGAATTGACCCTTTTTTGTTTTGTTTATTGATAGACAATATTTATTTTTGCTTAAATGATGTGCTGTTTGAGCAACTCCCAGCATCACTGTTAATGTATGGAATCCTACTTTCCAAAATAATTTACAGAGCCACTGTGTAAGTGACAGTATGAATTAGAGTTGTACTGAGCACTCTGTATTAGGCCAAATTATGTATTCTGTGAATACTGATTAGTTGTAAAATTTTACTTTCTTTTTGCTTTAATTAGTCGTAAAATTTTATTATTTTTGTTTAACCCCAGAAAACAAAGTGCTATACTTGGCAACAATGTTGTTGGTATAACAGAAACATATCATAATACCTCCCCCCCCCCCCCACATCCCCTGTACGCCAGAGATGGAAATGCTCTAATTTTTACAGTTAAAATTTCATTTTTTAAATTTTTTAATTAAATTTTTATAAAACTACATTCTGGTGACATCAATTTAAGTTTTTTGATCAATTGTACTTTTTGAGATTTAGAAAATGTTGTATACTTTTTATGAATATGAATTACAGATGTATAAAATACTCTGCATTTGACGAAATTTTGACCATGTACTCGCTCAATACCAAATATTATTTGATGGCATGAAAATTGCACAAAATTTATCAATCTGTCATGTGAAGAAAAATGGAAAATTCTTCAGCTGGCTGCGGGAAGAAAAATTGCAAAATTCGATCAGCAGTTGCATGGAGAAAGACTTTCATCAGCAGATACAAATCCAGAAACTTGCTATGTCGCCAATTGTGTTTATATATAAAAAAAATTCATAGTTTAATCACAATAAAATATCGTGAAATTTATTGATTGGTTGCGGGAAAATATTGTGAAATTCAACAATCGTTCAGGGAAATGTAACAAAATTCTACTAACAACAGGAGCCTCTAAACAAACCAGTTCAAAATATGCATTCATATGCATTAGATGCTTTACCATCTGTGCATTTACATATTAAAATGTGTACAGAATGATATAAAAAATTTTTAAAGTTGAAATTTTACACTTAATCTTGATTTTGTAAGATTCATTGTTTACATGTGTGGATTTTAGGGAGTCTACTGTATATATATACACATACACTAAAATTATCTATTTAAATCCATTTGAATCATTGAAAGTTTTGTTAAGATTTGATCGTATTTCAATCTTTAGGAAGCTTTTCTATTAACCGACACAATACCAATTAATTGTCACACTAAAGTTACAAAACCTCTAAACAAATTGTCAACAAAACAAAAAATTCCATGCAAAACACATTCATACACACTATCATAACAAAATCATCAAAATGCATGGGTGGTAAAGCTGTTTAGAAGCTCCTGTTATTAGTAGAATTTTGTTACATTTTCACGAATGATTGTTGAGTTTTGTGATTTTTTTCCCGCAACCAATCAATAAATTTCATGATGTTTTATTGGTGATTGGTTGCAAGAAAATATCGTGAAATTCAACAATCATTCAGGAAAATGTAACAAAATTCTACTAACAACAGGAGCCTCTAAACAAACCAGTTCAAAATATGCATTCATATACATTAGATGCTTTACCATCTGTCATATTATTACATATTAAAATGTGTACTAAATGATATAAAAAATTTTAAAAACTGAAATTTTACCCTTACATCTTAATTGTAAGATTCATTGTTTACATGAGTGAATTTTAGGGAGTCTACTGCATATATATACATATACTAAAATTATCTATCTAAATCCATTTGAATCATTGAAAGTTTTGTTAAGATTTGATCGTATTTCAATCTTTAGAAAGCTTTTCTATTAATCGACACAATACCAATAAATTGTCATACTAAAGTTCCAAAACCTTCAAAAAAATTGTCAACAAACCAAAAAATTCCATGCAAAACACATTAATACACACTATCATACCAAAATCATCAAAATGCACAGGTGGTAAAACTGTTTAGAAGCTCCTTTTATTAGTAGAATTTTGTTACATTTTCCTGAATGATTGTTGAATTTTGTAATTTTTTTCCCGCAACCAATCAATAAATTTCACGATGTTTTATTGGGACTAAACTATGAATTTTGTTATTTTTTTATACATAAACACAATTGGCGACACAGCAAGTTTCTGAATTTGTCCATGCTAGTGAAAGTTCTTTTTTATGCAACTGCTGGTTGAATTTGCAATCCCCCCTCCCCCCAGCCAACTGAAGAATTTTCCATTGTTCTTCACATGACCAATTGATAATTTTCGCATAATTATTTTTGTGGCACCAAATTACTAAATATCTCTCTCTTATTTAGGGTTATATTCGGTATTGGGTGAGTACATGGTTAAAATTTGGCCAAATGCGGAGTATTTTATACATCTGTTCATATTCACAAAATTCATCTAATTCATATTCACAAAAGGTATACAAATGATTCTCTAAATCACAAAAAAGTGCAATTGATCAAAAAACTTAAATTGATAAAAACACCAGAATGTAATTTAAAAAATATATATAACATTTAAAAAATGAAATTTCAGCTTTAAAAATTAGAGTATTTTCATCTCTGGCGTAAGGGGGGAGGGGGGGGGGGGGATTATGGTATGTTTCTGTTATACCAACATCATTGTCGCTAAATGTAGTTACTTTGTTTTGTGGGGTTATAACAAAAATAAAGCAATTTTACATTGTCACTTACATTCTGGCTCTGTAAATTATTTTGGAAAGTAGGATTCTTGCTGGGGTTCCACTTACAGTACATCATTTAAACAAAAATCAATATCGTCTATCAATAAACAAAAAAAAAAAAGCGGTAACTCATTTTCAAACTTTTCAATATTTTACAGTCGAATGCAACTATTAAAATATCTGTAATATTATATTCAAAAAGGTAAATTTCAGCTTTAAAAATCCTAATAAAAACTCGACCATTACTTTTTGGTTTATAAAATTTAAAGTAGCAAAATACATACGACATAAAAAGAAACAAAAATACATCAAACCAAAACATATCCAAAGAATTCAATCATGAACATCGAAATAGATATGTGTTTCTATGTTCATGAACTCAATATAACAAAATAAATAAAGATAAAATGAAAAAATAACTAATATTTATAGTAATCCAAACTTTGAAACTTGCTAACGCCAAGAACAATTGACTTTATGAATCATCTTTCCTAAAGAGTCCCAAATACGTTTCTAGACAGGAATTAGCACTCACTCATTGACTGAATAGGC
Organism: Maratus michaelseni; assembly: GCA_963931845.1. Lineage (NCBI taxonomy): Eukaryota > Metazoa > Arthropoda > Arachnida > Araneae > Salticidae > Maratus > Maratus michaelseni. The sequence goes on from OZ007591.1 coordinate 193,103,553, forward strand.
ATTGGAGGAAAAGTGCGTAATGTGTTGGCTACGGGAATCATTCACTTTATTAAAAGCGGTTCTACCGGAAGATTTTTTTTTACGCATGCGTATTGGGTCCAAATTTGTTGGAAATTTGACAAAATATGCTTTCTGTTTTAAATATATAGATGATGTTAAGCAGAAATAATCAGTTCCCATTTTCATAGCAGATGTCACCTTTTTTGTGATATTTTAAGATGCTCAAAAGTACTTTTCTTCTGCAGTGGAACTGTAATAACTCAACATTTATTATTCACAATGTTTGACGTAATATTATCATCAATGAGAAGAAAAACTTCTTTAACTTAATACATTTTGACAGAAATCTGCTTAAATTGACTACTTCACTGTGTTTCACAATTTCTCCACTGTACAAACAATGTTCTCAAACTAATTTATAAGTCATACTTGTTCAGCTCTCTTGAGACAAGTTTAATGTGTTTTCAAAAAAAGAAAAAGTGTATAATTTTAAGAGAGTAAATAAAAATTGGTTAACTTTCAGAGTAGCTTACTGTATTTTTTTCATTTCCCAGAAACAAATTGGGTGTCGGCAAAAATATTTTTAACAAAATTGTGTTTTTAAAATGTTTAAAGATGATGGGATATAAAGGGTATTTTAGCACCAAACCATAGAAAAAATTTTAAGTTAACCAGAGTTTTTTATCAATATTTTTATGGAAATGCAGTAAAGCACCAAAGTGGTCAAAAGGTCTAAAATTAACAAAAAAAAAAAAAAAAAAAAAAAAAAAAAAAAAAAAAATTCTGGTTGCAAATTTACATAGTTTTTGAAAACTAAATCTGTTAATAAATAACAAATTCATGATCAATGATGTCTTAAAGGCAGTAAAACTTTATTTGTGAATTACAAGAGAAAAAAAGTCATGGAGACACAAAAATAAAATAAATAAATGAGTGTTTTAGAAAGTAGAACCTCACTAGGTTGTCATCTGCTTAAGGGTCCTTTTCACTCACTTGATAACATCTACTCGCTAATGTTAATCCTTTAAGGCATTAATTTTCTAATATCTCCTTTGCATCCGAAAGTAAAAATATCTTCGTAAAAAAAATCAGCAAAGAAAATTGAAAAAGTAATCAACGACGGAAATAAAGATTGATCTCTGCTATACAATGCAAAAAACAAAATCGTTTAAAAATATTGAAATGGAAACAAAATATTAGAGAAATACTGCCCCATAGGACTAACATTAGCAAGCGGGTGTTTTCAACTGAGTGAAGAGGATCCTTAAGAGTAATGTCCCCTCACTCAAAAACACCTGCTCGCTAATGTTAATCCTATGGGACAGTTATTTTCTAATATCTCATTTACATTTCAATATTTTTAAACTATAAGCTAGCTTTCATTACAAAAAGTAAACAGCTACCTATTGCAGCCATCCAGAGGAATGCAATTCTGGAAAATTTACGTATATTTTCGCTGATCATGACCCCCAGACACCAAAACCACCTTCCATTCAAATGTTGATTTATATATATACAGTCAACTCTGTGAAATCTGCACACTTAGGGACCAATGGTTTGGTGGATTATAGATTTTGGCAGATTATAGATCATTTCTTTGTTTACATTTTATTTTTTTACAGTCGGACTATTAATTAGAAATATTTAAACATAAATTACAATAGAAAAGGAAAATATAATGCATAACTGGTTTAAATTATTTAATAACTGAGTTAATTTAAAGAAAAATTAATTATACAATACAAATTTTATTTATATTATTCATTTTTTAAATACAGTCAACTCTGTTAAATCTGCACAGTTTGGGACCAAGAGTTTTGCAGATTATTAAATTTTGCAGATTACAGATCATTCCTTTGTTTTCTTTTTAAACTGAACAATAAATTACTAATATTTGTACAAAAATAACAATATAAAAAGGAACACTATAACTCAAGGAATTTAATAATTCTAAGTATAGAAAATAAGTTGAAACTGGTGTGAAAGAATAAGAGCTAAACAATCTTCTTAAGAAGATCTTTTAGCTCTTAATTCTAAGTATGTTGGAATTATTATAAAATTTAAATTTCATTAGCTGTTATTTAATTTTTTGAACATTCACTCAATGGGAATTTAAGTTTTGGCTTAAATCTGAATATATATATATATATATATATATTTACTAGCAAGCTACGCCCGCTGCGAGTGGCTGAGAGGTTGTGCTCTCGAAGCTGGTAGACGGGAGGTGCTGAGTTCGATCCCAATTGCGCCCGTCGGCCTAATCGTTCGGAGTTTTCGTGGTTTTCTTCGAGCCGTGGATTTATCCATGCGTAAATACGGGTTAGGTTCCCTTAGAAAGACCCCCACGAAGGGCACTCCCCCCGGGCCTATATCCCACGTGTAGATAATTGGCCGTCAATAATCAACCCAACCCAACCCAACCTACGCCCGCTGCGCTGGTCGATTTCTACAAATGAACTTTGAATCAAACGAAATATATCGTTTAATTTGACCTTGTATCTTGTATTTGAAAGCAATCTGTATATTTACCTGGAATATCCTACCTCATTACTGAAAAATGACGCCATTGCGCTATTATATTTTCTAATGTGCAGTCAAAATTTTAGCTGTTAAGGACCAACTCTTATATTTGGTAATTTACAGCTAGTGTTTGCTAAAGAACGATAAAACTATATGCAATATATTAAAACAATCACTAAAAATTATCGAACTAACAATGCAAACAAATTAACTAACAAAAGCCATCCAGTAGAAGTTTTTATAAAGGCTAATCTTTGATAATCGGGTTCATCTGATCATAGAACTTTTCCACATAATTCTAAAACTAACATAGAACGACATGAAATATACTAAACCATCCGTCAAATCTATCTACTTAACAATGCAAATCGCCAAAAATACGCCCAGTAAAAACTTTCTAAAAGGCTAATCTTTCGGAATCTGGTTCACCTGACTATATAACCTTCACACTTAACTGTTTGACTAAGCAACGTAGAACAATATGTAGTACACTAAAACCATTCCTGAAATAGCATCTAACAATACAATTATCATCAAAATCCGTCCAGTAGAACTTTTTCAGAAGGCTAATCTTTCATAACCGAAATCAAATATTAAAATGGCTAATATTTGATAAAAAAAAAGGTCACCCGGTTATCGAATTTCCCCCTATAATTCTAGAACTAAGCAACGTAAAATGATATGTAATATAATAAAACTTTCCCTACAAAATTATCTAACTAACAGTGTAGGTTTCATCGAAATCCATTCGGCAGAATCTTTTAAAAAGGCTAATCTTTCATAATCGGACTGATCTAATTATAGAACTTCCCATAATAATTCTATAACTAAGCTACGTTGAACGATATGTTATACAATAAAACCTTCCCTGAAAAATTATCTATCTTACAGTTTAAGTTCTACGAAAATCCATTCAGCAGAACTCGAGTTATAAGCAGCCGGAACGAAATTTCATATGTAAGGTAGAAGTAAATAGAAGTATATTGCTATTAAAATAGTTTACATTTAAATAAAAAAAAAGTATTTTTTGATTAGCTGGGCGCCAGTGATATATGTACATAAATAAATATATATGTATATACATTGTATATACCGGGTGTCCCAAAAATGACTGATGGATTTTAAAATTCAATAACTAGCAAACGGTGACAGATATTTAAAAAATTCTTGCAGGAGTGTTATGTATGATGTCGGGAGTTTTTTTACTGTGATTCTTAATTTTAGTTCGAATTTCAAACAACAGATGGCGCTGACAGCGGTTGGCGCTCATTCGAGGCCGAAACTGACGTCACTTAGCATTGATGCGAAGAAAGGAGATTAAGGCTATGGAGTGAGTCATTCGCCAGTACACTCTTGCAATTAGGCCCCGATTCTGAACTCATTCGATATGATTTCAATGGAATGCGTTGTTGCCATGGAAAAAACAAATTCTTTGATAGTGGAATACAGCTTTCAGATCAGGGCATGAATTTAACAAGCAGTATTCGAGTTGCAGGCAATTTTACATTTATGAAGTTTTATTTTCCCGGATTAAATTATTTTTTATGGCCTGATTTAAAGAATATTTTATTCATCGTATTTTAAAACTACTAGGTGAAATAAACCATTTTCAATAAATAGTGTACACTCTTTTAAAAGTACTCACTAGCAGATTGCGTAGCAAAATAACGAATGAAGATGTGACGTATTCGATTTCTGTACAGCTCTCACATACCTGCATTGCCGTCTTTTCGCGAAACTAAATTTTCATATTGGTTAGATAAAATTCCCATAAATACTCATAAATGTAAAATCGCCTGCAACTCGAATATTGCTTTTTAAAATCATGCCCTGATCTGAACGCTGTATTCCACTGTCAAAGAATTTGTTGTTTCCATGGCAACAACGCATTCCATTGAAATCATATCGAATGAGTTCAGAATTGGGGCCTAAGAGCAAGATTGTACTGGCGAATGAGACCCACTCCATAGCCTTAATCTCCTTTCTTCGCATCAATGCTAAGTGACGTCAGTTTCGGCCTCGAAAGAGCGCCAACCGCTGTCAGCGCCATCTATTGTTTGTTATTCGAACTAAAATCAAGAATCACAGTAAAAAAACTCCCGACATCATACATAACCCTCCTGCAAGAATTTTTTAAATATCTGTCACCGTTTGCTAGTTATTGAATTTTAAAATTCATCAGTCATTTTTGGGACACCCGGTATATCTTCATACATATAAGTGTATATATACATGTATATATATATCGCTGGTGCCCAGCTAACCGAAAAGTACAAAAAAAATATTGCAAAAATGATGTTGTACACTTGAAAAAACATCTTTTGGCTTAAAATCTTTCATCAAAACTGTTTTTCTTTTTTTTTTCTTTCTCTTTCTTTCTTTTTTTTAAAAATAAAATTAGTAACTGTTTTTTCTTTTATTTTTTGAGATGTATAGCCATTTTAATTCTTTCTGCAACAAAAAAACACCTTTTGGCTTAAAATAAAATTATTTGGGGTCAAAAGTAAAATCAAAATCGCCAAAAATAAAAGATAAACCGCCAAATATTTTTTCAATAGCAATCTTGCCAATTGGATAATTTTTTAAGCATTACGAATATTCCCAATCATGTTTAAATTAAATATTTTCGTTTTATAATATTATCTATCATCAAAACTGTTTTTCATCTTTTTTTCTTTCTTTTCTTTTCTTAATAAAATTAGCACAGTTTTTTCTTTTATTTTTCGAGAGGTATAGCCTTTTTAATTCTTTCTGCAACAATAATGGTCGCCAAAAAATTAGCAATGGTAACCTTTTCGGCCAAATAACAGAACTTTCCATCACAATTCTATAACTAATGTACGTAGAACAATGTGTTATATACTAAAACCTTCCCTGAAAAAATATCTATCGAACAGTGAAAGTTCCATCAAAATCCATTCAGCGGAACTCGAGTTATAAAGGAACGGAACAAAATTTTCGTTTGTGTTTTATATATATAGTAGATATCCAAGTTGTTTAAAGATGTATTTAGCAAAAGTGCCTTTCAAATATGACCAAATCAGTTACTGATTTCTGCAGATATTTCTTTAGTCAGCTGTTACATGAATGTATTAGTTTTAAAATGTAAATTACTTGACTGATATTAGCATTTAGTTGTTCTTTTTGCTTATCTAAAGTTATTATTTTAATATACATCATGCAAATCACATAAAACTTGTTAAATCACAATTTAAAGCATTTAAAAATTGATAATTCATAAAAACAACTATATGTAATTTCTTTAATGAGCTTAACTATGAAAGTATGATTTCCATTGTTTACATTTGTAAATGGATGGCGGATTATAGAGATTTGCGGATTATACATCGGCGGATTTCACAGAGTCGACTGTATATATACACAGACAGGGTTATTCATAATTCCCTCCGGGGTTTCGAAGCGCTGTAGTAAAAAAAAACTAAGACTAATTCAGCAAAAATGAACATTTGAAAGAATATAGAAACAAATCAACTTTTATTGTCAGCAGTTGCCGGTAGATGACAGTACACAAACCACTGAAGGCAGGCAGTTAGTAAATAAAAATGACATTTACAGGCAAACACAAAGCGTTTTGTGTCTTAGAATTTGCAAAATCAGAATAAGTTGTGTTGGTCCAGCAGGCATTTCATACGAAAAACACAGGGACCAACTAACAAGACAATTCATATGTGGTACAATAAGTTCAAAGAAACAGGATGCTTGTGTGATAAGAAGTGAAGTGAAGATGGCCGGGTCCATCTGCGCAAGCCGTAAGTGATGTATGGGAAACGTTTTTGAAGAGCCTGGCGAAATCAACTGTTCGTACAAGCCACAAATTGGGAATTTCGCAATCAACATTGTGGCGAATTCTAAGAAAAAGTCTGTGTATAAAGCCGTACAGATTGCAATTATTGCAAGTGTTGACTTCGGCAGATTGCATTTCTCGTATGAAGTTTTGCATAGATGTCCAAGAACTTGAAACACTAATGCTGAAATTGTTTTTTAGTGATGAATGCACATTTCGCTTGTCCGGCAAAGTAAACCGCAACAACGTATGCATTTGGGGCACCAAAAATCCTCATTGTGTAGTGGAACACTATCGCGATTCCCCTAAAGTTAACATGTTCTGTGCTATCTCCTCCTCACGTGTCTACAGGCCATTTTTTTTACAGAGATGATCATTACTGGTATCGTGTAACTGAATATGCTACAATTGTGGTTAATGCCGCAATTAGAGGAACATGAGGATGATTTCGTATTTCAACAAGATGGTGCTCTTCCCCATTTTCTGTGTGATGTGTGTGAGTACCTCAACACACACATACCTAATCGTTGGATTGGGCGAGCTTCTGAAAATGACGAACCTCTTTTACGATGGCCCACATGCTCACCGCATTTAACTCTGTGTGACTTTTTCTTGTGGGGATGTATGTAAGAGACCCCCTCGTACCCCCTTTGACGTGTAAAAGGATAACACATGCTGTCAATAACATTGATAGTACCATTTTGAGTAGAGTGTGTCAGGAACTGGACTATCACATTGATGTATGCTGTGTGACCAAGGGTTCACACATAGTACACCTGTAAGAAATGTTAGGCTTTGATACAAGGATTCTGAAGCATTTTTTGTTTTGTCTCTATCTTAAAAAATGGCTGAGATATAGCAGTTTGAAATTCTAGGGTGGCTGACATTTTGAAACAAGACACCAGATTAAAACAAATCTGGTATTAATTTATGACGTGGGTGAAACAGGATTTCTTACAAATGAGTGTCTTTCATTGTTGTAGTCATTTTCCCAATCATATGCATAAAACTTTATTCATATTCGTTAGCATCAAATTATCGCTAAGCTTGGCGACACTTGGCAAAATATCACCAAATTTGGCGACCTTGACTATAGCTAACTAATTTTGCGAATTTCATATTCAAATTCAGTATAACTTATCTTTTCTAATTGGGTTCTTTACATTTGAGCTTGCTGCTTTCAAGTAACATTAGCTAAAATCTTAAAACGAAGATATAGGAAATCTATCTTTTCCTCCTGGTACAGGCTGGAAGGACTTTTTTGCATTGGATAGCTGAGATTGATCTCTACAACCACAGTTTTTTTTACTTTTATGAAGATACTTCCACTTTCAAAACCGGATCCAAAAATAAAAGTATCTTTGTAAAAAAAAAAAAAAATTAAATAAAAAATTAAAAGTAAAAAACGATTGCAGAGATTGATCTCAGTTTTCCAATGCAAAAAATATCGTTTAAAAATATTGAAATGCAAATGAGATATTAGAAAATAATTGCACCATAGGATTTAACATTAACAAGCGGGTGCTTTCCCGTGAGGGGACAGGACCCTTAAGTCAACACATTTAATGACCCACTTAGAATGTTGAACTACTGAGGTTCCACCATAATATTTTTTCAATAAATATTTTCAAATGCACTTTTATAAACTTTTAAATAAGGAATAATATTAGATAAAATTTTTAATATCTGTATTAAGGAAGTTGCAATCAGCTGATCAACCATTGTACTTCAACTGGAGGTCAGGGTAGTTCCACCAAATCTCTCATAACTGCCTATTTGTAGTATGTGACCTCCAGCATGACGTCCATTGCAATTGCCCTATTGTTCTTTACAATACAGGCATACAAGAATTTCTTTAAAAGGTTGAAATCCAGAGTTTTGAAAACAAGTTTCGATATTCTGTTAATGGATGCAAAAATTGTAAAGAATATATTGGGAGTATATGGGGAAAAGGATGTTTGGGAACTATAACCTCTGACTTTTTGTCAACTTAATCCATTTCCTGTTGATGGTGCAAAAATGCATCATTTTCTTAAGTAATTTCTTTTCTTATAAAAATAAATGTTTGGATCAACAACAACATTTTTCTTGAAAACTAGAATGTTTGTAACCAAATTAAGTATTATTTTTTGTTTCATTTTTTTATTTTAAAAAACTTGTGAAATTATTGTTTTGGACTGTTTAAAAAAAAAAAAAAAAAAATGCAATGTGACTGTAAGTGCATTGAAATATTTCATAAACAAATAAAATTTAAATTTTCATGATTTTTTTATTTTTTATTTTAGAAAGATTTTATGTAAGTTACACTTTTGTTTTATCAATATCTGATAAAACAGAATCTACATCTAATTACATCTATTTTTTTTATAATTCCTGCTGATTTTTGCATGATTTTGCAATTCTTAAATTAATAAAACAATTTTTTTTTTCTTTTGCAGTTTTGTCAATAGCATGATCTGTTTATCATAAAATATTAATGTGAAGCAAAAATTTTAATAAATTTATTGCGGCAAAAAAATGTGTTAAACCTAGTGAGTGATGGGTAGAATGAATGATTTTGATTTTCAAATGTATCATCCAGGTATGCGCAAAAGCATAGCTGCTAACCTTCATATTTTGTTTAATAAATTACTACCAGAAATTTTGTAAAAAAAAAAGTTTCTGATTAGAGTTAAATTAAGAGCCAAGTAAAAGTTTTTTTGTTTTACAAATTTTCTGGTGGTAATTGATTAAGACATATACGAAGGTTGGAAGTTTGGCAACTATGATTTTCCTCTTTTTTTTTTTTCTGTGCATGTCCAGGGCATCCTATTTTTAAAGCAGACAAAGCAAAAAAGGTTCTGCTTATTCTGCATTTTAAAATTTCAATCATCTATTGGTCCCCTATACAAAAAAAAAAAGTATGAACATTTTTGCAGTATTTTCCTTGTTGTAAGAGGATCTTTTGTTTAAAAATATATTAATATTTACTATTTAAAAAAAAAAAAAAATCTGAAGGTTGAATTCGTATTTATTTTCATGTTTTCCTGCAGTTTTCAACTGCCATCCCTGTTTCCCAGATGAAAATACCAAAAAAAAAAAATTAAAAAAAAAATCGCTTATTCAGGGTACCTTCTCGGTCATAACAGTATCTTTTGTTTTAAAAAATATTAATATTAAAAAATAATAATAATAAAAGATAGTCATTTATTGCAATTGTCACAGCCTTTTTTTTTTTTCGCAGTGCCTTACAAATTGCATTAGGGTTTTTTGCTTTTTCATTTTCAACACTTGTGGGATGTCATTTTTTGGTTAAAAAATTGAAAGAAATTCAGCTGTATGATTTTTTTTTTTCTGCTGTTTTAAAATGTCAACTCATACAAATCCGACTTGAGTGTGCATAGCACATGCAGATGTATGCTGCCAAAGGCAGTGAGGCCTTCAAACTACAGATTTGTTTGGATAGATTTTTGTATAAATATATAAAATTGTGCAAATTTGAGGGTTTCTTGCAAAAAAGACCGGAGCGTGAATAGCATGCTCAGGTCTAGGCTACGAAGGCAGTGGTACCCTCAACTCTAGGTTTGTTTGGATAGATTTTCATTTTAAAATATAATGTACAAATTCAAGGGTGTATGCTGTCTAAGGCAATGAGGCTCCCGACACAAAATAACTACAGAAGAAAAATGTCTAAATTCAGTGTTGATTTTAGGTATATTTAAGGTTTTTATCTCGAGCAGTGCAGGCAGGTCAGATAGTGTATAAATAAGGAAGGCACTATGCAATTGGGCATAACCCACTTCTGGCCAAATTGCTTTTGTAGAAAGTGAGTGGGGAGCGGCAGAGAGTTAATAAAATTAATTATATTCACTTCTACATTAATACTTACTTTCCAATTTTGGAAAATCTTATTTTTTTTCCTTTTGTTATGTCAGTCAAATTTTCATTAAAAAATTAGTCTCTCACAATAAATGAATTTTTCTTTTTTATTGTCATTTTTAAGACTAAAATTTCTGTTGATTTATTAACTATAATACTTCCCAAATGAGAAATGGAAATATATCATATACAGTAGAGTCTCGATAATTCGAGGTGGATGGGACCGGGCTTATCTCGAACTATCGAAAACTCGAATTATCGAAATCATAAAATTTAATTAATAAATAAATGAAAATAAAGCAATTTTTAAATTTCAGTCTATATTTAAATGAAAAATGTACTTGCAAATTATTATATTACTGCTGATAGCAACAAAATTTATTATATCTTAAATTAATTGTCAATTGTTTTTTGTTTTGACACATTGCCCCGTTTCCGTGCAGCAATATCATGCCATCGTCGAAGCAGCGTATTGTCGGCAGGAGTCGATTCAGACTATTGTTCCACGTATCGCATGGTGGACTCTAGTGCAGCAGGCAGCCCCTCGCTGCGACTCATTAGCAGTGTGAAATCTGTCGGATTCTGGCAGAATCCATAAATTCTAGTTGTTCGTGACTATTTATCCATTCCTCCATAACTTCTGGCACAAAATCGTAAAAAGAAACAGTTTTTAAATACGTCTTGAGTCATCCAAGCACTTTTTGGTTCCTATACATAACCGGCAGTGAAGATATCGAAACATGTTTAAAATGCTCTTGGCTTTGCAGCTTTTCTGATAACAACAAGTTTAATCTTGTGATTTCCTGAAGCATTTGATGCAGCAAGAAGTGTTAACCTCTCTTTGCTTTTATGTGACCTAGAGTACTTTTCTCTTAGTTTGACGCGATTGTTTTAGATGGTAGCATTTTGAAATTAAGGCCAGATTCATTGCAATTATAAAGCTCGTCGTTCGTAAAGTTTTCATTTGTCACGATTTCCTGCAATTTCTTGTAAAATTGCACGGCGACGGCCTCAGAATCTTCAGATAACTTCTCGCGACAGACCTCTAGTTGCTGGATACGATATACTTTTTTCAACTTGTCAAACCAACCTACACTTTCAGTGAAGTTTTCACTACTTTCTTCAAATTCTTTTCGAAACAGCAAATCTTTTTCTTGAAGAATCGGACATGAAAAAGGGCATCATTTTTTTTACTTTGCTGTGTAGACCAACATATAAAGTGCCTCAGCAGTTTTTTCATACTCACACTTTTTTAAGGATTTTCTATCCAAAGATAAATCAGAGCAGTTGTTAGTAAAAACGCTTCTAGTTTACTTCTGTTCCAATACGTTCGTAGTAGACAAAAGGAGTGAGTGGGGTGGGAGCTCATGTACAACTATTCTCTGATTTTCTCCAATTTTACCCGGCGTGATCCCCCACACATATAGGAATAATACACCCGTTTTCTTTAAGAGGGTGGATTTCTATAAGTCGCTTCGGGTGCACAGTTGACATATGATCCGTCGAACAACAATAAAAAATAGATACTTGAATTTTGTGGTGCGAAATAATTCTTTCACGTGTTGCATATATGTTGGTCATTATTTGGAAGCTGAAACTGATTTTTTTTCACTAACTCGGATTTATGGGAAACTCGAATTATTGAGACTCTACTGTAGACTGAAACTGGGTTTTAAAAAATTGTCAAGGGCCTAAAGATAAGCCATATTTTAGTATTGATTACATTATGGTTCAGCTAAAGAAAGATCATGGCAATAGTCTTCTAATTAAAATTTTATATAGATAGTATTTAACAGGTTTAAACAAGGTATGTTTGAAAACTTAATACAGTTTTTTATTTATATATATATTTTCTTTCACAGGTAACTATGAAAGTTCCCCAGAAAAACAGTTAAATATGATGAGGAGGAAGAATCTACATGGAGCTTTCAGCTTATGGAGTTTAACTGTTTGATGTTTATATCAGGGATGTATTCACAGATAGAGAAAAATGTATAAAGTAACAAATTGTTGAAACTAACTATGACTTTTGTTATCTTTTTATAAACAAATATTTTTTTAATAAATAAAAAAAAAATGTGATACTGAAAAGTCTGCTTTATTTCTGGGATAATGTTTAAAAATATATTATCTGCATGTTCTGAATATGCTTCTAATGTCTTTAGAAGGAAAAAAGGTTGCTCATTTATTTTTGGTTTTAAATATTTTTCTAATTTTATGCAATTTATTATTTTGATAAGTCACAGGGGCGTAGCTACCGTGGAGCAGTTGGAGCAAACTGCTTCAGGCATACGAAGGAAAAGGACGTAAAATTTTAAAAGATCAAATAAAAATTTGTAAAAATATTTGTATATATTTTGAATTATGATTAACTAGTTATTAATGAATGGGATCATACTTGTGACAATCAGTATAGTCCTGTGATATTTTTACCTTGGTTTTGATCTCAATGGCTTAAATTAAAAAAAGCACAAATATACTCGTTTAAAATAATACTTGCGTTCACGAAGCTTTAATGCACACCTTCTCATTGCCGTCTTAAGTAACTCCACCAACATTATTTCAGTATGCCTCTTTTTTTTCACTGTTGTCGATAACAACAGAGAACTAAGTTTTCAAAACTTACTTAACATTTTGGGTACATTTGAGGATTGAGATTCAGCATACACTTACTTTGCCCAAATGCCAAGATAAGGAATCTCAGTCACCGTTTGAGTTAACACTAGAGTCTCTACATGAATCAATTAGACTAAGGGCCTTGAACTTATGGGCCACCAAACCACCACTATTATATGGAGGCTTTATATCCCACAGACCAACAGGCACTGCTTCCACTATGACTATTTTTTTTTGTTATTATATTCGTACCACTATGTACACAGTCAAATCGTGTTCAGAACCTTCTAAAATGTATAAATCCGTCGAAAACCGGAAGTTGAAAATTTTTCATGATTCCAATACTTTTTTCTTGTAAAGATAGAAGAAAGTAAAAGTGTATTCTTTCAAAAAGACATTTTTGATATTTTGAAAAAGACATTTTTGAAAGATATTTTATATTTTTGGGATAGATAACTCGGATAACTAGAATAAAAAGTCAAAGTGAGACAACTTAACACATGGGCTGATAAGTTCCCGGTCTGGCACACAGATGGCGTTGCAATCGCCGAACCAATGTTTTTTTTTAGTAAATACTAACCTTTAAAAGGTAGTAGAAAAAATGCCATGACGATTCGCCGTGTGGATAAAACGTTAGAGTGGTTTTAGTTGAACGACTTTGTTGATAAGCAAAAAAATGGATAACAAGAATTTCAAGAATTGTTATTTGATGGGGGAAATAATACTGTTCAAACAAAAGCTTGGCTAGATAAGCGTTATCCGGACACTGCACCAGGTAAATCAACCATTATTGACTGGTTTGCTGAATTTAAACGTGGTCGTATGGACACCAGTGATGTACCACGCAAAAGAGGTGGTTACTCCGGAAAACATAAAAAAAGTCCACAAAATCGTTTTGGGGAACCGTAAAGTGAAGTTGCAGGAGATAGCTCAGACTCTGAAGATATCCAAGGAACGTGTAGGTTTTATTTTGAATGAACATTTGTCTATGAAAAAGCTGTTGTTAAAGTGGCTGCCGCGCGTGTTGACTTTTGACCAAAAACAACGAGTTCTGAGCACTGTTTGGAGCTTTTTCTTTATAAAATTATGTTATTTACTATTAAATTATTATTATAAAATTATTATTATTAAATTAGTTTTAAAATTATTATAAAATTATTATTTTTAAATTATTATTATTAAATTATTATTTATTATTAAAGTTATGTTATTTATTAAAGTTATAAAGTCATAAAGCTTTGTTAAAAAGTTGTGTTTTCTTTATTAGACCGGGAACTTATCAGCCCATGTGTTATATGTTATAATCACTACATTGTAATAATGTATAGGCATGTGTTTTTTCTTTTCTTTTTCAAAGTAAGAACCAGACACACGAACCTTGTATACGATTTTGAAACCTTAAATAAAACAAATTTTTCCAGAACTTTTCCTAGAGACAAAGGGGCACACTAATTTTTCTTACTCCAGGGCGCTGAATAAGTAGCTGTGTCACTGATAAGTCATGGCAATATTTTATCATTACTTGAATTCACTGAATCATTATAGCATAGATGGTAAATTTATACTATAACTTATTTTTATACTAATAATTTTTTTAATGTATTAAGAAATTTCAATTAAATATGAGCTAAGAAAGAAAATGTCCCTGTCAAATTGAACAATGCAATAACAGTATTTGTTTACAATAGGTAATTTGGACAACATATTAAAAAATTTGAACTATTTTTTTGGACAGAATAATGGTTTTTATTTATAATCATTAAAATAATAAATGAACTATGTATTGCCAGACTTTTGATATCAAGCCTTTTTTCACATTACATGGTTTTAGAGTTTTGTGTTTATTTAGCATACCATTTAACAGTTAAACTTCAGTTCATCTACTTGTGAATGCAGTCCATATTTTGTACAGTCGATGTCAAACAAAAGATACACCACAAACATTTTAATCGCTAAATTGTTGGGGGAAAAAAAAAGGAAATAGCCATTCGTATGGAAATTGTTTTCTTTCAATTTATTTAAAAAAATAAGCTTATGTTGCCGTCTTCATACTCAAATTGTACCAAACTTTCAAATTTTCAATATGAACACCTAATTTTGACAGCATATTAAGATTGTTTGGTACACTCTACCATCAGATACCTCATGGGAAGTCACTCAGTCAAATAGCTTAGGAATTATGAAGGTTTAAAGTTTGAAACTCTTAATATTAAATTCCTTTTTAATGTTTGCAAATCAAATTGCAATACAGGTAATTTTTAAGCATGACTTAAAAACTATTTGGCAGACTGTAAGTTTGGATTCGCATATTTGAAGCTAACAGGAATAGATTTCTAGAAGCTATGACTATCCTGATGCAAAATTGCAGCTCATTCCGCCAAGTAGTTTTGAATTATGGTTTAAAAACTATCCACATTGATTAAAAAGGAATTTAACATTAGAAGTTCCAAATTTTAAACCTTCATTGTTCCTAAACTATCTGAACAAATGATTTCCCGTTTGGTATCCAAAAGTCAAAATTTGGTGTTTGTGTTGAAATGTTCAGAGTTTAGTACAATTTTAGTGTGAAGATGGCCCCCTAAGCTTATTTGATTTTAACATAAATTGAAAGAAGGCTTAATTTAAAATTAAAAAGCTATTTTTATTGGCTTTTATTTATTTATTTTTCATAATTCTCCCTTGCATGTTTTATTATTTGTGTTATTGTTGACAATCTTAATTAAACCATTCAGGAAGCAGAAAATAGTGTTTCACAGTTCCACTGTGTTTCATTGAAAGTTTTACTGAGTAAGCTATGAGCTGTTTACTTAACTAATTTATATCATCTTTATTTTCTTGCAAAAATTGCATGTTTTTGTTTTGATAGTAATAGAAAACTTTGAATTTTATATAACTGCAATTTACAAAATTTATTTTTAAAGTTTTGACATATGTTATGCTGTAACTCTTTTATTTATGAACCGATTTGGATGTAACTGAGCATGTGTATAGGACATACTAAGGTCTCGACCGAGTTCGTTGGCCAGCTTCATCCGCCATCTTGTTTCAAAATGGCGGCTAGTGAAAAATTTTTTAATTCAAAAAGTACATACAAAAAATTTATAAATTGAAAAAATTGTTTCTGTTAAGTGTTAGATCGTGATACAAGGATTCTGGAACATTTTTTGTTTTTGCTATATCTTAAAAAATGGCTGAGATATGGCAGTTTGAAATTCTTAGTTGGTTGAGATTTTGAAGCAATCTGATATTTGTTATGCTGTAACTCTTGTATTTATGAACTGATATGAATGTGACTGATCATGTGTACAGAAGTTATCAAGGTCTTAACCGAGTTTGTTAGCCAGCTTCATCCACCATCTTGTTTCAAAATGGTGGCCAGTGAAATTTTTTTAAAATTCAAGAACATGTACAAAAAAATTATAAAGTAAAAAAATTGTTTGTGTTAAGTGTTAGAACAAAGATATGGCTGAGATATGGCAGTTTGAAATTCTTAGGTGGCTGAGATTTTGAAACAATCTGATATTTGTTATGCTGTAACTCTTGTATTTATGAACCGATATGAATGTGACTGATCATGTGTACAGAACATAGGAAGGTCTCGACAGAGTTCGTTGGCCAGCTTCATCCGCCATCTTGTTTAAAAATGGCAGCCAGTGAATTTTTTTTTTTTTTAAATTCCAAAACATGTACAAAAAAATTATAAATTGAAAAAAATTGTTTCTGTTAAGTGTTAGAATGTGATACAAGGATTCTGGGACATTTTTTGTTTTTGCTATATCTTAAAAATTGGCAGAGATATGGTAATTTGAAATTCTTGATTGGCTGACATTTTGAAACAATCTGATTTTTGTTATGCTATAACTCTCATGCAGATGCGCATTCAAATTCAGTATTAACGAAAACAGGGTTTCAATCTTCTAGAATCGGTTTCCAAGCAATTCAGCTCAGGGTGTTTGAGTAAAATGAGTTGAATTTTTAAAAACATGGACTATGGAAGCTACCTTTTCCTCTCTGTACAGGCCGGAAGGACTTTTTCTATCTCATACAAGTTTCCCATACACCAAAAATGAATCAGCACCAATTTATGTCAAAGTCTAACTGAATCTAAAGTTTTATTAAATTCTGTGCATTAGTTCTTGAGATATGACTATCGCTAAAATCGTATAAATCCAGAAAAGTACAGCATAGCAGCACCATCTTTTGGGAGATATACACTAAAACCTAATTAACAACAATTTATGTCAACATCTAACTGAATCTGATGAAATTCTGTGCATTTGTTCTTGAGGTATAGCTCTCGTGAAAATCATGAAAAAAAGTAGCCTAGCAGCGCCACCTATTGGGCTATTTACACCAAAACATAACCAGCATCTATTTATGTTAACGTCTTACAGAATCTAAAGTTTGATGAAATTCTGTGCATTAGTTCTTGAGATATAGCTATCGTGAAAATTATGAAAAAAGTAGTATAGCAGCGCCACCTGTTGGGCGAATTACATCAAAAACTAATCAGCACCAATTTATATCAGGGACTAACTGAATCTAAAGTTTTATTTATTTCTGTGCATTAGTTCTTGAGATAGAGCATACACAAAATTTTTGTCACAGACAGACATTTTCTAAAAACATTCAAATCGTGTTCAGGATCCTCTATAACGTCGATTTTTTTCACAAATCCAATACTTTCTTCTTGTAAAGATAGATGAAAGTAAAAATATATAAACAGCTGCTTTTAATTAATTTCATGTGGTTAATAAAATTTTAAAGATTAAACAGGAATTTTTTTTTTATAACCCCGACTTGCATATTTTATAATATGGCAATCAATCAAACCATTAAAGAAGCATTCATGGGTAGGAAAAAGAGGGATTCATGGGGTTCATGAATCTAAAAAGATAATTCTTTATGTCACACGATTTGTTAAAAATCTATTACTTTCTGTCTTCAATATATGATTATTCATCTCTGACAAAACAACTCTGTGCTTAAAAAATACCATAAATATTAATTACATTTATAGTAACAATGAAACTAGTAAATCAGCAGATCATTAGCTTCAAACGTCAGTTCTGCAGTTTTATTTAGTATTTAAAACATTCAACACAGTTTCATTTCTTTCATATACCGGGTGGTTATAATATAAGTATATCTATTTGGAGCTGTCTGTAGTTTGAAGGAATAATCAGTTTGAAGGGAAATCAAAATCAGTACACATACTATTCGAGAAGGGAGAAGAAGAATGGAACAATAAAAAAAATTAATTGCAATAATCGCTGACAGATGGTGCTTTTGAGTGTGAAATGTAATGTGTAACATTGTGTATCGTGGAGATGTTGCAAACCTCAATGACTTTATCACGCATCGCAACATGTGCGAAACATCACTCCTGATGCGTTACATTCTGCAGTTGAGCATGTCGTGCGCTGCCTGGATTGTGTCCTCCAGCCCAATGGCCATATGGAATCTGAAAGCTACTGCTATGCGAAAGCGTAACCACATTCACTGTGACATTTTCCAGTAAATTAGGCATGCCATCCTGTTTTACACCCTAATCCTTTATTCTTGTATTACACATTACATTTCCCACTCAGTAGCACCATCTGTCGGTGATTATTAGCCCAGTCAAATAAGGATACAACCTCAGAATGAAAGATAACAAGCTGAAAATTTGCAAAAATCTTTGTTTTGACATTCTAAAAGTAAGCTAAAAAGTCTCATATAATCTCGTGTCCGCGTCTCGAGATATTCAAGGTCAAAGGTCAAGAAAATTGTTTTTTTGCTTATATCTCGAAAACTGTGTATTTTATTAAAAAAAAATCCAATTGCAAAATTAAAGTAGACAAGATTTCCTATAAAATACATATATTATCTTTAATTTTCTGACAAAGGGTTTAGGCGCTAGAGCGCGCTGAAGAAAGACAACTTTTTTACCTTCAGACTAAAACGAGAGAAACTTCATCTTTCACCCTCGATTTCTCAAAAACTATGCATTTTATCGAGAAAACATGTTACAAAATTGAAGTAGGCAACATTTTCTACAAAATTCATCAATTAACTTTAATTTTCTGACGAAATTTTTAGGCACTAAATAGCGCTGAAAAAAAAAGCGACTTTTTGACCTTTAAGCCAAAAAACTAGAGAAACCCCCTTTCCTACCCTCAATTACCCAAAAACTAGGCATTTTATTGAATAACACCAACTACAAAATTAATGTAGATAACCTTTTCTGCAAAATGCCTATATTAACTTTAATTAGTTTTTGGCCCTCTGGCCTAAAAGGGAGAAAAACCCACTAAAGATTTTTTCTTATATTTCAAATGATATTTAAAGCTATTACAAAACTTGTAGAGAATAAAATTATCTACAAATTTAGTCTTAATTAGTTACATTATTTACTTATTAATAAATATTAATTATAAATAAATTGGATAATATATATTTTGTTAAATTATGTATAAATAATAACATATTGAAATGAGTTTTTATGTATTGTAATTACATTTTTATTTATCATAAGATTATCAAATATTTTGTTTAAATTAAATTATAAGGCGATTATTACCTCTGATTATCAATAGCAGGCATACAGCTAACGTTTCCTCTTGTTCGTCGTCGTCTCCTTCTTCTGTTTGCCCATATAAAATTTCCAGATCGTTATCATCATCCTCGTTGTTCGTAATACTTGGCTCTAAAACCTCAAGAATCTCAGGTACATATTCACTTTCTTCATCAAGATCATTTGGATATGACGAAGCGTTGAAACATGCTTGTCCGTTACACTGGCCACAAACTGAGGAGCATTGCAACCCTACTTTTCTACATCCACAGTTCGCGCCACAGTCTTTCTTGCAATTGCAGAAGATCGTACTGAGTAGTTCTTCTGGGGCTGAAGGTAATAATGTTGTTGTGGGTTCCAGGATCTCGTTTTGCATTACCCACCCCCATTCTCTGGGTTCTAAATCTTTCCCTAACCAAGTTTGATCTGATAGTAGACACGATAAATATGCTGTCGAGCTGCTGCACTTGTTGGTGGAAGAGATGATAATTGCACCGGTTTATTGAGTCTTGTTGATTTAATGAATTGTGTGTACCTAAAATTGTCAGTATTATGTTCTGATTTTGGAGCATTATACATTGCTGAAAGAACACGTCTTCCATTTTCAAATAATGTGTTTGGAGGGCAGTTGTCTTCCTGAAACAATTGGAATGTTTCTCGAACATTTTTATAATTGTCAGTTTTCTTTTTTAAACAGCACAGATGTTGTGTCACATCCACTGATAGCGTGCAAAAATAAAATATATTTTTTAGAACGAGGATATTTGTCGAAGCTTATAGATGAATACATTCGTGTCTCCACATTGCCTTTACCCATTTAAAAAAAAAAAAATTTCTTGCTGATGTGACTGTATTCATCCTACTAAAATAACTAACAGATCAACATCTCCTCCAACTATGATGGCGCGGCTGTCTTTTGATGTCTCGATTCTTCAATGGCTGTTTCGAT
Organism: Maratus michaelseni; assembly: GCA_963931845.1. Lineage (NCBI taxonomy): Eukaryota > Metazoa > Arthropoda > Arachnida > Araneae > Salticidae > Maratus > Maratus michaelseni. The sequence continues at coordinate 193,123,857 of OZ007591.1, forward strand.
GAGGGTATCAGCATCATCTCTGGCTTGTTTTGTAGTGATGTTAACAGTTTTTAACTGCTCAATATGCATTTCAATAAAGTTTTTTTTATTGCACCGGTTCGATAAAAACTTTTCCTGGCTGATTGGCACAATCATTGTCTCATCAAAACGAACTTCGTAAGATGTTGAAACAGCAACAGTTCTTCAGAGTTCCATTGCTTTTATATTTTTACTGTTATCTGAATAACTGTCGAATACAACAACAATATTTGAACCAAAATGTATTTGCAAATATTTGACGTATTTCTGAAGAATAATTGAGAAAGTATCGTCTTTGCTCCATATGACGCGATGCAGAAGAAATCCACCATCGATAATGTAAGTCACATTATCTTCATCCAACAAAAATATTAAGAGGTTCCATATTGTTATACAATTTTGCTTTTGTAGTTTTTCGTATTTAAACTATTTAATTTCAATTATTATTTATATAAATTAAATACTATCATACGAATGTCTTATTTATGAATGTCATTTATAAATAAGTAAACAATTTAAATTTCTTAATTTTGTTATATTTCAAACACCATTTGAAGCATAGGGAATCTTGAAGGATGTTTCTCTTGTTTTGGCAGAGGGCTTTAAACTAGCCCTTTTTCAGCGCGCTTTAGCGCCTGACCCTTTGTCAGAAAATTAAAGTTACTTTTGCAATATTTAGATAATGTTGTGGACTTTAATTTTGTAATTAATGTTCTTTGATAAAACGAACAGTTTTCAAGTAATCGAAGGTAGGAAAGGGTCGTTATTCTTGTATTGGTTCGAAGGACAAAAAGTCGCTTTTTTTTCAGCGCTATTTAGGGCCTAAACATTCCGTCAGAAATTAAAGTTAATTTATGAATTTTGTAGAAAATATTGCCTACTTTAATTTTGTAACATATGTTTTCTCGATAAAATGCATAATTTTTGAGAAATCGAGGATGAAAGATGAAGTTTCTCTCGTTTTGGTCTGAAGGTCAAAAAGTTGTCTTTCTTCAGCGCGCTCTAGCGCCTAAACCCTTTGTCAGAAAATTAAAGATAATATATGTATTTTATAGGAAATTTTGTCTACTTTAATTTTGAAACTGGATTTTTTTTTTAAATAAAATGCACAGTTTTTGAGATATAAACAAAAAAACGATTTTCTTGACCTTTGACCTTGAATATCTCGAGACGCAGACACGAGATTATATGAGACTTTTTAGCTTACTTTTAGAATGTCAAAACAAAGATTTTTGCAAATTTTCAGCTTGTTATCTTTCATTCCGAGGTTTACCCCTTTTTTCACCTTATTTGACTGGGCTATATTGCAATTATTTTTTTTTAAATTGTTCCATTCTTCTTCCCCCTTCTCGAATAGTAAGTGTACCGATTTTGGTTTCATTCAGCTTATTCCTTCGAGCTACAGACAATTCCAAATAGGGATACTTATATTGTAACCACCCTGTATGTATTACTAATTAGTACAAGTAATGTATATTAAATAGTTTCAGGGAATTTAGCTCTTAAGAAATGTAATCTGGAAATAGATTCCATGCACTGATAGATATTCCAAGACATTTTTTCTAATTTTATTATTGTTCGATATAAGACGTTTTAAATGTATCGTTTAAATATGATGTAATTTTCATCATTAAATGCTTTTTGCACGTAATAATTTAATCATTTTAAAGTTTTCTTATCTTTTTTAATGTTTACATGAGTAAATATATTTTTCAATTAAAAAGTGTTTGTAAATATTATTGTTTAAAATTTTTTTAATCTGGCAATAGCAGTCAGAAAACAGCTATTTCAACTATGAATTAAACCTGTATTCAGATAGATAATGAAATTTTAATAAAAATTTGAAAAAAAAGAACTTAAATAATTAGACAAATTTAAAAATGATTGGACACTGCACACCACAACCTAGTAAAGTGTATGCCTGTAAAATATGGTTATCATTTGAATAACAAGTTGGAAACTGTACATTAAACGTGACATATGAGGTGCATTCGTTTTATAACTAGTTTCACAATGTAAAAAAAATCACCCTTATCATTTCAGTGAAATGAATTATATCATCTGTTATAAGCAAAATGAGCATGCCTTTTAGGTAGATTTCGTAAGAAATACAACATTCTCCCCTAAGTTGGAATTTTTGAAAAATTTTTACAGATCTACGCCGATTATGACTCCCAGAACCCAAAAACCACCCCCAGTTCAAAACTTTATATATATCTAACTTTTTTTATGGACACGATAACTCCCATAATTCTGCACAAATTTCTTCCAAATTGATACATAAAATCAAGGAACATAAAATCTCGGTCAAGTTCGTTAATAGGCAAAATCGAACCAAGTGCGGGGGGGAAATGGAGGGACTTTTTGTGAAAAAAGAAACCCCCCCATAATTTCTTCATTATGATACGTATCGAATCCGTTTAAAGTTATTATTACTTCTAAGAAAAGGGCCGAAAATTTATGTATGACAGATTTTTGATATAATTAAAAATGGCCCAAAGGGGGGTTTGAGAAGAAGAAAATTCATAACTTCGTCAATTCAAAAGATATCAAATCCACTTAAATTTATTATAAATCCTCTTAATATTATCTAAAACTTTTATATTGACAAGTTTTTTATAGGACCAGCCCTTATAGCAAAAAAAAAATTAAAAACCAAAAATATCCCTTCCGGCTTTGCTTGTAAACAAGTTAGGTTTCGAAGTGAGTGTTTACGAATGCCGCATCATGGCAAAAAGGTCATTTCTTCTGCAATTCCCAACAAACAGGCACCCCACAGTCTGAATTTTCGAAATCTACCTGTGCCTGTAGGCCGAGCCGTCAGGGATTTTTTTTTTCTTATTACGTATGCCACGTTTACAAATGTGATTTATTTTTTTTCTACACCAAACAGCGCTGCAAAATTAACCATGGAGCTTTGCGAATGATTACCTCCATGGTTTAATATTTATATGACACATAATGAATGAATCTCCTGTGTTTATTTACTCTAATGGATTGAGATATTCGGTTGTTAACCTAATTTCCATTGAAGTTATCTCACAATCTATACATTTTTTAATGTAACTCATGTCTCAAGCAAACAATTTTTTTGAATGATCTTTCTAAAAATGTAACTTTGATGCAATTTTATTTTTAAAAATATTTTTGAGTAAAAATGGGCCACCTGGCATATGAAAAAAGAAGTGGTTTGCACGTATTTGTTTTCCTCAGTCACATGACTTGCATTCTTATTATATAGATTTACGGTCGATAGGATTTAATAGAATAAAGAAAACTTTTATTAATATCTTTTTAAGTTTTGATTCGATTTTCATAAAATTAGAAATGACGTGACAAAATTCTGCAACAATAATATATATTAAATTTCAAACCATTCAGTTGGGTAGTTTTTGCACTGTTATATGCAGACGGACCAGACGATGACTATAGGTGCTACGTATTTATTTAATTACGAACCCATCTAAAAATGACACCCACATAATTTTTTTAAAGATTAAAAATGGTCAAAAGTCACACATAGCAATATCAAGAGAATAGGGTGCATGTTCTATTACTTTGATTTTTTTTTTTCTCAAGGAATTCGACTGTAATCTTTCGTGAATGAGAAGATGCATTGTCATGGTGAAGCATGAGTCCCCTAACACATTCACCTCTTGGAAAATTTCTGTAAGATACTTAGTGGTGTAACAGTCTTCTGTCCCTACAGCTTTATGGCTATCAATCCTGTACTTCTGAAGAATACAACATACATTACTTTTTTTCATTGCTCGCTGTCTTTTTACCATTGTTGTTTAAAGGTCATCCTCAAAGATTCCTACTTTACTGGATGTGTTGGAAGGCCAAAATATGGTATATATGTCTCATCACCAGTTATGATTTTAGAAATAATATGTTGCCCATCATCAAGTAATTTTTGGGTTTCTTTACTGATTCTGACTCTCTCTGCATTTTGGTGTTCTGTTAAATTATGGGGAACCTAACAACAAACTAATTTTTTCATATGCTGGTATGAATAATTTTATGTATAGCTATGTATTCAATGTTAAGTTCCTTCTGTATCATTTGGTAGGTACAGCAAATATCATCAAATATTTTTCGTATGGCCGACACATTTTCTGGGGCTATAGCTGACAAAGGTCTTCCTGTGTTCTTTAGAATTTTGACCTCTTTCTAAATTCTGTAAATCATCTGAATACAGTGGCACGAGATGGAGCTTCATTTCCATATGCTAACTGTAGACATTGAAGGCATTCTTCTTAATTTAGCCCCCACTTTGAAAATCGTAGCTTGATAATGCTCACATGTCAACTCTATTTTCTCTTCCTTCAACTATTTCTCAAAAATTTACTCTTTATGATAGCTTAATTTCAATTGTCGCTAGAAATTATCTGCAGACATAAGAATTCAAATTTAAATATCTGGCCAATAATTTTTTTTCCACATGTCTACCTTTTTTCCCAAAAATTTCAGTGTTACATTCATGTTAATTGATTGCTTGAGATAACTTTAATCCATTAATCTTTCTTTATATGAGTGTTTCAATATCCCATTACAGTAATGCATAAACATGCTAGAAGAAAATTTTCCTCATATTTCCATTAAAATTTTCTCTATGTATTTGATATTATTTCCTATCTACCTATCCAAGAATATAATAAATTGAAAGCTCAAATGAACATCAATTATTCATAAGGATTCGATAATAGCTCTTGAAATTTTAATTAATTTCTGTAATAAATTTAAATTTTAGAATTTGTATTCCATTATTATGAAAAGAAATCTGGAGTGACTCCACTCATCTTTCTGAATACTATTCGTTGAAGTAAATAGCAATACAAAAACTTAATCCTAATTTACAAAGATGGTTTCTACTGTTGAAAATGATCTTTTACAAATCACACATATTTTAACCCTTTGTTACAAATTATGAATTGGTGAAAATTTCATCTTCTACAGTATTTTTCCTGATTTTTTGAAAATCTCAGGAGATTTGTGCGATTATTAAATAAATTTTAGAAAGACTTTGTCTGTTAAAATTAATAAATTATATCTGTATTTATAGGAGTTTTGTGGAATATTTACAATTTTACTCAAAGCATTTCTTTAAGTATTGTTTTAAGATTTTATTATTGTGTAGAGTTAGAAAATGTACAAATATAATTTGCCTTGCAATATAAATATAGAAAGTTTTCAGAACTGAGTCTTTTCTCAGAGACTTTTCATTTTGCCAGCTCTGAAATTAGGGACCAGATCTTCAAAGGAAGAAATGTATCCACCTCTGAAAATGATGTTAGTTGAAATGTGCATTTTCATTGAGAAAACTGAAAATTTTTATTATAACTTACATCAAATTCATACAATTTTCTAAATTTACATTTAAACTGCAATGTATGCTTAAAAGGTGTGTGTAGCCTATTACATGTTTTTCAAGTAATAGCTGAGGTCTTCAGTAATGATAATTTATATTTATCTAAATTAAAATATATGCTTTTAGCAAAGGTATGTAACAAAATTAATGAAGTTCAGGTAGTAGTCCACTGTTTAGTTGTAGATGAAACTGAACATACAAATATGCAATTTAAGAGATATTCTGTAGTGACTATGAAAACTAAATAATAGTCGGAGTATGAGTACATACAGGATGTCCCCTCTTATCATTCACCAATAACTAATTTTTAAACTTAGTTTTAGAAATATTGCAAAAATATTGTTCTTCTTCATATGAAAATCCATTTACATTAAAATACAGTAACCTCTCACTTATACGACTTTCAGGGGACCATAGAAAAAAGTCGTATAACTGAGAGAGTCGTATAAGTGAGAGACCGTCTTATTATACAAGTTTCAAACTTTATATGCATTAATTATTTTAGATATATTAAAAACAATAAGTTTTGAGTACTAAGAACATATTTTAACAAAATTTATAAGATATATTAAAAAATAAAACGTAATACATATATTTTAAAAGTTCCTAAAATAGTTCACTTACCACTTATGTTTATTTTAAAGATTTTACAGATCAAATTTTCTCAAAAAAAAGTGATATTAGTTTGTCTCTGTCGTCGACGAAAAGAGAAAATTTATTTTTTTTAGTCTAATAAAGCCTTTAAGCTATTTTGGGAATAAACATTTTGATAGACATAATTCTTTAATTTATTTAACGCGGCACTTGTTTCTGAAAAATTTACACCAGCAATAACATTGTTCTCATCTTCGTCATTCTCCTCGCTCAAGTCTTCCTTATTGATATCCTCAAAGATTTCTTCAGCCAGTTCTCACTTCTGACAGAAGAAGTTTTCATCACATTCTACATAATCTTTGAAATTAATACCTTTGTCGATAAACATTTCATCCCAGTGTTCGTCATTAAAGGATTCCCATATGCTCTCAAAATTAGGATCATTCGTTGTCTTGTGAAAAACAACATTTTCTAAAACATTTTTTAATTGTCTGAGATGTCACATATTTCCAGGTGGTCATTTGGCTTTTGTTAAATGGCAGGCACAAGGGAATTCCATACAACGGCCCTCCCGCCCTAGATTTCATCGTTAATAACACACGAAGGTAGATAAGAAATGTTATTCATTATTGATAAACACTTTAACAATAGTGAAAGGATAAAGCTAAGAAAACATGAACGATTTGTACTTTAAAGATTATAAAAATGAATTCTTGGGTGAGAAGTGTAAAATCGCCTGAACCATTTAAAGCGTCGTATAAGTGAGAGAAGTAGTCGTATAACTGAGAGAAGTTTAGCATTATTTCCCATCATACGTGGACGGGACCAAGAGAATTCGGCGTATAACTGAGAGTCGTATAAGTGAGAGGTCACTGTAGTTATAATTTTTTTTTTAAGTTACTAAATGTATATGGTCACTGGGTCCTATGTTATATTTAGAAATTTTTTCTTCATATTCTTACAAGTAAAACAATAAAGACGCCATTCCTGTTAGATAAAAATTTACCAGATTGATAGTTTGAATTTTATGGCTCTAAAAACACATTTTCAGTGCCAGAAAACACCAAAAATTCATAAAATGCAAAGTATCATAACTAGGTACATTTTTATCATCGTTTCGATCTTTTTAACATTAATGAATATTGCAGTTTCAACCCCTCCCTCCAAAAAAATAAAAAATACAGTAAAACCTCCATTAACGATCACCTCTGAAGAGCAGTCCCCTCCAACAACCGGCTACTTAGTCATAGAACGAAACCAGTCATATTGAAATAACATTAGATCGAACCTCTGAATACTGAAAAAAGTAGCTGCGACTAGGGAAAATCACTCTGAAATGGCCACTAAAAGTGGCCAAGGGCACTGCAAATTCTAGGAATTCCCTTATTTAGGAACCATGCATGTGTGTGAATTGCATTCATCTATTGTACACTTCTTTTTTACACCTGTTTTGTTTGTGTAGGGGGATCCTGCTATTTATACAGAGATAGTATTCAGAGGTAGATAAGTGCCTAGTCACCTAAAGTCATTCCTTCCTGCAAATGCAGAGAGAAAAGCAGTAATAATTTCTTTCCCCTGCACTTACATTGTTTCATAAAGGCATGCAATGCATGGCAGAACACACTAGAAAAGATTTCGTAAAGTGGAATTTTGGGAATCGGTTGCTTCAGACTACATTTTTCTATCTGCGACAGTACACTTTGTAGTTAGATATTCAAGTACAGTAGTATTTTAGTAGTTTCCAAAGTTGAACATGAATAAAACTTAGAAAAAGAAATCTTTGTCACTCAGTGAAAAATTGAAAGTTATTAATAGTTTTAGTAAGAAGGATGATCTCACTTGATCAGTATAAAGTGAGTTACTAGCTGATAGTAACTGGCTTGGCCTTTTGCTTGACGCTAATGTTTTCGCCTACTGTTCACGAGATACAGTGAAACTTCCATTTAACGAAGTCTCATCGTTTCACTTAAAAACTTCATTATGAAGAAAATTCGTTAAATAGAAATCAACTTATATTCATTAAATTTTTCCTTCAGATTCAGACGCATTTGATTCCGTTTCAATTATGAAGCCGTCTTTTACAAAACAGTTATGTACAGTTGATGAAATCACATTACATTCCCAAGCTTTCATCAGCTCTGATACACAGGTTCTCAAACTAATGTTTTCACTACATTGTGTTTTTTCTGTCTTTTTCGATAATGTGCTTCAAGATTTTTTTATTATTCCTTAGACTAATGGCCAAAGTTTAGAAGTTGTATTGGAAGGAACACAAATAACTTTGATGTTCTTCGATTTGCATTTTGAAGCACATTCTTGTGGATGCACAAAGCATTTGTCTATCAGCAATGGAAGGTCAGAATGGCAATTGTCTGACTCTAATTGATATTTTTTACTTCAATGCATCTGACGCCATTGCGTCACTGCATCTTCAATATCACTGAATGTAAAAAGGGGATTTTCATTTCCTCCAACTGTCAGTGCTGAGTCTCGGTGTGGGAAAATAATTATAAAAAGTGTTTCTCTTAGTGCAAAAAAGAATTGTTTCATTTAGCAACAAGCAGAATGGAAATTATTTAAATGTGTTCCTTTTCTTACAATCTGCTGGAATAAATTCGTATATCCATAGCAACAGAAACATCTTAGTTTGAATTCTGTACAAGTACCAAAGTGGAATAAACTTCGTTATATAGAATATATTTTTCGTAATATGGAGATTAATTTACATGCTAATTGTGCTCAAAGTTCTGCAGAAAATTTCGTTAAGTAGAAAACTCCGTTAAATAGGGACTTCATTAAAGGGAAGTTCCACTGTACCTGGTTTGATCCTCAGCGGCGGCAGCAATTTCCTCAATGGTGACTTAGACAAACATGCAACAATCTTCAACAACAACAATCAACTCATCTCATAACCAATAGATGACAGAACTAAATAAAACATCCACTGCAATCAAAGTCTGTGAAATGTTCACAGCACAAAGCCTGTTATCCTCTGCACCACATATGCACATGACAGCATCACTCACAAGTGCATATCGTTCGTCTGACGTCAACAAGACGTCTTCCTTACTGGGGATGGAATGTGTAGCAATCTCATGACACTTGAACAGTATGAAGCGAGTTATTCACTGATAGTACCTGGCTTGGCCTTTTGGTTGACGCCCACATTCTTGCATACTATTCATGACATCCCTGGTGCAACACTGATGGCCACAATATCCTCAAAGGGCATTTGGGCACGGACATTAGCAGAAACATATGGATATGGAAGGACTCAGATAAATGAATTTTTAAAGAATAGCGAAGTGCATCTTGAGAAACATCATAGAGACGAAAACAAGATAAAATGTCGAAAAACTGGGAATGAAGTAATTAATGAAATGCTATTAGAGTGGTTTAGAAATTGAAGATAAAAAAATTTACCGATTTCAGGGCCAATTTTGCAAGAAAAAGAAAGCACATTGAAAATTGCCAAAGAACACTGTATTAATGATTTTAAAGCTTCTAATGGATGGTTAGAAAAATTGTGCTTCATAAATAATACTGTGTTCCGGACTGTTTGTGGTGAATCTGCTGATTGTCCTATGGATATCTCTGAATCCTAGAAAAAATAATCTTCTGAGCAAGTATGAAGAAAAAAAACGTGTTTAAAAACCACAGATATTATCGTATCGTTAGAAAAAAAAAAAAAAAAGTTTAAAATGTACAAAACAAATGAAAGTAACAGGTTTCTTTAATATGAAAAATAATTTTAAAAAACTTATACATTTTGAAGTATTTTATTGTGTTAACTAGTTTTGTTTGATTTTTCTAATAAGTTGAACCAAAAGCTACAACACACTAAATAGACAACTGTATATGAAATGTTTTAGCATTATATCATAGAAAATACATGAGTGACTTTTTTACTTCTGTAGTAAACTGCAAGCTATTAAAAAAGAAACTATATAAGAAGTTTATATTTTATTTAAAATACATGTTTGTAAATAGATTACAGATGGAAATACTTTATACAAATTATGTTCTAACAAGAGCTTCAATAAATTAACTGTGCTACTATCCTGTTATCATAAAATGCACACACATTAGAACATTCAAATTTACAAAATCTTTATACACAGCATACTTACAATATGTAAATGAGACAAAGGAAAATTAGGAAAAGTTTGGATAGGATTTTTTTCACTTCAAACAAATCAAAATTTCTTAATCTAATAGTAAATAAAAATCATTAAAATAGTGGAAAAAGTGGAAAATAAAACTAGTTAGGTGTTATAATGCAATAATAGCATATTTTAATAACTGACAATGTTTTCTACTCATTTGACACAGTTTAATGCAAGAAATCTAAAGCAGATTTTTTTCCCCCTAAATGTACTGAAAGGTGCAAATTCAGATATTATCTTTGTGTTATTAACATGAATAATTTAATATGTAGCCTAACTACATATCACATTTATCAGTGTATTTCACACTAATTTTAAGTATGTATGTACAACAGAACTGAAATTCAAAGGGTAGAAAGTTAGTGTTACATATACACTGATAAATGGAACTAAAATTTGATAATCATACCACTAAAAGTTCAATTCAGATAATAAACTCATTTCTTTAATTATATTGAGTATAAAAATAAAATATATTATCAAATCACTGACAACTTACAAAATTTTAATAATACATAATATTGCCTATCTACTGTGAAAGGGGAAGAGGGGGCGGATTTTCAATAAATTAATCTATACATGTTTACAAAGAAAAATGGTTACAACTTTTTAAAATTAACTGATTACTCACAGGGAAAAAGAAAACACCAAGTAAATAAATATAATACTTCTTAAGTAATTAAATACTGGCATTTAGGAAAACTTTTTAAACATGTCCAATACCAAACTGCATTAATATTTTCTTCCAACATAAAATGTACAACTTTATGAAATTTTCCTTTTTGTGATTGTATAAAACAAACTGAGAATTTTGTATATATAACCATTAAATGAACGTAACAAAAATATGTAAAATAGCAGATAATTTTTTATAAAATTTGATTTTCCTATAACAAGACAATACCAATTTTCAGTAATAAAATTAAATAAATTCATAAATATATTCTCTTAAATAGAGGAGGAGTCAAAAGCTCACAACATTCTTGTCACTGCCAACAAATTAGAACTATTGAGATTTGACAGTTAAAAAAAAAAAAAATAGAATAATGCACTTTTTTATTCTAAGATGGATGGATAGAGAGATGAGCAGATTGTAGCATTATTATGAAATTTCTATTTTAAAGTATTTAAAAAGCAATGAGGTTCAAAGCAAATTTTATATTAAATAAAAAAAGCATGGTTAAATTAATCAGCATTTAAATTTTTCTACACAAGTTCCATGTTTTTTAATCCTTAACATTATGTCAGTGACTAAGATTTTCCAAAAATATACACAAACAAATAGTTGCTGATAATGAAATATGTTCTATGTCAAAAAATTTCTTTTAGACATATACTTCAAAAGCTATTAAAATAAATAATAAATGCATAAGATGTCCTATATCAATAACAAATTAGAAGATTTAATTTCATTTAGATAATAGGATTATATGAGTTTTTAGAATTTCTTGACATGGAATCTCTGCAATATCAGAAACAATATTTAAAAATTAATTTTTTGTGTATGTGTATAAACTGCAAAGCAAATTGTAATATGAATTTTTTAATGCTGAATAACATCTTCAAACTGCAGTAAAACTTATAAATTCACATGTATAAATAAGATAACAAAAATTCAGGATAAATTTCATTAAAATAATAATTATTCAATTAATCTATCAATATACCAATATCATTTACTTTTTCTAACTATATTAGTTAAAAGTTTTCATAAATGATCAGTAAATATAAAACTAACTGAAATAACTGATAAACTGTTAATGGGCTTTTAATAAAAATCTTATTTTTTCCTCCTGAAAATTACAGTTTATAAAATGATGAGTACATGAAACCCAATATTTACATAAATCATTATCAGAAACTCCATTATTATTATTATTTTTAATTAGTAAATGGAAAACTGATATCCCTATACAAATACAATGCATTTTTATTAATAATTAATGAAGAAATCAACATTTAAAATAATTGCTTAGTTTTGCTCAGAACTGAATGGCAGTTTACTACACACCATTCTAAAACTTTTTTAAAAACTACCCAAGATATTCTTTTTTAATATCAAAAGATTTTTTTAAAGAATGAAGCAACTATTTTCGCTTTTTTTTCTTACCATATATTAGAATCACACAGTGATTTTCTTTTATATATACATATATATATAATCAATAGGAAGTATTACAGTCCATAATACTATTATAGTTTAAATTCCATATGAATGAAGAATTTCAGAGATAAATTATACAAAAATGCATTTGATCCCATATTTTAACTTTTCCTTTCCAAAACTTTTCTTGTTGACATTTTAGGATTGTTCTTAATAAAAAATTAAGTTAATAAGATCATATTTATAAAAGACATTCTTTTAACCCTGTTTTAAAATGATAAATTAATCTTTTTTTTTTTTTTTTTTTTTTTTTCAAAATTTGAAAGTAAGATTTAATGCCTAATCTTATATATTCAAACATCACATTAAATGAAACAAAGTGCTAAATGAGGGGGGAGGCAAACCCTACTTAAATTCATTAAAGATAATATCATTTAAATAACGCTTAATATTGAGTAAGAATTTAAATTTTGGCTTATATTATACAATATACAAAAATAAATGGACGAAATTCATAAATAAATTTAGCAATTGAAATGTTCTTCATATAGTCCAAGAAAAATATTGAAAGCTGAACTGAAATTGAAAGATGATTCAATGATGATTTTCTGCAGGCTTTGTTGGAGGACGCCAGTGATGATATTCAGTAACATTGAATAATATTTCTTTAGTGACAGGGTTCCTGATACTCTCACAGACAGCTGAAAGGAAATTACTGTATTTATTTAAAAAATTCTACAACAGAAATTTCTTTTAGTTTTAATCGCATCAATAAACAATCAAACCTGCTTAATCATTTTGCCAAGAAAAATTATTCTAGTAGGATGTTAACCTTCATCACTTTTGCTTTAATATAAATTAAAATTATTAAAGCATAAATTGACTCAATTATATTAAATTATACACAGGCATTACTTTTTAATAGTAAATCTTAACCTCTGTGGCAGAAAATTATGATGGTTTCTGTAAAAAAATACTTCATTAGCACCAACATCTTTCATTTACAATAGAGAGTGGGACAAAAGTTCTTAACACATGCAAAAACTCAAAAGAAAATCAAGTAATTGATATATGAAAGTGTGGTTGGATGAAAATACCTATAATTATTAAGTTTGTTTGAACAGATTAAAAATATTGGTTCCAAAAATTTTCTATAGATGGCACTGTGCCTTCAAATCTGTAAAAAAAACTCCAGATAAGCAGTTATTGATAATTTATTTTGTAGAATTTACTACTGTATTCCAACAAATATGCCCTTTGTAGCTCAAACCAATCAGAATGTTACTTAAGTGCATTCCACATGTTGATAGTAGATTGTACAAAACAAAACTGTAGCTGCTTATCTTGAGTTTTTTATACTTTTTTGTGCAAACTTGACTATATAGCACCAATTATGTCTTAATTATTTTTATTTACTTAAACAAAGCTTTCAGTGATGAGAAACATTTCAGTCCAAACAGCAATCCTTGTATGCCAATAATTACTTGATTTTTTATTGAGTTTTAAAAGGGATTTTTGGCTTACCTGTATAATTATTATCAATAGATTGCTAACTGTAAACATAGCTGGGCAAAATATATCGAAAAAACATTTTCAATACACAATATTTTTCAAATTAAAAAAATTCCAAATACAAAAGACATATGTTTTGAAAATACATTTAAAGTACATATGGAAAAATAAAAATTATTATGCATTAAATTGTTCTATGCAAATGCAAAATGCATTTGTAAAACTGATTAAATGTTTGGAAATTATAAAAGACCATACCCAAATTGTGTGGAAATGTGGCCCCATTGGATTTACTGAAATTTTGATATGCTGTAGTTTATATGATGCTGATCAAATGTCTCACTGGGCACTAGGGCTGGATTATTTATCAATATATTGGTCAAATATTGATATTTTTTAATTATCGCAATACCGCTATCTGAGCTCTGATTCTTACGATATATCCCAACAATGATAGCTAAGCTGATACTCTACCGATATATCCCAATAACATTTTTTTTTTTTTCCTGCAGCGAGACTTCAAAATCCTCGAAAAAACGCCGAAATTGCAGTACTAATATCTGAATAATCTTTTCCCCCCCATGCATTTATTCGCTGCCTGCTTTATTCAAAGCCGAATATCCCTTCTAATGATTATCTCTCTTTCGTTGTTATTCCAATATATCCCGATACAATCTATGCTTTACTTTTATTCAAACAAACCGCATATTCCCCTGTTTGTTTGTTACTGAATAATACTGTTATCATCTGTGTTTCAATACCGTCGCTGCTATTGGTCTAGACCAGGGGTCGGGAAAACTACTTTTTCATTGTAGCCAACTACAACACTACCTTACAGCTACTGTCTAATGTATTTTTTACATAATTCATATAATGAATCAAGCAGGCTTAAAATTTTTATCTCATAAAGGTTTTTTTTTTAATAAAACTACTATTAGAGACCAGAAAAAATTTGAGCTCCTGATATCTGTGAGCACTGGGCAACCCCCCCACCCCATAACTTATTGTCAATAGAGCACTAAACATAGGTAACTGTGAATGATCCTTCATATCTATCACACTACAGTTTTTGTAATTCCTATAGCAATATTAAGAATTATAAAAGTTGTTTTTGTAACCAATTAGTAAAAATCAGTGATGACGGGGATGCACTATAGTGCATCATTTAAGCCAAAAATTGGAGAAAGTATGCATAGAAAAAATTGTGATGGGTCCTACAGGATGCATAATTTTTCCTCTTGAAAGATCGCTTTTGTATTTAATACATAGAATCTGTCTTATTTTTAAAAGAAGGACCCAGTTTTTTTAAGTGTCTGTGTCCCAGGGACTCAGGATTTCAAGAGTCTAGCAGCATCACTGAAAAATGCTTTTGCTGAAGCTAAACAAACTATGCATTAACAACCTTATCCAACCAATAGCTAAATTGTGTTTATATTAACTTCCAGAATAGAATTCGAAAACTAAACAAAAATCACAGGCATATATTTCCATGTTGTGAATCGCTGATCTGCAGTTTCATGTTTAAACATGACAGTTTGTAATTCAGAAAAATGTATTTTGAGTAATTTGAAAATACAAAATAACTGGAACAAGTATTAGAAATAATTACAAAAATACTTTGATTTTATAGGTTTTAAATACAAAAGTATTTTGAAAATATATTTGAAATGTATTTTTGATACTGTCCAACTCTGGCTGAAAATTAGTCACATTTAAATATTCACTACAGAATAAAACATACCTATTGCTGTCTTGAAAGCATTAGGGAAAGATTTATCAGTTCGTTCTCTCATAAACACCCACTGGTTATTTTCCCATTTACATTCAATAATTTTATTATCCATCTGTTTGAGAGCTTTATTGACCTGAAAAGAAAATCATTTACAAACTAGAATAAGTATTAAGATGTATACATTCTTAATCTTAATAAAGTCTACTTTTCTTAATTCAAACTCAGATAATTTAAAAAATGGTTAATTCAAACTTATAATTATTCCCCTTGAATATCTCATTCAAAACAATATATAGATATATATATATCTATATATATATACTAGCAAGCTACACTGGTCAATTTCTTTTAACGAACCTTTAATCAAACAAAATATTGACATTTCATAAATAACTTTTATATTTTAACAGAATAATAAGGCTACTATAATTTGTGACTCGTGCTATAGCCAATATACACATCAGGACACGTCGCCCTTATCATTAACTTTTTACGCATGAAGGTTTCGCTATGGTACTTCATTGGAAAATTTGGTAATTTTTGAAATTCAATATTTGAAAAACGGCATAATCATTAGATTTGAAATTTATATCAAGAAAAATACAATTTTTTACCTTTCAAACGCAGTTTGTCTAACAATTTTCTGACAAATACTTTTTGAGCTATCATTTTTTTCAGTAACTTCAAATGTTTCATTTTCCTAGATTAATCTGTTGCAACAATTAGCGAAAAACCCAGTCGGCAGCAACGCATAGTTTTTTATTAAAGAGGCTGTTGGAGCAGGGATTGTCACCACCAATTTGCCACCATCACTTTTGAAATCGGTTCTGAGGTTGCAGAGATTCCATAGAAATTGTAATTTAGAATGACTTCAGAACGCTTTTCGCTCATTTCACCCATTTAAATTTCGATTTTTTTTTAAATTTATTCTTAGAGAGCATTTACATCTTATAAGTAACTACAATGCTAAATTTCAAATTTCTTGCCCCTTCAGTATAAAAAAGTCGCAATTTTCGAACATTTTTCGATCCTGCACCCCATTGATGTTAGTGGCACCGACATAAAATATAGCCTATGTTGGAGTAGGGATTGTCCCCATCAATTTGCCACCATTACTTTTGAAATCGGTTCTGTAGTTCCAGAGATTTCATAGAAATTGTAATTTAGACTGTTTTTAGAACGCTTTTCGCTCATTTCACCCTTTAAATTTCAATTTCTTTTTTATTTTGTTCTTAGAGAGCATTTACATCTTATAAGTAACTACAATTTCAAATTTCTAGCTCCTTCAGTATAAAAAATAAAAATAAAACTGCCCAGTTAAACTGAGGGCATTGAGTTCACAGGCTATTCACACTAATTGTATATTATACTCTTATTTCAAAGAATTTGAAATAAGCCCATCGAAAAATAAAGAAATAAACAATATATTAAGGGGGGGGGTCATCCCCCCGTTACCCCCCCCCCTCATTGTTAACTAATGAACCCCTTAAACTAATCAGGTAAATCTCTAATTACAATGAATATATATACAAAATTTGAAGAAAATCGGATAATTCTGCATGAAAAACCCATTTATATAAATTAAGGCGGGATTAGCCCCCTCCGTTCCCCCCCTTTATACTTAACCAATCAATCCCAAAAACTAATCAGGGAAGCGTCTTAACCCAATGAACCTATAAACAAATTTTGAAGCAAATGGTATAATTCTGCATGAAAATCCCATTTATAGAAATTAAGGGGGGGGGGGATTAGCCCCCCCGTCCCCCCCCCTCCTTTATACTTAACCAATCAATCCCGAAAACTAATCAGGGAAGTGCCTTAACACAGCGAACCTATAAACAAAATTTGAAGGAAAACGGAATAATTCTGCATGAAAAACCCATTTATATAAAATAAGGGGGGATTAGCCCTCCGTTCCCCCCTTTATACTTAACCAATCAATCCCGAAAACTAATCAGGGATGCGCCTTAACACAGTGAACCTATAAATAAAATTTGAAGGAAATGGGATAATTCTGCATGAAAAACCCATTTATATAAATTAAGGGGGGTATTAGCCCCCCGTTCCCCCCCTTTATACTTAATCAATCAATCCCGAAAACTAATCAGGGAAGCGTCTTAACCCAATGAACCTATAAACAAATTTTGAAGCAAATAGAATAATTCTGCATGAAAAACCCATTTATATAAATTAGGGGGGGGGGGATTATCCCCCCGTTCCCCCCTTTATACTTAACCAATCAATCCCGAAAACTAATCAGGGAAGTGCCTTAACACAGTGAACCTTTAACCAAAATTTGAAGGAAATGGGATAATTCTGCATGAAAAACCCATTTATATAAAATAAGAGGGGGATTAGCCCCCGTTCCCCCCTTTATACTTAACCAATCAATCCCGAAAACTAATTACGGAAGCGTCTTAACACAGTGAACCTTTAACCAAAATTTGAAGGAAATGGGATAATTCTGCATGAAAAACCCATTTATATAAATTAAGGGGGGGATTAGCCCCCACCCCGTTCCCCCCTTTATACTTAACCAATCAATCCCGAAAAACTAATCAGGGAAGCGCCTTAACACAGTGAACCTATAAACAAAATTTGAAGGAAAACGGAATAATTCTGCTTGAAAAACCCATTTATATAAATTAAGGAGGGATTAGCCCCCCGTTCCCCCCTTTATACTTAACCAATCAATCCCGAAAAGTAATCAGGGAAGCGTCTTAACCCAATGAACCTATAAACAAAATTTGAAGGAAAACGGAATAATTCTGCATGAAAAACCCATTTATATAAATTAAGGGGGGGGGGGGGGATTAGCCCCCCGATCCCCCTCTTTATACTTAACTAATCAATCCCGAAAACTAATCAGGGAAGCGCCTTAACTCAGTGAACCTATAAACAAAATTTGAAGGAAAACGGAA
The DNA here is from genome assembly GCA_963931845.1 of Maratus michaelseni. NCBI lineage: Eukaryota > Metazoa > Arthropoda > Arachnida > Araneae > Salticidae > Maratus > Maratus michaelseni. Next base: position 193,142,275 of record OZ007591.1, read on the forward strand.
CAATTCTGCATGAAAAACCCATTTATATAAATTAAGGGGGGGGGGGGAATTAGCCCCTTGTTCCCCCCCTTTATACTTAAACAATCAATCCTGAAAACTAATCAGGGAAGCGCCTTAACACAGTGAACCTATAAACAAAATTTGAAGGAAAACGGATATTTCTATGAAGAGTTATCGCATTACGTACGTACATACATACATACAGAACCGGCTGGCAAGCTCTCAGGGCTTGATAGCCAGTTTGATAGCTAAAAAATGGCAATTTTAGAACGTTTTTTGCTCCTGCACCCCCTGGGGTTAGTGGCACCGACATAAAATAGAGCCTATGTTGGAGCAGGGGTTGTCACCATCAATTTGCCACCATCACTTTTGAAATCGGTTCGGTAGTTCCAGAGATTACCCCCTACAAACAAACAAACAATCTTTACTCCTTTATAATATTAGTATTGTACAATCTGAATTTTTAAACCACTTGTCCGGAAAATTCAAAGGTTTTGAATTGCAATGATTCATACACTTACCTTATGAGTAAGTACTCAATATGAATTTTTTTGTGCAATGCACTAAAATGAATCAGAAAGTTGCTGTTTAAAGTTAATCATTTTCAGTTATCTAGAGAAAATCATAGTTAAGTAGATTTTAACTACTGTTACATGGTTGGTTACAAGCAAATAAGAGCAATATGTTTAATCAATGAAAAAAAAATATTTTCTCCATTGTATAAAAAGGAACTAAAATTACATTCATGGTTTTCTAAGTGAATGTTCTAGGATGTTAGCTTTATTTTACAAAATCATTTATTTATTTATCTTTGAAACAGATAAAACACGATACTCTTCAAGATAAAGATATCATCTTTACTTTTTAGGGTTTCGTTCATCTCACGAAACCCTATTGCTCCCGCTCCGTTGTCTGTCTGTCACAGAGCCATTCACGAAAACTATGTAACTTACAGAGTTGAAACTTAGTGTATAAATCAGAATATCAGCTGTGAAGAGCTGAAAATATTAAAATTTGAAAAATTCGTATTTTAATAAATAGAGATAAAAAACCAAAATTCTAACAGCCTTTTCCTTTTAAATTTAAACTTTTTCATTATAGCAGATGCCAAAAATTAAAAATCCACGATGAAAATCTTTCCACAATAATTAATTTTCTATCAGACGATTTCCACGTGAAAAAGGAAAATGAAATAAAAAGTTTCACCAATTGAAAAAAAGATAAATATGAAATAAAATTGATTGACGTCATAGTCATAATAAAATGGAAAATGTCTAAGATTTCTCAATAATACAAGGAGTATGAGTATGAGTAAGTAAGTAAACAAAGCAGATTAATGTCACGTCATTAGAGAATTATAAAGAAAATCTGACATCATATGGGAAGTTTAACTAATTTTTCAGATGTTTGAGAATAATACAAAGCGAGTATCAATATAAATAATAGAGAATGGTAAATATATGAGTTTGAGAAACATATTGAATCGTGATAAAAATCCGATTATGGAAATATTCGCAAATTTTAACATTTTGAAGAATTGAATTTTAACATTTTTCAATTTGTTTAATTTTGAAATTATTTTTTTAAATATTGCATTTAGTCCGTATGACGGATATTATTATGACAGAATATAATAGCAGGCTTGGCCTGCTATCTGGCTGGTTTAGATATTCGAAAAAACGAAAAAATAGACCGGTAAATTTTTACTTTATAAAAAACATGACTTTTTTTTTGTTGTTGCTAAATGAAATTTGTTTGAATTTATTAAAGAAAGGATAAAGTGTTTTTAAAGGAATATTAAACGAAACCCTTTGAGCGATCTTTGAGCACACTTACCCACTTTTTTTATATTGTTCTGTTCATAGTATTATAATTTAATGATTGTGTATAATATGCAAGTTTTGGTTAATTCAACCATTTTATGTACTCCCTTGGAAGTTAAATTAAGTAGAATCTGCTGTATACAGAAATAAAATTTGCGGTAAAATTAAACCAAATAATAATTTTAAAAAAGCTCTTTCACATCCTGACAATTTTAATTAACCACCCATCAATGATTTCATCATGTTTCTTGTTAAAAAATAACACAATAAAAAAATCATACATTAATAAAACCATACATTTAGGTAACAATAAGTATATTTTTATATGTTCAGCTATCTGAATTTTTTATATTATTTTCTGCACACAATCACCAAATATTTCTTTTTACCATAAGGCTTAAAAACAAGTTTTGGGGAGACACAAAGCTGCCTAGAAAGTAAGCATCCTATCTTCAATGGGAAGAGCAGCAGCAAAATTAAAAGCAAGTGCACGTTACTCAAAATTGCATATCACATAGTAGACAGGTTTGAACTACTGGAGGATAAAAATAACTGTTTTTCACCATTGTGTGTAATCTAGTAGTTCTTATATCTATGAAATAGCTGTGCAAGTTCCAACGTCATGATTTTGGTAAGGCGGCTTTAATCATCTCATTTTAAATCTTTTGTGATGTATTAAAAAGTGCTAAAGTTTAGATTTACAGTCAAAATTGTAGCAAATCTGTAACTTAGTAGTTGAGTTTTTTGGTAAATCTGTAGATTAATTATTACACTTCAGTAAATATATTTTTCATAATCGACGCATGTGTTTAAAGAATTCAACTGATGCAGATTGGGAGAAGCATGATATATACGACTTGGATACAAGAGGAAAACAGGATTCTAAGTAGATCACAAACTGTTTTTATTAAGATTAAGAATACTGAATCAGATCTAGAATTGTTTGTTGATGCTAAATGGCACCAACCTCCAGGACTACTACACTTGATGACGACCTAAAAAGGATGCTATTGGTCTGTGTCTAGGATTATAGTGTGGAGAGCTTTTCACTTGTCAGAAGATTTTCATGAAATGATTAATTATATATAGGTCTGCAAAGCTAAATACTGAAGATTTCTGTAATTTTTTCTGAATAACAGGTTGAAATTATATGATATTTGATTAAACAGACACAGATGCAGTTTAATAAAATATTTTAATGCATTTACTCATGTTTAAATAATTTTTAAATTGTATGTGAATATTTAATTTAACATGGATCTTTTTAAAAAATTAGAATTCTGAGTACATTCTGATGCAACATATATTTCAATCATTTCAAATTAACTTGATATTAATTTTATGCTCAACATAAAATGAAAATCTGTATTTTCATTGACAGATTTCAGCTTAGCGTCAAAGTGCTGTATCTTATAGATAATCTGATCTTATGATTAATCGGCTTTTTTATATAGATATGAAAAGATAAACAACCCTTTTTAAAATTCAAAGTCAAAATGTAAAATTAAAATTCCCATCTTCTTTTTTACCTTTTAAATCTAAAGCTTAAATCTAATTTGCCATTGTTAACTTGGTTTTCCAGTCCAACATTTATTACTTTCAGACTTCAAAGGGTATAACCTAATTTCCTATTAAAATATGCCCTTGAGTCGACCAGGTCGAGTCCTATATGAATCGATAGCCCTTCAATAGAGATGCGTTTCTGCCAAGTTTGAAGCATATATCTCAAGCACATGGGTGGTTATGACCCTTAATGTGCGTTTTGGAAAAAAGCGCATTGTGACGAAACTAGTGATCGAATTTGACCGAAACAAAAATCAGGGATGTGTAATATTACCATTCAAATAGTGGATATGTTTTCAGAATTATTTCAGCAAAATAGCAAGTTTTATTACATTTTACTTGCTTTGAATTGAACTTTTTAATTAAGAATAAATGGAAATATTTAAGTGACCACTTTCATATTTTTACCAAAAATACTACGAGGTAGGATGTACATTTGGTACGAGTTTCAACTCTCTACGCAGGGTGCATCATACAAAAAAAAATTATAAACTTATTATGGGGGGGTGCAGGTTGCGTGTGTTATTGCAAGTACATAAGCAGTATTATGTACAGTTTGTGTTGTATGGTCGAATTTCGAACCATACAACTGTGGATTTAACAAACTTAAACAAAACAGAGATCACGACTCTGGCCGTGATTACTAATTGGAAACTTCGTTGGTGACTTGAACTGAAATGCGTTGTAGCAATATAAATACTATAGAAATGTAATGAAAACGTCAGAAAAAACACAAAGTCATTTAAAAAGGGAACTGTGAAAAGTTTATTTTCAAAGTAAGAGATCAGCAAGCAGTTAATTGAAATAGTTAACCCATTCGGGACCATGGGTACATACCGGGTGTCCCACAAATGACTGATGGATTTTAAAATTCAATAACTAGCAAATGGTGACAGATATTTAAAAAATTCTTGCAGGAGGATTATGTATGATGTCAGGAGTTTTTTTACTGTGATTCTTGATTTTAGTTCGAATTTCAAAGAATAGATGGTGCTGACAGCGGTTGGCGCTCATTAGAGGCCGAAACTGACGTCACTCAGCATTGATGCGAAGAAAGGAGATTAAGGCTATGGAGTGGATCTCATTCGCCAGTACAATCTTGCTCTTAGGCCCCGATTCTGAACTCATTTAATATGATTTCAATGGAATGAAATGTTGCCATGGAAACAACAAATTCTTTGATAGTGGAATACAGCGTTCAGATCAGGGCATGAATTTAACAAGCAGTATTCGAGTTGCAGGCGATTTTACATTTATGAAGTTTTATTTTCCCGGATTAAATTACTTTTTACGGCCTGATTTAAAGAATATTTTGTTCATCGTATTTTAAAACTACTAGGTGAAATAAACCATTTTCAATAAATAGTGTACACGCTTTTAAAAGTACTCACTAGCAGATATTGTAGCAAGATCTCTTCACCTAGTTTTAAAATATGATGCATAAAATATTCTTTAAATCAGGCCATAAAAAGTAATTTAATCTCGAAAAATAAAACTTCATAAATGTAAAATCGCCTGCAACTCGAATACTGCTTGTTAAATTCATGCCCTGATCTGAACGCTGTATTCCACTATCAAAGAATTTGTTGTTTCCATGGCAACATTTCATTCCATTGAAATCATATTAAATGAGTTCAGAATCGGGGCCTTAGAGCAAGATTGTACTGGCGAATGAGATCCACTCCATAGCCTTAATCTCCTTTCTTCGCATCAATGCTGAGTGACGTCAGTTTCGGCCTCTAATGAGCGCCAACCGCTGTCAGCGCCATCTATTGTTTGAAATTCGAACTAAAATCAAGAATCAGAGTAAAAAAACTCCCGACATCATACATAACCCTCCTGCAAGAATTTTTTTAATATCTGTCACCGTTTGCTAGTTATTGAATTTTAAAATCCATCAGTCATTTGTGGGACATCCGGTATATGTACCCTCAAAAAGAGCATACAGAATATTTTTTAGGCACCAGTAAAAAATAAAAGTAATATTTGCTTTCTTTAATTAGAGAATTTTTGTGATAGTTTAAGTAAAGGTAGCTTTTTTTTAAAAAGTGGTGCCAACTGAATAAAATTTGTGTAAAAGACGCCGATCCCGAAGGGGTTAAAGTCACAGCTGGATATTGGTCAATAAGAAAATAACGGGCTAACAAGGCTAATGAAAAGTGGCGATTTTTGTTTCGTAGATCGTGGATTCAGGGACGCAAAACAATTTTTAGAAGAAAAAGGCTTTACTGTGTTAATGCCTGCACTGAAAGGTAAACATAAACAGCTAACTGCAAATGAAGCGAATGACTCGCGCCGTGTAACAAAAATTCGCTGGGTAGTAGAGGCCATTCATGGCATAATATGTCAAAAATTCCACTGGCTGCACTACCAGATGGATAATAAAGTTCTTCCACAAGTTCGTTTATTATGCCGAATAGCCTGCTTTTTAGTTAACAGATTTGGAAAACGCTTGAATTCAGATGATGGCTTGACGGAAGAAATTATTGCGCAAATCGAACAACAGCAATATACTGTAAACACACTTGCTTCTCAAGTCCAAGAATCGGGATGGAACAGGCGTAAGCTGCCATTTGCAAACTTTAAATCGACGGACATTCTTGATTTTCCAGAAATGACAGAAAATGATTTAAAAATTCTTTTTACTGGCTCTTACCAGCTGTCGCAAGCTGTCTCTTATCTAGCCGAAATGATGGATGATGACAACACAATTAATCTGAAGTATCTAAAAGAAAATGATAGTATTATAAAGTTCAAAGTAAGATCGCGATACGTACGCAGCAAATCGTATCGGTGCTACATTGATTACACACCAAACTCGATCGGATATTCGGGCATTAAAGGCCATTACTGCGAATGTGCAAACGGCAACAGGACGGTCGGTTGTTGTTCCCACGTTGCTGCTATAGTGTTCTATCTTTCGCATACTCGGTATCTATCAAAAATTGTCCGTCCTGCCCAGATTTTAAGCAGGCTTTTTGATGTTGAAAACACAAATCCTGTTATCAACGAAGACAGCAATGAAGATTAATTGTTAATTTTTCCTTCAAAACAATCTAAACAATTAATTTTATTGCTTTTTTTTTTTATTAAGATATTTTTTCAGTTAACAATAACAATTGGTTAGGTATTACATTATTAATATTTTTTGTGATTATCTATGCACTCTGTGTTGATTTCATACTTGTACCAAATGCACGTGATTAATAAATAAATGTGAGATAAGTGGGAGACTTCTCACCCCCCCCCCCCCCCATAATAAGTTTATAATTTTTTTTGTATGATGCACCCTGCGTAGAGAGTTGAAACTTGCACCAAATGTACATCCTACCTCGTAGTATTTTTGGTAAAAATATGAAGGTGGTCACTTAAATATTTCCATTTATTCTTAATTAAAAAGTTCAATTCAAAACAAGAAAAATGTAATAAAACTTGCTATTTTGCTGAAATAATTCTGAAAACATATCCACTATTTGAATGGTAATATTACACATCCCTGATTTTTGTTTCGGTCAAATTCGATCACTAGTTTCGTCACAATGCGCTTTTTTCCAAAACGCACATTAAGGGTCATAACCACCCATGTGCTTGAGATATATGCTTCAAACTTGGCAGAAACGCATCTCTATTGAAGGGCTATCGATTCATATAGGATTCGACCTGGTCGACTCAAGGGCATATTTTAATAGGAAACTAGGTTATACCCTTTGGACAATCTTTAAGATTAAAATTGCTGATTAACACTTCTCTCCTTTCTTGTGGTTAAGTGCACCCAGGTCATAGCCAAACCTTGTTTTCGTTATAGAGACCCACATATCAATCAAGAGCTAATTAACCAATAAAGTGAAATTACACTCCCAAATTGATACCTTCACCCTTTGTTGGAAATAAAACAAATGATCCATTCATATAGCAAGACAGCAATAAATTCATGGCTTTTTCCTCTCGTTAATTTAATTGTTAGCCTAATCCACGCCACTCGTGCGTGCCTGCGAAAAACTGATTATAAGTAATCACGATCTCTCTGGACTCCTGGACCTAACGTTAAGAAAAGGAACCTTCAGGAATTTATAAGATAATAAAATTAAGGTTAAAAAAAGAACTAATGTCCTTTGCCTTATTTCACTTTCCGACTACACCCTCAATGATGAGAAAAAATAAATGATTGTGAAAAACATCTCATATATATATATATATATATATATATATATATATATATATATATATATATATATATAATTTGTCCTGGGCAATCAATTGCCAATTGTGGTAATTTTGCCAGTAGCTACTTTTTATCATTGAAGTAAACAGATACTCGTTAAGATTGATTTAAAAAATAATCATACTTGAAAATTAATTAAAAAGTCATAAATTGAGCTACAGTTTTCAAATAAATATCATTTGAAAGTACATTTTTCTCCCATTCAATGATGTAAATATTAAAATTGTGCAATATTTAGAAGTGTCGTAAGATTGATAAAACGAAAGCAATTATGCCAGTCATTACTACTACTATTATAAGATTTCTAAAAATAATAACTGTGTTTCAGTGGGCGTCCAAACATAGATTACATTCTTTTAAAGATGACAGCAAAGTTCATAGTGAAAGAAATAGGACTTAGTCGCTAATAAGGAACTATGAAATGAATTCTTAATAAACCTAGAATATATATCTTATGTTGGTTAATCAAACTCCAAAAAGAAATATTATTTTACACTTTTTTTTTTTTTTTTAACGTAACACTATTTTTATTAATTTTAACTTTCTTGAAATCCTTCACTTTTTTATTAAAAATTTATGTTTTATATAAATTACATAGAATTTTTTATTAAAAATTTAAACTTCTTTCATCTAATTTATAGTTTACTTCAAAAGAAAGCAATCAGTGACATGTAATCAAAGTAAATAATCAAGATGAAGTAATAAATAAAGGCTCTAATTCTAATCTTTATAATTAAAATATGAAAAATCAGCAAAAACTGCATTATTTTGACACAATCATATAAATTTTACTTTTTAGTTTCATCAATGTAAAAATACATTTCAAAGTAAACATGTCATTTTGACTGTCACAAACTTCTCACATGTATACTTTTTATATTTTGAGATATTATTAATAAGTAGCAGAGGATCCAACCCAGGCTACCTGGGTTACAGAGCATGCTGCCCAGTGTACAGAACTGAAAACTATTTTTTATTGAATACTCCATAATAGTTTTTTTACATTTAATATTTATATTTTTTTAGATTGTGCATTAACACCACCAAAAAGCATTTTTATATAAAAAAAATATCAACTATTTATTCAAATAAAGTTTTGAAATTTATTAAAAACGATAATATCAAATAATATTAGCAGCATGCCTGAGGTTAAGAGCTGAAGAAATCACCATAGATTTTGCTACCAACAGCAGCATTTTTTATAATGATTATGTCAGTGTTTAAGTATATAGTTAAATAAAATATCTATTACTTTGTTTTTTATTTTTTTTAATCTATTTATTGATGAAGTGTTAATTTCATTATGGAAAATCAGCCGAAAACAAATGGGGAACTATTTATATTACTTTAAGCGCAAATGAGTTAAATTTCCGTACTCAAGCTGCAGGCAATAGTAATAGATTTAAAAAAAAATCATGCTTGAAAATTATTTTAAAAAACACAAAATATCAGTATACTGAAATACAGTTTTCAAACAAATAACATTTGAAAGTACATCCCCCCCCCCTTTTCAACGGTGTAAAAATTCGAATTATGCAATGTTTAGAAGTAACTAAATTTGCAAAAAAAAAAAAAAAAAAAAAGGAAATGGATTGCTTAAATGGTTGCCACCGTCAATATGACATCAATGTAATACACAGACATGTTTTTGTTTATAATAAAGATATAAACGCAAAAATACAATTTTTTTAACCCATAAAATAAATTAAGACCAATAAGTTAAATTAGTTAATACTTTTTTATGAATTTTGATTTATTTTATTTTTTTCCATTTTAAACTAAATAATAGATGTTGAACAAATAATTAAGTGAAAAAAAATGAAGGAAAAAAACATTGGGATTGTAAAAAAAAATGATATCAAAAATGTATTTAAACAAGTATTTATCAGAGCATGAAAAAAACTTACAAATGATACATTCCAAGTCTTTTGTTAAATGTAAAAGAAATACTAGAACTCAAAAAAGTTATGTCAGAGTAGCCAGATTATAACTTTTATATGCATTTTATTTTTATTATGTAATTAATTTAATTATCAGTGAAATAACATACAATATACACTAGGAAAATGTTAGAAATAATTCCTCATGTTGGATTCAATTAGAATCTCTGCAAGCACTCGAAAACACAGATGTTCAAAAAAGAAAATGCAGCAGACGTTTTTCCTCCACTTAGTGAAATGTCTCATGAACAGATCCGCGAACATAAATATCTTGTTGACTATTACATCCAATTATCTTCAAATGCAGTACCCAACTTATCATCTTTAAAAGTGATAGTGAATTAATGACTGTTTTATTTTATATCATCAAATAATGAACAAAGTGAGTGAAAACATAGAACTTGTATAATTGGTGAAACAAGTAAGAAATCACAACTAATTAGTGGTGTATAATATGTGGTGCTTCGTGATGTACTCGTCTATTTGTGAAATATGCCAGAAAACTCCAATTAAAGAGAATCCCATGACTCTAAAAACAGTTCAAGGACAAGAACATTCTCCTTTCTTTTGGACTGAAAAACATTTAAGTTAGTCTGCCTACAAAACTCAACCGGTCAACACATTTAAAAAGAGCGAATGGCTCTTGTAATTTCTAAAATATGAATATATTTTTGTAACTTACTAAATTTAATCTAAAATTTAAATTCAATTAACTGTAAAATTACGTAATATATATTTTTTGCTTATACACAAAATGACTTATTATTTTAGTCAGTTCTTTTTTAGAAACTTAGTCACAAACGACTATAGTGATTTATTACGTGCATTGTGAACTTGCCCTGGATTACATTCTATCTTGGATATTACTATGGCGATCATCGAAAGAAAAGGTAGGACAATTCCATTCTCATTTCCCAATTGTTGATCAGTCTCAATCTGAAAAACCAATTCTTTGAGATAACGCGCAATCGAACTTACACTTCTAAGAGAAAATACATTACATTTTTCTTGAAAATGCAGGGATATCAGTAAATTTCAAGATGTACAGATTACGAGATAGACACGTTTGACTACAGTAATAAATTTGTAAAAGTTATAACAATAAAAAGTTGCATTTGGATACTAACCTTGATTTCATCGAAAGGTTCATTCTTTCCCCCCACATACAGAAGACCAACTTTAGTTGGAAGTAATCTAAAAAGAAGAGGAAATAATTATTTAAAAAACAAAAACATAATAGATATAGTTAGCAAAATGTAAGTAACCGAAACAAGTTGCATGTGCAGTTAAAACCAGGGCTGTGAAGTCGGAAACATGGAGACAGAGTTGGAGTCGCTAAGAGCAAGCTGAGTCCTACTCAGCTTTTTATTGGACAGTTTGAAGTGAAATTAAACAAACTATATGTAATTTTAAATTTATAAAATGATTTTTTTTTTCAGACTATGTCCAGGCAATCAAACCTGGGTTAAAGATGATATACTGCCCGGTGTACAGTGTAGATGAAAATCTTTTTTAGTTGAAAACTCTAAACAGATATTTTACATTTATATAGTCCTTCCTCAGATTTTTTGGGTCTGTGGAAGCTGGGGTAATGCGAAAATTGTAAATTTTTGCTATTTTTGGAGTAAAAAATAAAAAAGTTGAAATAGAAATAACATTGAAATAGAAACTTTTCCCCTTTTTTTTCTTGTTTTCTCTCTGATTTTTTGGGTCTGTGGGTACAGAAGGAATACCAAAATTGATTTTTTTTTTTCCCCATCAGACTACGGTACCTAAAATAACAGTGAAATAGTGAAATTTCTATTATCTTTCTCCTTTCGATTTCTATATTAAGATTTTTTGGGTCTGCAGGACCCAAAATGAAGCTGAAATTGTAAAAGTAATAATGCAGAAAATGTAAAATTTTTACCTTTTCTTTCGAATCTGTGGGACTCTAATTAATTTCAAAATAGTAAAATTCTTTTCTTCCTTTCCCTCAGAATTTTTTGGATCTGGAGAACCCAAACCAACTTCAAAATTGTAACATTTTTGCCTTTCCTTTTCCGAGTCCACATGATCTGAAATAATAAAATGTTCATTTTTTTTTTTCTTTTTTAACACTTTCCAACCTAGTTGAAAAGTGTTTATGACTTCGGTTTGTCTGTCCGTCTGTCTGTGCTCTAACTCCCTTAAATATGCTCGGATTGCCTTGCAGTTTTTATATGTTATTGTCATTATCTATAGCATGTTCCCTATTTCAACTGAAGTGTGTAGCACTTAAAGTTTTTTTACAGGGACACTAAAAAAAATTCCTTTACATTACGGTCTATGGGGGAAAAATCATTTGCGGTTTATTTTAATGATGTTACACACTTTCAAAAACATTGTAATTGATATATATCACGAAGGTGCATTACAAGAAGCTTAATATGGAATAGGGTGTGCATAGCACTTATAGTTACTTTACAGGGATAGTCAAAAGAATTCCGTTACATTACGTCTATGGAGAAAAATCGCTTGCGGTTTAATTAAATAATGTTTCACTATTTTAAATGCATTGAAATTATATATATCACTAAGGTGCATTACAAGAGGCTTACTACAGAATATTATGTGTACAGCAGTCATCGTTCATTTACTGGGACACACAAAAGAATTATCTACTGTCTGTTAACAATAATTCCTGGAAGTGCGTTGTAAGTTGCTGAATGCGATTTTAAATTTAACTCACTTTTTGTCTGTTACTTGGTGTGTATAAATTCTGTAGATCATATACAGGGCAGCACAAAAGTTTGCGAGCACATTTCCGTTTATTGACAGAAACTCCAGAAGGAGAATTTTAAGCTGTGCTACGCGCTTCCTAACTAAACTAAAATTTAGCATCCTATGTAGTATATATACAAATCTATAGATCCTATACAGTGCTGAATGAAAGTAAATCGGATATTTTTCCGAATATTGTACATGTTGGAAATTCCTGAAATTACGTTTTTAAATATGTTATGCGTTTTCCAAATTGTTTACTTAGATGTTATCTTTCAGCTTATTAAACGGTAATGATTTGTAAAATTATTTTGGAAGCATTGGAAAGTGTTACGTAATCTATGCTTGACGCATGACTTTTCATTCTCGTTTGCTTCTTTTTTCGATATTTGGATTTTCTAGGCCTGCTGGACCTGAAATTGTAAAATTAAATAATGCAGAAAATGTAAAATTTTTGCTTTTTTTTTTTTCGAAGCCATGGGAAATGAATGAATGCTGAAATAATAAAATTTTTGATTTTATTTTTCCTCTATTCTCTCATAATTTTTTTGGTCTATGTAAGTAATGCCTAAAGTAAGTCCTGAAGTAATGCCTAAATTGTAAAATTTTTGCCTTCTATTTTTACGGTCCGCCAAACCTGAAATTAAGATAAAATTATACATTTTTTGCCCTTTTTTCCCCTCTCGAGTTCACAGTGTCCAAAATATTACTAAATTAGTAAAAAAATTTACTTTTTTTCCTCCCTTTCCCTAGAATGTTTGGTTCTTTAAGCCCTGATATAATGCCAAAATGGTATTATTTTCCCATTAGATTTTTGAGTTCATGGGGCCAAAGCTATGTCAAAATTGCATCTCCATCTCTAATTAATTAGCATAAAAAACTTGCTATGGTGTGTAAACACAAACTCTGCTGCAACCAACCTGACAAGACCTGTGGGTAAAGTTTATTCTGCTTTTTTATGCTGGGAGTCATGTTGCAGGTCTACTCCCAAAACAATTAAAAATTAACATTTTTAAGTGAGGTTAAATAATTCTGTTTTGGAGGGAAATGACTAAATATTTAAATTAAGAAAGCAGATATTACCAGTTGCCATACAAAGCAATCGAGTCCTAGTTCTAGTAATTTCATTGTCAATCGAAGTAATTAATTTTATTGCTTCAAAAGAGGAAAAAAATACATCAAATACTTCTCCAGACTGCAAGAAAATGACTTGCACTACAAGATACTACTGAGAACTTGTCTTTTAAAAAATCCAACTGTGCAACATAAACCTTTTTCTTTCTTTTTTTTTTAATGGTGAAAAACGATGATGGAGAGGTTATTAACAAACTACAATTGGAAATATATAATCTTGATTGTATTATTTTTTTTTTATCCTCTTGCAATTTTAAAAGTGTTGTATTTTTTTGCTGGAACAGAATTTTTTAAAGATTATTTAAAAATCTTCTATAATATATATTAACTAGTGTTCCCGCTAGGCTTTTTTTGAAGGGCGCAGCGCCCTGCCCTTTTAAAAATCGGCAAAATGCGCCCTCGAAAAATGACAAATTTCGTCAAAAGATCGCGAAAAAACGACAAATTTTGTCAACAGATCGCGGGAAAAACGTGACTTTCATCAGAGAATCGCGTAAAAACGGCAAATTTCGTCAAAAGATCTGGAAAAACGGGAAACTTTGTCAACAAATCGCAGGAAAAACATGACTTTCGTCAGAGAATCGCGACAAAACGGCAAATTTCGTCAAAACATTGCGAAAAGCGTCAAATTTCGTCAAAAGATCGCGAAAAAACGGTAAATTTTGTCAACAAATCGCAGGAAAAACGTGACTTTCGTTAGAAAATCGCGAAAAAACGGGAAATTTCGTAAAAAACATTGCGAAAAATGACAAATATCGTCAAAAGATTGTGAGAAAGCGGCAAATTTCGTCAAAAGCATTGCGGAAAAAAAGGCAAATTTCGTCAAAATATCTCGAAAAAACGGCAAATTTCGTCAAAAACATTGCCAAAAACGGCAAATTTCGTCAAAAGATCGCGAAAAAACGACAAATTTTGTCAACAGATCGCGGGAAAAACGTGACTTTCGTCAGAGAATCGCGTAAAAACGGCAAATTTCGTCAAAAGATCGCGAGAAAACGGCAAATTTTGTCAAAAACATTGCGGAAAAACGGCAAATTTCGTCAAAAGATCGCGAGAAAACGGCAAATTTCGTCAAAAACATCGTGAAAAACAGCAAATTTCGTCAAAAGATCGCGAAAAAACGACAAATTTTGTCAACAGATCGCGGGAAAAACGTGACTTTCGTCAGAGAATCGCGTAAAAACGGCAAATTTCGTCAAAAGATCGCGAGAAAACGGCAAATTTTGTCAAAAACATTGCGGAAAAACGGCAAATTTCGACAAAAACATTGTGAAAAACAGCAAATTTCGTCAAAAGATCGCGAAAAAACGACAAATTTTGTCAACAGATCGCGGGAAAAACGTGACTTTCGTCAGAGAATCGCGTAAAAACGGCAAATTTCGTCAAAAGATCGCGAGAAAACGGCAAATTTCGTCAAAAACATTGCGAAAAGCGGCAAATTTCGTCAAAAGATCGCGAGAAAACGGCAAATTTCGTCAAAAGCATTGCGGAAAAAGGCAAATTTCGTCAAAAACATTGCGAAAAACGGCAAATTTCGTCAACAGACCGCGGGAAAAACGTGACTTTCGTCAGAGAATCGCATAAAAACGGCAAATTTTGTCAAAAACATTGCGAAAAGTGTCAAATTTCGTCAAAAGATCGCGAGAAAACGGCAAATTTCGTCAAAAAGCATTGCGGAAAAACGGCAAATTTCGTCAAAATATCTCGAAAAAACGGCAAATTTCGTCAAAAACATTGCGAAAAGCGGCAAATTTCGTCAAAAGATCGCGAGAAAATGGCAAATATCGTCAAAAGCATTGTGGAAAAACAGCAAATTTCGTCAAAAACATTGCGAAAAACGGCAAATTTCGTCAACAGACCGCGGGAAAAACGTGACTTTCGTCAGAGAATCGCATAAAAACGGCAAATTTTGTCAAAAACATTGCGAAAAGCGGCAAATTTGGTCAAAAGATCGCGAAAAAACGGTAATTTTGTCAACAGATCGCGAAAAACGGCAAATTTCGTCAAAAAAATCGCATAATTAATCAACAGATCTCGAAAAAACTGCAAATTTCGTCAAAAGATCGCGATAAAACGCAATTTTCGTCAAAGGGACGCAACCCCTCCCCCTCCCCCCCTTAACACTCTGGGCAGAGCTGCCAACTGCTACGAAAAAATCGTAGTTGCTACGATTTTGAGCCACAAACTACGATGCTACGAAAATCTATCTAAAACGACGATTTTCTGCAAAAAAAAAAAAAAAAAAAAAAAAAAAAAAAGCGAATTTTGTCACAGGATCACTCGAAAAATCACGAATTTCGTCACAGGATTGCGCGAAAAATCACGAATTTCGTCACAGGATCGAGCTAAGAAATGCAAATTTCGTTACAGGATCGCTGAAAAAACGCGAATTTCGTCAAAAAATTGGCGGGAAAAAGCAAATTTCGCCAAAGTATCGCCGAAGAAACGTGAATTTCATTCAACTGATTGCTGAAAAAATGCGAATTTCGTCAAAAGATCGTCCAGGGGTGATTCTGGTCCGAATTTTCCGAAAAATTAAAGCAATGATTTCCGGGAAAAAAAAAAATATATATATATATCGGTCACAAATCCAAAAATTCGGACATTAAATGTATCGGTATTTCGGCAAATGATCGCCGAAAAAAATCAATCTCGTCTTTCGTTCGAAGAAAAGTCGCCAATTCTGTCAAAGGATGGCGGGAAAAACATGACTTTCGTCCGAGAATCACGAAAAAATGGCAAATTTCGTCAAAAACATTGCGAAAAGCGGCAAATTTCGTTAAAAGATCGCGAAAAAACAGCAAATTTTGTAAACAGATCGCGGGAAAAACGTGACTTTCGTCAGAAAATCACGAAAAAACGGCAAATTTCGTCAAAAACATTGCGAAAAGCGGCAAATTTCGTTAAAAGATCGCGAAAAAACAGCAAATTTTGTAAACAGATCGCGGGAAAACGTGACTTTCGTCAGAAAATCACGAAAACGCGGCAAATTTCGTCAAAAACATTGCGAAAAATGGCAAATTTCGCCAAAAGATAGTGAAAAAACGACAAATTTCGTGAAAAACATTACGAAAAACGGCAAATTTTGTCAAACGATCGCGAAAAAACGACAAATTTCGTCATAAACATTGCGGAAAAACGGCAAATTTCGTCAAAAGATCGCGAAAAAACGACTAATTTTTGTCAACAGATCGCGGGAAAAACGTCTTTCGTCAGAGAATCGCGAAAAAATGGCAAATTTCGTCAAAAACATTTCGAAAAGCGGCAAATTTCGTTAAAAGATCGCGAAAACAGAGCAAATTTTGTCAACAGATCGCTGGCAAAAACGTGACTTTCGTTAGAAAATCACGAAAAAACGGCAAATTTCGTCAAAAACATTGCGAAAAACGGCAAATTTCGTCAAAAGATCCAGAAAAAAAACGGCAAATTTCATCATAAACATTGCGAAAAAACGGCAAATTTCGTCAAAAAATCGCGAAAAAACGGCAAATTTCGTTAAAAAGATCGCGAAAAAACGGCAAATTTCGTCATAAACATTCCGAAAAACGGCAAATTTCGTCAAAAGATCGCGAAAAAACGACAAATTTTTGTCAACAGATCGCAGGAAAAACGTGACTTTCTTCAGAGAATTGCGTAAAAACGGCAAATTCCGGCAAAAACATTGCGAAAAACGGCAAATTTCGTCAAAAAATATCGAAAAAAAACCGCAAATTTTATCAACAGATCTAAAAAAAACCTTGCAAATTTCGTCAAAAGATAGCGAAAAAACGACAAATTTTGTCAACAGATCGCGGGAAAAACGTGACTTTCGTCAGAGAATCGCGTAAAAACGGCAAATTTCGTCAAAAGATCGCGAGAAAACGGCAAATTTTGTCAAAAACATTGCGGAAAAACGGCAAATTTCGTCAAAAGATCGCGAGAAAACGGCAAATTTCGTCAAAAACATCGTGAAAAACAGCAAATTTCGTCAAAAGATCGCGAAAAAACGACAAATTTTGTCAACAGATCGCGGGAAAAACGTGACTTTCGTCAGAGAATCGCGTAAAAACGGCAAATTTCGTCAAAAGATCGCGAGAAAACGGCAAATTTTGTCAAAAACATTGCGGAAAAACGGCAAATTTCGACAAAAACATTGTGAAAAACAGCAAATTTCGTCAAAAGATCGCGAAAAAACGACAAATTTTGTCAACAGATCGCGGGAAAAACGTGACTTTCGTCAGAGAATCGCGTAAAAACGGCAAATTTCGTCAAAAGATCGCGAGAAAACGGCAAATTTCGTCAAAAACATTGCGAAAAGCGGCAAATTTCGTCAAAAGATCGCGAGAAAACGGCAAATTTCGTCAAAAGCATTGCGGAAAAAGGCAAATTTCGTCAAAAACATTGCGAAAAACGGCAAATTTCGTCAACAGACCGCGGGAAAAACGTGACTTTCGTCAGAGAATCGCATAAAAACGGCAAATTTTGTCAAAAACATTGCGAAAAGTGTCAAATTTCGTCAAAAGATCGCGAGAAAACGGCAAATTTCGTCAAAAAGCATTGCGGAAAAACGGCAAATTTCGTCAAAATATCTCGAAAAAACGGCAAATTTCGTCAAAAACATTGCGAAAAGCGGCAAATTTCGTCAAAAGATCGCGAGAAAATGGCAAATATCGTCAAAAGCATTGTGGAAAAACAGCAAATTTCGTCAAAAACATTGCGAAAAACGGCAAATTTCGTCAACAGACCGCGGGAAAAACGTGACTTTCGTCAGAGAATCGCATAAAAACGGCAAATTTTGTCAAAAACATTGCGAAAAGCGGCAAATTTGGTCAAAAGATCGCGAAAAAACGGTAATTTTGTCAACAGATCGCGAAAAACGGCAAATTTCGTCAAAAAAATCGCATAATTAATCAACAGATCTCGAAAAAACTGCAAATTTCGTCAAAAGATCGCGATAAAACGCAATTTTCGTCAAAGGGACGCAACCCCTCCCCCTCCCCCCCTTAACACTCTGGGCAGAGCTGCCAACTGCTACGAAAAAATCGTAGTTGCTACGATTTTGAGCCACAAACTACGATGCTACGAAAATCTATCTAAAACGACGATTTTCTGCAAAAAAAAAAAAAAAAAAAAAAAAAAAAAAAGCGAATTTTGTCACAGGATCACTCGAAAAATCACGAATTTCGTCACAGGATTGCGCGAAAAATCACGAATTTCGTCACAGGATCGAGCTAAGAAATGCAAATTTCGTTACAGGATCGCTGAAAAAACGCGAATTTCGTCAAAAAATTGGCGGGAAAAAGCAAATTTCGCCAAAGTATCGCCGAAGAAACGTGAATTTCATTCAACTGATTGCTGAAAAAATGCGAATTTCGTCAAAAGATCGTCCAGGGGTGATTCTGGTCCGAATTTTCCGAAAAATTAAAGCAATGATTTCCGGAAAAAAAAAAAATATATATATATATCGGTCACAAATCCAAAAATTCGGACATTAAATGTATCGGTATTTCGGCAAATGATCGCCGAAAAAAATCAATCTCGTCTTTCGTTCGAAGAAAAGTCGCCAATTCTGTCAAAGGATGGCGGGAAAAACATGACTTTCGTCCGAGAATCACGAAAAAATGGCAAATTTCGTCAAAAACATTGCGAAAAGCGGCAAATTTCGTTAAAAGATCGCGAAAAAACAGCAAATTTTGTAAACAGATCGCGGGAAAAACGTGACTTTCGTCAGAAAATCACGAAAAAACGGCAAATTTCGTCAAAAACATTGCGAAAAGCGGCAAATTTCGTTAAAAGATCGCGAAAAAACAGCAAATTTTGTAAACAGATCGCGGGAAAACGTGACTTTCGTCAGAAAATCACGAAAACGCGGCAAATTTCGTCAAAAACATTGCGAAAAATGGCAAATTTCGCCAAAAGATAGTGAAAAAACGACAAATTTCGTGAAAAACATTACGAAAAACGGCAAATTTTGTCAAACGATCGCGAAAAAACGACAAATTTCGTCATAAACATTGCGGAAAAACGGCAAATTTCGTCAAAAGATCGCGAAAAAACGACTAATTTTTGTCAACAGATCGCGGGAAAAACGTCTTTCGTCAGAGAATCGCGAAAAAATGGCAAATTTCGTCAAAAACATTTCGAAAAGCGGCAAATTTCGTTAAAAGATCGCGAAAACAGAGCAAATTTTGTCAACAGATCGCTGGCAAAAACGTGACTTTCGTTAGAAAATCACGAAAAAACGGCAAATTTCGTCAAAAACATTGCGAAAAGCGGCAAATTTCGTTAAAAGATCGCGAAAAAACAGCAAATTTTGTAAACAGATCGCGGGAAAAACGTGACTTTCGTCAGAAAATCACGAAAAAACGGCAAATTTCGTCAAAAACATTGCGAAAAGCGGCAAATTTCGTTAAAAGATCGCGAAAAAACAGCAAATTTTGTAAACAGATCGCGGGAAAACGTGACTTTCGTCAGAAAATCACGAAAACGCGGCAAATTTCGTCAAAAACATTGCGAAAAATGGCAAATTTCGCCAAAAGATAGTGAAAAAACGACAAATTTCGTGAAAAACATTACGAAAAACGGCAAATTTTGTCAAACGATCGCGAAAAAACGACAAATTTCGTCATAAACATTGCGGAAAAACGGCAAATTTCGTCAAAAGATCGCGAAAAAACGACTAATTTTTGTCAACAGATCGCGGGAAAAACGTCTTTCGTCAGAGAATCGCGAAAAAATGGCAAATTTCGTCAAAAACATTTCGAAAAGCGGCAAATTTCGTTAAAAGATCGCGAAAACAGAGCAAATTTTGTCAACAGATCGCTGGCAAAAACGTGACTTTCGTTAGAAAATCACGAAAAAACGGCAAATTTCGTCAAAAACATTGCGAAAAACGGCAAATTTCGTCAAAAGATCCAGAAAAAAAACGGCAAATTTCGTCATAAACATTGCGAAAAAACGGCAAATTTCGTCAAAAAATCGCGAAAAAACGGCAAATTTCGTTAAAAAGATCGCGAAAAAACGGCAAATTTCGTCATAAACATTCCGAAAAACGGCAAATTTCGTCAAAAGATCGCGAAAAAACGACAAATTTTTGTCAACAGATCGCAGGAAAAACGTGACTTTCTTCAGAGAATTGCGTAAAAACGGCAAATTCCGGCAAAAACATTGCGAAAAACGGCAAATTTCGTCAAAAAATATCGAAAAAAAACCGCAAATTTTATCAAAAACATTGCGAAAAGCGGCAAATTTCGTCAAAAGATCGCGAGAAAACGGCAAATTTCGTCAAAAGCATTGCGGAAAAAGGCAAATTTCGTCAAAAACATTGCGAAAAACGGCAAATTTCGTCAACAGACCGCGGGAAAAACGTGACTTTCGTCAGAGAATCGCATAAAAACGGCAAATTTTGTCAAAAACATTGCGAAAAGTGTCAAATTTCGTCAAAAGATCGCGAGAAAACGGCAAATTTCGTCAAAAAGCATTGCGGAAAAACGGCAAATTTCGTCAAAATATCTCGAAAAAACGGCAAATTTCGTCAAAAACATTGCGAAAAGCGGCAAATTTCGTCAAAAGATCGCGAGAAAATGGCAAATATCGTCAAAAGCATTGTGGAAAAACAGCAAATTTCGTCAAAAACATTGCGAAAAACGGCAAATTTCGTCAACAGACCGCGGGAAAAACGTGACTTTCGTCAGAGAATCGCATAAAAACGGCAAATTTTGTCAAAAACATTGCGAAAAGCGGCAAATTTGGTCAAAAGATCGCGAAAAAACGGTAATTTTGTCAACAGATCGCGAAAAACGGCAAATTTCGTCAAAAAAATCGCATAATTAATCAACAGATCTCGAAAAAACTGCAAATTTCGTCAAAAGATCGCGATAAAACGCAATTTTCGTCAAAGGGACGCAACCCCTCCCCCTCCCCCCCTTAACACTCTGGGCAGAGCTGCCAACTGCCACGAAAAAATCGTAGTTGCTACGATTTTGAGCCACAAACTACGATGCTACGAAAATCTATCTAAAACGACGATTTTCTGCAAAAAAAAAAAAAAAAAAAAAAAAAAAAAAAGCGAATTTTGTCACAGGATCACTCGAAAAATCACGAATTTCGTCACAGGATTGCGCGAAAAATCACGAATTTCGTCACAGGATCGAGCTAAGAAATGCAAATTTCGTTACAGGATCGCTGAAAAAACGCGAATTTCGTCAAAAAATTGGCGGGAAAAAGCAAATTTCGCCAAAGTATCGCCGAAGAAACGTGAATTTCATTCAACTGATTGCTGAAAAAATGCGAATTTCGTCAAAAGATCGTCCAGGGGTGATTCTGGTCCGAATTTTCCGAAAAATTAAAGCAATGATTTCCGGAAAAAAAAAAAATATATATATATATCGGTCACAAATCCAAAAATTCGGACATTAAATGTATCGGTATTTCGGCAAATGATCGCCGAAAAAAATCAATCTCGTCTTTCGTTCGAAGAAAAGTCGCCAATTCTGTCAAAGGATGGCGGGAAAAACATGACTTTCGTCCGAGAATCACGAAAAAATGGCAAATTTCGTCAAAAACATTGCGAAAAGCGGCAAATTTCGTTAAAAGATCGCGAAAAAACAGCAAATTTTGTAAACAGATCGCGGGAAAAACGTGACTTTCGTCAGAAAATCACGAAAAAACGGCAAATTTCGTCAAAAACATTGCGAAAAGCGGCAAATTTCGTTAAAAGATCGCGAAAAAACAGCAAATTTTGTAAACAGATCGCGGGAAAACGTGACTTTCGTCAGAAAATCACGAAAACGCGGCAAATTTCGTCAAAAACATTGCGAAAAATGGCAAATTTCGCCAAAAGATAGTGAAAAAACGACAAATTTCGTGAAAAACATTACGAAAAACGGCAAATTTTGTCAAACGATCGCGAAAAAACGACAAATTTCGTCATAAACATTGCGGAAAAACGGCAAATTTCGTCAAAAGATCGCGAAAAAACGACTAATTTTTGTCAACAGATCGCGGGAAAAACGTCTTTCGTCAGAGAATCGCGAAAAAATGGCAAATTTCGTCAAAAACATTTCGAAAAGCGGCAAATTTCGTTAAAAGATCGCGAAAACAGAGCAAATTTTGTCAACAGATCGCTGGCAAAAACGTGACTTTCGTTAGAAAATCACGAAAAAACGGCAAATTTCGTCAAAAACATTGCGAAAAGCGGCAAATTTCGTTAAAAGATCGCGAAAAAACAGCAAATTTTGTAAACAGATCGCGGGAAAAACGTGACTTTCGTCAGAAAATCACGAAAAAACGGCAAATTTCGTCAAAAACATTGCGAAAAGCGGCAAATTTCGTTAAAAGATCGCGAAAAAACAGCAAATTTTGTAAACAGATCGCGGGAAAACGTGACTTTCGTCAGAAAATCACGAAAACGCGGCAAATTTCGTCAAAAACATTGCGAAAAATGGCAAATTTCGCCAAAAGATAGTGAAAAAACGACAAATTTCGTGAAAAACATTACGAAAAACGGCAAATTTTGTCAAACGATCGCGAAAAAACGACAAATTTCGTCATAAACATTGCGGAAAAACGGCAAATTTCGTCAAAAGATCGCGAAAAAACGACTAATTTTTGTCAACAGATCGCGGGAAAAACGTCTTTCGTCAGAGAATCGCGAAAAAATGGCAAATTTCGTCAAAAACATTTCGAAAAGCGGCAAATTTCGTTAAAAGATCGCGAAAACAGAGCAAATTTTGTCAACAGATCGCTGGCAAAAACGTGACTTTCGTTAGAAAATCACGAAAAAACGGCAAATTTCGTCAAAAACATTGCGAAAAACGGCAAATTTCGTCAAAAGATCCAGAAAAAAAACGGCAAATTTCGTCATAAACATTGCGAAAAAACGGCAAATTTCGTCAAAAAATCGCGAAAAAACGGCAAATTTCGTTAAAAAGATCGCGAAAAAACGGCAAATTTCGTCATAAACATTCCGAAAAACGGCAAATTTCGTCAAAAGATCGCGAAAAAACGACAAATTTTTGTCAACAGATCGCAGGAAAAACGTGACTTTCTTCAGAGAATTGCGTAAAAACGGCAAATTCCGGCAAAAACATTGCGAAAAACGGCAAATTTCGTCAAAAAATATCGAAAAAAAACCGCAAATTTTATCAACAGATCTAAAAAAAACCTTGCAAATTTCGTCAAAAGATAGCGAAAAAACACAAATTTCGTCAAAGGGACGCAAAAAATGTGGTGGGAGTGGACATCCCCACTCCCGGTTGTATCAGCTTACTCGACCAGATGAAGGACTCTCTCAGACATTTTTCTCTGGAAGATATACCCGTAGTTCCATCACCTCCTCCCCCCAACCACCTTGGAATCTTTCAGAAAATTCACTGGGAAGTTTAGAAATTTGGCTTAGGAGTGGACAGAGCATTAATTGAATAGGAAATGCGTATGATCGTTGAATTATGTTTAATCAATCCCACCCGCAACAAAAAAAAAATTAACAAAAACAAAAGAGTCTCCTACTTTGTGTGCTTATGGATATACACATGCGTTTAATTGATTAATATTTGCTCGCATAAAATTTACAGCGTAAAAAAGCCACCAACCAACCAACCTTCAGATAAATTTGAATTTGGTGTGCTACTATTTCTCATTTTCAAAGGTTGGCAGGTCTGACTCTGGGAGGAAAAAAAAAAAAGTCCTTCCGGCCTGTACCGGGAGGAAACCGTCAGCTTTCCTATATCTTCGTTTTAAAATTTTAGCTAATGTTACACGAAAACAGCAAGCTAAAATGCAAAGAAACGTTTACAAAAGATTCGTTAATACTGAATTTGAATAAGAAATTCGCCAAATTATTGAGCAATAGCCAAATTGGCTTCATTTATGAAGACTTATTTTGATCGCCAAATTTGGCGATATTTCGCCCAATTTCGCCAATTTTGGCGTTACCGGATATGAATATATAGTTTTATGCGTATGATTGGGAAAATTATTACAACAATGAAAGAAAATAATTTGCGAGTAATCGCGTTAATGTGCTGTTTTGTTTCAAAATGTCAGCCACCCTAGAATTTCAAACTGCTCTATCTCAGCCATTTTTTAAGATAGAGGTAAACCAAAAAAAGCTCTGGAATCCTTGTATCAAGGCCTAACACGTAATTAAAAAATAAATTTGAATTTTTAAATTTTTTGTATATTTATTTTAGATTTTAAGTTATTTTACATCTTTAAATGGCCGCCATCTTGAAACAAGATGGCGGACCAAGCTGGCCAACGAACTCGGTCGAGACATTAGTGACCTTAATACACACTATTAGTTTCATCAAAATCGATTCATAATTACGGGCGTTATCGTATGACATAGGTCAGATATATATATATATATATATATATATATATATATATATGGATATATCTATATATATAAATCAACATTTGGACGGAGGGTGGTTTTGGGGTCTGGGGGTCATGATCGGTGAAAATATATCGAAATTTTCCGGAACTGCTTTCCTCCGAACCGCTGCAATAGGTAGCTTTATACTTTTTTGTATTGAAAGCTACCTAAAACTCATCTTTTGCTCTCCCAGCTCACCAAGCTTAAAAGCCTTATTTTTTTTTATTATTATTATTTTTTTTTACTTTTTCTGCTCTGTCACTTTATTATAGCAAATAATCGATCAAGTAATTTTCCACATCCTCACCCAAAATTGATGCCCACCCCTTCTTTCCAAGCACACAAAATTTAAAGTTAAAACTCTTTTATTTAAATTTTTTTGTCCTATTTTTAAATCTTTAGTAAGGTAACTAAATCAGTCATCTTAAGTTCAAAATTTCTGCTTCCCCCTTAAAATTCATAGTTTAGAAGCGGCTAATTATTTTATATCCACATATGTTAACCTAATTACTTACTAGAACCTTAAAATATCAATTTAATAAAAATGTATTTCTATAATTTATGTTACTAAATATGTGTACAAACATTGATGAGTATATGATGAACAATAATGAGTTTCTTATATTGGTTCCGAATAAGTATACTTTTTTTTATAAAACAATGCCCTTTTTTGCTGAAACTAGTGCCCTTTTTATGCTTCAATAGTGCCCTTTTTGTGACTAGCACCCTGCCCTTTTTTTTTTCTAGAGTGAACACTATATTAACCATTTAATATTTCATTAATTTAATTAACATATTTTGGTAACTTGTCTTAAAATGATATATAAGCCTAATATTTATGTAGTTTGGATTTGACTGTTATGTAAGATATTTGTGTGTGTTCAAAGTAAATTTTGGAGATTTATTAGATGTCAACTGTAGTTTCTACCTTCTACTTTAACTTTTCAATTGCAATTTACATGAATATCAATATTTTGCATACATATGCAGTTTTGTTTTTATGCAGACATAAGTACATTTTATCACAGAAATAAATTTTATGTATGTTGTGCTATTGTGTTAGAGCACATGGACTATGTGGGGACGAGGTGTGTTCAAAATATTTTTAGTCTTGACGAGAGCTCAACTAACGCAGAGGCAAACATCCACTAGTATTTTAAAGGAGTATTTTTTGCCTTACAAAAAACAAAAATTCTGTATTTAAAAAAAGTGAAATTTTCTGTACTAAAATACTGGTGGAAGTTTGGTCCTGCAGTAATTGGCCAACCTATCACAACTTACACCCATGATTCATCTGAACAAACAAAATGGGAAGAGAATATTATTGGTCGCAGGTTTCATAAATATGATATTTTGATATATATCTGATATTTTCAAAATAATTAATTTATTGATGATTATAACTATTTACAGACTTAATATAAATTTGAAACTAAAACATATTGTACTTAACATGAAAATTTAATAAAACAATATTCTATTTTTTTTTTAACATAAAAAAATTGGAGATCAACTAGTACTTGTAAACAGACACAATTTGCTTTTTACACACACACAAATATATATATAGGATTTAGTATCAAGTATCAAGAAAATTTTATGTTTTATACAACAAAATAATTTGTTTTCATTGAAAAATGTGAACATAAATGTAAGTTTGTCTGCTTTTTCATTCCCTAATCTGTTGTTCAGTTTAAACTAAAATAAACCAAAACCAGAGAAAATTCTTTCTAATGAAGCTTAGCTTATTATCTAAATTAGACAGTTTATTTTTCAATGTCTGTCCAAAATAAATATCGTACTGCATATTATTGGTTCAACATTTAAAATCAAAGCGTAAAACTTGGAAAAGTTTTTTATTTATAGAAGGACACAGTCAATAACAGTTCATTTTTACAAATTTCTTTGCCCTTGTTTTGACCGAAAATATCAAAAATAACTACACAATATTTTGAAAATAAATATCAAATATTTTAAAAATGTTGAAAATATCAAACATCATATTTTGAAAATAAATATCAAATATTTAAAAAATGTTGAAAATATCAAACATCATATTTTGAAAATAAATATCCGATATATATCATGATACATATCAAGATATATATCCATTGATACATATCACTGAACCCTGATTGGTTGATATGTAGAACACATGTTTCAAGGTTAAAGAGCAGTGTGTCAGTAGGTTGCAGTGTTGCCAGTTGGATTTTCCTTTTTTTAAAATTCAGATTGCTTGATTGCTACCAATTTTGAAAAATAGTAATATTTTTCTTATTTAATGACAAATTAAGTAAGGTAATATTAAAAACAATTGGTATTCAAGCAATAGCAAATTCAGTAGTAGCAATCAAGCAATCTGAATAAAAAGAATCTACCCAACTTTCAACACACTATCACCAAGTCGATCATTTTCCCACCGATTTCACAGCCCTGCTTAAAACCCATTTTACGAAGCTATGTTAATTTTATTTTACACATTTAAGATTACATAACTTACTGAATAGGAATTTATGTCTTTTAAAGTTTTATTTTAAGAAATGACTCAGGAGTAAGTTTTACAGACTCTGTGTACTTCGGCAATTTTTTTTTTTATATCACTGGAAAATGCTTCATGAAATCTGAAAATTTATTCTACTAGAGAAGTATTTATTGAAAATCATAAAAAAGAAGAAAGGAGTAATTAATCATTGTCATATAAAATTAATTGGTTAAACTAAATCATGTACTTAATTTAGTTCATTTCAAAATTCAGTCGATAAGTTTTCATAAAAAGAAAAAAAAGATTAAAAAAAGAAGAAAAAAAGAAAAAGTAACAAATTAAAGATTTTATAGATATAAAAAAATATATTCGACAACAAAAATCTCAAAATTATTCAGTCAAACATATAATATTCATTTGAAGTTAATACACTAAATTATCTGAATTAGTTTGAAATAACGAAGACTATTTCTTGAAATGCAATATCAATAAAAATGAAATTACCCAAGTCCAGTTCTTGTTGTTATCTTTAGTTTAAAATCCACAGAGTTTAGACTAGGAGGTTTCCATTTAAGAACATCTGGAGATGTGCCACACACATATGGCTATAGAATATTAAGTCATACATCATAAATCATCATCAGTTAAATCATTAATATTAAATATTAAAAGTAATTTTATAACTATTTGGAATTTTAATAAAGAAAATTTCTAAATTATACAAGGTATCTTTAATGAAATTTATATTCAATCATAAATCATAAACATGAAAGAAATAAATCAAAATATAAGATTGATATTAATTCAAATTATACAACTGGAATAGCAATCCAATGTATGTGATGTATTTGCAATCTTTCAATTTGTTGGGGGCAAAAAGAAATCTTATTTCATTTAAGGTTTAGAAATTATTTATAGTATAATTTCATTAAATTTCTTATTATAAGCAAAAAATTATATTTACAATGTAAATTATCTGAAAATTACATTTTGTAAATTTCACGATTTTTATGCAATTATAGTAGAACTAGGAGGCTCCTGCTTGCTAACGCTTGCCAACCTCCATGAATTGGATCACAATTCATGGAGGTCACAATTCTCCACTGCAAAAGATGCACTTAAAAGAACACTTTGAACAGATATCACAAGGAATAAATTTGCTTACATCAGGAACAGGTTGAAATATAAGACCATCTACTTCATGGGACATTTCTTTACTAAATTTTTCCCCAAGTATCTAAAAGGAGAATGAATATTACTGATTATATTTTTTATCTTTTAGCTTGTAAATAAATGCTAGTCAAACATATAGTTAATTATCAAAATATTTAGATTAATATCATTTTAAACTATAACAATATTTAGATTCTAAACATAAAAATGTACATGAAAAAAGTTATGTGAACTGTGAACAAATCAACTTATTAAAATAATTATAAAATGGTAAAAACCTTTGTGCAATAAGATATTTAAAATAAAATAGAAACTAAGTATAAAAATGCACAAAAATATAATCTAAAAACAGATAGCCATTTCAGATCAAAACACATGGGGGCCCCTTATCAGTGCACAATTATTAAAATCACTAAAAAGAGAAGTTGGCAATGTAATTCAAAAAGACATTACGTAACATTTGACAACTTATGTATGACTATTATTAAAACTTTCAACTATTTTGAATTTGATATTATATTTTATGTATAGACTTATTATATATGGGAAATAAAAGATATGCCATCAAATACTACATAGCATAATTATTATAGATATTAAATCATTTTTTAAAAATTTATTTTGGAAGAAAGAAAAAAGTTTATGAATAAAAAAAATCAAACTTGTAATAGAACTTTATTGAACATAAAATTATAAATGAATTCATAACAACAGCAACCAAACATTTAGCACATTCACTTTTAAAAATCACCCTTTTAAAATTCTTATACATACCTGCCTGGCACAATTAACATCCCAAAAGCACTTTGCACGTATGCTGAAAGGCTCTTTTGCACGATCAATGCGGCCCTCCATCATAGCTTGCCGACGAACTTCGACAATTTCCTTATTTATACACAGCATTCGACGGGAAAAATCAGTTTTCCCAACATCTATACCCTATAATTTAAAAATTAAATTTTTAGAGCAATTACAACAAAACATTATTAACTTTTGAAACAAAAATAAACAGAAAATACATATGTGAAAAGAATGTGCAATACCTCAACTTTCTTGATGTAAAAAGGTACAAACTAGTATGAAAGTACATGATGTCATGATTAGTACAGTATTCTGTAAGTGTTTGAATGAAAGGCTTAGCATAGGTGGTTGGTTGATGTTTGAGTAGAGAATGCACAAGTATACTTCTGAATAATGCTATTCATGTAACATAACATTAGACATAAGGCCATTTTGAATTATGTTAAACTCACTGTCCATCTATCTGCTGCTTATTTTTCTATGTACTTTGTGTTTAATTAAATGTTTGTGGTTGTTTTGAAACCAAGCTTATCAATTCAAGCATTTTGTGGACAAATTATTTTAGCTAATTATCCCACACATATAAAATAAATTTTAACATATCTTTGACATGAGAGCAGAAGAAAAGTAACATCTTTAAGGATTAATGATAAAAATTAATCAGCAGTATTCAGGATGTTTTGATTTTGCTACATTTTGTTTTTATTCCCATAAAAGACAGTGAGATTTTTTTTCCCAATAAGATTTTTAATAAATTTGTACTTAAAAGAAAACATATTTTTTTAAAGTCACATCAGTCACTTTATTTATATTATCGCATTCATGACTGCTGACATGAATTCACATCTTTTGGATATCTGTAACTCCACTTATGGGCATTACCTCTGCATTTTACATGTTGCATTGTTTCTCAAAAATACATGCAATAAAAAATCAATTAAAAACAGTATAATTGTTATATATACTGTACATATTCGCATATATGTCAACCTGACATATAAGATGATTCTTTACTTTGAGAAGTCAAAAATTCATGTATAAGTCAGAGAGAAAAATCCAGAAACTTGTATACAAATCAACCATGTCAAAAGATAAAATCACATAAACAAAAACTTAGGCATAAATTGATTTAAAAAAAAAAAAAAAAAAAAATCCAAAAAAATTTTGAAATAAAATATAATTGCATAAAATAATAAATTAAATCAACATAAAAATGAAATCATTGGAATCTTTCAAGTTATGATACTGTGTTAAACTCTTCAAACTATTCAGCAAATACTTTTATGTCTCATCATATACAGTTTCATCTGTGTGCATTTTGTGTAAATCAATCTCACTGTCAGATAAAGGTAATGCATCATCCTATATATTGTGAAGTTCATTGCTGATGAAATATATTTTGAATAACCTGATGATGTTTTCTATTAATGTAGTGGTCCCATGCTTTTTTTTATCCATCCAGAAAAACATGTAATTCCACCTTCTGGAGTTCTACCTTCTGGTTTCAGATGGCAAATTTGGTCTGATGCAATTGGCCAAGTATTTTCAAACATTGATTGCAACAGTTTGAAGAGGCAGATATCTAAATGTCGAAGCAATAATGTCAAACCCCAGGAATAACAGCATGAGTTAGTTTAATTTTTTAACTTGATCTTGATATGTTATTCGATCACCGTGATAATTAGCAAATGAATCCTACAACAAAAGCTAACAATTTTTTCAAAATTCCATCTAAACTTTTATTACAAGATATTCTTTCTTCAATCCATTTTTGTTCATCCAAACATTTTTATGGGCACAAAACAATATTGCAATATTGGAATTCAGCACTTTTTGGGAAAATGTTTCACCTAAAAAATTCTTATTGAAGGCAAAAAACATTTAAGGTAAAAGTTGAATTACTTAAATTGCGACATAAAAAATGTGTGACATAAAAACACATATGATTATGCATTATATCAATATTTTTGTTGTATTAACATAAATGCACCTATAGTGCACCATGTATCAGTGGTAAGCCTTTAATTTTTAAAGTTTAAAAGCATGCACCCAATGCATTTTTGAAAAAAAAAATGAGAGAAATCTGATTGACTACATCGCTTAACTGTTAAATGTCCATAAACTGTTTGGAATAATTGTTTTTTTCTGTTGGTGGCGAACTTTGTTTTCTAGAGGAGGGGATGAGAGTTTCAAAAGAATTTTTCTTTAGCAGAAATTTGCCGAAACACAGAACCCTGAAAAATTATGAATAGACAAAATCAAAGAATACTCAGAGAAAAAAACCACTCTTTGAAAGGAAAAGCTTGTAATGCCTACTATTCTCGTCGACATAAATTTATAAATTTCATGGGGGTTTTTACCTTTTCATTTGTACCATTCTAGCACTGAAAAGGGAAAAATGCATATTTAGTGTCAAAAAGTGCTGAAAATTATTAATGAATCGTAACTTGGTAAATTTTAGTCATAGAAAATGGGAATTTTTAGTGTAACTTGTTAGAGCAAGGAGAAAGTTTTTCGAAATGTAATTTATAGAACCCAGCAAACATATAAAAATTTAAATTTTGTAACTTAAAAAAAAAACTATTTTGTCGCAAATTAATTTTCATATGATGAAGAACAAGATTTAAAATATTTCTGCAATTGGAACTATGCCTCTAAAACTTGCATTTTAGGAATTAGCTATTGGTCAATGATAAGAAAGTACACTCTGTATATAACCTAAATAAAAATGGCATTGTAGATTGTAAGATATTAGATATTATGTAAAGTGAGATAGTTCAAAATAAAAACAATTTGCACAACTGACGTTGAGGATCCTGATGTGCAGATTTACTAGTGAAATTATGCAAGGTAACCAGCTAAACTTCTAAATACATTTGTTTTCATTATTGGGTACAGTTAGTTCCAGAATTGTAAAACAAATTATATCTTCTGTATGGTACACACTAAGCTGAAGACTTGAGTGGTTCACTTTTGGGGGCCCACTACTGGTGCAGAGAGAAAGATAACTTTTTTTCATTTTCCCTTTTTTACAGGGCATATATTTTGAAACATTGAATGTTTATTTTGATATATGAAAGTTGGGACTAGGCTAAAATAATATATACCTTTAGGAATTCACTATTTATTTTAATGATAGTGTTCTTAAGGTTCTTTTTACATATATTTTGACTGTTATATTAGAGAAAGAAGAATTAAAACCTTTGATTTTTTTTTTTTTGGTGTTACATATAAGTTGACCTGCAACTTTGTACCTCATTCCCCCTTCCCCCCCCCCATAAACTTTTTTATTTATATGCAAATATATACAGTATCCATTTGTAATATAAACACAAATACAGAAAATATTTTTGTCAAATAATACAACATGTACGAGTGATGTCCATAGATGGGGCTTACTGTTAAAAAGATGGTACACATACATGGTCAAAAATGTGTTAATAAACCATCTATTATTACTTGTGGATTTACATTGGACAATTTGAAAGCAAACTTATTAGTTTATACAGAAGTTTTTTTTTTTTAAATAGCAGTAGTTTTATTATTATTTTTTTAATATACACAAAAGTTTTTGCTTATTTCAGTTTCTATAAATTTTAAAGTAATAATTTTCTCATTTTTATAATTGACTAAAGATTATTATTAATTATTTTATTATTACCTTTTACTTAAAAAAGGTTTTAGCAACACATCAAATCAATACTGCATCCACAAAACTCTTGAAAATTTTAAGCAAATTACATTTAAATATGTAAGAAATTATTATTATTATTATTTTGTCAATAAAAAGGATTAAGAAATCAATATTTGTTGAATGAAGATTATTTTTTAATCTATAAACATTTTATATTTAAATGATTTAGTGTTATCAGAATTACTTATTTATTTATTCATTTTATTATTATTTATTTTATTTTATTGTATGAATGCACTGAATGATGTAAATTCTAAATCTTCCTTATTGAATATTATTTCATCAAATAAGGGAGACAAAAATATCATTAATGATTATTTTGGATAATAAATAACCACAGCTTTTATCTAAATAGCTCATGAATTTAATTAAAAATTCATCCCAATTTCACAATATAAATATAAAATTACTGGTGAATTCTTGCAGCAATTTTTAAAATTATTTGCTGATATGTTTTCATTAATTTTAAATTAAATACAATTTTTAATCAAATATGTTTCAAATGTTTCAATGAAATGTGGGTGTACTTCTGTCAAAATTCTGTACAATAACCTTTTGAATGATGCCTCATTCATCACTGAATGTTTTTTGCATGTGCATAGAAAAAAGGATGTTGACATCAGAAATAATATATATTATTCATGTTATAGTATGTTGTGCAATGAAAATTATTCTGAAGATAAACAAAATTTTATTTAGATTGAAATATAAAATAGGAAAAACTAACTACACACACAGTAACACACTCTAAATTTCTGATGCATTTTCAAGTAAAATTTTCATTTACTGAATTATTTAAGAAGGGAAGATTCCACTGTAAATATTACCACTTCATGATAACTGTTACATTTTTAGAAAATTGAATTTATGAGCAAACAAACAAACAAACAAACAAAGCAAAATATTTCAAATGTGTTGAAAGAATTGAAAAAAAATTACCATAAATTTTACAATGTCATATGCCAGATACCTTGGAACGTCTTTCCCATCAACCTTGTCAATAATCATTTCCTAAAAATATTATTATTATCATTATTTAAGATGAAAAACTGAAATCTATAAAGAATAAATACCAAAATTATAAAAACACAAAAGAAGCTAAAAGAACCTGAGAAGATAAACAAATTTTTATTGTTAATCTATTATAAAGCATAAATATGTCTGCCTTTAACACCAAGCACAAAAGTAAGACTACATGTTGTGACACGAGCTATCACTTTTGCTTTGACTGCACATATTCTTGCTTTCGATATCACATATTTTCAATCACTCCATCAAATTAAAAAAAAAAAAAAATCAAATAAAGCTTGTTTGAAAACTGTAATTTAAATTATCAATTTTTGGTGTTTTGGAAATAATTTTTACGAAAAAGAATTATAATTTATCAACTTGTGTCATAAAAAGAAACATTTTTTAATACAATAATGTAAAGTAACAAGTTTTGTAAAATAAATTATGCAAAACTGAGGAACAACTGGTAATTTACAGCCCAAGATAGGCGAGGGGTTCTTTAAGAGTTCATAACTGCAGGACTGATGTGGGATGATTTTAACAGATAGGAAACAGCTTATTCCTTAGATGAAAATTAACTACAGACAGTTAATATCATAAAAGAAGATTTTAAAACAGACAGGATTGCCACAGGAAAAATACAACAATAATAGATGCTGTAGTAGACAAAAACAATAAAATACTTGCCTAAATAGTAACTTAAGTGTCAAGAATAGTTGAAAAATAACAATAACTTACAAAAAGTGTAAAATAGTTATCTCTACTTTCTTAACATAAAGTTTAACTACCCTACAAATAGAAAATTTTGAAACAAAATATTAAAAAATTATAGAATATCAGCAATAGATGCACAATACACATACATCATATTGGGTTTAGCATTAAATTTTTCTTATCAGTAGGAGGGATGGGGGGGATATCTTAATTGTTTTTGCTGGGAAAAGAGCTGAAAACCTTGTAGTAAAAATCATGCCAACACTAATGATTTTAAAGTAAAGTCTCTTGTATTTTTACTTTCAATAAAAACTATTAACATGAAACATCAAAGGAGCACTGTGACAGCCTTCAAAATCTCTATGTTGGACAACCTTAGTCTAAATTATTGTATAAATAAAATGTGTCTTCAAATAATGTATAATTTAAATATTAACTTTAAGACATCCAATATATATACAGTGAAATATGTTTAACATGAAACTGAGGAGACCGAAATTTTTTTTCATGTTAAAAGAATTTCGTGTTAACAGATTCATAAAAAAAGGACAAAACTCACCAATATTTCGATGTCGCGAAATTTTATTTCGATTTCCAGTTAAACTATACTAGTAGGTTACATCCATTAGAATAAAAAACAAGCAAAAATATTATTGTTTTTTGGGGAAAAAATCAGATATCTTTTTTTGAAGTGTCTTTTTCAGAACCATATTGTCCACAAATTGTTCGAGATCATCCATTGTTTTATTCATCTCTCCATTCGAATGCGCATCTAAATAACTGTGAATACTTTTAATCATTTTCTGCATTTCTGAAGTAGAGGGGACAGGAACTGCATCATTGATTCCGTTGTCAGATTCATCGTCGGAATCTACAAAGGTGGAATCATTTGGATTATGAACGATCTCCAAAATGTCTGTGTCTGTCAGAATCGGTGCTGTAGACACATCATCATCGACTGCAACATATTCATTTAATGATATTGTAGGACAGTCTAGTAATGTTGAGACTTTTCCAAACATTTCATTAAATGTCGGCTCAGTCTCAATATCGGCTGATTCTTGAGGTGCCAAAGAATTTAACGCTTTGGAGACTCCCGCATGGCGAAAACAATTTTCAATTGTCGTAGGCTTCACTAAATTCCATGCTGAGCTCAACATATGTAATGCATCCAATAAATTAATGGAGAAATCTTCTTTTGCTTTGATCGTGACTAAATATTTGCGAAGTAATTGCTTTCGATAATTTAATTTCAAATTTTGTATAATGCCTTGATCACATGGTTGTAAAACACTTGTGGTATTTGGAGGCAGAAATATAAGCTTTATAGCTTTTAATTCAATATAGAGGTGTGCTGGACAGTTATCAATGATAAGCGCAATTTTACGCTTTTCTCCTAAAAATCGCTTATCCAATTTGATAAGCCAATCATTGAAAATAGTGGCCACCATCCATGCTTTTTTGTTTGCCGTATATTCAACTGGTAATGTTCTTACATTTTTAAAACACTGCGGTTTTAAACTTTTACCAATGACAAATAAGGGTAGTTTTTCAGATCCATCCGAATTGCATCCAACCAATACTGTAATTCTTTCTTTAGAGATTTTTCCTCCTGAACACGACTGTCCTTTAAACGATAAAGTTTTATTGGGTAAGCAGCAGTAAAAAAGGCCAGTTTCATCGGTGTTGAAGACATCTTTTGGGTCATATTCTTCAAGTATTGAAGGCAACGTAGATTGCAACCATTCTATGGTCATAGTTGGTAAAACGTTATTAGCTTCACCACAAACATTTTTTAACACAATGTCGTTCCTTTTTTTAAAACGTTCCAACCAGCCTGGATTTGCCGAAAATTCAATACGCATTTGTTTTGCCAGTTCATCTGCTTTTTCCAGCAATAAAGGACCTGATATAGGAGCATTCTGAGATCTAGCTTGTTTGAACCAAATAAGCAAAGCTGTCTATAAATCTTCGTGCTTAGCAGTTCTCATGCGTTTTCTCTCTGGTTCAAACATGCTGCGCTCAAACATTAACGTAATGTTATCTCTGTTTTTTATTATCGTTGATAAAGTAGAATTGGCAATGCCAAACTCTTTGCAGATTTCTGTTTTCGTCCTGTGTTTTTCATCAAATGCATTAAGTAGCTTCATCTTCATTTTAAGCGAAATAGCGGTTTGTATTCGTACCGATTTCTCAGCCATTGTGCTCATAAAACATAGGCTAATTTACAAAACACACAAAATTCACTGATTTTCACGCAAAATTCAAGGTTTTAACACAAAATTCATGAATTTCAACTCAAACTAACCGACTTTGGAAACGAACTGAAGAGCAGTACTAATCCTGAAATGCCTGAGAATTTCTTATTACCAAACTCCCGACATTCCTTTCTTTGGGCGAGAAAAGCACAACCAAACTGGGTTCCTACAATCGGCAATTCTTTGGTACAGATAAGGATTCTATTCATTGGCAGTGTTTTTTTCAGACATCCCTCTGGGAGGCAGTGCACCCCCGAAGCAAATCCACCACAGAAAATCGGAGCCTAAGTTTTCTTTAACATTTACTCTGCCCTATCCAACCCCCTCAAATGCCCTCATGTGGTCGTAATGGTATAAATGTGGACCTTTTGATGTTTACGGAATTTTTGATAATTATTGTGAGTAAGATATTTTATCTATTCTTTACAAGTTTTTTATTTCCAATTGTTTTCTGGTAATAATACAGTATACCTAGATGAATATACTGATCTTAGCATATATGCCAGTATAATTATGAAATTCTGAATTATTTTTAAAACACGTGTGGATACATCCAGGCTGAAGATTATATCTACACGTGTTTTTTCATATCCAATTCTAATTTAAATCTCTTGTTATCCAACTTTCCATTATATTTAGTTCATATTTAATTTCTTAATCCATTTGTATTCACTTGATATCAACTCCAAATTATTAACATTTTATGGTTTATTATATATATATATATATATATATATATATTCTTTTTCTCTCTCTCTCTTTTTAAATATTCTTCATATTTTCAGTATTTTTGGCCAATTACCATTGAAGCACAAGCTATGGTAAAGTTATGATTGCACTTGTAAATTTATTAACTATGTGGTATTCTGTCTACACATTATTATTAATTATCTCTTTGTAGATTTAATTAGAATGTTACAAGAACTTGATATGTTTTTTGAAATTCAAAGATATTATAATTATATATATATATATAATTAAAACATTCTCTTGATAAAACTATGATATGATTTTTTGTAAAGAAAACCTCTTCCTCAAGAGAAAATTTACTTAAAAACAACAATGAAATGTCATTGGTGAAAACTGTATCACTTTTAGAAAGATTTTCCAGTACTTTTGAAAGAAAATTTAAAGGGAGGTGAAAAAAGTTTTCTTTTTTTAATGAAAATAGTTGATTTTTTAGCATTTTAAGTTTTGAAAATTCATCATACACATTGTGACGTCACACTATGACTTTGTGACCGTTGATGTGACGTCACATGACGTGGATGTGAAGTCACTGTGACGAGCATGCAAAGTCGTTATGACCATTTTCAAGCCTTTATGTGACCTCACATTGTGTCTACTTTGTGAAGTCACTGTGTGACTTCAATGTGGAAAATGTGACATTTGTGACGATTCTGTGTTGGGTAGGATTACCATATTTTAGCCGAATTCCTTCTTATAATGAATTAAACAATCAACTGAGTTTTATATATTCTTAAACCATTATTTATCATAAATTTGAAATCATAAGAAAGATAAAACATACTCCGTCTAAAAGTGTGTCATGTAAATGCAGATGAGGTTCTTTTCTTCGAGGAAATACAACTCCATGTACTTTAAAGACTGAATTGTCTCGATCAATAAAATATATTTTGTCCCTGTCATCTAACAGCATCATATATCTAAAATAATAAAAAAGCATTATTCATTACCACATTTCATAATTATTATATATATATACATGTCTCAAAATCAATTTTATTTGTTTGTAACTAAAAATCAAGATTTAAGGGAGAGGTGAACTGATTGTTTTAAAAAATAAAAAGAATGGGAAGCTGAAAAAAATGCAACAATTCATAAAAATAAATGAAAATTACATACATCACTTATGTGAAAGCATGTATGCAATATGTGTTGCAATCATTTATATAGCAATTGCTATACTCAGGTCTTAGGATTTGAATAGATAAAGCAGTTGTTTCCAACAAACAGCCAAAATAAGGATATAAATATAATTTTTTCTCCACAGATTTGATTCATAAATGCACAAAAAAGTTCATATTAGCAAGTGATTCATATAAACAACAGTTTTGTATCTTTTTTTTTTTTTTTAATTGCACTTTACTTATCAAATTAAAAATCAAATTTTTGAAATATACAAACAGAGGAACAAAAGATCTGACAAATAATATTTTATATATATATATATATATATATATATATAAAACACTTTTAACAATGAAAAATACTTCAAGTCAGAGGCTAATAAACATTTAAAATTAATTAGATATTTTCAACAAATTTTAATTTTTTTAATTTAAAATTAACTTTGGAATCTCATAGATTTTTAAAACTATTTTTATAGTTTTTCTTATGAATTTAAAATTTAAAATATGAAATTTTAAGTGATCTCCACAGAGTAAAACGGGGTGAACAGGAACGAAACTTCCCGGTCATACAAATAAATTCAAAATAAATATACGTGAGGATATTTTTAATTGTCAATTTTTTTTTTTAAGAAGGTAGTATCATGAAGTGTTGGGAAAATCAGTTTTGTCATGCTAGCACCACTACTGGGTTATATAAAAAAATCCCTGACGGCTCGGCCTACAGGCACAGGTAGATTTCGAAGACGCAGACCGTGGGGCGCCTGTTTGTCGGGAATTGCGGAAGAAATGACCTTTTTACGATGATGCGGCAGTTGGAACCGCCTACTTCGAAACCTAACTTGTTTGCAGTCGGAATCGGCAGGGATTTTTTTGTTTTTAATTTTTTTTTTGCTATAACGGTTGGTCCTATAAAAAACTTGTCAATATAAAAGTTTTAGATAATATTAAGAGGATTAATAATAAATTTACGCGAATTTGATATCTTGTGAATTGACGAAGCTATGATTTTTTTTCTTCTAAAAACCCCCCTTTTTCCCGCCCTTGGGGCCATTTTTAATTATATCAAAAATCTGTCATACATACATTTTCGGCCCTTCTCCTAGAAGTAATAATAACTTTAAACGGATTCGATATGTATCATAAATAAGAAATTATGGGTTTTTTTCTGTTTTCACAAAAAGCCCCCCCACCCTCCCCCCTTGGTTCGATTTTGCCCATTAACGAACTCTACCGAGATTTTATGCCCCTTGATTTTATGTATCAATTTGTAAAAGATTAATGCAGAATTTTTCCAGTTATCGTGGTCAGAAAAAAGTGACATATATATATATATATATATATATATATATATATATATAAAAACTTATTGCAAAGATTAACCATTGAAACAGAAATAACTGACCAAATGCAATGAAATTATTATCCCAAATAGCTATGTCAAATTACACATTATAAAACATAGTCCTAACAAATGAAGTATTTATTCAAAAAGTGAAACATAAGTAAAAAAAAACATATATATAAAGTTTTGAACTGGGGGTGGTTTTGGGTTCTGGGAGTCATGATCGGCGTAGATCTGCAAAAATTTTTCAAAATTTCCAACTTAGGTGAGAATGTAATAGGTAGTATTTCTTACGAAATCTACCTAAAAACTGCAAGTGGATCCTCAAAAACCTCCTATTTTCAACATCTGCAAAACTTTGTATGTAACTACAGACTTTTTTGTATTCTAAACTTAAGAGTAGTGTCTTTTTATTAATGATAGACCTAGAAACGATATGCTGTATAAGATTTTATGTATTTCTAAAACTACATAATGAAAAAGTGAAAAATGTCTTGTAACATCATAGCTTTAAGATTTACGGGGTGAATCGGAACACAAACGAAAGAAACTATCCAGAAGATTATCATCTGAAGATTCAAATTCCAATTATTCTGTTCAAGACAGTGATAAAGAGTTCATATTGCCTACTACTTCAGAAGAAGATCCAGATTTTCAAATCCCAGAAAATCCCCAACTTTCAAACAAATTTGCTCCAGGAGATTTCCTTGTCGTTAAAGTGCATGGAAAAAAGTCATACAGACTCTATGTGACCGAAGTCCTGTACCCAGAAGATGATGTGTGGGAAAATTTTACAAAAGGGTCCCCCATACTTGGAGATTTCAAGAAACAGTGGAAGAGGAGGCAGCATTTCTTCCAGAAGATGTCATAAAGAAACTTCAGCTAAAGGACAACATTCAAACATCTGCTCGTTTCAAGCATATGATAACTTTTGTGAATGACATGAGTGAATTAAATTTGTATTAAATTTCATCTTTCTAAATTCAAATACATTTTTTTAGAATAAATTTTAATCTTTCTTGAGTTCAAAGTTTTTTCCTAATTTCTGAAAAGTCACACGTGTATAGAAAATAAAGAATTTGTTTGATAGTAACTACGTCTTCCTATTCATCCCTTATCATTATTACTTGTTTTTATTACCCCTATTAAAGTCGGAATTGGAAAAAATAAAGATTATAACATTTGTTCTGATTCACCCCTACCTGCGGGGTGAATCGGAACAGCATTAAAAAATTTAAAAATATACATAAAAACTATAAAAAATGTTTTGTTTTTGCTTAAAATTTCAAGAACAAAACAAGACTGAAGTTTCTAGTAAAAAAATAAAATTATTAAAAAATTGATAGTTGCCTTCTTTTTACGTTGAAGTTGAAAAATGTTCCGATTAACCCTTTTTTACGGTAATCTCTTCTTTCTTGCTTGAAATAATGTTAGTAATAAAAATTATATTAAATTACAACTGGAAACAGTATGAAAAAGAAAGGAAAGATAACATCATTCAGGAAATTATGTATATATTAAAAAAAAAAAAAAAAAAAAAAAAAAAAATTCCAGAATAAATTGTATGGCTTAGCTAAGATATTTTCCTGGAAGGGGAAGGGAGATACAGCAAGCACTTTAGCAAGAAAATAATGAATATATATCTATTATACAAAAGATTAGGAAAATTATTATTATTAAACAATCTAAAAA
Source organism: Maratus michaelseni (assembly GCA_963931845.1). Taxonomy (NCBI): domain Eukaryota; kingdom Metazoa; phylum Arthropoda; class Arachnida; order Araneae; family Salticidae; genus Maratus; species Maratus michaelseni. The sequence goes on from OZ007591.1 coordinate 193,184,099, forward strand.
GTCATTAAAATGAAAAAAAAAGGTTAGATTTTAATACCCTCCTCCCTCCCCAATTACACAATATTATTAATTTGTTCTTTAAACTTTAAGTTAAGTACATGCATAAAGTCACAATTTTTATTTTTATATAAAAAACTTTTTTTTTTTTATTTTTTTTTATTTTTTTTTTTTAAACAATCAAAAGTGTGGCATGATTGACAAAAGAATCAATAAAGATACAAGGAGTGTCCTACAAAAACAGAGTAAACATACTTATTTCTAAGAAGCCATCTAAATATCATCAATTTTCTAAAATATTTATATTTGTAAGTTTGTTTCATTAAAATACTTGTTTCTGGAGCTGTTTTGATCAAAAATATTTTCTTTAAAATTTTTTTCATAAAGACACTCATGTTTTCAGGTTATTAATAATGATTAAACAAACTAAACTAAATTAAAGCAAGTACAACATACCTTGTTCCGTCAGCTTTCCAACTAACTTTATACCTTTTAGTTTGTAACAGTCTGATGTTATTTAAGTCCATAGATACTGGCTGAGAGCCTGGAAAGCCTGTCCTAAAAAAATGAAATAATAAAATTAGATTAATGCACACATTTTTTTTTATTAAAGAACTCATAAATTAAATTTATATATTTTATAAACAAAATGCTGCATGTAAAATATATATATATATATATATATATATATATATATATATACAAAAGTCAAAGTTTGTGTGTATGTTTTTTGTCTTGCATGAAAGTTGATACACATACGTTTTCAAATATTTACTGGCTATTTTACAAATTTCCCAGACCACCCCTTACTTCTTTTTACAACCTCCTACCCTAATTCATTTTTATCCAAAACTAATTTTCAAATGCAATTTTTTTCTTTCCTATTGCCACACCAGAAAAAAAAACTGCATAAGAATTTAAAATATGACAATATTTAAACATGTGGCTTCCTGGTCTAATTTAATTTCTATGTTAAATTTTATCAAACATGTGTAATTTTTTTTTTTTTTTTTTTTTTTTTTTTTTTTTTTTTAAATAATGCAATTCAAATTTAGATCTACCTGTTATACTGTTGAATCAGAAATTGATGTCATACTGAGCAGATAATCTGCAAAGTTTGTAATTAAAAAAAAAAAAATTAAATGTGCATTAAAATGCCAGAGTACTTTCATTTAAATGTTTTTGGAATTAAAACACCTACTATAGTACAAATATTTCATTTTCAGGAAAAATAAACTCATATAGTGTCTCTTAGATACGATGTCATTGTCGATAAAAGGAATACTTAATGCATATTCATATAAGGATCCGAACTAAACAGAAAAAGCTATAAAAAAATGATATCATTTTCCACCATTCTTGTAGATTTAATTTTTACGAATGAAAATACAAGTTTCCATTTAAAAATGACATTTTAACTTCACAAGAGACCTCTTGCTCTTCTGAAATTAATGAATTTTATCTAAAGTGTAATGGCTTTATTTTCTAGCCATATAAAATAAAAATTCAGTAAAGGCTATGCCATTTGGATGCTTTTATTGAATTTTTTCCAATATTATCAGGGAATTTGTATATTCTTCTGTTACACGTGCTAAAGGTAATGTGCATGCTCTCATAAAAGAGAGATTTTACTATCATTGAAGCAAAGTAACATATTTTTTTCTGATTTTTAATTCCACCAGTTCTAAAATTAAGAGTAAAAAATATTAATTTTCCACAATTGAGCTATATTTAATTTTTTTTTTTTTTTTTTTTTTTTAAATATTGCATCTTTTTTGTCTTTGAATAAGATTGTTGATGTTTCAAAAACAATTTTCATTACCTTATTTCTCTATAATAGAATATACAGAATTTTATAGATTCATGTCCAGAATCATCCAGTTTTCATTTCAGTAAAAAGAGTAAGAAAGTTATCCTCTCTTCCAGGAAAGTGCAAATGCATTTGGAAAGCAAACTGTTTTTATTATCCATTTAGTAAACAATAATTGCCACATAAGGAAAAGAACATGTACCGGGCAGATTTGTCCAACAGCAAAACTCTAGCAAAATTATGTACAGTTGCAAAACATCTAAGCAATGGGAAAATAGACAATTAAAAAATCTTCTTAGAATTACTGATTTCTGATGTAGGGAAATTAGGAGCCTAGATTGTCTGAAACTGTAAAACAAAGAGATGCATGATTGCAAAATGTACAGATTAGCATTGACACAAAGAGGCAAATATTTAGATAGGAAGATTTAAGACCTTTGAGAGTTTAACTATGATACAAGTTATTATTACCAATTACATCCAAATATTACAATTGGAAAAAATGGATATATTATATCAACACTGCCACTGTATTTTTTTTTTTTTTTTTTTTTTTTTTTTTTTAGAAATTACCATTTTTGTTTATATTATCTGGAAGACACTCAACACTCAATGTTACCATTAGCAATGCTAGTAGGTGTTCTAGTAGGCTTAAAAGATTGTTAAATTAGGTTTCTATTTTTAAAAATGTAAAAACAAATATTATCAATCAAGATGAAAAATTACTAGCCTATCTGTTTATAATATTCCCTATAATCCGTGAAACCAAATTAAAAAATGGTATGTCAACATTTGGCATAATACGAATTTGTAGTAGTTAAATTTGTAAAAAAAAAAATCATTGTTTTCAGTTACACTACAAACTGCTTTTCAACTTCAATTTCTAAGAAAAAACTTTTTAAATCAGAATTACAAGAATTAAAAATCATGCATCATGATTATGAAAAACTTTCTGACATTAATTTAATATTAATGAAAATTTCCTTTTTCCAAACAATGAAATATCTAAATAAGTCATTTCGATAACACATAACTCAGTACAAATCCATCTTTAGCAATTACTGTCCATATCTGATAAGGAGTGTGAAATCTTTTGTGCAGCTCTGTATATTATCTATAGAATTTATACACACCACATAATACACTAAAAATTAGATAAGCTTGAAAATGCATACCACAGTGGGAAAACCCACTTCCAGCAATTATCAATCGTAGTCAGCCCTATAACCAAATTATTTTGTGTACCTTTGGAAATCAACGATAAATGTAACACACTCTATAATCCATGGGTTCCCAAACTTTTAGATTGGCGTACCACTAAATCAAAGTTTATACTTCTGCATACCACCAGGTAACAAACATAAAACTAATATAGAAAAAACATTAAAAAAATAGAACCTGTCTAAAACAGAATATTTTCCCGGTCTTTTATGCTCCTGTCTTAGCAGGTTTTTCTGGACTTCAAAATGCATTGCTTAATTTATTAACATTACTAAATTGGTACTTAGATTGTCTGATTTATATTAACATTCCAATAAAAAATATTATCATCATTACATTTTAATAATATATACAATATCAAAATATAGTGTTTTGGTTAAAACAAACCTACAATACTTAATGACATATTGGCCTACTAATTCATACATAGTAGCTGTATTGCAGTATTTCCCTAGTATCATTAATAAGGAGGGTGGGCTTGCACCTATCAAGCACATCTTCCTAAGTCTGGTCCAATATTAGTTAGTTTTAGCCGTAAGTCAGATTCGATGTTTAGTTTATGCCTGTATTTGTTTTATATATGAAAATTTTAAGAAAAAGTACATTCATACAGATATGTTGTCCTAAAATCTAGTAACAGAAAAAGATAATAGCGTTTACAGTCTTTAAAGCACATTCAAAAAATTTCGAAAATTTCCTGGGTATAACTGGTAATAAACTTAAGGTGTGTTTCATTTTATAATAATATGCTATATTTCATTTCATGTACCAGTATCAGACTTTTGGGTACCAGTAGCCAGAGGTTTGAGTACCAGTACTGGTACATGTACCATAGTTTGGGAACCCCAGCTATAATATATAAAAAACATGTTGTAGTGCACCTCAGTGATCCTTTTTAATTTAATTAAGTTTGAAGTATTGTAATATCCTTAAAATCCCCTGCAAACAATTGTTCCCCATGAATCATAATACAATGGAATTCTTTTGTGCATCCCTGTAAACGAACTATAAATGCTATTTATTCAATACGCATGAGAAAGGCATGTTGTAATTTACCTCAGTGATGCATCATGCATATCAATCTCATTATGTTTAAAATATCGTAACATTAATAAAATGCAGCACAAATGATTTTTACCCATAGACATTAATGTTGTGGAATTCTTTTGAATGTTCTGTAAATGAACTATAATTGCTACACACTTCATTTTCAATACATTTTACAGTAAACCTCAATAACATATAAAAATTACTTTCATGAAATGATTAAAGAAAGGGCTACATAGCTTTTTTAAAATTATCTCATAATCACTGCTCAATGTGTTAAATAAATTAGTAAATGACAAATACAATGAGACCTTATTATAATGTCACTTTCTTAAAACATCACAATCACTCCACATATAATATTAGTTTCTTAAAGTCCCAGCCAAAGAGACAAAAAAATAGTACTAAAAAAATACGAATAAACCATCACATGATAAATATGTCAGCCTGTCAAACCGTTACTTTCAAATCATGAATTCCTTTTCTCCTACAAACAAAAGTTTCGAATTGATAGAGGAAGCAAAAATTTGTGATAAGAAATGAAGTGAAAGTAACATTAAACTACCTAGGGGGAAAAAAATCCAAATTTTAAGCTGCATTATATAATCTATGTAGTTTTTATTTTATTTTATTTTTTTATTTCTGGAAAAACAGAAGAGAACTTCTCAATGCTACTGAAATTAGAAAATAATATTAAGTCAATGAAACCAAGAGGAAACAGACTGTTCAGGTAATGTTTGTTTTATTTCCTAAATTCTTAAATATAGCATTTTTTTTTATTATTTAATGAAAATGATAAACTATATCAAGTTTCTTGAATCTCTAATTCACCTTATTTTTTTGAAAAACATATAAATAATTTTGTAAAACAAAATTCCAATTAAATTACTTAAAGGTGTTTTATTATATACTGTACAAAATAACAACATAAACCAAGCACTTTCGAACACTAACATGTTCATCATCAGGGCTAAAATCGTTAAAAATATTACTATAAATCTCTGGTTTGTAACAAGCATTTTTATATTTAACATTTTAAAATTATCACATAATTTTCCAGTTAATAACAGTTGGTGAATAAATATTTTGTACTGTGGATTTTTAGATAAACTTTCCCCTATTATTATTTGTTTTTTTCCATTAAGTGTTGTACTAGCAAAGTACCTCCATTATAAAGTAAATTAATGTTAAAGAGCATGAATAAGTTTCAATATCATCTCATTAAAAAATTAAATATAATCAATTTAACTATTATAAATAAAGTAATTGTTTGTACAATCGACCAAAAAAATAATTAAAAAAAAGAACACCCCATACATTTTAAACTTCAAATTGTTACAGGGAAAAAAAAAGGGGGGGGGGGGAATTAGCCATTTGACTGAAAATTACATCTTTCAATTTATGTTATAAAAATAAGTTTAGGGGTCATTTTTGTAGAGAACATGCACCAAACTCTGAAATTTCCAATACAAACACAGATTTTCGAGATCATATTTGGCTTTTTCTGTAAATTTTACCCTAGGTTACAAATGGGAAGTCATTTGGTCAAGTAGTTTAGGAATTATGAAGGTTTAAAGTTTGGAACACCTTATGTGAAATTTAGCTATCATTGTTGCAAAACAGATTGCAATGTGGGTAGTTTTTAAACATAACTATAAAACTACTTGCCGAAATGAACTGTATTATAGATTACAATTTATACTTTTGTTTTTAATTAATTTAAAATATATATATATTCAAAATAAATATGAATTATAACCTATATATATAATTTTTTTTTTACAGAAATCAATTCTTAGAGGCTTCAAATATATGAATCTAAAATCACAACTCATTCATCTAAGTCGTTTTTGAGTTATTCTTAAAAAAACTATCTACTTTGCAATCAATTTTGCAATGATTATAAATGAAACATTAAGAGCTCCAAAGTTTAAACCTTCATAATTTTCAACTATTTGACTGAATGACTTCCGATTTGGCCTCCTAAGATAAAATTTACTGAAAAAGCCTAATTGGATGTCAAAATCAACTGTTTGTATTGAAAATTTCAGAATTGGTACAATTTCTCTATGAAGACAACCCCTCTAAGCTTATTTTTTAAAACAGAAATTCAAAGGCGGTGTAGTTTTCAATCAAATGGCTATTTCTTTTTTTTTTTTTTTTCTGTGGCAATTATGGAGATAATGAAGTATGGGGTGTTCTTTTTTTTTTTTTTGGCCAACTATAACATCATGCTACTTAAAGTATTACAACTGTCATAGCCCAAGGCACGACGGTTTAAGAAGATTTCGCTGTAATAAGAAGTTTAACACATGTGATTAGTTTTTAAACTAAATCTAATACATTAAATTGGTATTAATAGTATATTAAAACATTAATAAAAATTAAAGCTTTTTTTTTTTTTTACTATTTACAATATCCTAGAAATATTAAATAACTTAAAATAAAATGCCTTAAACTATATTACAATAATCTACTAACAAAGAAAATATATAAGCAATTACCCTTTCCAGCCACACATTTCTTGGCACTTTGTCTGCACCCGGTGAATAATTTGTGAATCTGAGACACAAGTCACACCAGGAACACCTTCCATGAAAACTGCATCCTATGAAATACAAAAATGATTTCTTCAACAAAATACAGATGCTTTTTTAAGAGTAAAAAAAATATGACTCAATTTACTCATATATTGAAATAGTTATGCATTAACATGAAAAATATACAATTTTGCATTGCTATGAATATCAATCAGAGCTTTCCTATCTATGTTATATGTGAAACTTTCATCCTGAATATTACTAAGAGACAAAATATGAATAAGATGTATTTTCATCAAATGTGCAATAGCAAAATCTAATTTTAATGATAATGTGTATGCCATATTATGAGTTATTTTATATGAAATTAATGCCAAGTTTTAAATTTGTCTCAGTAAAATAATGAATATGTACTCCAAGAACATTTTTACAGCATCTTTCCATATTTAGATATATGTTTTATGTGTAATATGTATATGTTGTGTTCTTATGTGTTTTCATTAGTATATAGTAAATAAAAATTATTTCACTTCCATTTATATAAAAACTGTAAAACTAAAAGGTTTAGAAAGTTCATATAGTATTTTATTTTTACATTTTTCTTTCTTTGTTTGTTTCTTTTTTTTTTTTTTTTTTTGGTAAGAAATTAAGAATTAAAAATAAAAATCACAAATATAATATTAAACTACCTTTAAAATCATCTTAATAGTTGTAAATCTTCTTAAGCATGTTTAAATTTTCATGAATAAAATAAAGTGGCAATCTTTGGAATTTCTTAAATGACATTACTCATTTCTCTAGTTAGAGTTTACCGAGTTGTATAATTTACTTATACAATTTTAGCCCAATAGCTAAACACAAATGATAACACTTCAAAACTTTTTTATCAGTATTATTTTTTTTAAAAATTGCATGACTTACTTTTTTATGCATTTCCTTTCTTCTTTTAGCAGGAGGTCTGTAATTTGAGCCTTCAGATTCAGGTTTCTTTTCCTCCAATAAATTGCCATCATCATCAACATTATCAGGTTCTACATTATATACCAAAAAAATTAAATTCATTTAACCACCAATTAAATTAATTTAACCCTCTGAGCGTCAGAGGACATTCTTGCATTTTCATAAAAATGTTCGTAAAATTAACGTTAGTTTAAATTTTCTTTCCCTGTTTGCTTCTAAAATACATCCTATATTTCAATAGTTTACACATGTCTTAAATTACAATTGTCTTTAAAATATTTTTGCTACAGTCGATTTAAGTTGCGTTTGGTTAAACTGAAAAATACAGGCAAACTGCTTAGAGGGTTAAAGAGTTAAAATAAATAACTTAAATGAGGAAGTATATTACTTATTGTTATTTTTTCTAATTTTAAGCTATTTTAGAACAACTGAGAAGAGTACATATACAGTTAACTAAACTTTTTTTTTTTTTTTTTTTTTTTTTTTTTTTAAGGGGGGCGGGGAGGCAAGATAAGGATTTATTTATTTTTAAATTATTTAATTAATGAATAAGACTGGAATCAGCATCACTATGGCTATAAACCTTAGCTAATATAGAATATATAATTTAATTAATAATTCATTCGAATTAAGTTTCTGGAAACAGTTATTTCTAATCAACAGCTCATTTATATTTATTTAATTTAATATACAATAAACTTAAATCATATGAATCAGAAAGATTGCAGGGTTGTTTTGATTTATTAGGTAATTGGCCAGTTTGGATCATACTGCCAAGGCAGAATTTTAAAGGGTAAGTTACCTAAATTTTTGTTGTTTGCATAAGGTAAATCATGAAAACTATTACATAGCCATCTTATTTAGGCAATACAGAATCAAATTGACACATCTATATTTAAAAAAAAAAATTAAGTTATGCATATACAAAATCACATATTAAAAATTTTAAATTTCAGATATGAAAATTTGGTACTTTTATGTTAGCCGGGCATGCAGGTGATAAATCGCCAAACATTGCTCCCATCGCCATCATTCGTATTACATTTATTTTATTTAAACCTTTCACTCACTTCCTTTAAACTAAACAGCGACTCAACTATCAAATATATGCCTTTTACTCATTTAATTTAAAATATATATTAAAAAAATAAAAGAGAGAGAAGAAATAATATCATAAACCAAAACATTTTATTTCTACAGGAAAGCATTTCTCACCCAGCTAACTTAAAAGCAATGAAAATTTTAAACGGTGCACTTCATTTGAGCTAAAATATTTTACAATGCTAAAATTTTTACCATTAAAAAAAAAAAAAAAAAAAAAAAAATTAAAATTATTGGCAGCAAAATTACACATATCTGCAATGGGCCTGTTGTTTTTCAAATCAAACATCTATTTAGGGTTACCAGATTGTACATTTTTTTCATAAGTTATATGTTTTTCAGGCTTATTGTACGTTATATGTACCTTTTCCGTACAACCATTTCTTCCTTCTTTTTAACATATACTACTTTTATAATTTTCAGAATTTTTTCCAGTTTAACTTTTCAATTTGACTCAAAATTTTTATTTTTGATGCACTTTTTTCCACAAAAATGTCAATACAAAATTAATTAAACAGCATTATTAGAATAATTTAACACAATTATAGTTGAAAAAAAAAAAAACAATTGACGATTTGTTTTTAAGGAAAATTCTTTAAAGAAGACATTATTGCTATTCATAGTTCAGTAGGATATGAAAAATGACGATAGTTTGATAAAACAAAAATAAACTAGTGTCAATAAAAATCTTCTGTTTTTTTAAGAGATAAATCTGGCAATCCTACACCTAATATTATTATTAATAGCATTGACTTGTTTTAAAAAGACACATTGAAATAAAAAAAAATAATAATAATTCTGAGAAATAATATGAAAATTAACAATGTAAATTTAAAAAAAAATAAATAAATAAAAAAATTACCATTGCACCACTCAGGCAAAGGAGGAGCTGACAAAGCGTCACCAATATCACCATACCTTCTGAATAATTCATTTATGTAATCTTGCTTATAAATACCAGGAGGTCGAGCCTTGTATAAAAATAAATATATATAAACCACATATAGAATAAAAAATGCAATACAGAGTTACATAGATCTTTCACAGAGATTTAAAACTGAAAATAATATAGAGACCATATTATTATTATTATTTTTTTTTAAACTTTACATAACATTAATTGTTGCACTCTTTTAAATAACAAGATAGATATTTTATTATGGAACATTAGACATTTCTGAAATAATGGATAATGAGATTGATATTTAGTAATTTAAAGATTAAAATTATAATAGGTAAATAAGTATAATATAAATAAAAGCAAGTACTACAAATAAAAAAAGTAAAGCATAAAGATTTCTAATATTTTTATGCTTTCATCATAATTTTAAAAAATTCAGACTAATTTATTTTCAAGTTATAATATATAGACATTATTTTACACCTATATAATATTCATAATATAGGAACTAGGGTGTTTAGATGATATTAAGAAGTATAATTTTGTATATATATATATATATAATTAAATTTTCAGCAGAGGTGAAATTATGCTGGAAATTAATGACTATAACAAAGGATGTAAATTTTCTCTTGCTATGCAGTGTACAACCAACAGAGTGAAAAATGTTCAGACAGGGAACCAAACCTGGAACCCTGGTATAATGCACCATTTCATTATACCAAGGTTCCGGGTTTGATTCCCAGTCTGGACATTTTTCACTCTGTTGGTTGTACACTGCATAGCAAGAGAAAATTCATATTTTTTTTATATATTTATGCCTTTATACTTTAATTAATAACATCATAATTAGTAATTTCAGGAATAATAAAAACTACAAATAAGTAATTTCATTAGATGATAGCAAAAATAACAGTCAAAGAAACATCATAGAGGCTCTTCTTGAGCTTGTACTTTGGGAAATAACTGCAATTGCATAAATTTACATTTACAAACATGTATGTATATGTTAACAGAAAAAAAATTACCCCTATTGATTTATACATACACATAGAGTAAATATGATAATAAGAATGATCAGTCATTGCTGCAATCTACATTAACTTATCAGAATAATAAATATTAGCATTATTAACCACACAGTGGGCATTGTTGGCATTTAGTGCTTTGAAATGAAGAAAAAAAAAGCTTTGCTCCGTTTTTCATTTTTAACTGATATTTGCTGCATACGAGACCAAAAGTAGAAAACATTTTTTCAATTCCTACTTAAATAGCTCTTGCTATGCTTAACATTTTGATACTAATTAGTTTTTTTCCCTATACATTCTTTTACAATAGCTGTTGAGCAGATGTTACTATTATTTCATTTTCCTTTAGCTCCAATTTGTTGTTGCACATTTATTTGTAAGAGTAGTTTGAAAAACTCATTATTTTACCTACAAAAATGTATTATGCTTGTTGTGCTTTATATACACATATATAAAAGAGTGAATAAGTTCATAATTCAAAAAAAATTATGACAATGTGAATTGCAATAGATTTAACTAAATATAAATTTAAATTAAATGTTTTTATGAATGATAAAAACTTACTTTTTACAAGTTTTATTATTTATTTTCTGTACAAGCTTAAGAAAATGTTTAAAGCTTCTTTCATTTATTTCATAAGCAAAAATCTTAAGAAACATTGCAAATTACGTTCATCTTAAGATTTTAATACTTTTTCACATCATTTTAAAACTTAACTTTATTTTTAAATCATCCGATGAAAATCACCGATTTTAGTTATCAGATTAAAATTGCTGACACCCTAATAAAAATGAATCAATTTCAAAATTTAGAACAATAAAAAAAAGCATGAAATAATAAAAGTAAATTTACCTTTTTGAAAGCATCTATGGCTGCTTCAATACTACATAAATGAAAAATAAATTTTAATCATTATTTTATAACATTATATTTTATCAATCACTTGCATGTTGTACAAAGAAAAATAGCGGAAAAAAATTAAATAATATATACATATTTGAGATTCCTTCTATTATTGCTAATATTAATAGCATTTTTAATTTATCATACGTTAGGCAATTCAAAAATTACATTACACTGAAAATAATTTTCAATAAAAGTAATTAATGGCTGTAATAGTTGAAAGTAATATCGACACTTATAATGATTAGTTTCAATGAAATCAAGGGAGGGAGATTGTTTTCATGTGACAAAATGAAAAATTAAATAAAATAATTGACCACTGTCTTTTGATGCACTGCTGAAAGTCAAACACTGAATTTATAAAGTTTAATACACACTTCCAAAAAAGAATTGTTTGACATTAACCCATGCTAGCATTTAACTGCATATACAAGGTGACTGTGAAATGACGGGCAAAACTTCAAAGAGAGATAGAACACACCTAAACAAGCTCAAAACTCCACTCACTGCATGGTTGTAACTCAAACAATGAAGCACTACAGGGTGCTTTCTGGTTACAGAAAGAACCCTGTTTGCTACACAATATCTAGTAAATGATTGCTGATTGTATTTATGCATAATATTGTTACTAACTAGAATGCTAATATGGATGACAAATAGAAAAAGAAATCAAGAAATTACAAAGTAAGTAACTTTATTTGATAAACAACTAAAGGTGAAAATAAGGAATTTTACTTAGTAGCCACTGGCTGGTAGGTTGATTTTTTTTTAGTAGCCAGTTCCTGGCTAGTGAGAATAATTTCTTTAGTAGACATTAAGTACATTTATGTCACTGAATATTCAATTTAAAAAAAAAAAAGACTTTACAGTAAACATGTAATTTATGTACTAAATAAAAATAATTTATATTGTTTTGAATAAACTTGAGATATTAATTTCCAATATATTTTAAATTTTAAAATAAGTTAACAGCAAAGTTATACACAACATCCGTAAGTAGCCAACTACATAACTCCCACAATGCTTATGTACTTGTGTAGCTAACTACATAAGTACCTTTTTTAAAAAATTATTTGTCTAGAATTAAGATCTGACAATAATAAAATAGGCATGTTTATGCTCTAAGTAATAACCCACAACATGAAACCCATGGGCCAAAATCTCCAGAAATTCAGGAATTGTGTATTTCATCAATTAGTTTTAGAAAAAATTGTAAATTTTGTCAAACGGGTGCATAAAAAACATGAAGTTAATCGATCACGCATGTAAAAATCACGAATTTCATTGATGCATGCATAAAAATCATGAATTTCGTCGCTTGCATGCATAAAACTCGTGAATTTTGTAGAACGGCCACAGAAAAAATCATAAATATCGTCGATTGGGTGTGTAAAAGTCATGAATATCATCAATCGGGTGCGTAAAAATCATGAATTTTGTCATTCGGTGGCGAAAAAATCATGAATTTTGTCAATCAGGCATGTAAAAATCATGAACTTCTGAATCATTTCTTCTAATAGACGGAAACATATTTGAATTCTTTTGTACAGCCCTGTATATTACCTTAGGATTTTTATAAACACCACATATTAAAATACAGTTTAATTCAGGCAAAAGTACGATGAAAACTACAGAAATTATCATACATAAGTGGCCATGTATCCAGTTCTTTTCATGGCCGTGTATATGATTTTATTTATACTTAACAAACATATTTTAGTATACTAAATGTATTTCATGTTCAAAATGCATAACTCTATTAAAAACCCTTTAAGCAATTTATGCTGATACACAGTAATGCTTACGAATTCTTTTGTGCAGCCCTGTATATGATCTATAGCATTTATACATACCACATAATATGCAAAAATTTAGTTAAATGCATATCTAACTGAAATCGCACTTCCAACAATTATTGCTTATAGACAATACTTCAGATACAGTACTGTTTCTGAAATATTTTGTCTGTGCCTGTAAATGAACGATAAAATCTATGCACATCATATTATACAACAAGTATATTGTAGTAAACCTCAATAATGTATATCAATTTCATTATATTTGAAATTGTAAAACGTAATTAAAATACGCTGCAAACAGTTTCCACCCGTAGACCATTATGTAACCAAATGCTTTTGTGTGGCTCTGTAAATGAATGATCTTTACACTCCATACTATACAGAAAGTTTGTGTTAGTGCAACTCAGAAATTGATATCAGTTTCATTATGTTTGTAATAGTATAACATGATTAAAATGCACCACACACAATTTTTCCCCATAGACCATATTATAATGGAATTCTTTTGGGTTTCCCTGTAGACTAATGATAAGTGCTACAGGCTACACATACCATATTCGATAGTAAGTATCTTGTAGTGCACTTTAGTGATGCATGTCAATTTCAATATGTTTGAAACAGTGTAACATCATCAAAATACAATGTAAATTTTTTTCTCCCCATATACCATAATGTAAAGGCATTTTTTGAGTGCCCCTGTAAACGAAGTATAAGTGCTACATACTTCATTTTCAATACCGAATCTGTCATTACATATATCAATAACATATATCGATTGCATGGCAATCCGAGTATATTTACATGAGTTACAGCACGGAAAGACGGCCAGACAACCAGCCAGAAAAACCGAATTCATAAACACTTTTCAACTATGTTGGAAAGTGTTAGAAAAGACCTACTTTGGCAAAAAAGAAAAAAAAAAGATTCAGGTTTTAGAAATGTTTGGGTCCCAGAGATCCAAGAATAAAAAAGTTTAGTGGCATCATCGTGCAAAGGTTAAGATCCTGCACTTAAAATTGTAACAAGTCTGTTCAAATTATGGAAAAGGGAAATAATTTAGCAAATGTCTCTAGAGCTAGAGGTGTACAAAAGTACTCAATAATGGATAAGTGTAAAGCCAAAACATACTCATAAGATGTTTCCTTGGTTTTATGTAATCCAGATTAATTTTAACAAACACATTTTTAAAGGTTTCAGATAGATATGCAGATATTAAACAAAATTTGTCACCAAACAGTTTGATTTAACTCAAATAATGATGGAAGTTTAAAGCAGCAGAGTGCTCTTTATTTAGTCCGAAAACAAACTAGTCGGGTGTGTCAATCCCAAAACTTTCTTCTATTTCATACATGTTAAAAGCACATATATATTTTTTTAATACACTTTAAGTTTTTTTGCCAATAAATGTTTCAAAATCAATGGGGGGGGGGCAGAAAAAATATTTCATAATAAAGTCAAATCAATGAGTAATATATCTAAAAAACAAAAAAAATTTGCTTATTACAAACATGCAAATTAAACCTAGATTAGATTCAGTATGATTTCTTTTCAACAGCTACTGTGCTCTCTCAAAAATCAAACAAAATTTGCTATTGAAATGCCATCGTCAGGCAGATTTTTTCCAAAATTTTATATAAACCTGGGCCTATTAAATTACATCTAAACATAAAATTTCATTGAAAAATAATCTTAAATTCTTTACTAAAACTGCCAAAAATCGAGAAAATCACACAAAAATCGCTATCACAGTGGAATATCCCCAATTAAAACTGGGACCTGATGTCCATAGTCCAAAAGATATATATGAAGTTTGGTTCAATTTTATCCAACTTCATTAACTTTCCGATGTTACAAAAGAAAAATCATATCTAAATTCATTCATTATTACAGCGCCACCTTTGGGATGATTTTCTCCAAAATTTTATACAAACCTCAGCCTATTGACATTACATTTAAATATAAAATTTTGTTGAAAAATATTCATAAATTCTTTATTTTGTAAAAGATTGAGAAATTCTCTATCACAATGCCTTATTCGAGAGGGAGATATCCTCTTATTTTCAACTGGGACTTGACGTCCACAGTAATATATATATATATATATGAAGTTTGAACCAATTCTATCCATAACTTTATACACTTTCCAACAATACGAAAGAAAAATCACACAAGAATTGCTATCACAGCATCCCCTGCCAAGCAAATATCCCCAAATTTAACTAGCACATGGCGGCCATGGTCAAAAACATATATAGGAAGTTTGGTTGAATTCTATGCATAACTTTGCACAATTTCTGAGTATACAATAAGGAAAATGGCACAAAAACCATTATCACAGCACCTACTTCCAACAGAATATCCCCAATTTAAACTGTGACCTGCTGTTCATGGCCTAAAACACATCTATATATTTAAAACGCTAAGAATTTTCTTTCGACAATCCGTGAGAACAAACTGCTGCATCAAATTACATCATTCTTTTTTAAAAATGAAAGATATTTGGACACAGATTTGTCATCGTACATTCGTTTGTTCAAAAATTTTATTAATTAGCGATAATTTTAAAATAAAATTTCACTTCTGTGTATAACGTCATAAAGTCAGCAATCAGTTAACTCCCACTGTTGCGAGGCACAGAGTAACGAGGAACTCTGTGGTCGTGAGGATAAAAGAGAAATAATAAATATTAAAGGCACGTGGCTTGTAAGCTGAATTTTTTAATGTGCAAGTTAAATTTTGGTAAAAATATTTATCGTGTACACTTCATTTTTATAAGCGAATAAAAATTCATATTTATTATGACGTCACAGGAATATTGTCCATTGGGTTTATTTTATCATTATGCATTATAACTTTGTTGATGCCATTTTTTCATTACAATTAAATACAAAATATATTTTTATTTGTATACATGGTGTTTAAGCATGAAAGTAAGTATATAAAGTACGTGTTAAAAGTTTGCACCGGTGAAAATGATGTTATGCTTAGCTTGAAATGCATTTTAACATTGATAAAATTAAAGAGAAAAATTTATATGAT
Source organism: Maratus michaelseni (assembly GCA_963931845.1). Classification (NCBI taxonomy): domain Eukaryota; kingdom Metazoa; phylum Arthropoda; class Arachnida; order Araneae; family Salticidae; genus Maratus; species Maratus michaelseni. The sequence goes on from OZ007591.1 coordinate 193,200,445, forward strand.
TGTGTCAACATGACATAATTTTAACTGATTTTTCCATTCTTAATTATAAAGAATAGAATTGGAGCCTTTATTGATTGCTTCATCTTGATTGCATACCTGGATTACATGTTACCAATCACTTTTTTTTTTAAATTATAGGTTAGAAGATTTCATTTTTTAATAAAAAAATTCACAAAAGTAAAGGATTTCAGGAAAATTAAAATTAATAAAAATAGTGTTATGATAGAAAAAAACTTGAAATAATGATTGTATTTTTAGCTAGAATAAACAATGTAAGGCTAATATTTTATAGGAATTATTTTGGTAGGTTTATTATGAGTTCATTTAACAGACCCTTATTAGTGGCAAAGTCATATTTCTTTCATTGTGAATTTCTCTTTTGATGTCAAAAAATGGTAGTCTACTTTTGGAAGCCAGTGAAAACACAGTGGTAATTTTTAGAAATGTATAACGGATGTGACAACAAATGGTGCTATCGCTTTAGCTTTCATCACTTCTAAATACTACAAATTTCTATTTTTACTACATTTTGCAATTTCAATTCTTACATCATCAATTAGAAAAAAAATTAGCTTTCGACTGAAATTTATTTGAAAACTGCCGCTTAATTTAAAGACTTTTTAAATAATTTTCAAGCCTGAAATGTCTTTCAATTCTATCTTAACAATGACCATCAGTTTGCTTCAATAATGTAAAATAGCCCCTGGGAAAGTTGCCACAATTGAAAATAGATTTCTCTAACCATCATAAAAAGGGAATAATAATAATAATAATAATAAACTGTGATAAATCATAAGATCAGATTATCCATAAGATAGAGCATTTTGATGCTAAATTAAAATCTGTCAAAAAACTATTTTCAGTTTATGTTTAACATAAAATTGATATGTTGAATCCGCTGATGTATATGTTGCATCAGAATATGCTAGGAATTGTATTTTTTAACACTTTCCAACCTAATTGAAAAGTGTTTATGACTTCGGTTTGTTCGCCGTCTGTCCATGCTCTAACTCCCGTAAATATGCTTCGATTGTCCTGAAATTTTTGTATGTTATTGTCGTTTACTATAGCACGTTCCCTTCCCTCCTAGCATGTCGTTTACTATAGCATTTCAACAGAAGTTACTTTAGTTCATTACGTTCATAGAAGTTCCGTTACATTACGGTCAATGGGGAATAATCTTTTCAAGTTCATTTTGATGACACTTCGTCATTTAAAACACAATGAAATTGATATGTATTTATGAATCGCATTAAAACATGTTTTTTGTAGCATATTTTTGTAGCATGTTTTTTGTAGCATGTTTTTTGTAGCATTTGTGCAAAGCATTTGTTATTCATTTACAGGGTCAAACAAAAGAACTATGTAACACATCGGCCTATGGGGAAAAATCGTCTGCAGTGTAATTCAGTGATATTTCACTATTGCAAACATAATGAAAATTATATAAATTACTGAGGTGTACTATAAATTGTTCTGTTGTGTGCATTGCGTTTATTTACAGGTATACACAAAAGATATTGGTTACAGTACATGTGTGATATTTACAATGTGATGTCTATATGTGATAAGTGCGTTTTCAACTTTGGTTTACGTTTTTAAGTTAATAATTTTTTTTTCATAGCACGTGTGTGTTTATAAACTCGGTTCATCATATACAGGGAATTCATAAGTATTACAGACTATGGAAGTGAATTGCTTAAGGATAGTTTTTAATTGCGTTTAAGCATTTTCAAGCTGAACTATATTTAGTAGACTAATAGAAGTTTGTGGAATATAAATAAATTCATATACAGGTCTACCCAAAAAAGATACATTGTCGTTTACGTTTAGTAATTGCTGCGAGTGAGTTTTAAGTTGCCTTTTAGCTTAATAGGTGGTGTGTACAAAAGTCTTCAGATAATATACAGGGTTGTATAAAAGATTTCGAGTGCATTTCAAACGATTGGCAAAAATTGCTATATGTGAATATTCTGACTGAATTAAATTTTATCATACTATATATCCACATCTATTGATCATATACAGAGCTGCACAAAATAATTCGACTACTTTTTTGACACTGGCAGGTAATTTCGAAAACTGTATTTTTCAATGTGTTATATGTTTTCTAAACTGTTTACTTACATATCTTCTTTCACCTTATTTAACGTTGAAGTTTCGTTACAGTTTTCTGGCTGTGTTGGAAAGTGTTTCATAATCAATGCTTGATGCATGATTTTTCGTTCTTGTTTAAAGATCCATTGGGTATTTAACTGTACAAGAGGGAAAAGATCCCCAACTGTGATGGAAAAGGAATGATCATCCTGATTATGTAAAGGAACCAAAGAAACCATACAAATAAATTACACTTGAAAATATTAAAAATCTCCCTCATCCGAAGATTGATTTATTATTGTAAAAACAAATGACTCCATCTTTACATAAAAAATTGATTAGTTTAAAACAATGGATGCGTTTTAGAAGATGTAGATTTGAAATGACCAATGATTAAAGAGGACATTTAAAAATTTTTAATTTAAACATTTTAAAACTTCTTTTAACATCGAATTTTGACAGTGATTTTGGGCAGATGCATATGCTCATAGGAGCTCATTCGGTTGCATTATTACAGAGGGGGGAGATGTGTGCTTTATTTACTATGTTCTTTTATTTACTGAATATGAGATGAATGTAGGAATATACTGTTTATATGATACTTCATAGGTCCATGAGATTTTCTTTCTTGCCATGGGGAATATGGCGGTAATGTGAAACTGATTTGCATTACACAATTGTTTACGGATTGTATGTTTGGAGTTTGCATCGGAAATAATACTTATTTCACTGGGGAAAAAACTTTTTAAATAAAACATTTGAAACTGTTTCATATGCACTCTTCTTAAATAACAAAGAAGCTTATTTTAGTGATATTGTTATAGTATTTTTTTCCGTCAAGTTTTGACAAGTTCCATCTAGTATATATGAAATTAGGTTAAATTCTATGCATAACTTCATACACTTTTCAATGATACAAAGAGGACACACAGACAGACATTTTATAAAAATGTGTTTTTCAGGATTTTTTTACCCCTAAAACATGTAAATCTGCAAAAAACTGTAATTTGAGAAAGATAAAATGTATCACTATCAATAATTTTTAAATGAATCATTTTGTTATATTAATTTTACAGGAGAAACTTAAAAAGCAATTATAATCAGACATATGAAAGACCAAACTGAAAATTATAAAATGCATAACTATGAATTACCTCCATGACAAGACTTCAGCTAAGTAGGAAACAATAAGAAAACCAGTACGGTTGAAGCCATGTGTACAGTGTACACCTAAAATGAAAAAGCAAAAAATTAATAAGAATTGTTTTAAGCAAATGAAAATTAAATCAAAATTAAAGACATTATCAAAAAATTAAAACCTGGTATAGTCTGTTTAAGGATAACATACACATAATACAAGCCATGAATTAAATACATACTTGCTGCTGCACTGTATTTGCCAGAGTTACGCTCTTAAGATTTGACATGAAAGATTTTAATTATCACGATTTTAATTTACACAATTATTCAATTAATATATAACCCATAAATATTTCATTTTAATACCATAATAAATGATAATTCAACTTTCACATTTAAGGGATATTTTCAGAAAAAAAATATATATATAAATAACTGAAAAAAAAAAATTGAACTGAACTGCTGATTTTGAAAAAAAGTTTTATAAAGTCCCCCCCCCCCCCCCTTTTACTTTTTTTTTTTTTTTTTTTTCAAAATTAGCAGTTCAGTTTTGTATACAACCAGTTTTTTTTTTCAGCCATTTATAGATTTTTTTTTTCTAAAAATATTCTTTAAAATGAAATTTGAGTTATCATTTATAATGGTATTAAGGAAAAGGGGGGGGGGGGACCTAAGAGTGTAAAGGAAGAGACATAGGAGGTGGGGGGGGGGTGATTTCATGGTGTGGGTGGAGAAGGACTGGACAGTTATAAACCTCAATACAATGTTTCATCTTACTCCATTGCTGAAACTCATGATTTTTGTGACTGACTCATGAAAATCACAACTTTTTCATAACTTTTAAGATTAATTGAAAATGTTCATGATTTTTTGTGACTTTCATTATTGATATGATAAACAATCCCCCATGACACATGAAAGAAATATTGATTAAATTATTAAAATAAAACTAGGGATAAGTAAACATCTGATACCAAACATTCAGTTAAGCTCTCAGAATGCTTAAAAAATACTGATATTTTGTTGTTTGTTGCTTAAAGACAAATTTTTTCATTTTTAATATAATTAACACCAGCTAATAGGAAGCAATGGGCTAAATATTGAGTCAACAAATCATACACAAGACTCTTGTTTTTTATTACTTTTCCAGCATAGGGGCTTGACAAGAAAATGACATTGGCGAGAGAAGGAAATTTTTCATGCAAATTTTCCGGCAGTCAATTTTTTTTCAATATTATATAATTTAATATAAAGAATTTGACAGCTATCTATTTTTATATACAAGCAGGAAAAAAATGTATATAAAAAACAATTACATACATATATACCTATATAAACAAGCATAAAAGTTCATCAAATTTGTTTTAATGGTTGTTTATATCATTTAGCAACAAATCTCACTTTCTGAAGCCTAAATTATACCAAGCTTGAAAAAAAAAAAAAGGGGGGGGGGGGCAAGGCTACTGGAAAAGGCTATTTCTATACTGGAAAAGTTACCTTCCTCCCCCCCCCCTTTAAAATTTAAGACTTTAAACCTATCAACATGATATAAACTTTATTAAATTATTTCTACAAATACAATTCTAATTTCTAATTTTTAAATGAGGGTGAGTGTTAAATTTTAGCTTTTTCTTACAAAATCAGCAATAAATGAAAACAAGAATGTTAGAAGTAGAACAAGAATGTAGAAAGTTTTGAAACACTTAAAAACTTACCAATTACATGCAATGGATTTTTTGAAATAAACTTTTCACACACTTCAATAAAAGTCCTAGTTTGTTCTACCGAAGGACACTCAGCATGTCTAAAATAAAAATATAAATATAGACATTGGTGCACACAATAAAAACATACCCATTACAAAATAGTAGTTGGGACTTCAGAGAAAAACAAAACAACAACAACAACCAAAAAAAAAAAAAAAAAAAAAACTAGTAGATTTAGAAGAAATCAAATATTCATTGAGGTCATATTTGTCAAACTATGCAGCAAAGTATTTCAGATTGGTTGGTTGGATGCATGTTGTAACATTGATGAAAAGCATTTTGAACCAGTGTTTAAATTAGACATTTTTCTCCAGGAGGAAATTTTACAGCTCTGGGGACTGGAGAGGGGGAGGGAATTAGCACTTTTAAACAATTACCAGATGCAAAATATCATTATCTTGGGGTAGAAGAGCATTGGAGAAGCGGTGTTCAACCAGGCCACCTCATGAATTCATCACTATTTTAAAGGATTAAAGAAGGTTTAACATCTTAAGTTTAATGTTGAACTATTTAATGCCAAAATCTGCAATTTACAGCTGTCTCATCACCAAACACTGCACATTTAATTATATATTGTATAACTACTTTTGAACCACTCCGTATAGTGACAAAAAAAAAAAGCTATAGTTAAAAAAATGTTAGTATAATTTAATTTATAATTTTAATCTTATAAAATTTACTATACATTTGAATTCAGATAATAAAAGAACAGATTTTCCAAATTTGAGTTTAATTTTTTTATCATTAATCATAAAAATGCGAGTCAGTCAGCAAGAAAATCTAAGTTAATTAAGAAAAATCATAAGTATTTTTTAACAAACCAATAAAAAATAATGTGTATATTTATTAGAACATCGACATATTGCACACATATTAATGGGTGTTGTAAATGGAGATTTTCACTAGCAGCTGTGCCATATTACTATGATAAAAAATGATATTTTACTTTCATCTATTTATTATACTCAAAACTCTTAATACTTTTACGATATGGGAACCGGGTGATAGTTTTATCGCATATACTCAAAAGCATTGACATTGATAAGTTTTTCTAATAAACCATGGAAGGCAGGGTAAATTTTAGGAGATATGAAAATTGAAACAAAGTCAATCCTTTATAAATACAGGCTACAATTGGATTTTTGCAAAACTTTTTCTCTTCGAACTTAGCAACTATTGCTGGTACATGAAGATGAAAACAGAAATAGGATTTGGAAGAGCAGACAATAATTGATATAGATGCAAAAGGGTATTTTAATAATTAATTAGGGGTAGGAGGAGAGGATGTCTATATGCAAATCAATTGTTGACTTGGTATTGTAAAAATACATGAGTCATGTTTTAAGATTTATCTGGGATTTAAGTGTAAAATGCAAGTAAACACAAACTTTGGACCTCGTTATTACAAACTACACAAATACATTCAAATATAAATCAAAATGTATGACCTATAGCTATAAAATTAATTCAACAAAGGCCGAATGGATGATGAATAAGTGTAAGTTCCTAAATATTGTCTGTTAAAATGTTTTTTTTTTTCCTTTTTCAAATATAAGGTATTTCTAAACTAATGGAACAAACTTGCAGGGGTGGGTAATACACATTTAGACAAACAAATATATTATACAAGAAACTAGGATTGCAATCCACTTATACAGTAAAAAATACAGAGTATCTTACTCCAAGCTGAACTCAGATTTTTATACCTAACTTTAATGATTATGAAGATATTGCACCAATATTTTCAACAGGTTTATTTTACTTTATGTGAAATACAATATCATGAGAAGTGCTGGAAATTGCTACTATTCACATTGAAAAATTACTGAGCTAGATGTGCTGGTAAGTTATGGGCCTCCTAATTGGAGTAGATTACTTAGCCCAATTAAACAATAACTATCCCAAGTGAGGCATGGGACCTCTCTCCGGAACCACTGGGTGTTGACAGAACGGGTAAAAGGGCATGATTGTTGCATTTGGACGGAGATGAAAATTAGAATAATCAAATAAATAATACACATACTACTGAATTTCCTTAATTAATTAACTCTAATTAGAAAATTTTTTTAACTTCTTTCGTTGTGATTTTTTTACGCTGCCCTACAACATATGAAGTGTGACTAGACAAAGTATATAAATATACAAAATACTTAGAAATTATAAACTAGTCCGCCTGTTAAATTGACTAAAAATTAATAATTAAGAAAAACTACTTGATGCAGTATAGATGTTACCTTATATAAAATTAAAACAGAGAATTTTTTATTCTACTTTTTAATGTTTAAAATATTTCGTTGTTGCACTTTCATAGCCAGTTGGCTTACTTTGGCATGCATGGTTTGGTGCATAATTAAATCCCTTGTTGTTGTAACTCATATACAATTGAAACTGTAACCATAAAGAATATTTGATCATTTACCACCTGTGGAGGGCTAATGGAAAAATGACTTAAAAAGAATGTATTAATTTATAACTAAGTTCTAAAAATATTAAAATGTTATACTGTCCTCGGAAACACATTTTTGTACAATGCAAATGTAAATATATTTGGTAAGTTGGTACTTTTACATTAGATGAACACCATTTTGCACCAAGTGTAAATGTTGGCGTGAAAGTTGATAAAGACAAAAATCCTAAATTGCCATGAAGACAAGTATATTCAGACACAAACTTAGGTAGAAGATAGGAATAATAATTCTAGACACATACATAGTAAAATTTAATGAAAAGTATAGCAATTTTTAAATATAGAAGAATTTCAGAAACAATAAAAATCAGTGATGCTGGGGACGTGCTATAGCACATTATTTAAGCACAAAAATGGGAGAAGGGATGCATAAATATAATTGTTATGGGTCCTTCAAGAAGCATAATTTTTCTGTTGAAAGATCACAAAACAGGCATATTTTGTATGAAATACTTTAAATCTGTCTTATTTCTACAGCAGGACCCAGCTTTTTGGAAGTGTCTGGGTCCCAGGGAAAAAAAAGATTTCAAAAACCAGCGGCATCACTGAAAAATAAATATTTCATTATACAACTGGCATAAAGTTGAAGATTATTACATTTAGTATTGCTGAAAATGTTTGTTGCTTATTTTCATGCTAGTGTTGCTGTATAAATTAATTTAAGATTCAAGATTAATTAACAAAATATTAACAGAAATCGATGACTGCACTAGAAATACGTAAATTGAATAGCAGCTATTGAGGAAATGTGATGCAGGAATCTTGAAGTTAAGTTTCAATGTATGTATTTATCTTTATTCTTTGGCCACAGTACCATTTTAGGGTTTCCAAATCAGGAATGCATCATTTTATCTTGGTGCTCTTGGTGCTTTGGCACAAAGCTATGACTGGTGTTTGTCTAATAGAAAAGTACCAATGAATTATATATACAGTAGAGTGTTGATTATCCAAACTGTCCAATTTTTCGAACACATTTTTTTTTTTTTTTTGTCTGAAATTTTTTTCTGGAAATCGAAAACATTTTCCAGATCAGTGAATTGGTGGGAGCAAGGTCTAATTCATAAACTTTCTGCGCGAATTTATTCAACTCCAGGCCGAATCTATTCAACTTATGTATTAAAGAAAATTCATGATATGGCAGCATTGAAAAGGATATCTTCCTTAAAGCAAATAACAATCCAAAGCATTTTTGCTTAAATTTCAAATTTTGCTGTTCAGAAAATGACAAAAAAAGTTTTAAAAGATTTTTTAAAAAAATGATATATATATATTTTTTTAATAAATAAATAAAAAATGATAAAAAAAAAATCAAACATACCAACACTAACAGCCCCCAGTCCTAAGCCTGGTTAAAATGTGAAGAAAAATTGTGTACACACAAAAGAATTTTTTAAATATGCCTATCCATTACTATATTTAAAAAAATACACATTTGTCACATTAAAAAGAAAGGTTACACATAAAAAATGCATTTTAACCATTATAACATAGTCAGAAACATCTCTAAAGCTGCCTGTCCAATTATCCGAACTTTAGCTCATCCGAATTAGTGCCGGTCCTGACGGGTTCGGATAATCGCTGTTCTACTGAACAATACTTTATAAATTACATATATCAAGTATTAAAATACAACAACAATAGAGAAATTAAAAGCAACTGACCCTCGACACTGGAGTTTCAAATAAGTTATTTCTTGATCTTCAATTTCTCGCTTATCATAAAAGCGATTTGTGTTTGTTAAATCAATCCAGAGCCCAAGTTTCATCTGTGAAAATAAGAGAAAATTTAGGAGCAAGAATAGTATATTTAGAATATTAACTACAATTAAAAAATAGTTACAAAGTTTAAACTTTACATAAGTGCTGTCCAACCAGCAGTATGTTAAACAGACCACATGTAATCTTCGGTGAGGTATTTTATAATATAGAAAAGTTTGAAACTCATGAATGAAGTCTAACATGATCAATACTAAAAGAAACTTCCTAATGACTTTATGAAGCATATATTAAGGCTTGTCATAATAAATATTACTGCAAACATACAACTACAAATTAAAGCAAGTTGGAAAATTGTACGTTAAACATGACCTAGGAGGTGTGTTTGTTTTATAACTAGTTTCACAATGTAAAAAAATAATCCTCATTATTTCAGTGAAATGAATTATATCGTCTGCTATGAGTGAAATGAGCATGCCCTTTTTTTTTTCTTACTAGGGGGCTCTGCCCCCTACGAGCTATGCTCGCCAACCCCCGTTCTGACACCGCAATATTTAAAAACACTCTGATTTGATCAAATCTAAAACGATTATGGAAGATTGTATTATAATTAAATGACCAGTGGCAATCTGCTGTAACCGGGTTTCCATTCATTTTCCTTTGACTGAGGGATTTTAAGGTCGAATCAACTGCTCTCGAAACAGCTAACAACTGTGTTCCTGATTGTTTAAATAAGATGAATTAAACATTTAAAAATCAACTTGTGTGAAATGGTTAAGTAAACTATGTCGTTGCATTGGAGAATTTTATAATGAAGCTATAGAAAATTGGTTACTTCTCCATTATCCCGTCGACTACTTTCTATAAAAAGAAAAGAACTGTTGCCAGAATATATCATTTAACACCAAACGTGCATGATCGTGGCGTCGCGTTGCATTCAGTTGGCATCAGATGCGTTACACTTATTAGTTATTTCATCGAGGGATTTTTAATTCAAGGTTTATTTGTCTTTTTGATACTTCTCCATTATCCTGTCAATCAATTTTTATTAAAAAAAAAAACTATCGCCAAACTGTAACTCCAAATAAACAAATAGTAGAATTTTGGGCACAGGTGTCATATACGCACCACGTTGGCGTGATTTTTTTCAACTGCCAATTTGGTGATAACTTTGTTTTTGAATAAATTGTTGTTTATTTACTTTTATTTTTTATTTTAATTCTATAAATTATTTTAATTATGTATATCAATATTTATTTATATCAAACTGTCATTTATTTATTTCCTTTTTTAAAATAATACAAGCTATTTCATTTATTACGTTATTTTATTTTTATATTCAAATAAAAAAATCACATGTTATTATTGCATGCTATTTGAAACTAATATTGAAAAACAAAGTTTTTGCCAAATTAGCGGTTGATTTAAGACTAATTTTGCCATAGGAATCTCCAAAAAAAAAAAAAAAAAAAAAAAGTAAATAAATAAATAAATAAACAAACAAATAAATAAAATACAAGAAATTCGGAAAAACCCCACTCACCAAAGTGTCAACTATCAGTAAGTTTAAACAATAAAATTTACAATATATTAATGAAAACAGAAAAAAATTAGTTTATTTCGGTATTTTAAAGGTAATTATTAAATGTAAAAATATAGTTTTTAATTGAGAGGAAATACTATTTACACTGTTTTAAAATTTGCAATAACAGGTAAAAGATTTGTCGAAACAAATTAATCTGTCGTGTAAATATAATTTTTAATTGAAATTGTTTGGAAATATTGCTATTTGAGCATTTTAAATATGACGTAAGTTTCCCTATTTAATGCTTTGAAAACGCTTAGTAATTTAATTATTTCTCATTTTAATATTCACGCGCAAGTATATTTTTTATTACGTAATTTTCTACATTTACTGCTTTTATCACGTGAACATTTAATTATTATTTTAAAGTTTTATTTCTGTTTTTAATAGTTTTGTGTAAATACATTTCTTAATTAAAAGGGAATGTTATTATATGCGCTATTTTACAAATTGGCAACAATTCAAATAATGGATTTTATGAAATTTGAAATAAATCTTCATAAAAATAATGAAAATTTTGAATAAAAAATTGAAATATAACCTCAAAAAATTACTCAAATTAAAAAAATAACTGCAGTCTGCACAACGCAAATTTGTCACCTATATCCTTACAAATTATGGTCAAATTCCTGTGCATAGTTTTCGTTTCTATAAAACTTTTTTCAGAAAACCGTTTTGACCAACTTTGATTTTAAATATCTCTTATAATAATTCTTCGATTTAAAAACTGTTTACTTCAGCGTGTTTATCGGACATTTCTTTATAAAACTACCAATTTTTAAATTTTTATATGTAATAGTTTTCTGGATATTAGTCCAGAAAGACTTCAAGGCACAAAATCTTTATTGACAGCGGCTGCTGCGGCGGTGGTTACTTTTTTTTAATATAGAGAGATTACATATGCCACATTTACAAATGTGAATTTTTTTTGCTACACTAGACAGCACTGTAAAATTCACACTGGAGATCTTGCTTTGCTAATGATTACGTCCATGGTTTAATATTTTTATGACTCATAATGACCGAATCTCCTGTGTTTATTTACTCTAATGGATTGAGATATTCGGCTGTTAACTTAATTTCCACTGAAATTATCTCAGAATCTATACATTTTTTAATGTAACTCATCTCTCAAACAAACAATTTTTTTCAACGATCTTTCTAATAATGTAACTTTTATACAATTTTATTCGAAAAAATAATTTTGAATAAAAATGGCCGCTTGGCATATGGAAAAAGATGTGGTTAGCCCGTATTTGTTTTCCTCAGTCCCATGACTTGCGCTTTTACTACACAGATTACAGATGATAGGATTTAACAAAATGAAGAAAACTTTTATTAATATCTTTCTAAGTTTTGATTCGATTTTGATAAAATTTGAAATGACTCGACAAAATTCTGCAACTATTATATATATTAAATTTCAAGCCATTCGGTTGAGTAGTTTTTGTGCTGTTATATGCAGACAGACGGACGGACCAGACGACGACTATAGGTGCTACATATTTATATAATTACGAAAGCACCTAATAAATTAACAATTTAAAAGAACTCATTTGTTGGTGCTCAAGCTAATGTTTATATGGTACCCCAAGATACTGATTTTATGTTTGAGCAAAAAAATCAGGGCATAAAAAGATTCTATAGCTTAGGCCCCTTACTCATAGAAAGCTCCTAAGAAAATTAAAATACCTTTTTAATTAAAAGCCCATTTAAAAAACATTGGAAGAGTGATGAAATCTTGAGGATTGTTGTGGTGATATTAAACCGCACACCATAATGTCACCACCTCTTACTGGAAGTAAGTTGTATTTCTGAAGTCTTTAGTTTGACCTTATCTGAATTTTTATTTTTCTGTATGGATCAAATATATTAAATCAACGTTTAAGAAAAGATTCAACTTAAATTAAAACATTAAAAGTTTTTCTTTTCTATAAATTTTACAGAATCTAAAGAAAATTAAAGAAAAAAATTACTCTAAAAATTACTACTATTATTACTCTAATTACCTTGTAGGTGTATGAGGCAAGCAGAGTTTGCAGAATAGCACGACATAAGACATTTATTTACAATTAAACGAAGACAAAATATATACAGCTCGTATGCGACTGAGCGCCGACATCTTTCTTAAAGTAAACAACTGCTCTCGCTTCCGGAGCATCATCAACGTAACTGTACGCGCATGCGCCATATGTGCGGAGAGGAGAAAATGAAGGTTGTATTCCAACAATTCCCCCCTTACAACGTGCATTTTCTTAACAAGGCATTAATTACTCTCCTATTATGCAAATATTATATGCAAATTACAGAGAAACAAAATATAAAATTACAATTACAAACAGTATATACTTTAAACATATGGAAAAAGGATACAGAATAACATTGAATGTTTTTAAACACTTAGTCCTATTAAATCACAACATTTCTTATGTTTATAGGCACTTAAAGCTTTTGTTAAAATGTCAGCTGCCATATTTTCAGTTTCTAGATATTTAACTTCTATATCTCCATTCTCATATATTTCGCACACAAAGTGATGGCGAATGTCAATATGTTTTGTGCAAGAATGATAAATTGGATTTCTTACTAATTTTTGAGCAGACTGGTTATCGCAGAATATTAAAGTAGGTGCAGACACTATTTCAGGAGAAAGTTCATTTAAGAACCGTCTGAGATGCAAAGTCTCTTTAGCAACCTCTGATAAAGCCATATATTCTGCTTCAGTCGTGGATAATGCAACAGTTCGTTGCTTTCTCGATTCCCAAGATATAGCACCACCGGCATATTTAAAAATGTATCCAGTATAGGACTTTCTATCATTGACATCTGAAGCCCAATCAGCATCAACAAATGCAACTAAGGACTTAGTATCACGTTTAAAAATCAGTCCTTGATCTTGAGTACCTCTTAGATATCTTAAAACTCTTTTTGCAGCTATCCAATGAGGTTTGCCTGGATTGTTGTTGAATTGACTTAGGAAATTCACAGCATGAGTTACATCAGGTCTAGTTGCTACTGATAAATACATAAGAGAACCAATTAGTTGATGATAAGGAATATTATTCATTTCAGACTTTTCTTCTTCAGTTTTGGGACACATATCTTTAGTAAGCTTCACATTGTTATCAAAAGGTGTAGATATTGATTTTGATTCTTGCATATTAAATTTGCTCAGAATATCTTCAATATACTTCTTTTGAGTAATTTTAATACTGTCCCCGTTTTGCATAAATTCTATGCCCAAACAATAGTGTAACAAACCTAAATCTTTCATTTTAAAAGATTTGGATAATTCATCTCTAATATATTCATAATCTTGTTTACATTTAGTAAGAATTATGAGATCATCAACATAAACAATGATAATTGCTTCAATTGGAGATTTAGAAAAATAAACACATTTATCAGCATTTAGTGATTTAAACTTCATTTGTTTTAATTTTTCATCTAATTTATTGAACCATTGTCGACCTGATTGTTTTAATCCGTAGAGGGATTTTTTTTAATAAACAAACTTTGTCAACATTAGATTCATATTTAAAACCTTCAGGTAACTCCATGTATACTTCTTCAGTTAAATCACCATTTACATAAGCCATAATAAAATCTAATTGATAAGCTGTAAAACCATTTTGAATACCATAAGCGATCGCAGTTCTGATCGAACTTAATCTGGCTACAGGCAAAAAATTTTCTTCAAAATCAATTCCTGGTTTTTGAGAACACCCCTTTGCAACTATTCTCGCCTTAAACTTTTCAATTGACCCGTCTTGTTTATATTTAGTTTTTAAAATCCATTTACTTCCTATAATTTTCTTATGTTTTGGCCTATCAACTATTTGCCATGCATTTTCTTGCATTAAAGAATTAAATTCTAATTCCATTGCATCTATCCACAGTGTTGAATTCAGACACTTTTCTCCGGGAGGGATTTCTGTAGCTCCGGGGGGGACATAATACAGTTCCGGGGGGGAAATTCCACTTTTTGCCCATTGAAAGTATAAAATCTCAAATCTTCCGGGGGGGACACTTCCATGCTCCGGGGGGGAATTTCCCCCCCCCCAGGCCACCCCCTGAATTCAACACTGTCTATCCATTCATGTTTAAATGGCCCGTTTAAAGCCTCAGAAAATTCCGGACATGAGTCAGAAAATAAATTTTCCATTACAACTTGGGATTTTTCTTCTTTTGGAATTATTATTTTAAATTCTTTCCTGGGTCTACCTTTCTTACCAGTTTTTATTTTTCTGGGCCGACCGCGAGCTCTTGTAGGGGAAGAAAGGGGGTCAGAAATTTCATCCGATTGCATATCAATATCACTGTCGCCACAGCTGTCTGGTTCATTTTTGACGGGAGGAGAAGATGTTTCTGATTCTTGCGTAATTGTTTTATTTTCATTATTTTGAGAGAAGGGAAAAATTAATTTTATTTCACTGTTTGAAGGTAAATCGTTTTCAAATTCGTTAATAAATCGGACGTCTCGGCTTATAACAATTTTTCTGGAATTCTTATTCCACAGCCTGTACGCTTTTGATTCATTTGAATATCCAACAAAAATATGCTCTTCTGACCTAGGATCAAATTTTCCTTTACTTTGTCTTTTATTTAGTACAAAACATTTTTGCCCAAATATTTTAAAATATGATAAAGTTGGCTTGATGCCAAAAAATACTTCATAGGGTGTTTTGTTATCACTTAAACGTCGCGAAGGACAGCGATTACGTATGTATACCGCACAATTAATGGCTTCGGCCCAAAAAGATTGTGGGAGATTGCTTTGTAATAGTAAACACCTCGCCATTTCAGCTAAAGTTCTATTGGCCCTCTCTGACGTACCATTCTGTTGCGGAGTTAGTGGTGAGGAAAATTCTCGTTTTATACCACTTTCTTCGATATATTTATTAAATTCTTCTCCGAAATATTCTTTACCATTATCCGTACGAAGAATTTTTATTTTCTTTCCTACACGGTTTTCAACTGCTGCTTTGTATTTAACAAATGCATTTTTAACCTCATCTTTTGTTTTAAGAAAACTGACTTCAATGTAACGTGATTTGTCGTCTATAAAAGTAACGAAATATCGCGATCCTCCGTGGGATGGAACTCTCATAGGACCACACAAATCTGAATGTATAAGAGTCAATAAATCGTCACTTTTAAAGTTTGATTCTTTAGGAAAAGAACGCACAGTTTGTTTACCTTGAATACAAATTTTACAGTCTTTAAGAGACTCATTATCATTGAAATTTGGGTTTCTAACCATATTCTTTGATTTAAGTCTTTTTAAATCAGACTCATTTAAATGACCTAATTTAAGATGCCATTTTAGAAATTCACTTACCTCTGCTATCGCAGCTCTCTCGATGCTTGGGTATACGTAATACAAATCCCCATGACGGACAGCATGTACTAATGTAGAACCATTTGGTTCGATGATTTTAGCAAATCGTTCTTTAAAAATCACTGAACGATTATTGGCTGTTGCTTTAGATGTTGAGAGCAAATTATACTTTAATTCTGGAACACACAGAACGTTCTTGAGTGTGAGATTAGTAATTCCACTCCCATTAGGTACTGTAATGAAAACTGTTCCTATTCCTGTAATTTTCGCTGTTTGATCAACTGCAAGCTGTATAGTAGAATTCGTACGAGGATGAAACTCTGAAAATAAATTTCTATCTTTACACATGTGAGATGTACATCCACTGTCTAAACACCATGTAGAAGGTTCTTGATATGCGTCATTAAATGCCATACTAGTCGGTTTTTCACAATTAGTGGCTATCATCGATCCTTGATTTCCTTTATTTAAAGATGTAAGCTTTTTATCAGCTATTTTCTTTCTACATTCGGAAGCTTTGTGCCCCATTTTCGAACAATAATTGCACTTGAAATTTCGGTAACACCTTTCCGAGGAAAAATTTTTGTTTGGATTCATTTTCCATTTTTCATTCTTCTTCTGTTCTTGATTATTTCTTTTATTTTCTATATAATATGCGTTTTGTGAATCTTGAGTGGATTTTCCTTTCCTGGCATCCCATTCTTCTAGCATTTTAATTTTCAAAGATTCGGGTTTAGGTAACTCATCTCTGGATTCTATAGCGCATCTAAAATTTTCGAAGTTCTCAGGAACACTATATAGAAGTAGAATTGATAATAAATCATCTGCGATTTCTATTTCCATATTTTTCAGTTTATCAACTATTTCGAAGAAAATATTTAAATGATCAGCCATCGTTTCATTTATGGACATTTTTCTAAACAGAAGTTGTTTTAACAAAGTTGCTTTCTTTGCGGGTCCCCTCAATTCATAAACATCTTTCAGCTTATTCCATACAGCACTTGAAGTCGTACAATGCTTTATATGACTCAGTTCACTAGGATTTATAGAAAGAATTATATCTGCACGAGCTTTTTGATCAGCTTGGAGCCACTTCTTTTCTTCGGCGGTTCCTTCAGCCGGTTTAATTTCTTTACCAATTACGTAATCCCAATGATCATTTTTGATTAATACAGCTTCGATTTGAAGCTTCCAGCTATCAAAATTATCTTTTCCGAGCTTTTCAATTGTCGTTACATGAGACATAATTATGCAGAGTCTCTCACAGCCGGAAATAATGCAAATGATAAACAGAATGAAGAACAAGTCTTACTTTCGATTAGGCTTAAGAGTTCCAAATCCGAATGTTCGAATTATAAATAATTTCTGCTAATTATAGCGCAGTGAAGTAGCGTCTCTGGGCCCATAACCATTTGTAGGTGTATGAGGCAAGCAGAGTTTGCAGAATAGCACGACATAAGACATTTATTTACAATTAAACGAAGACAAAATATATACAGCTCGTATGCGACTGAGCGCCGACATCTTTCTTAAAGTAAACAACTGCTCTCGCTTCCGGAGCATCATCAACGTAACTGTACGCGCATGCGCCATATGTGCGGAGAGGAGAAAATGAAGGTTGTATTCCAACATACCTTTTAATACACTGAAGTCCAGAAATTAAGAGACAGTGACCAATTTCAGATGTTTCGTCGAATATCTACTGAAACTTGTGAGGAAATGCCTTTGAAATTTGAGGATTAAAAGAACCTGTTTGACTTCATTTTTTCAGTGAAGATTTTGTCGCGAGGAGGGGGCAATAATAATTTTAATAATAAAATAATATTTTCAATCACCCAAGTAACAGAAAATGCTAAAAATGGTCTGTCACGTAGCAAATGACTATGTAGGTCCTGTTCAACATTTGTGTGCATTTGTGCAAACATAGCACGTATATTCGTGAAGATGTTAACGTTTGTGAAAAATTCAAAAGGTTGTTTTTATATAGCATGCAGAGTTTTCAGCCAAATTTAACACCGTTTTCCAAAAATTTGATGAAAAATCGTAGAAATAGTATATTGTAATTAAAATATTAATATATTGAATATTTGATGAGATATGGGTATTTGTATGAAATAAATTTTAACTGCAAATGCGCGAACTACAGTAAAAATTTTTTTAGCATGATTTGATAGTCAATACTATAGGGCAACTTATATAAAAAGACCAGTGAAATATCGTGAAAACTTATAAAGTTACAGCAATAATTGGTAAATTGAGGAGGAAATCCCCAATTTATCAATTATTGCTATAACTTTTTGAGTTTTCACGATATTTCACTGGTCTTTTTATATCAGTTGCCCTATAGTATTAACTATCAAATCATGACAAAAAAAATTTACTGTAGTTCGCGCATTTGCAGTTAAAATTTATTTCATACAAATGCCCATATCTCATCAAATATTCAATATATTAATATTTTAATTACAGTATACTATTTCTACGATTTTTCGTCAAACTTTCGGAAAGCGGTGTTAAATTTGGCTGAAAACTCTGCATGCTATATTAAAAAAAAAAAAAAAAATTTGAATTTTTCACAGAAACGTTAACATCTTCATGAATATGCGTGCTATACTTGCACAAATGTTTAACAGGACCTACATAGTCATTTGCTACAAAGACAGACCATTATTAGCATTTTTTGTTACTTGGGTAAACGAAAACATTATTTTATTATTAAAATTATTATTGCCCCCTCCTCGCAACAAAATCTTCACTGTAAAACATGAAGTCAAACATGTTCTTTACATCTTCAAAGTGCATTTCCTCACGAGTTTTAGTAGATATTCAACAAAACGTCTGAAATTGGTCACTGCACCTTAATCTCTGGACACCAGTGTATTTTCTCTAATTGTAATAATTCTGTAATTTTTTTTGTCTTGCTTTATTGGTTGAAGTGACGCTGTATATTGTATAATTCTTTCAATATTTTTGGATGGGCATTTATTTCACATAGCTAACTAAGCTTTGTTGAAAGCTAGGTGCACTTAGGCTTTGATTTAAAAAAAGTATTTTTGACAAAAATGCATTTCATTCAAGTGTCAATTTTAATGGTCTTCCTGATTGTTACAGATTTTGAATTCTATAATACACTATATGATGTTTAACTATGTCAAAGATTGTCAAACTACTTAAATTTAGCATTTCAGCAATTATCCTTCTATCTAGATGCAAATCAAGAGCTTTTTTTTTTTTTTTTTTTTTTTTCTGAAAAATTCAAGGTAATATTTTTCCAGAACCATCAAAATATAAAAGATTCCAACTAAACTAAAATGAGTTTAATAAAATAAGCAGGTGGTTGTTAAACTTGTTGCCATTTACTTCTAATACCAAATAATATGAACACATTTCATTTTTATATCCAGGTGGTTTTGTTTAAAATCTTGGAAGTGTCCAATGACTTTTGTGATATTATTTTCTACTCTTTTCCTACAAATTAGTAATTTTAACTATCAAATTTCTTTTTGATCCTGAAAAAAATAGATAACATATAAAGAATGAATAATTTATTACAACAGCAGAAATAGCTTTCGAATTAAAAATAATTTTTAATTATTCAATAACTCTGGATTTTCTAAATGTCCAATCATTTTTGGGAGTCGATCTATGTATTCACAGGAAATGTGCAAAACTGAAAACTGTAGGTTTTTACAATATACATATTAGCAAATCCAATTTCTGCAGTATTATAATTACTAGGTGAGGGGTGTGCCCAAGCTTTTGTTTTGTTCAGTCTGCATTTGAAGACAAAAACTTGCCTTGGGATGAATTTGAGCAGAAATTTTTTTGAGGATCACACGTAATACTAATAGTAACTTTATATGCAGAAAACACATATACTTTAGCATACAATATGATAAGCAAAAATTGAGTTATAGAGTATCGCCTATTTTGTTTTACTCAAATGGAAAATTGCTGTCATTCAAACATGAATTGTGGTTGTCCAACCATTTTTTCAATTTTTAATAATATAAAAATATGCCTTGTATATGGTCAAAGATATGCTTTGCAGTTTCAAATGCAATCAGATAACAGCAAAGCAAAACTCTCCTTTATTGGAAACAAAAATCAGAAGCCTTCCCTACTCTGTCTATAAACTGATAGTTTTGTACTCTCTTTTCTCTTATGTACCTTTCCTAAATAAAGTGTCACATTAAGAATCTAAGTAGTGATCTTTTCCTACCAGCAGCACCCTGACTGTTTTTAAATAAATGCAGGGTAAACTCTGAATTATTACAATGTAATAATTATAAGGATTACAATATAGGTAATATGTATGTTACTCATATTTATTTACATCCTAATATTTTTTTTCCAAGTAATTTTGATTGATTATTTTTGAACCACTAAGTTTGTTTTTAGTTGGTACATGATGGTAATTTTTTTTTTCTTTGGCAGATGTGAAAAAGTTCGTCACTCTTCAACTAAGAGACTTTGTCCAGCTTACTTTCTCTGTATGGTAAAAAAAATATTTATACTATATACTATATACTATATACTATAGAAATAAAATATTTATAAATTTTATTATTAAATATAAATAGTCAATAAAATTAAATAATGTGTTTATAATGTAATGGTATATAATGTTTATAATGTAATGGTAATTTTTTTTTTCTTTGGCAGATGTGAAAAAGTTCGTCACTCTTCAACTAAGAGACTTTGTCCAGCTTACTTTCTCTGTATGGTAAAAAAAATATTTATATATATATAAAAAAGTGAAAAATTCTTGAACATATAAATCTTAACAGATAGAAATAAAATCAATAAACAAGCAAGAGAAAATTGCTAAGAATGAAAAAGTTTAGTTATACAAAGCAAAACAATAAATGTAAACACACTTAAGAATTTAAGACAAAACCTTCATACTTTATAACTAGACATTGATGCTACAAACATAGAAGGTGTAAAAGTACATTCT
Organism: Maratus michaelseni; assembly: GCA_963931845.1. NCBI lineage: Eukaryota > Metazoa > Arthropoda > Arachnida > Araneae > Salticidae > Maratus > Maratus michaelseni. The sequence goes on from OZ007591.1 coordinate 193,221,516, forward strand.
TCGGGAACTTGTGAATCATATCGTTCATCTAGAGGTGTCTTAAATGGGATAAATTTACCTATAAATGAACAGTAAATTATACCACATTATTTTTTATTTTTATTCAGCGCTGAAATAAGATTATAATATAATAATTAATAATAATAACAACATCATCCGTATACATACCAACAATAGGCGAACCTTTTCTAGGACAATATAACCATCTAGGCGGAATACCTAGATCTTTGCGTTTTTTATGATCATTCATATTTACACAGATGACTTAAGATCTGAAAATATAGACTTCTATATGAGTTTTTCTTTAAATAGAAGAAATATTTAAAAACAATTATCTTTTTTTTCAATTTATGCACTCAAATGAACAAATACACACATGTAATTGAATAAAGATGTTTTATGAAGTTAATAAATTATTTGTTTAATTATTTGCAGTATTTGTTTGTTTTTTACTAAGCAGCACACATGGTTCAATAAAAATGCTAAAAGTATATAAAGATTGTGTACTTTGAAATTTCATTTGGTTTAATTCTGCTGTTATTTACCCTTACGAAAATAGTTCATAGAGCTGTATAGAACTCTATGGAATTCTTTAAAAGTTTTATAGAATAGCCATTCTATAGAATACTATTTCTATAGAATTTTGAAAAGTTCTATAGAATATTTTTTCTAAATAAAATGTTTCTATAGAAGTTCTGTATAATTTTTTTTTCTATAGAACAGTTTTTCTATATAGTACTATAAACCTTATAGAATTAAGTTCTATGGACTAATGATTCTATAGATTGGCTAAGCTTTGGGATTAGTCTACTGTCTGCCATCTTGTTTTTTAAATCAAAACATATTTGTTTTGTTTCTCATTTCCCAAATAATTTTCATCCATACTTACTTATTACAAACACGTTATTTAAGTTTATTGACTAATTTATTTATATTTAATAATAAAAGTTAAAATGTTTTGATTTAAAAAATGAGATGGCTGACCGCGAGCGATAAATCAAAACATTTGTTTTGTTTCTGACATAATCAAGTTAAACCAAAACATTTTAAATTTTATTATTAAATATAAATAGTCAATAAAATTAAATAATGTGTTTATAATAAGTAAATATGGATGAAAATTATTTGGGAAATGAGAAACAAAACAAACATGTTTTGATTTAAAAAAAACAAGATGGCAGACAGCAGGCTAATCCTAAAGCTGTTCCTTTTTAATTTTAATGTATAGTTATAAAAATAAATTTATTTATAACTATACATTAAAATTTAAAAAAATTATAATCAATTTCGCAATACATCAGTTTAATATATAATAGAACTGCATAGATTTAATATGATTATATATATATATAATTTAATTCAATTCTAAAACATTTTGATTCAATGTAATAATATATCAGTCGAACTACTGAATTAAACCATGATTAATTAATTTCCTTATAATTCCTTAATTTGTTGGTTAATTTTATAATAATTTATTAATTTGTTGTTAAATTTATAAAACCATCCATCTAATTTAATTAACTTTAATACTATTGTAATTTTTATTCAAATATCTTAATCTGAAGTATAAATATTTAAACAAATGTTTCAGTTTTAACAAATAATTTATTAGACTTTTAAATATTTTTACAAGACTATATATGATTGGGAATGCAAATCACAAAAGAAATAAAGTTTAAATAGTGTAATAAGAGTTTTGGAACTGTCAATGGCTGTATCATACTGAAAGTGTTGGTTCTTTGCCCGATCACTGAAGTCAAGCAGCATTGAGCTGGGTTACTATTTGGGAGGGTGACCACATGGATTCTTTATATATTTTCATAGAAGCTCTATATTTTTTCTATAGATATTTTTATAGAAGTTCTACAGACATTTCTATTGAACTTCTACAGATATTTCTATAACTTTAGATTAAACAAGCTTATAGAAAAACGGGCCATAATTCTATAGGATTCTATAATGCATTTTCTATAAATATTTTTTATAGAATTCTATAAGAAATTTTTGTAAGGGTATTTTTCCTTCTTCAAACACACATAGAAAAGAAGGTACATACATGTTATTCGTGCCAGGAAGATATACCATGCAAACATTGGCAACAATATTGCTAATTACAGCAATCATTCTTTTTTTTCCATACATTAAATAGTAACTGCACAGTTAATATTATATAGTTACCATATTAAAGGTCTACAACTCTGTTTTTAAACAATATTTTGCCTTTAATAAATTATATGTATTAAATTATAGATTTAAACACAATTGGTGTTGGCAATGATAAACACGACTGGCAATTGACATCCATGTTTGAGAAACTATCTTCCTAGCATGAATAATATGTAAGTAAGGAAAAACAAATAAAAAATATAACTTTTTTACTTTCTTCTATCTTTACAAAAAGAAAGTATTGTATTTGTGACAAATTTCACCTTCCAGTTTACTAAAAATTTATACATTTTCAAAGGTCCTGAACATGATAACAGTTTTTGGAAAATGTCTGTCCTTGAGTCACTCTTGTGTGTCTGTCTGTATGAGACACAAATTTTGTGGGCGCTCTACCTCAAGAACTAATGCACGGAGTTTAATCAAACTTCAGCTAGACCTTGACATAAATTGGTACTGAACAGGTTTTGGTATAAATTGCCCAAAACCAGGTGCTACTATGTTGCATTTTTCATAATTTCTACAATAGCTATATCTCAAGAACTATTGCAGGGAATTTCATCAAACTTCATCTTCTGTTAAACATTGACATAAATAGACACTAATTAGGTTTGATTGTAAATCGCCCAACAGGTGCTGTTTCTATGTTGTATTTATCCAGATTTCTGTGATAGCTGTAACACAAGAACAAATACATTGTCAGTTAATTTTGCTTGCAGATGATATGATTTATATAAAAGAAAGTTTTGTGATGGCCATAATATACTAGTTTATATACACTCCCAGTAGCAGAATTTTCTGTGTTAAGCTGCAGCAAACCGAAATTTGCCTTTGCTGTAATCCAAGAACGCTGCACCAAGCTTACTATCATAAGAAATCATAGTAGGTCATAAAATGAGCAAATTTGCACTGACAAAGAAAATATAATAAATCTAGAGACAAAAATTAAATTTTAGCTATTTTTCTAAGCACAAAATTTTATTGTAAGCTGGTAGATTGGTCTGCAACATATGAAAAAATCTGCAGTGCCGCTGCTGTGCTGCACTGTTTCTGTTACTGGGTAAAGAAATCATAGTAGGTCATAAAATGAGCAAATTTGCACTGACAAAGAAAATATAATAAATCTAGAGACAAAAATTAAATTTTAGCAATTTTTCTAAGCACAAAATTTTATTGTAAGCTGGTTGATTGGTCTGCAACATATGAAAAAATCTGCAGTGCCACTGCTGTGCTGCACTGTTTCTGTTACTGGGTATACACTCTAATTGGTTTATATAGCGAGCTCATTTTTAACAAGAACTCAGTTTCAACAAACTAAAAGAAAGGAAATGGTTGGCCCAATATAAAAATATATTGCTAAAAGCTCAGTTGCAACAAGGGACACTTGCATATAGCGAGGAAAAATTTTGAAAACTCTAAAAAATCATAAGTATTTTCTTGACATTATAATTTATGCTGGCGTTTCTCTTAAATGATTTAGCTTTTTTTCCATAAACAAACAGGAGTAATATTTCCTTTCAGAGTTCATTAAAGAAATTAAAAGACACATACAAGAAATGAACTTAGATTTTTTTTTTTTTTTTTTTTTTTTTTTTTTAAGAAGTAAGCTTTAAAAAATCTATTTCAATTAATAAATAAGAGGTAAGCATGTTTTCTTTAATTATGCTGCTTTATAAATTTATTCTTCTAGCTAAATCTATTAATTTGGGATATTCAGAAATGTAAAATTACATCAATCAGAGTAATTTTGTAATTTTTAATAATAAATCTGAACTTTTTCTTGTTTTCCAGTGTTTCATTAATGGTACTTTTCCAGTATAGGGGCCTTGTCGAGATGGAGAAAATGACCTCGGTGAGAGAAGGAAAGGCAATTTTTTCCATATTTATAAAATTTATTCAATACAAAAAAGCCATTTATCTATTTTTAATTTTTATATACAAATACCTCGCTCCGTGCTCATTATAACTGAGTTTGATTGTAATAATAACACTTAAGGCTACTTCATTCACAAACTCTCTCCAAACATTTCATTTAAACCCAAATCTCAATATGAATAAATTAATGAAACTATCATAGTAATTAAGGCTGAACAATATAATAAATTTAATATTGTGGTATATTTTCCTTAGTTAATAGGTTAATACTGATATTAGTGATATAATGCATTACCAAAATAGGATAAACTGAGACACTATTTTTTAAGGATTCAATGATTTAAATACAAACAGATGTGGAAAGTAATAATTAAGTGTTATACACCAATGTTCTACATATGTTTGTATTTATAGAATTGCTTCCCTGTTACAGTAGACTCCCTTAAATCTGCATAGATTAAAACCAGAGGTTATACGGATTTTAGAATTTTGCGGATTTCTAGTAACTGTTTTTAGGTTTTTAAATAGTAATTTGAATTTAATAATGCACTCGAAATTATAATGAACACTTACAATATAAAGTAAAATAATAAAAATTAGGATTTTTTTTTTTTTTTTTTTTTTTTAAATATTAAAAGTAAAGCTCAAGAAAATAATTCATAATGCATAACTAAATATTCATAATGATGAGATAATTTTTTCTTGAATTATTCAGTGAAACTCTCCTTATAAATATACACTAATAATTCAGATCAAAATCTTAAAATAACACAGTTCTATTTCCTATTTAGTCATACTTAATAACCAAACAGCTTGATTAATAGATAGTATTTGATAAAAAGATCGTGATCGCCACTGATATCAGCGCTATCTTGAAATTTTTCAGAAATAAATTTATACCTCCTTCATGAGAAAACATGAGTTCAATCATATTAATCAGAATTTCACATTAAAATGTGTACAGAATGATATAAAAAAAAAAAAAAAAAAAAAAATTCACCTACATCTTAACTGTAAGTTTCATTGTTTACATCTAAAATGATGTGCAGATTTTAGAAGTTTGTGGATTTTAGGGCTATGGATTTGAGAGAGTCTACTGTACTTTCTTTTAAAACAGAAAGTGTCCCTCTTCACTTTACCATACTGAAGCTTAAAACAATATTTTTTTTCATCAGCATTCAATTCCCAAGAAAAAAAATTAATAAGCATCTTTATACCATAAAAAATTTAGAACATGTCTTTAAGGTGGTTCTCAAATGACCTGCTCAACAACACAAAACTTTCTGACACATTTTTAAACACAAAGGCATAAAATTAACACGACTGACTATTGAAGCAATTTGGAATCGAAATAAGTTTCCCATTTTTTGATAAATTACTTATTGAGTTATAAACAATTTGTGCCATGTGATAACACGTTTTTCTCCTTTCTTGTTTCAGGAAATCGGTTCAAAATGCCAACTTTGACAGTATTTTCTGAAAGATCTTCTGCCTTTACCAAAAAATGGAAAACGTCTTGATTACAAAGTTTCTGAATAAGAACACCTGCCAATTTCATGCCTTTCCGAACAAAAATGAATTTTAAAAAATGTGTCTGAAGTAGCTCATTCGGATTTGAGCCTAAACTGGATGCAAATATCAGCAGGACAAAACAGGTTTGTTTGAGGTTTTTTTCTTTCTCATTTTAGTGATAATGCACCATGTCATCCTTGGGTACAGTTAGTACAGACAATAAAAATATTTATTATTGACAGTTATATTCATTAAATTGTTGCAGTAATTGTTGCAAGAAATCAGCGTAAAAACTGTAAGTGGTATTTATATATTATCGATGCCAGGAACAGTTCGCCAAAAATGGTTGTCAATCACCAATTATATTCAAAATGGTAATTTAATGTATACATTTAATAAAAACATTGTTAACAATGGTAAGATAAAAGCAAGCTAAATTACTACAAAACCATAATTTAATATACATTTATTAAATACATAACATTAAATTGACAGCTTTTAGCAATAGACGATATTAACGATCATAGTTTTATTTCTGGCAGATTATTATGCCTACCTGAAGGAATGTAATATTGTGTTCTTTAATGAATCAATGAATAGTATTTATATCTAAGAAATATCATATTATAATAATACAATAAATATTTTGTAATATTTTAGTATCTATAAATATGAAAATACTTCTGAATGCTTGCAGAATACTTTTGAAACCGCTTTTAATATGTCAACTACATAATATTAACTATGAAGTTACAATAAAAAAAAGGCAGGTTACTATAGGTAATATTTTCGGTGCCATTATTGGTGCAGTGAATCTGACCTGGCATAGATAATACACAAGTCCCTGCAAGTTTCAAATATAAGAAGAGAATAAAATACCCCAAAGTGAATGACAGATTTTAGAGAATTATGGTGAATGGTAATGATAGTGGGGGATTTCAAAAGCCAACTGAAATGCAGTAGCGTAGCTAAGGGGGGGCAAGGGGGGCGGCCGCCCCGGGCGCCGCCGTCAAGGGGCGCCAAATTGAGTGAAATTTTTAACCGAAATTATTTCACATATTTCGACAATAAATAAAAATTGCTTTTGTGTGGGTCTGTGTGAATATTTTCTTTATTAAAATATTTTATTACGTCCAAATAATAAAAGAAAAAGCTTCTGCGAATAATGTTTCTAGGCATAGCTCAACAGACTTTGTAACATACATGATTACGTACATGAAAAAGGGCACAAAACGATTAAATGTTGGGGGGCGTTCAATTGAGAGACGCTTTAAACCGAAATTATCCCACATATTTCGACAATAAATATATATGTTTTTTGTATGTGAATGTTTTCCTTAGTAAAATATTTTATTATGTCCATCCAAACAATAAAAAAAAAGCTTCTGTGAATGTTTCCAAGGATAGCTCAATATAATTTGTACCTTACTTGATTAAGTACTTGAAAGGCACAAAATGATTAAATGTTGAGGGCCACAGACTCTTTATCTCAACTCTGTGGTTGGGGGGTGTCCAATTGAGAGACGCTATACAGAAATTATCTCACATATTTTGACAATAAATAAGAATTGTTGATCTTTTTTCTGTGTGTGTGAATGTTTTCAATAAATTCGGCGAAGGATTGGTTGGGGGGGAGGGGGGGTGCTCACTGTCTGACCTCCAGCTTATAAACAAAAACGGCACTGCTGGCGTCACATTTCTGATACCAAAATAGCATTTCTTTATTTCTCCATCGGTTTTCACTCTGATTTTTTTCTCGTAATATTTCATATAAATATTTTCGTGTAATAGGGGCTTCTGTGAACCAGTGCAAAATGGATTTAGCTGGAGGAACTGTAAGTAAAGATATTATTCCCTTTTTATTTTGAATTATAATTTTTCGTCGAACTAGCATTGAGAAAAACCAAATAATAAAATGTGGACGACATACCGCCGAATTATCCCATCTTAAAACATATAAAAACAAAGGCTGGACCTTTTAGTCTTCCTAGTACGACCAGTACAAATCGTTGTATGAAAATGTAGAAAAACCAAAATTATTCTGTTGGCCGTGTTTCAGGTTAAATGTGTGATCTTTAGAAGGATTTGACGATTTAAAAAAAAAAAAAAATTCGCGAGCGTTATTAATACTTTCAGCCTTCAAGAATCATTTAAATGCTCATAGCCTTGAACAAACATTCAAAGTATCAGAACTATTACATGGAAAATTGCAGAAAATTAAGTACAATGAAGAAGCAAAAAAGAACAGGAAAATATTATTTAAATATTTGTATTAAAAAAGATTTTTATCTATTATATTTAAAAATTAGTGTAATCAGTGCATTTTTTCAGATAATGTTTTTTCAAATGATTAAAAAAAAAGAAACTCGAATTAAGAATATTTTTTTAAAGATTGCAACTCTTTCACATATTTCTAATAACCGGATATTTAGATCTTATAATCATCGAAGCATTCACCAGAATGTACTAGGGATGTGTACAATTACATTTCTTAAGAAAAAATTGGAAAATTTATATTTTTGACCTTTTTTTTTTTTTTTTTTTTTTTTGCAAGGAAGAGTACATAGTTCCCTTAAAGAGGAAGCGTGCATTTTATATTTGAAAAGCCTTTTTTTTTTCTTCTGTTTTTTGAGTGACAAAAACAGTGTTGTTTTTATAAGTAATCAGTCTTCTAATCTAAAGCAAATTAATTAATAATAATAAAAGTTATCAAATATATTTTTAATGACATTTTAAAAGCATTCCATGTTTATCTTAAAAATCACACTTTATTGCTTGACTGCAATTCATGTAGTTTAAAAAAAAAAAAAAAAAAAAAAAAAAAACATTAATTTGGCATGGGCTCCCAATAATTGAAAATTCACTGATTTGATTTACATTCGGTAAAAAGTGTAAACTGGTGATATTTTTTAAATTATAATGCTTACTCTGTTTCTTTTTAAAGACAGTTTAAATAACAGAAAAAAGCAATATTTAAACTATCAATCCAGAATTTGTAAGCTGTTTACTCAACGTATACGTCATAATTTATTTATTATAAAAAATTTTAATTATTTCACTCTTTATTTTTTGTTTATATTTTCTATGTTTTACTGTTTAAAATATTTCGTTGTTGCACTTTCACAACCAGCTGGGATATATCTTGACAAGCTTGTTTGGTTATGGCCGGCTAACGGAAAAATTCCTTAAAATTACTTTATTAATTTATAATTAAGTTTTTAAAATATTAAAATGCTCTATTGTCACCGGAAATACACCTGAGTACATATTTTTATAATTCTAGTCTATCAGGATGTGAGTGAAAAATCAATTAGAAAATTCCATCATTACATTACAAGAAACGATTTAAGCTAAATAAAAGAATGTAATAAATAAAAATGAATTCATGTATTATGAATGATATCTTTATTTATTGAGTAAAGACAGAAATATAATAGATGAATTCCAAAGTTAAATATGACGCTAATCATATAGTTATTTTTGTTACTAAAATGTTTTATTACATCGTCAAATACATTTTTTAAAAGAGAGCAAAATTTTATAAAATAAAGAAAATAAAAATTCATTAAAGCCATCAAAATATCGGGCAGACCAAAAACTAAACTTTTGGAGGTTTACTATACTGGAAATCAAATTCCTCGCTCGTTGTATCTGGGATTTATTATACGTATGATATGTATGCTATGGAAGAGATAATTGGCATACGTTTTATGACTACAAATTATAAGCCACAATATTATAAGTTTCGGAGACACAACGGAAGTTATGCCGCTACTTTTAAAGAACAAGCCCATACAGTTTGTAAATAGATTTTAGATTGTTTTTCAAACCAGGATTAACCATCATGATTAAAAGAAAGCAAAATAGGCAGAAAATAACAAAATTTCATCTGAATGGACAAAGATATTTATCTCTCTCTGTCTGTTTGGGCTAATCAATATAAAGGGTTTATCGTATTTAAAATTTGCAAACAAGGTGCACCGTCGTAAATTTTTAAGATGCAGTTTTTATTATTGATATTATTAAATGATTTTATGAAAGTTTTATGATTTGAAAGAAAGCAAAAACGTAATTCTTGAGATAAAATTAATTTTTTTTTAAATTTTTAATTGAAAATATTTTAAAGAAAAATTTAAAACCACACTTTTCCTACAATTTTTGGTGAGATCTTGGAAATGCAACTAAGAGGGGGAAATAAATGGGGAAAATAGGGAAAAATACTTAAGATACGGTTTTCGGGATTGACTTTTCAAATCATTCGGAGTGAATGGGGAAAAATTTGCGTTCTGATACATAAACCCAATTTTTAACTTTTCGCAATATTTTTTTTCATGTTTTTTTTTTTTTTTTTTTTTTTTTTTTTTTTACAAATTCTATAACAGTAAGAAAAAATTAATTAGTTAAAATGTCATGACAAATTTTAAAATACAATAAAAATGACAATTTACATAACATTTTTGTTTTCAGAAAATAAACTATTTATATTGCTGCGAATTCTATTTTTAATTTTATGAAATGCACCTTATGTATTATACAAAAGAAGAAAAAAAAAGAAAAGAAATAACATAAAACAGTGAGTCAATTGAAAAATATTTTCTATTTTTACACGTAGAACATATGGAACTCCTTGGAAATCCCAAAGAGTGTACACGCACCTTGTAAATGAAACAAGGCAGCAGATTTTTTTTCATAATCGGGTTTAATTTATGAGTTTTAGCAAACGCGGTTTCTCGCAAGTTGACCTTCATTGTTGTAATCATTTGTGTTGCTATACTCTCATACGTTTAAAACTACATAGTCATATCTGCTAACGTCAAATTCTCGCCAAGCTTGACGGTATTTGGCTAAAGATCTTGGCGATAAATGTAGGTCGCCATAAATGAAGTGGACTTGGCGATAGCTAAATAATTTTTTGATTTTCCCATTCAAATTCAGTATTGACGAAAAATAGGCATCTTCTATAATCGGGTTGCACGCCTTTTAGTTTCGTGTGTTAGAGTAAAATTAGCTAAATTTTTAAAAATAAGGAAGAGGGAAGCTACATTTTTCTCATGGTAATGACTGGTAATGTCTTTTTTTTTAGAGAGAATGGGGGGGGAGGGGGGCGCTGAATTTCTTCTTGCCCCGGGCGCCAAAAAACGTAGCTACGCCACTGCTGAAATGAAAATATGATTGAAATATTTTATCCTATCAACAGGGATGGAGAATTTTCAGAAAATCTTACCAGCCAGCAGAGAATTGAAAATTGTTATGACAAAATGTACGTGACTTCAAAAATAGTCAATTATTACTGCTATAATGCATTTTCATATTTTTTTTCTATAAAATTAAGAAATATATGCAACAGAGAAAAGTTTAGTATAGGATTGAACATAGTAAATACCATGCTTACATCACAGGAAATTGGAAAGTTACAAAATATAGTGAAATAGTAAAAGAAATAAAGTTTTTGTTATATCTTCTATAGTCTGCAAATTTTCAAAGACTGCCTAAAAATTAACTTGCCCTGGCAGAAAATCCACTCGCCAGTAGCGAGTAAAATCCTGTATTTCCTCAACCCTGCTTATCAACAAACAGAAATTGTGTTGCAATAAATTAGTATCATATATCAGCTGAAACATTTTTTAATAAAATGCATTTAACTTCTCATTAAAGCTGTATATCTATTATTAAATTTGATAAAGTAGGCAAATCCCATATTCTCATCATAACTAAACATATTGGAAAGTGGAAACAATAAAATAATCAAGTGTTGGTTAAAGGATTGAAAATAGGGGAGATTGGTACACAGTGGACCACTTTTTCAGTTAATTTTTTTTCTTCTCTTTAACGGACAAACCGATCTGCATTAAAATATTTTTTAATATTCCTTAAACCTTTTTACATTCATCATAATTTTCTCAGAACACAGTTTTCAATACATTTTTCAAAAAAAAAAAAAAAAAAATTATGTGCACCCGTAAAGTGGACCAGTGCCCCAGAAGTGGGGCACACTGGTCCACCCACCGGAGCACAGTAGACCGCTATTAGGTATTATCTGAAATACAATATAAATCCATTTTTCATTATAGACCAGGAGACGGCAGCACAGACAATCACCTCATCGAGTTCACGGCTGAAATTCCAGAATTTGTTAAAACTCGAATCACATATTAAAATGCAATCGGTCTGCCAAGTCATATCTTGGTGGAAAACACCTTAAAACACGATTTTAGCAGTTGACTCGTAGGTTTACCATTGTGTTTTCCTGCACCCAAAGGTATGAAAACATGGAGGACTGGGAGCAGGAACACACAATGGTAAACCTACGAGCCAACCGCTAAAATCGGGTTTTCGGGTGTTTTCCACCAAGATATGACTTGGCAGACCGATTGCGTTTTAATATGCGAATCAAGTTTTAACTAATTCTGGAATTTCAGCGTGAACTCGATGAGGTGATTGTCTGTGCTGCCGCCTCCCGGTCTATTAATCTAATTCTTTTTATTTCCCCTTTACCCGCAAAATAACACAGTAATATAAATTTACTAGTAACATTTTGAAACAAAAACAAAAAATTAACTATATTTTGAAAATAATAACAGATTAATATAGGAACAGTTGCAATTTAGTTCAAGTCATTGTCATTACTTAAGTACAAAAAATCAGCGCACATTAAAATTTGCAAATGAAATTCCAAAATACTTATGGGTAAGATTGAGCCTGGAATTTTCCTGAAATACTTTTGGGTCTGGGAGCAATATTATGAAATCATTGACATCAACAACAGATTCATTTACAGTTTTGGGAAAAATAAACTGATTTGCATCTCATGAATCTTACTTGAATAGAACAATCACCAATTAGACTATAGTTATATTTATCAAAGGCAGTAAATACAAAACAAAATATTTCTTACTATGTTATGTAAAATGTTATTTTTCTTTGTTTACTTTATTTTACAGTTAAACAACTACTTTAAAACAATATTTCTTTATTGAAAATAAGCAATTATTAAATACTAGGGGGCTCGGCCCTTACTCGCTAACGCTCGCCAACCCCCCTTGAACGCAAAGCAATTCACATTGAGACCGCTACGCGGTCCAGCTCGCTTGCCCCTTTTTATTTTTGCAGTAATTCTAGCCGGAATAAGTACTACCATAAATCATTTTAACATATAAAATTGGCAATTTTTTTAATGTAAAAAAGTAATTAAACTCCGTTGAAAACACAACTAAAAATGCATTTAGTTGGAGCTACTAATGAGCATATAAATCATTTAAATACTATGAATAAAGGATCTTGGAAACATAATTTGTTTAAAACTTATTGCACCTATAATATTGCACAACACGGCTTATTGATTAAAAAAAAAAAAAAAAAAAACACTACGTAATAGGAAGATAGTTTATCATCAATGATTGTTTAACTTTCGTTCGGCATTTTACTATTCTAATTGATTATAAATTTCTGCAACAGATGGCAGCAGGTACAACCTAGACAGTTGGTATTTTTACTTCTCTCCGATTTTTCTTGTGAGTGAAATTCATAAATAAATTCTAAATAAGAGTTGAAAATTCATTTGAAATTACTAATATTACTCATAATTAAAATGAGGAATAATCTCAGACGCTTTGGATTACGTACATGTATTTGCTAGCTTGATTTTCACTGCTCTGACACTGACCGCCATATTGAGGCGGAGCTGATCTATCTGACACACTCTAGTCTTTTCATTGGTCTAAGCTCTGGAAACTACGATTGTTGTAAGCTAAATAATTAACTATGTACTATTATATAATGTTGTAAGCTAAATATTGTTGTAAGCACAATAAGCTAGAAATTCAGCCCTATTTCCGCGCCACGTAAGACAAATATTATTAAATATTTTGAACATTCTGCATTACAGGAGCAGAGTGGATTATGGACCACTGTGCCCCATGTTGAAGTTCAATAAATAATCATATTAATATTGTTTATAGCTTTCTTTTAAACATATTAACTTTAAAGTTAAATAAAAACAAGTATCTTAGCTTTGCAAAAAAGCTGTTTTATCTTATTTATCTACAACCTTTAATTACTAAAAAAATTAAAATATGATGATGAAAAATTTTACTTTTAGAAGCTCAAAACAACCAATCAGGATAAAATAATTCAATCTGATCTAAACATATTTTCTGAAGGCTATAAATAATCAGTGCAGTACTGTTGTCTATTAGGATAGAAGAGAAACTTAAAAAAAAAATTAAATAAATAAAATAATAGGGGGTGGTCCACTGTGCCCATAGGTCCAGTGTGCACCGATCTCCCCTATATCAGCAAAATAGAATTTTAGATATTATCTTGATATTGTTAACATAGCAGTTTTTGGTGATAAATACTGATAAATAATTAAGCCCTTATATCAATAGAATTATCGGTACTTTAGGGTTATAATGACCCTCAAGAGTTCATCACCATGCAATCACGATTTATCGCCAAATTATAAAGCATATATGACATTATAATAATATATGATGTATATAACATTTTGTCATGCAGTTATAGTGATATATGATATATATATGACATTTAAGACATAAATAATATGTATATAAATATTATATAATGATGTATATTAGTTTTTGGAGTATATATATGCGTATATATGATGCATTTATAAACTTTGTAATGATCTTGACAAAATCATAACTGCAATATTGGCATAATCGTAATTGTAAGCAACGCTATAACCTAAAAGTACCAAATTATCATTCTTCAGTGATGTCACAGATGTGCTATAACACATTGTCATCATTTACACAAAATATTGGATAAAGAATGTACAAAAGAAATTGTGATGGGCCCATTAGGATGCATAGTTTTCTTCCTTGAAATAATAAATACTTTGATAACTAATCATAAGGGTGACATATTTTGTATTAATATGTCAAAATTGTTTTATTACTAAAAAGAGGACCAACTTTGGTAAAAAAGAAAAAGACTCAAATTTTCAGAATGACTTATTCAAAATGAAGGGATTTCAAGTACTTGACTATTATACTAAACAATGTGCTGGTAAATGTAGATCAATGCTCAGATTTTTTATTCAGGACACACAAATCGTTGCCAATTGATCAGAACTTCTGTTCTGGTCCTTGAGAATTATTATAATCAAGCTCAAATATAAAAAGTTGATTCTATAAAAAAAGGATAAAAAATATGGTCTTATATGCCAGCAGGAAAAAATGTTTACTTTAAATGCAATAACGCTAATGTACTTAAAATTTAAGTTAATAACTTTTTTTTGCAGTGTTTAACTTGTATTTTCAGGGGTCGATCCAGGAAAAATTTGGGGCCTATTTAGGGCCCCTTCACAAAAATCTATTTAATAAAATGGGCCCCTTCACAAAAATAAATTTGGTAAAATGGACCCCTTCACAAAAATCAATTTGATAAAATGGGCCCCTTCACAAAATTCTATTCCATAAAAACTTACTATTTATTATTTTATGATGTTTTTAAATGTGTAATTTTGTAAACAAACAAGTTCACCAGAGAGAAAAACTTCAGCAAAAGGGTTTAAAAAAGTTTTTGTTTATAAATGCTTGGTTCGAATTTGGTTAAGTGGATTTCAACTTTCGTTACAAAATGTTATTTTTCACAAAAATATAATAAATTTCACAAAAATAACCTTTACTTTTCACAAAATGGGCCCCAAGAAAAAAAACCTGCATCGACCGCTGATTTTATTTAAAAAAAAAAAAAAAAGGAGGGTATTTTTCCTTTATAGGGGCTTAGGCATTTTTTTAAAAAACTTCGTGCAATTTCTGCTTTAGAAAGTGAGATTTGTTGCCAAATGATACAAACAACTAGGATAACAAACCTGACTAACTTTTATGCTTGTTTATATATGTGTATATATATTACATATATAAACATGTTGTTTACATGTAGTAATTTTTATATGCAATTTACTTCTGTTTGTATAAAAAAAATATATAAATGGCTTCTTTATATTAAATTGTATAAATATGTAAAAAATGCTTGTGTATATGAAAGAGTGAATATATATATGAAAAATTTCCTTCTATCACCAAGGCCATTTTCTCTATCTAGCCAGTGTCCCTATGAAAAGCGGAGAAAAAAATTACTTTGACAAAAATATATTACTAGTGGATCTTTTTCTCGTGCTTATTGACTTCTAAATAACCTGTACTGTAATTATAGTCAAAAGAGTGAAATCTTTGATCTACTAAGAAATACAGGATTTCTATCTCGGTAATCTTATATTCATCAATATTATTACCCAGTAAATTATTATAAAGTATATTAATAATTTCTTTAATTGATTTATAACAGGATTAATTTCAAATAGGGTTTATAAAGTGAAAAGAGCAATCTTGTTTAAAAACAATTAATGATTAATGAATGTTTATGTTTTATGATAACTTAAAAGAATATTATTATTATGGACATTTCATTGATTTATTAACTGAATTTGAATCCTAGCACCACCCACTTCTTAAAGGTGATTTCTATTTATTTGCTATGAAATGGGTACTCCTAGGAGTTTGCTTCAGTTAATTATCTAAAGCATGTTTCTAGTTTAAGCTCTTTCATCAGTTAAATAATACAGAAAGGTAATTATTCGACTTTACATTTTGGTAGTGGAACTTATGAAACGAATTAAAACATTTGAACCTATAACTGCTCATTGTGAAATATGAAAATGCATTGTAACATTATTTAAATGATGGAAACAATATGAAGGAAATAACATATTGAATAATGTTGATTATTAAGTATAAAAGAAAACCGCAAAAAATCTGGTGTATTTAACTCTCTGTATTTTTCTTGGATTTATAACCATAAATAAAAAGTGTGGAAGTGGAGTACTGTTTATTTTTACACAAAATGCCATTCACTCATTAAATGAATATTTTCTAATTTACATACACCTGAGAAGTAAGTACTGTGTTGATTAAGGCATTAAATGACTGATGATTCCTTAAATGAAAGTTTATTCATGATTCTCGTTTAAATAATAATAAACATCACTGAGAAGGGAAACGTCTTTGAAAACTATGTTATGAAATAAGTTTTCGAAACATAGCTTACTCCAAATATAAAATTGTTCGAAGTTTTATAACTTCATATTCAATTTAAGAGTGAAAACACGCTAAATATAGCAGTTACTATAACTTATAACAAACATATTAATTTTTTACGATGTATGTGATGAAACTTCGCCAGCTCGATCAAACCGAATAATAATTTACGACAATTCGATGTTGTAAGGAATCGAATGGAAAGTTTAAAATGTTTAGTATAATATTGTTTCTTTGCGTTCGAGGCTAGAAAAATTTAAAAAATCTACTCTTATATTTTAACTTTATATCGCATTTTAGACATTTTGTTACACATGAATTCTTTTCTGTATATTAATACAACTTCAAACATAAATTTCATTTTATTTTAAAAGGAAAATTTTTAATTTTAATTAATAAGTGTACATATAAATAAAATAAATCTAAAGTATTTTATAAATGCATTTACCTATATTTATGCTGCATTACGTAAACAAATAAACAAAACAAAAAAGCGTCGGTGAATTTTTTTTTCTCCACGTGATTTCCACTGTGACAACGACTCCACGTGACAGTTCCCTTCATCCCATTGGTTAGCAAGAAACATGAAGTCACGTGATTGTTTATTTACAAGTGTCTCATCTCAAAACCTGCCACAACAACTAGCTGCTCACTATGAAATGGATTAGTCCATTTAGAACTCGCAATAATAGAAGGTCGGAACAGAAGAAATGGGGAGAATTAACGTCTATCCTAGCTCCTGATCTCGGCATGTGGTTCTGCTAAAATTTTACATTTGAGGTTATTGTACATGCGTTGATCAGTGTTTTATTATTATTATTATTGCATCAGTGTAAACACATGTTAATTCACATAAACATCCTGTTTGTAACTGCACTATTTAAACTAATATAGTAGGATGATATAATAAAAAAGTTTTGTGCTGTTTAAAAATTTTAATTTTTTACATTACTAATATTTAAAAAGAAAAATATCACTATTTTAATAAAAATGATAAGTATCAAACAAAGGGAGTGTAAACATTCAAATTACAAAAAAAAAAAAAAAAAAAATGTTTTGCTCTGCTCTTTTCAAATCTAGAAAATATCTTTTGCTGTATGAAGAGTGGTGTTTGTGTGTTGCGGGGGGGGGGGGGGGGGGGAGGGATTTAGATTAATAATCATGTATTTTTATAACAAATTAACAAAAATGGACAGTATATTTATAAAATATTGCTGAATTTTTAAACTTGTGCTCTGGGGGAGAGGGGGAATTTACGTAGAATAAAAATTATATAAAATGGAAACACCACAAATTCTTACCCTTGAAATATTAAAAAAATGCTCAGTGTTGACATTCAAAGAATGAAATTAAAATTAATTAAAATACTGGTTATATTATACAAAATTCAAATCATAAATAATCATTTCATTAAAAAGAAATAGTCCCAGTTTTCCATAAACTTTGCCCACAAAAATCTACTACTACCAATAAAAATAATCAAAAGGTGGATATATAGTAAAAAAAAAAAAAAAAAAGAGGCAGGCAATGGTTATTATTATTATTATTATTATTATTACGTAAGAAATCTCAAAAGATTTTGTTAAAACAGCTAATGCATTCCTAGTGTTTATAATGATAAATTAACTTATGAAAACAAATTTATAAAATGCATCATATCATTACAAAAATAATAAGAAAAATTAAATATTTGTGCTTCATTAATCATATCTAAATTCAGATAATTAAAGATTTTTGAAAATAAAAATAGTGTAGTGATTTGAAGAAATGTTTGTCTGTAATAATTTTTAAATAAATGTTTGACGGAATTATTAAAGAACTTTGTGTAAAGGAAGAAAAAAAGTCAAAAGTCTTAAATGCAATTTCTGTTTATAATATGAAAATTTAATAATTCTAATGATATGCACGAAAGCCACCAGAAAAAGAAAAAAAACGGTATTTTCTAATATATAAAAAAATATCTAATCACAATAAAATAAAAACTTCATTTTTTACCATCAAATTTATTATTTTACTAGTATATAACCCCGTCAAAAATGACGGATTGTCGATCCGCGTTTCATTTTCATAAGACTTCATACAAACAAACAGCATGAAGATTTATTATTGAAAGGTTTGTGTTGTAGAAAAATACATTTTAAAAATGACAAATGATTTCTACAAATAAAAATAATGAGGATACACACACACACATATATATATATATATATATATATATATATATATATATATTTTTTTTTACTTAGTATTACATTTCTAAAATAGTTCAACGATTGGACAAAACATTCAAATTAAATATTAAAAAATAATCCATGTGTGAAAGTTTTTGTAAAAAAGTGTTATCAATGAGTTTCTAAACAGCTAGACTCACCACATAACTGATTGTTTGTTTATATAAGCAAAATTAAATGCAAATAACGCTGTACTATGTGTTTCTTATAATTTAATTACGTTTGATAAGAAATAATCATTTTACAGTTTATGACCCATTATCACGAAATCCAAAATTCAGAAGGAGAAAATTCGAAAATTTTCTAAATTAAAAAATTTTTACGAAATTTTCAGATTTTCTGAAAATTTTCGAAAATTTTACCATTTCTTAATTTATTTTTTTCAGTCCATTGTGTTTCAATGTCTAATCAATCAAATATTGTTACTTCGGTGGCGGGTGAACACGGTCCCCTCTTTCCGAAATTAAAAACGAATCATTTTTCTCTCAAATTTTATTTTAAAATTAATTTATATTACGATTTGTTAGAAACAAAAAAAAAAATAGTTATATATTTATTTCATCAGGGGTGATTCGGTTCAAGTTTTCCTAAAAATTTAAGGCATTCGGTTTCGAAAATTTTTGTCTTCAGTTCAAAAATTCGAACATAAATATCTCGAATTTTGAACGATCGTCGCCGGAAAAATCAATTATGTCTATCATTCACAGAAAAACAGTAGACAATTTCTTCAAATGATTGTGGAAACAACGTGAATTTCGTCAAAGGATCGAAAAAAAAACGCAAATTTTATCGCAGGATTGAAAAAAAAAAAAAAAAAAAAAAAAAAAAAAAAAACCCTTATTTTGTTTACAAATTGCAGAAAAACGCGAATTCCGTCAAAGACTTGCGAAGAAAACGCAAATTTCTTACAAGGACTCCGAAAAAGTGTAAAATTTCATCAATGGATCACAAAAAAAAATTGGTTAAAGGATTGCAAAAAAAAATCCTCGAATTTCGTCAAATAATCGCGGAAAAACATGAATTTTTTCAAAGGGTTGCGAAAAAAAAAAGACACAAATTTCTTCAAAGCACTGCGAAAAAATTTCTAATTTCGTTAAGGGATCGCGAAAAAAGTGAAGTTTCGTCAAAAGATCGAAAAAAACGCTAATTTCGTCAAAGAATCTCAGAAAAAACTTGAATTTTGTCAAAGGATCGTGAATAAAAGGCAAATTTCGTCAAAGAATAGCAAAAAACGCAAATTTCCTCAAAGGATCGCAAAAAGAAAACGCAAATTTCTTCAAAGGACTGCGAAAAAACGCAAATTTTGTCAACGAATAGCAAAAAAATGCAAATTTTGTCAACGAATAGCAGAAAAAAATGCAAATTTTGTCAAAGAATCACGAAAAAAAACATGAATTTTGTCAAATAATCGTAAACTTCGGAAGGACCCGAAATCCGGAAAATTCCAAAACTCGGAAAGCCTTTTTGTTGGTCCCGAGGATTCCAGATAATGAGTTTTTACGATGGAAAAATATTCAAAATCCGCCAGTAGATGGCGCCTGTATACTGAATCAACCTCAAATCCTGCCTACGAAATAAATCTCCGCTACTTCTGAAAAAAAAAACTTGCTTACAGAAATTTTTTTTTACAGAAATGGTGATATATATGTTTTATATGATATAGTTTTTGAAGGTTTTAAACAAAATTAAAATATTTAAAAGCTTTAATATGCTTTTACAAATATTTTAACAGCAGAATCGAATGTAGCATAGATTTTTTAGTAAGCCTAACATGGCGTTTAACTATGGTTGATTCGCAAACCGGAGTGGTCGCACCCGGATGCGTTACAGACAGTTTCTTGCCTTTGGATTTTATTATATGGGAGATTACCAATATGCAAATAATAAATCAAAAAATTAATAAAGCTGTAAAAGTTTTTGCGTAAAACTATTAAAAAATAGGCTGTATAATGTCCCCTATGAAAATTTACTAGCAAACTGATCGTAACATAAGCATATGCAAAATAATAACACGAAATAATGTAAAATGCATCAAACAAAATTTTATGTTCAGTACGAAAGATCAATGTTTTTGTTTGCGTGCGATCAACGCTCTTTAGACTGTAAAGGGGAAATCTTAGCCAGTAGCCGAGGATAGGGGCTGGGCGTAAATTATCTCGGTCTCTTCTATTCCTCTGTCCCCACCTACTATATTAATGGACTAGGCCACTACATAGTGAGCCACTCTTCGAAAGAGCCGCTAGTGCCACAGCAGATCTGTGCATCTGCTCGCGCATTGTTACTAATTTAGTTAGACCAGGCATATCAAGGGGGCGTTGGTCAAACTCGTTTACCGCCGCGGGCCAAATTAAGTATTATATACAAAGCCGTGGGCCACATAGTAAAAGTAGATAATATTATTCCCACTGCACAAAATAAAATTTGTACGTACGAAACACAGCCATGTTAAATAAATATTCACGCAAAGTTCCAAAATTATTACTATACATAATTTAATTTATCTTAGTTTTCGAAAAAATACTCAAAGTTGTTTATCATCAATCAAATCCATAAAATTTAATTGAATTTTCTAAATTGTATTTAGTTTAAAAACTGACTGTACACGCTGGTCTACTAATCTTGATCTAGCAAAGGATCTGTCAATTTTCCGTGTTTTCTAAAAGTAAAAAATAAAAATAAGCATATTTTGAATTATAAAATTTATTTAATAAAATGTATCTTGTATCTATGCGCAACTTATTTGATTTCATTTATACATTTTCTGGTACAAATTATATTTATTTGACTTGAAAAATAACAAAAGGTTGGCAGCCACACAAACAAGTGGTATGAAAGTGCGCTACAGAATATAGCTAAGATATATCTAATTGCACACTATAGCTAAAAAAATCGGTCGATTGATTAATAATTAAAGAAATTTGGAAACCCCATATCCATATATTTTCGCTCTATTATGGAATCGCACTGAATTTTGATTAATTGCAGTTAATCCAAAATCCATATATTCGACTAAAGCCCAAGTGCAAAACCTGGGTGACATGTTCGGCGGTTTGTGTCAAGCACAAAGTGATATTTTGTGTTACTTTAAAAGCGACTCTTTTAAAACTATTTAATTTTATATTTTGATTTTTTTTAATATTTCAACTCTTTTTAATCAGCGCTGAATTTTATTAATTTTACAATACCCTTCTTAGTATTTAATAAATATAGAATATTATTTTCTAAAGTGGTGTAAAATCGAAGAGAGTAGTAAACTAAAATATTACTTTCGACAGAAAAAAAAATTATATGTAAAATACTTGAAAATATTTACGAATCTTTCAATTTTCAAACTCAATATCCCGCGTTTTGCTACATTCCAATTGGTTATCTTTGTTCCACGCGTTTTTTATTTTTATGCCAAAATGTAAAAATTGAGTTATATCTATCTGTATAAATCACTGTTGCCAGATGAGCAGAATCTTTTAAATTCAGAATACTACCACACCACATTATGAACAGAAATATTCTTCTGATTTAATAACAAAATAAATTAAACAAATACTACTATTAAAAAAAAAGTGAGAGCATTTTGAAGTAAAAAAGGCCCGCCAAACTGGAAACACTGATAGATATACATATTTTTCTTATATTTGCCATCTGTTATACCGCGGTTGGTACAATTGTGTTCGTGCAAAGTGTATTTTCAGCATGCGTGTTCTAACAACTAAAATAAACTCAGGTAAAACGCCAAAGGCTTCGCGGGCCACAGATAAGGTATCGGCGGGCCACATGTTTGACATGCCTGAGTTAGACTAAAGACTCCTAATATAGGAGTTCTAGCTTAATACCCTGTTCACATCGGACATTTAAGATAACTTAGACCGCCATTTTTGAGGTGGTGCCTCCCCGGAATTGAATACCTGTCCACACCGCCAAACGCATTTAAGATAACTCATTCAACATCACCGTGTCCAGTGCGCATGCGCATATGTTAAAAGCAAACTCAACAGCCAATCGGCCTCCAGAGCCAATCAGAGTGAGCGGTGCTGACTGTATCTAGCAATGGAAAGTTCGAACTCACTAAGTGAGTTTCTGGAACTCACTCAGTGAGTTCAGCGGTCTAAGATATCTTAACTATCCGATCTGAACATAGTATTAGAGTACTGTCACGCGAGCGTCGTGGAAAGCATCAAAATGAACGCCTGTTCTTGAGATCTGAGATGTACAGATCTTCTAGATTAGTAATGAATTCAGACACTTTTCCCCGGGAGGGATTTCTGGGGCTCCGGGGGGGACATCAGGCGCGGATCCCCGGGATGGGGGTGATCAACCCCCCCCCCCCACCCCCATAAAAAAAATTGTTTGTTACTCACCTGTGTTTATAATATATCTTTGTTGTAATGAAAAGCAATTGCAGTTTTTTTTTCTTTTTTTCATGAACGTCTTTTGCGAAATGTTTAAGAAAAGATAACATGAAAAAGTCAAAATATGTTGTCATTCTTTTTTCCCAATTGTCAGTGCGGTATTTTCAGAGCCTAATACATAGATTGCTGAAAGATCCGTCAATCAACAATAACCTCCTAAACAACTGCCTCCGCCCCAATGAATGAAACCCTTTTCCCTTCCTTAGAAAAATCATCTCCAGGAACATACAGGAGAGTGTAAAATGGGTTACTCACAAGAAGCTAGATTAGTTAAAAGAATTTTTGTTAATACTGTGGGCTTAATCTTACCCTTGCCTTCTTCCAGCTAAGCTTTTGTTTGGGAGAGGTTTTCTTTCTGAGACAAAATCCACATACAGTAAAATTCGTGAAAACATAACCAGTCTGTAATAGCATTCTGCCTTCAACAGAAATGTTTCCTGAATGGAATGCCATACAAGTATACCTGCTAAAATAGAGGGTTTTTTTCGGTCCCTAATGATTCCGTTTTCACGGGATTTACTGTCATGTTTAATAACCAGTGTAAATATAAAAACACAGTCACATTGCAGCTATATAGATGATGAGTATGAAGCTTGTTTTACATTTTTATAAAGGAGCTCTCCTTCTTTATGAAAAAGGTAAGCCTTGAATTTTTTTTAGATATTTTTGCATTTTCGTTTTAGTTATATTTCATTGTTTTTAGACATCACAACACTACAGTTTTTGTACTTATCCGTTTTTAATAGATATTTTAAGTCTTAAATACTCTCTTTGCGTGCGCAATGTAACTACAGTAACACATGCTAAGAAGGAATCACTAGGGCCAAAAAAATAATTCCATTGTAAACAGGTTTTTGTCTTAGCAGGTATAGTTACATGCTATTCCTTTTGCCGGAACAGTGAAATATTTCAAGGCAGGTTTCCCTTATACACAATTTCCGTTTTCGCAGATTTTATTGTATTTCGAGAAATAATATTAGCTCTATGCAATTAGCTTCAGCATACATTTTCTACTTTTGAAGATATAACTAAAATTATTTCATAAAAATGAATTTTAATGGTAATAAAGTAGTTATGATACAGTAAAACGTGTGAAAACAGGATCGCTAGGAACTGACAAAAATTCCATTTTTAACAGGTTTCTATCTTAACAGGTACAATTAAATGCAATTCCTTTTGCCGAGATTATGAAATTTTTCCGTTTAAGATAGGATTTCGTTAGAGACAGGTTTCCTTTCACAAATTACTCTATAAATATTACTGAAAATGATTTGAAAATTAAGGTTATCTTAATGCTCGCTTTGAAATGCTTGGAATGCCTCTACGAAAGTCCGCAGCATTATCAAATGGTAATAAAATGCAATAAAACATGCTAAGACGGAATAGCTAGAGACTAAAGAAAAGTTCCGTTTTAACCAGATTTCCGTCTTAATACATATAATTGTTTAATATTCTTTCCGACATGTGAAAGTTAAACTTATCTTTTATGGAATGCTCTCTTAAACGGAAATATTTCACGGTCCCGACGGAAGGAATACCATAACAATCTACCTGCTAATACGGAAACTTGTCAGAAAAGGCTATTGTCCGGTTTCCAGCGATTTTGTTTTCACTGACTTACTGTATTGCTATTTGTAACTACTTAAAACTACGCATAGTACTATTAGTTTTCTATTAATTAAACAATCTACAATATTAATAAAAGAAAGTTGTTTATCTGTGGGTGTGGGTGTGTGTGCGATGGCTAGCGAAATCTGCCGCACGTAGAAGTCTGAAAATTTGGTGCGGATAAGTTCTAGGCAGGTCCTGATGCACCTGAGGCTCATAATTTTAATTTTTTAAGCCCCGGGCCCCTTTAATTTTTTTCTCCGAAATTGTTAATAACTTGCCCCATTTTTATACAATTTTCTTCGTTTTTTGGGCTTTTTCTCCATTTAGCTTTTGTCCTATTTCTACGTTCCAGTTAAAACCCTGGGGCCCGGTACATGGCCCCTTGAAGTTTTTGTGAACTAAATTATTAATAACTTGCCCCTTTTAATCCGATTTTCTTCGTTTTGGAGGCCTTTTCTCTATGTAGTTATTCCTCCATTTTAACAGTCCACTTAAGACTCTGACGCCCCTTTAAGTTTTTGTGCCCTAAATAGTTAATAACTTGCCCTCTTTTTATCCGTTCTTCTTTGTTTTGGGGCCTTTTCTCCATTTAATTATTTCTCCATTCCAGTTAAGACCCTGCCCCCCTGGGGCCAAGTACGGGCCCCTTAAAGTTTTTGTTCTCTAAATTGTTAATAACTTGCCCCTTTTTATCCGATCTTCTTCGCTTTTTGGGGCCCTTTCTCCATCTAGTTATTCCCCCATTTCTACATTCCAGTTAAGAACTTGGCTTCCTAGGGCCCGGTTAAGGGCCCATTTAAGTTTTGTCACAAATTGTTATTAACTGCCCCTATTTTTATCCGATCTTTTTTGTTTTTGGACCTTTTCTAAATTTAGCTTTCCCTCATTTCTATGTTCTAATTAAGACACTGGCCCTTGGGGCCTAGTACGGGGTCCGTTGAAGTTTTTGTTTCCAAAATTGTCAATAAGTTGCCCCCTTTTAATACGATTTTCTTTGTTTTGGAGGCCTTTTCGCTATGTAGTTATTCCTCCATTTCTGCTGTCCACTTAAGACTCTGATGTCTCTTTAAGTTTTTGTGCCCTAAATAGTTAATAACTTGCCTCCTTTTTATCCGTTCTTCTTTGTTTTGGGGCCTTTTCTCCATTTAATTATTTCTCCAATCCAGTTAAGACCCTGCCCCCCTGGGGCCAAGTACGGGCCCCTTAAAGTTTTTGTTCTCTAAATTGTTAATAACTTGCCCCTTTTTATCCGATCTTCTTCGCTTTTTGGGGCCCTTTCTCCATCTAGTTATTCCCCCATTTCTACATTCCAGTTAAGAACTTGGCTTCCTAGGGCCCGGTTAAGGGCCCATTTAAGTTTTGTCACAAATTGTTATTAACTGCCCCTATTTTTATCCGATCTTTTTTGTTTTTGGACCTTTTCTAAATTTAGCTTTCCCTCATTTCTATGTTCTAATTAAGACACTGGCCCTTGGGGCCTAGTACGGGGTCCGTTGAAGTTTTTGTTTCCAAAATTGTCAATAAGTTGCCCCCTTTTAATACGATTTTCTTTGTTTTGGAGGCCTTTTCGCTATGTAGTTATTCCTCCATTTCTGCTGTCCACTTAAGACTCTGATGTCTCTTTAAGTTTTTGTGCCCTAAATAGTTAATAACTTGCCTCCTTTTTATCCGTTCTTCTTTGTTTTGGGGCCTTTTCTCCATTTAATTATTTCTCCATTCCAATTAACACCCTGGCCTCCTGGGGCCAAGTAAAGACCTTAAAGTTTTTGTTCTCTAAATTGTTAACTCGTCAGCACACGTGCCCCTTTCCATTACGTTACTACACACGTGGGATAAATTTTACCCCAATGGGTTTTCTTGTGTCAATTTCAACCCGGTTTGATTATAAACAAAAATTTATACTTTGAAATAAACTGTGAATCAATAAAGAACATAATTTAACTTAAATTAAGAAGTTCTTTTATATTTAAAGAAGGAAAAAAAAATTAGCACTAAAATTTTTTTCTGCATATCATTACATACAAAGCTTTTACAATCCAAATTCAGCCATGAAAATACGAAAAAAAATATATATATATAAAACTGATATATAGAAACTGTATGTGCAAGAGCTGTTAACGTTTAAAAGAACAATTATATTATTATTTGCATTGCATAAACATTTGCATTAACATCTTCCTATCATTATGGGTTACGTTATAACACGCGTGGGGTAAATTTCCTCCCACGTGACATTTTTGTCACAAAAGAATGGAAAATGCACAACCGGAGGTAAATTCTTTCTTTCCACATCTTGATATCTTTCAGCTTAAAAGGTACTATAAAGCTCAGAATGATCACGAACGATTTTCGCACATTTTTAAGTAATAGTTGTGAGATGGGGTAGATTTTATCCCAGCGCGTGTGCTGAGCTGACGGGTTAATAACTTGCCCCTTTTTATCCGATCTTCTTCGCTTTTTGGGGCCCTTTCTCCATCTAGTTATTCCCCCATTTCTACATTCCAGTTAAGAACTTTTATGAACGGGCCCATTTAAGTTTTGTCATAAATTGTTATTAACTGGCTCTATTTTTATCCGATCTTTTTTGTTTTTGGGCCTTTTCTCCACTTAGCTTTCCCCCATTTCCATGTTCTAGTTAAGACGCTGGTCCCTGGGGCCTAGTACGGGGCCCGTTGTAGTTTTTGTTTCCTAAATTGTCAATAAGTTGCCCCTTTTTAATACGATTTTCTTCGTTTTGGAGGCCTTTTCTCTATGTAGTTATTCCTCCATTTCTGCAGTCCACTTAAGACTCTGATGCCTCTTTAAGTTTTTGTGCCCTAAATAGTTAATAACTCCCCCCCTTTTTATCCGTTCTTCTTTGTTTTGAAGCCTTTTCTAAATTTGAGGTAAGAGCTTGGCCCCTTGGGGCCAAGTACGGGACCCTTGAAGTTTTTGTTCTCTAAATTGTTAATAACTTGCCCTTTTTTATCCGATCTTCTTCGCTTTTTGAGCCTTTTCCCCATCTAGTTATTCCCTTATTTCTACATTCCAGTTAAAAACATGGCTCCCTAGGGCCTGGTTAGGGGCCCATTTAAGTTTTGTGTCATAAATTTTTAATAACTGGCCCTTTTTTTATCCGATCTTTTTTGTTTTGGGGGCCTTTTCTCCATTTAGCTTTCCCCCATTTCTATGTTCTAGTTAAGACACTGGCCCTTGGGGTCCAGTACGGGGCCAGTTGAAGTTTTTGTTTCCTAAATTGTCAATAAGTTGCCCCTGTTTAATCCGATCGTCTACGTTTTTGGGGCCTTTTCTCCATTTAGTTATTCCTCCATTCCTATAATCCAGTTAAGACTCTGGGGCCCGGCGTGGGGCACCTTGAACATTTTGTGCGCCATGCATTTTTACCCCTTTAATTATGTCACCCTCCCAATGAGTAATTTTAAATTTGAGTCTTGATATCCTCTCCTCGGATCACCACCTTCATATTTTTATTGAAGTCTGAGAACTCTTTTTGTGTCTTTCTTTAAAATATTGTTCTAATGATTAATTTATATCCTTCTGCTTAATTTATCAAAAGCGCTAAGTACTAGGATCTCTTGAGATGTTTTCATCTTAGGGTCCTGCTCAAAACTATCAGTTGGACTTCTTTTGGGCCCTCTACTATAGCTCCCTTAAAAATCGTCCGATTCACTAGCTTTTTTTTTTTCTAACAACTTCTTAGGTCACCCAGCTACTATATGAACGACAAACAAATTTCTCGGACCTCAGCTACCACTAATTTTGGACCCCTACTATAATTTCCTTAAATATCCGTCCGATTCACTAGCCTTTTTTCTATCAACTTCTTAGGTCCTCCAGCTGCTACCTGAATGAGAAAAAAAAATCTCGGACCTCAGCTACCACCAATTTTGAATATTAATCTCCTTCTTGGGGCCCCTGGCGTAGCTTCTTTAAAAATTATCCGATTATTTTTCAATTTTCTTAAACATAGCTCTAGGGTCCTCCATCTACTTTATAAACGACTAAAGATTCTTTTAAACCCCAAAATCGGGTTAATACAAAATCGGGTTAAAGATATAAAATCATACAAACTTGAGGTTTGTTTTAATTTATTATCACGGGCCCGGGCAACGCCAGGCGGGTGAACTAGTTAATAATAAACTACAAATTATAGTAAAAACTCATGAAAGGGATTCAGCTATGAGCTGGAAATAAATTATTTTACACAGGTTTCCGTTTTAGAAGATAGATTTGTATAGTATTATTTCCACCAAGACTATAAAGTTTTTTCATTTAAGATAGAATTCCGGTATAGGCAGGTTCCGTTCTTAGAGGTTTTACTGTATGAATTAACCAACACGAAATATGACTAATAAATAATTGTAAACATAAAGTCAATGTATTCTTTTACATACAGTAAATCCTGTAAAAACGGAATAGCTAGGGATCAGATTATAATTCCGTTTTAGACAGGTTTAGGCATATTTTTATGGTGTTTCTTCCTTCGGAACCATGAATTTTATCCGTTACAGACAGGTTCCATTTTCAAAAGTTTCACTATACTATAATATGTCGATTATATGTAACAATGTATCCCCCCCCCCCGAAAAAAAAAAAAAAAAAAAAAAAAAAAAAGGACGCTCTGGATTTGCCCCTGGTCATAGCTCTTTGTAATATTTAAATAAGCAGCTAGTGAGCAGCGAGGATTCTCAGAAGCTGAGCTCCTAATATGCAAAAAACATGGTTGTATTTCTCATTTTTTTCAGTTTCTTCTATTTACTATATATAAAAAGAAAGTATAGGAATCGTGAAAATTTTTGACTTCCGTTATTTGCTGTGTTTACATATTTGAATGTCTTGAACACGATTTGACTATTTTCAGAAGCTGTCTGTTAGTCTGTGTAAAAGGCTAATTTTGTGGTCATTCTATCTCAAGAACTAAAAGACGGAATTTTTACCAAACTTCATATTCAGTTAGTCCTTGATATAAATTGGTTCTGATTAGGTTTTGGATGTATAACCACACAACAGATGGCGCTGATATGCTGTGTTTTTTAGGGATCCTACATTAGAGAGAGATTGGACATTGCGTCGCCGGCAGATTTGACAAATCCGCCATTTTAGTTACGTCGTATGTATACGCTGGTATTGCTTTCTCAAGAAAATTTGGATTTTAAAGATTCAACGTTTTAAATATTGTATCAAGACTTATTACACTATTAATAGATAATTTTCTTTTGTTGTTTATAGTTACTTTTTAATATTTAGTAATGTTTATTTATTTTGTAACATATTTTAAATTGTCAGAGTTCAATTGTTGTGTATGCGGTCAACTTTAAACAGTTTCATTAAATAATAACTATCGAAATGAGTAACACAAACAAAGCAATTTCGTTTCTGCGTCTCTTGTTTTACATTTTAAAACTGATTTTGTTTTAGATCTTTTTGTAGTGAGTGAGCAAAACGTGTAAATAATTTGGAGTTTCGAAGTTTGACACAGTTGGCGGTAACTGGCAAACGTTGTTGGCGATGAATTTCTGTTTACATTTTGAAACATTTATTTTAAGAACGTAATACAGAATAAAATTGTAAATAGTGCACTCTTTTTAAAATATGAAATTTTTTATAAATTATAAGGAATAATTGAATACATTGTTAAACTGTTCATTTTTTAATAATTTCTTTTTTAAATATCCGAGGAATTTGAGAGCACAAGACATAAGCATTTAAATTTTCCGCATAAAAAAAAAAAAATCTATATATAAAAGCGCCGACTCTGATAATTGCAAAAATATATAAACTCACAATATATAAACCTCTATATAAATAAACATTACTAAGCATATGTGTGTAAATTTTTTTATTCAGTTTCTCGGAATGTATTTTTTTTTCTTTTTTTTTTTGCATATTTAGATATACTTAGTATTATAAAGTGTATTATTCTAGAGAATTGAAGCTTTTTAATTTCATACAACCAATTAGTTTCTTTAAAACTATCTAAATTTATTAATGTAAATACATTAATAAAGAAGGTATATTAGGAATAATTTTCAAAAATTTATACTTTTCTGAATATTTCAGTATTTTTTTTAAATTTCTTATTGCTGTTAATGATATATTTTTAACCTTATGAAATTAAAAGAGTTCCCTCTAAGAAATTTTATTTATTTACTTACAAAAGTAACCTAACTAATCTATGTCATGAGTCATGACCATTTAAACAGAGGAAAGTAAAAAATAAATATCCACACTACAAAAAATTACATTATGTAGCATTTCTTGTGTTATACATAAATTAAAATGTTTATTTTAAGTGAAAAAAACCCCCAAAATCTTGAATATTTGTTTATAATCAAATTCGATTATTTTAAGCAAAAACGTAAAGTCCCGAAATGTTAACCCTGCAATTCAGCCGAATAAAAGAAAAAGCATTTTCTGAGAATTCTTATTCATTAAAACGGAATTGTGCTTATGTTTATGTTCTGAATGACTCTGTGAAGGCATATGAAATAAATTTCTGGTGATTTTAATAGAATAAAAAGTGTTGGACGCGGATGAAAATGCATTGCGTTCTACGGCGTTCCATCTGCTTTGTAACTAATATGGCGGACTTTTCGTCAATGTCCAATCTCTCTCTAATGTAGGATCCCTAGTGTTTTTCACGATAGCTATATCTCAAGAACTAATGCGCGAAATTTCACCAGACTGCATATTCTGATTCTGTTACACCTCGACATAAATAGATGTTGATTCAATTTTGATCACTCGACAGAGGCGCTGCTCCTATGTCCTATGCTTGGAGAAATATTCCTAATCAGGTCCACAATCTATTGATGCTATTTAACCGACGTAATTTTCAGTAATATTAACTCTATAGGGCAGTTGCAATTGACGTCACCTTGGTGGTAAACAGTACAAATAGGCAGTTCTGATTGGTGGAATTACCCTTACCTCCAAGTGAATACAATGGTTGATCAGCTGATTGCAACTGCCCTATACTTCTAACTCTCATACATTTTTAACCCCCATTGTTGCCAGAATAGCTCATTTTTGTCGCCAACTTTTGACTGTAAACCGATTGTCTAATATTAGCCCTATGCTTTTTGCGATGAGCATCATAGCTGCATTTTATTTTCTATTGTGTAGAAATGTACCAAATTTTATATTTGATTTCAATAATTAAAAATGTATACGTTGATATTTAAAAATTTTATACCAAACAGGTAGTGCTGTTGTTCTGCTCTTCTTTTAATTCACTGATCACCCTATCTCAATGTTAAATTCGAAGAAATGCTCTGTATATTATATCCACAATTGTTGATCAGTGTCTATTCCAGATCAGCAACAAATTTCATTTGACTTTTCCATGCCAATTAAAAAAAAAAAAAAAAAAATCCAGGTATCGAGATTTTGTGATGTTACACACAAAAATCTTAAACTTGTGAATTTGAGAGGAGAGCTTAGAAAATTATACGAAGATTATCCATGAAGTTTCCGGACGTTTATGAAAGAAGGGAGAGCATTCATAAATTTTCTAAATCAAGATTAGTATATTTTTATTTGAATTTACCAAATTTCACGTAGTTCAGGTACAAAAACTCAATGTTCTTTTGTGTTTGTCAGCTTTAATAATCACCAGGATAAAAATGCCTTTGCTTATATTTTATACTTCTTTCTAACTATATACATTTTTACAAAAACTATTTACAAATTAAAACTGTTTAAATGTAAACTTTTCATTGTTCTTTATCGGAATCATGATTCATTTTGTATACAATTGAATATACGTAAACAAAATATGTTTCTTTTTTATAATTCAAGAAACATTTTTACTTTTCCAAGCCACGAACGAAAACCGTCCGTTCTCATGACAGCGTCCAAATTACTTCTATATTAAAAATAAAAAATGCAGTTGGCTCTCTGTTTAACGTCGCTCTACTTAACGACGATTTCTATTTAAGGATGGTAATTTGCGGTTTCGGCTCCTTCGAGTACAAAAGTCCCTAATTAAAGACGACTTTTTTCTATTTAATGACGATTTCCATGCTTTTTTTTTCACTCTTTTTAAGCATATTAAGTCAGGGAACTTCCTGTGCTAGAAAAACACATTTTCTTGGTGTACTAAATTGCAATTCAAGTGAGTACAGATAAAAGTGAGGGATGTAATTGTCCGGAATGTGATGATTCGTTTTCTTCCTCCACCACTCTCTTTGTCCAAAAGCACATTCCATTCCTCCAATCCGTCGTCCAGTGGCACATTCCATTCCTCCTCTCCAACCACAGCTATTTGTCAGAGAGAGAGCTTAGGGGTTTATAGTAGTTCTTGCTCATTTTCCGTGTGAATCCAATCCAAATTCTGAGTACAAATAAAGAATAATGGTATCGAAAGCATCTTATGCTACAGGAAAAAGTGAAAATTATTGAAGAGTGTAATAAAAGTTTTGATATATCAAAATTCCAATTTTCAGAAAAGTCTGATCTACCCGAGTCTACAATGCGCCAGGGACCAAGTTTCTTCGAGGTGTCGGGTTGGCGAGAAGCACCTCCTGCTCTTGTAGTGATATGATATGTGGATGAACCGTTGAATGGAGAGATTCATTTGACGGGGACGACCTTAGCCAAGGCGCGTCTATGCGCCAGGGACCAAGTTATTTCGAGGTCCCGGGTTGGCGAGAAGCTCTTCCTGCTCGCCACATCCGATGAACTAGTCACTTCCTCTTTCCCAAGGATTTGATAATCGGAAGATGTGGTAAAGTAATGGGTTGTGGGAGTGTTCAGCGTTGGCCTAGGACCCGGCTTCCCTTATGGGATCCCGGCTACGAAGCTGTTGTTCACTTCTGCGTTCCGCCCAAGTGTGTTGTGGTGATGTTCTCTGAGTTTGGACTCCACCGTAGCTTCGCAGCGGCCTCTGTCGTCAATTCATTTGGGAAAGGGTGATGAAGTGCAGGTAGGCTCACGCCCCCGCTTCTCCCCCGGCCGAAAAGCACCACCTTGGAGGTGTCCGGGTAAACCGGCTCCTTCTTGGTCATGACCTCGTATGGATTCACTAGAATTTGGATTCGGCGGTGAACTCTACCCGAGTCTACATTCAAAGGCATTTTAGCAAATAAAGAAATAATTCTTGAAGGAGCACAAAAATATGGATTAGCTTCCAAACGGCAAAAAATTCAAGGCAGCCAATCAGAAGAATTTGATAAAGCACTTCTGCAATGGTTTCATGAAGCAAGAGCTTCAACTATTCCGATTTCTAGAGAAATATTAATAATATTATAATTTTAGCAGAAAAATTTTCAAGCTTCGGTTGGTTAGCTAGCGAAATTTAAAAAAGATAATTTAAAAATATGGACTTGCATTTAAAAGCATATGAGGCGAAAGTGGGTCTGTGGATAAAAAAAAATAGTGGAAGGAGGGAAAGATTAATTAGAGATGATATTATGATAAGAAGAATATGTTTAATGCAGACGAGACTGGCCTATTCTACAATATGATGCCTAATAAAACTTAAGAACGAAAAAGAAGAGTAGTTTTGGTAGAAAACACAGTAAGGAGCGATTGACTGTTTTATTGTGCACTAATTCCGATGGGTTTGAGAAATTTCCCCCTCTAGTTATAGGCAAATCAAAGCAACCTAAGTGTTTTAAGAACATTAAAAGAAAACCTTGCGAATACAAAAACAACAACAAATCGTGGATGACATCGTCTATTTTCATGGATTGGGTTACAAAAAAATTGATGCAAAAATGCGCAAGGAAAAAAGAAAAATTCTACTTTTGATTGATCGCTGCCCTGCACATCCTCCAAATATTCCAGGATTTACAAATGTATCTGTGGTGTTTAGTTAGAAATGCAATTAATAGATGGCAGCACCACAGCGAACTACGTCACCTGCTGGTATTAAGTTTTGTTTACTGTAGAATGTATCTGTTACGTGTTTTGTGTAGATGTACATGTTGTGATTTAAATTGTAAATTAAACATGTTTAAAGTCCACCTCGAGTTATCCATTATGAAGTTGATTCAATTACTATAATTTACTTATATAATATATAATAGTATCTGTTAATTTTTTACCATGTAATTGCACAAGTAAGTTGCACCCATTAGACCTGGTGATCATTCGCAGTGTAAAAACATATTACCAAAAATCCTTAATTAGAAAATTAAATAATTTTGCTGACAAAAAGGAAATTGAAAAAATTTACAATTTTGGAAGCCATACACATGATTACACCAGCCTGGAAAGAAGTTTCTCCTTACAGAATTGAAAACTGCTTTCGGGCATCTGGAATTGGCATTCAAGAGCAAATGGATATAACAGATGTTCAACTCGACACAGAATATATCACCACCGAAGAATGGAAAAGTCTTGTTGATGATGAAAATGTTTCAGTACAAGATTTTTTTCGATTGTGGCGAAGATGTTTTAATAACCGACTTCAGAAATTTAGATCAAATTTATGAAGACATCACAAATGAAAATGCAGCTTTAGATGTAGAGGATGATAACGAAGCTGATGATACAGAAAGCGAAAAACCACCACTTTCTTACTCATATGCGAATTCTGCTCTGGATATTCTTCGACGGTCCATTGTTTCTTCAAATATGGAAGATGACTCATTCAACCTTCTTGAGAAGCTTGAAGCAAGGGACTAAAAACAAGACTGCTATTGAAACAATCTATACTTTTTGATTTTTTAAAAACTTGAATATCAAGACGATATTCCAATTCAATCCACGAACGTTTTCCATGCTAACATCAACAGTAGCTACTACTGTTTGGATCTTTTGTTTCAATTCCATCAGACTATTAACTTTTGTTCAACAAACAACAACAGATGTTTGTTGAACAGAACAACGATGAAACAACTGTTTATTGTAAAACAGGTATTCTAAGGTAGTAGAAAAAAAACTTTTTAAATTACTCTATGCACTGTGGTAATTATTTTTGCTGTAGGCCTATTATTTTTTTTTTAATAAATTTTTGAAGTTGTACGGAGACTTTTGGGACACCTGTATTTCTTCATAAGTAATATATTTGCTCTGTAACTAATCCAATTTAAGTATTATAAATATTTACTTTTCGAAGTTATCCAGGTGGCTAGACACCCTGTATTATAAATTAATATTTTAGAATGGTATAGAAGAAAGTTTTGTGATGGCTGCAGCATACTAGTTTAACCCCTTAAGGCTGCTCGTCAGTAAACTTCGCGATTCCCCTCGCTAATGTTATTCCTATGGGCGTAGGATGCATTCGTATTTTTAAAATATCTCCTCGGGAAATTAATATTTTTAACTTCTGTTTCCTGTGTACTGTTCTTAAAGAGTGTCTCTTTTTTTCTTAGTTATCAAAATATTTCTAAACTATGTGCTTAATTTATATTTTTATCTGTTAAAATCTTAGCGAAACTGAATACGATTTTAACATTTCATATAAAATTAAGTATATATTTTAGAAAAAAATTGACAACTAAGAAAAAAAAGAGACATTCTTTAAGAACAATACAAAGAAAACAGAAGTTAAAAATATTAATTTTCCGAGGAGATATTTTAAAAATACGAATGCATCCTACGCCCATAGGAATAACATTAGCGAGGGGAATCGGGAAGTTTACTGACGAGCAGCCTTAACAGCCCATACGCCGCTCTGCAAGAAGAGAGTTTGCTTGCTTCGTTACTAAAAGCTTTTAAATATCACTAATTTTTAAATGTAATATTCCCTTTATTAATTGGCAGACATTTTTCGATTATGTGTTCTCTTTTATCTCGCTTTTTAACCTTTTGTGTGCTGAGTTTTCCACTCTCCTAACTTAAACTCTCTTTTTTGTTAATTGATTATATAAAAAAAAAAAACCTCTTTATATATTTTTTCTAGACTTCTTTTTTAGTAATGTATTTCTTAAACTAATGTATGGTCTCTGAAAGGAGCCTCTTTTTATGAGATGGGTATGGATTTGTCCCTCGGTATTCGTCTGTCATGTGGATCTCATGGAATTTTCTTTTTTATTTAATTGTTAAACTTTCTTTTGTTTTTTCTGCACTGTAATTCTATTTTAAACTTTATTGTCATTTTTATGTAGTTCTTTACTACAATTATATATTTTCTTGTGGCTCCCCATTTGCCTTGCAAGTCGATTATCTTTATACTGGATATCAAGTTTCTTCGTAACTAGGTGATCCATAAAGCTCAATACATTGTTCCATTCGATTATGTAAAGAGAAATACTTTAGTAGGGGTGTTTTGTCCTTATTTTTAGTTTATAGTGTAAAAAGTTGTTAAGGGGTTAAAGATATCCATATTATTGAAGTAGAGTATCGATAACTTAGCATATGTGAAAGGAAGAATGAAAATAAAGTGTCTTAATTCGAGCTAAACGCGAGATTATTTATTTACTTATCTGAACGAGAATATATTTGAGAAACTCTTAGATGATTTGCAAAAAAAAAAAAATTTTTTTTTTAATCTTTCGATATTATTTAACAATATGGCAATTTCATTATTATTATTATTTTTTTTTTTTTGTTCCTTTTATTGCTAGTAATAATTAAAAAAATCTTATACATTAAATATATACTTTTTTAAAGCAAACATGATGTCGAGGTTGGGAAGTGGGAAGAAATAACAAAGGAAAGAGGAAAACATGAGATGAGTTTTTATGTCAATCAATTAAATGAGAATCTTATTCATCATCAATTTTTATTCATGGCAAGTTTCAATGACAATTGTAATGTAGTAAGATAAAAAAAAATAATATAAAAAACAATTAAATAACAATGCAAAAAACACTGAAATAACAATGCTTAAGAAGAAATGGAAAACGTAAACTAGCAACAATAAAAAAAAACTATAATTAAGATATTTATATATGTTGTTCATTCATAAGAATGTCTAGTTAATTTCTTATGAAAATAAATGCGTACTATTGCACTTAAGTGATATCAAATGAATAAAGAAAATTAGCCAAATGTTTATGGAAATCAGTATGTATATACATGCTAACAATGTTTTTTTTTTTCTCATTACAGAAATACAAGTAACTGAAACCATT
Source organism: Maratus michaelseni (assembly GCA_963931845.1). Classification (NCBI taxonomy): domain Eukaryota; kingdom Metazoa; phylum Arthropoda; class Arachnida; order Araneae; family Salticidae; genus Maratus; species Maratus michaelseni. Next base: position 193,259,408 of record OZ007591.1, read on the forward strand.
TCAGTAACAAATTTATGATTATGAATGGATTTATTAAAGAAACCATTGTATACGAGTTGGTTTTACCATCAACAACAAATTTTAAAACTTTACACCACCTTCACTGACACAATATTCACATATCAAGCGAAAAAAACAGGAAAACTCTCTGTAAATTCAATGAAAAAGTTTATCCATGTAATTTTATTAGTAATAATTGATTATGATAAAAAATGATTTAGATAAGATGCAGGGCTGCCACTAGAAAAGTAGAACCAAAATAGCCTACCTTCCAGAATATAATTCGTGGATCAAACAGACATGTTCAGATATTCAGAAATTTTAATTAATAGATTATAACTTACTTTGTATGTGTTATAGATTAACATCTTTAAAGCGAAATTTCTGATTCAAAATCGATTTATTTGATTTGGTGGGTTATAAGCCGGAAATTAGGGTAGTTATTTCAGTAGGTTAAAATGACTAAAATAGCTGTCTAAATAATAATTTATACATCAAAAATAGTAGTCTACAAAAATACAAAAAGGGTAAAATAGTTATGTCCACTTTCTTAATATACCATTTAACTACTGCACAAAAATTACTATTTTGGAGTGAAAATATTTAGGAATGACATCACATATATAAACATTTTCTGGACAAAAGTTTAATGTTATTTGCTGTAGGGAAAGCATCATTTTTGAGAGAACTCATATAACGGAGCTTTCTCAACATTTTATAAACAAATGCACAGGGGAAAAGAGAAAATAAATAAATGTCACTGGCAAAAAGTATTGTTTTTGAAATTATTTTCCAATGCTTTTGAAAGCAAATCAGGGAAGATAAAAGACAAAAAAAAAAAAAAGTTTGTTCAAAAGCTGTCTTCGCACGAAAATAGATTTTTTTTTTTTTTTTTGCTATTTTAATTTTTTTAAAGTTGCAATAGTCACCTTAGAAGACTGCAAATAGTCATTGTAGTCTGTGTCTAGTTGCCCGTGGCTACCCTGAAATTAACTAAAAAATCCCCCCCCCCCCCCCCCCCCCAAAATAACAACATAATCCTCATGTTAATTAAGACTGCAGAAAGAAGCAACCGAATGTAAATACTAAAATATTTTATAGTCCTATTAGTTATAATTAAAAATAGTGAAAGTAAATACATAAATTCCTATTGCATTTCAGCATATTAAATGGTAAAACGAAGCAAATGAGAGCTATCAGTACACATAATACAAAAAATTCGAAATTCGATATAGAAACAAACATAGATAATAATAGAAAACATAAATAATACTGAAAAATGTTTTACAAAATATTTTTTCATGATTATTGAATTATAAAAAAATATACACTGTTCATCACTGAATCTTAATCAAATCCAGGTTTCTTTCTTTTGCTGGGTTTGGTATTGTCGAATCTAGACACAAGACCTTCCAACCATTTAATGAATACAGCGTCTTCTTTGACTTGGTTGGTTGGTTTAGTGTGGTAGCGCAATGTTAAAATCATTTGCAACTGATCTTTTAGCTGTTTCACATTTGGGGTGTACTTAAGCGCTATTTGAGTTGGTTTGTTTTTCTTCTTGACATAACCCAAGAATGCATCCAAAGTCTGCCTATCTAGAGCTCCGACAGTTTCGCAGGCGTGGTTGATGTAGCCCTGCAGTTCATCACTCAAAATACTGGTATCTGCAGCTCCTAATATTGAGCTACTGGTTGGAGTGACTATATGAGATGGTCCGGATGGTGTAGATGTACGAGACGGGGTGATTTTTTCTCTCTCATCTGCAAAAGTGCTGTTCGAATTCTCATCAGATTTTCCTTCTGAAGCTGCTAAAACAAAAACGAAAAAAGAAACATTATTAATAACAACATTTTAAAAACGAAAAAAGTGTTTTTAACTCTTTATGTGCTCAGACGAAACTTTTAAAGTCACATAAAAGAAAATTTGACAAAAGTTTTAGTATTTAACACGTCTATTAACTGAATATTACATAAAAAATATTTCGCTTTACCATGTTTAGAAAAAGCAGTCTGTATTATGAAGCTAAATATTTTTAAAAAGGAATATTTTTACAAATCTTGAACATCCTTTTCTTAATAACACACTAGCTGAACCACCCGGCGGCGTTGCCAGGGACTACCTTGAACCTTTACAAATTTCACATAGAAGAAAAATAAATAATTTCGTGATCTCTTTCCCCGCCAAAAATTGTTAATACAGCAATCACTAAAAAGGATAACTTATAAAGCACGGAGATTTTACGAAATGTAAACTTTGTAATGTTTAAAAAAAAAAAAAAATGTATTTATTGACCCAAATGGCTACTATAATACATTTTTAGGGTTTTGTTCGTCTGACGAAACCCTATTCGTCTCACTCCTGTCTGTCCTTCACAAAGTTCGTACTCTGAAACTGTATTAGTTAGAGACTTTGGATCCTGAAGAGAGGTTGGCTGTCACTCAAGATTTTCACATTCAAAGTGATAAAACCGCAGATAATTTGCAGTACTGGTGATGTTTTGGGCTCTATGAAATTATTAAAACTATTGCATTTATTAATTTGAAAATTACGCATCCATGCTCAAAATTAAATTCTGAATAAAAAAATCTAATCTTCGTAAAAATCCGAGCATAATTAACTGAAATATTAATTAAAAATTATATTAATTTTTCAAGAGAAAAGGAATTGTTTTTATATGTGTGCATGTGCAGACATTTCAGCGAGACCAAAAAAGAAGCCCAGGTATCAATTTTACCTAGATCGGGACCCTTTGTTGAGGCTAGTAAAAGTTGGACCCCGAAGGGGGTGGCTGTTAATCAAGATTTTCACATTCAAATTGATAAAATCGCAGATAATTTACAGTACTGGGGATGTTTTGGCCTCTATTAAATTATTAAAACTATTGCATTTATTGATTTGAAAATTATAATATGCTGAAATAGTAACTAAAAATATAATATTTTTTCAAGAGAAAAGGAATTCTTTTATATGTGTGCATGTGCAGACATTTTAGCGAGATTCTTTTACATGTGTGCATGTGCAGACATTTTAGCGAGACAGGAGAGATGTTGACACAAAGGAGGATTTTCCAGATAAAGATTCCAGTCAGAAAGTTTAAGGTATATACAAATTTTTAAAATTATATAAGATACGGATTTGAAAATTGGTATATATACGCTAAATCATATTCTATTTACAAAATTCAAAAAATGAAAAAATCGACCAATAACTTTTATTTTATAAAAAACCCTGTTTTTTTTTTTTTAATGGAAAATTAGATTTATTTGGATTTATTAATTGAAGGATTGAAAGGAATATTAAACGAAACTCTTTATGCGATATTCGATCACACTTACTTCTTTTTAAACACTTTTCTAGTTGGAAGTACGGGGTATACTCCCCCTCCACCCCCTATAAAAAAACCACTTTAAATTTTTTTAAAAATATTACAAACAAATACTAAAAATGTATTTATTTTTTTTCTGGACTACAATGAATGTCCAAATTCCCCTCCTTCATCTTCTAGACACGTGTTTGCATGGTTCATTATGCCCACAAAGAGTCTTTTCAGCAAAATCGGGTTTTTTTGTCTTTATGGTGGAACCACTGCATTGTTGAGTAGGGGAGCGAGTACTATTCACCTAACTCCTCATAGACCGGGAGCGGCAGCACAGACAATCACCTCATCGAGTTCACGGTTGAAATTCCAGAATTAGTTAAAGCTTCATTCGCATATTAAAACGCAATCGGTCTGCCAAGTCATATCTTGGTGGAAAACACCCGAAATCCCGATTTTAGCGGTTGGCTCGTAGGTTTACTATTGTGTGTTTCTGCTCCCAGTCCTCCATGTTTTCATACCTTTGGGTTTTAAGGTGTTTTCCACCAAGATATGACTTGGCAGACCGATTGCGTTTTAATATGCGAATTGAGTTTTAACTAATTCTGGAATTTCAGTCGTGAACTCGATGAGGTGATTGTCTGTGCTGCCGCTTCCCGGTCTATCACAAAATAGTCTTCTCACTACATTGAACGATTTCTTGGACAAAAAATATACTTTGACAATGTAACAATACTGTTCTGGGGACAACACCATGTTGACGTACACTCACGCGCGCGTTTTTCGACACTATTAATCAGGAACATAGAACTAAAGAAGGACTTCCAGCGAAATAGTGTTAATATCGTGACGCGACTTTGGAACGAAATGGCAGCTGCAGAGCTACGCGCACGGTCAGGGCCCGACTAGCATTTTTTGTGCCCAGGGCACTTTCAATTTTTCGTGCCCCCTTAGATTGGTTGATTTACTGACATATTGCACGCTTATTTGAAAAATGTCAAATCAAAAAATTACGTTTTCCGGAAAATTAAAAAACGGTTTCAGGAATAAAAATAAAATATTTTTTCTATTATTTATTGAAATGCACTTTCTACAGATTGAGATATATTTTTGTCATTTTATCGTATTAATATCTGAAATATGACATTTTTTCAGTTCTGTCATTTTTGATTAAATGTGCAATATGATAAAATTGAATGACTTGATAAATACAGTTTACCAATTACTAGAAAGAAATGATAAGAAGGCTACTTATTAATGATGTTATTGATATTAAATGAGAAAACCAAACTGATACTGAGTGCAAACAAAAGTCCCAAAAGAAATAAAATGGAAATTTAGATGAAATTATGAAAATTTTCGTGCCCTTCAGAAATTTTGTGCCCATTGCGCACGGTTCTGCGCAGCCGGCGAGAATCCCTACTAAGGCAGCGCCACCTACAACATCAAACCGAAACTATATATCAGAAACCCACCAGACGACAGACGGTTTGAAGAAGCAGACAAACTGGTGACGTATGGAGAAGCTGTCCTATACATGAGCCACCTATCTGAGACATTTTTCCAGGAATGATTTTCTTCTTGGAAAAATTATTTAGTTAGAAGTCCTTCTTTAGATCCATGTTCATGCTATTAATGAACTCCGTTCTTTACGCTGACTTGGCTGTTCACATGACAAACTCCAGTGTTGCACTTTTACAAAGGTTCAAGGGACAGTTTTATAAAGTTCCTCGTGCTTGTCTTACGAGTGTGCGGATTATTTAAATTTCAACTAGGAGTTTTTTTGCGGCAATCTGTATACTATATCTAATGACTAACAGCTTAGAATCGGAGCAATATTAACAATGGGCATTTTGTAGCCATTTCAGAAAAAAAACGCACATATACTTTCGACTTATTATGTTTGAGTACGTTTTATTTCTTCTCACTAAAACAAAGGTTTATCAATTTTCAACTTTTGAATGACTTTATTCCATTTTCGTAATGGAAGACAGTTTACTAAACATGTAAATCCAAATATATATCTGACAAACTTATGTGAAGTACAGTGATTAATTTTTAAAACAAATATTATTCTGGATGGTTTGATTATTTAAGATTTTTCTCCACCTTAATAAAGAAAAAAAAATATCCATGCAAAATCTTTGCATGTCAAAGGAATCTTTGCTCTAGAAATACATCACTGGACAAAATAATCTGGGACAAAACACTGGGACAAAATAATCTATTCCAAAAAGAACTTTATGCAAACTTCCCTTCCATTTTAATGAATGAAAAATTCAGGGTCGGTATTTTTGCTAGGACAGTGGCAAAAACTGGAAAAAAAAATAGGGCAAAAATGGAAAAAACCGGCAAAAATGGCAAATTCTTATTGGCTTTAAAGTGTAGTAAGATCTATAAATTAATAACGATCATAATGGTATAATTAATTAGATTTAATAACATATATAATTTAATATTTTAACTTAATTTGCTAATTAATAAATATAATTAAAATAGTTTTATATATTTTAAATGTTTAGAAAATACGTTCCTTCAGTCTAATACTTAGGAACCTAAGAACCAAATTAAAAATCGGATATCTAATTTTTTTTTCATTAATAAAGTATTGTGTCAGCCATTAATAGTTTTTTAATTATCAAAAGATTTTATATAACTTTGCTACTTTTGTTTTATGTAATGAGTCCTAAAAAACATGTAGATATTTAAGTCTTTGGTGCTAATTTATATTTATTTATCTAATGAAACTAGTTTGTTACAAATAAAAAAGTAAATAAATGCAAAGTTATATATTGTAAAAAACCTCTGTTATGTCTTTTTATGAAACTAGAATTTTTTTTCTCCCTCTAACTTTAAGAAAGGGACAAAAAAGTACAATCTTTACTTTCAGTAAATAGCCTGTAGCCATTTTATACTGTTCCGCTATATTAAAAATTTGAATTTAGAATATAAATGTTTATTTGAATTTCTTACACATATAAACATAAATGGTTTACACATTTACAGTTTGCACATTTCTATTGTGTAATTAATCATTAATAATTATTGAATAAACATAAATAATTAATTAAGTTTTCTATTTATTTACATAAAATTTGTATTTTTTTCATTTATGATTTTGTTATAAATGTTAGTATTCTTTCATAAAATGCATAATTATACTTATTTTCCTTAAGAGTTAATTCAAGCACCTTTCAAGAAAATTGCAAAATGAAATTCTATAAAAATACTATAATGCAAAAAAACTTCACCTTTGAAAGTTTTCAAATGAATGCAATACAACAAAGAATAGAATGTGAAATGTCATGCAAAAGTCTGAAAATTTTGTAAACTTTTGTCCATATTATGGTTTTTCTTCATTGCATTTGGAGGAATTTCTCGATCTTGAAACCGACAAGACAAGAGATTTTTCAGAGGCGCCATGTAGCCAGAAATATAGTAACACTTTTCTAAAAAAAGAAATGATTTCAAATTCCTATTTTCCTCCCGCCCCAGACCTTTCCATGACTTTTTAGAAAATATTTGTAAATTCCCTGTTTTTTCCTATATATTTCAAAAATTTCCATGACTTTCCCTGACTACTTTGAAATTCCCTGACTTTCCATGTCGGTGGGAAACCTGCTATTTTTGCCGGGAAGGTTTTTACCAGGTTTTTTACACCTGCGGTAAAAACTTGACAACCCTGGAAAAAATTAACTCTCGAAAGACGCTGTAAAACAACTTCATTTACACGAATTTCAGATGCTCATAGCATAAGCTGACCTTTGACAGGGTTCATACTCATTTCCCCACAAAAAATCCCCTGAGAATCCCCTGATGTTTCCAGAATGAATAATTTTCCCATGTTGACAATTAACGACATTTTTTAAAACTTAGTAAGTAAAACTTAGTGAGTTGTGAAAGTTCCACTCTCAAGTTCACAACTGATTCTGAAGCACAAACTACTGATTTGTTACAGAATTTTTTGCAAAATTTACAAATTGTTGAACATTTTGCAGATACATGCTTTTACTTCACAAAGCATGCGAATAGCAACAAGTGCCCTCATTTCCTAGAGTAGCAGATTGTTTTGCCAAATTTTCCCAGGTTTTTGGTATTTTTTGGAAAATCCCCTGAGATTCCCCTGATTTTTAAGACACAAAATTTATCCCCTGACTTTCCCCTGATTCCCAGGTTTCCCCTGACGAGTATGAACCCTGTTTGAATAGAGAGATCTTCTGCACAGCAGTTCTGAAACAAATTTTAGGGTGATTTTTAGGTGAATTTTTGAGTAGATAAAATGGTCTAAGGATTAAATTTCTCAAAACTCTTCTGACTCCTCCCCTCTTTTATATGCTTCGACAATTTTCTTTGCAGTTTTGCATCAATTCAAAGAATGCCCAAAATTGCTTAAAAAAATTCCACATGAGAAATTTTTTCATGCTTGAGATTAAAAGGTATGTCCCACGAAACCAATGCGTGGGATGCCAAAAATCCAAATTTTTCAGAATGCAAAACCTATTTTAAAATTTGTATACAACATATCGTACCATTCCTTTTCTGTGTTACGTTCTTAAAATACTAAAAAACATTCAATTTTTAAAGATTTGTTCTATATAGGTTTTAGTACAAAATTTTAGTACAAGTAGAAGCCCAGTGTCATGTTTTGGAAACAATTTTTTAGGTTGAAGTTCGTTTTCCACCTGTTATACGAGTTGCAGCTTCAGTATGCACGTGCAGGGTACGTGTCAGGGCTAGTGGTCAGGGAAAAATACAGTAAAAAAAAAAAAGATAAACACCAGTATATTCTTATAGAAAAATTCAAATTGAACGAACAGTGAACAGCAGAATAAGTTTAATGGGATTCCATGTTTGAATCAACAACTCCCTGGATATGAGTGAGCGTATATCTTATCTTGAGAGAGCCATAAAAAAAGTTTAAAGTACTTTAAAGTTAAAGTAATGATAATGTAAAAGAAAAATGTTAAATAACAGTCTAATGTATGATCGAATAATCAACATAAATTTTTCTATAAGAATATATTGGTGTTTATCACTTTTTTTGACTGTATTTTTCCCTGACCACTAACCACCCTGATGTGGTTGTGAAGGGAGTAGTGCAACCTAATTAAAGGTGCTGAATTAATCAAAATTAAGTTTATTTAAGCAGAAAGAGTAAAACTAGATTTCTAATATTCTAAAAATTACAAAAACATATAGTGTCAATTTTCGAACTTCACTTGTTCCTACTGTCCGTCAATGTATTAATAAAACTTCTTCTCAATGCTTTGTGTTTTTGTTGTGCCTTGTAGCTAACAGTGCGTTATGTTTATTGAGTAGGTATTGTCTAATTTGCATAAATTTAATATGATGAAAGAAAATCGAGTTACGTTTGCATACGTCCGGATCGAAGATAGTTCGTCCCATTTTTTTATACTACGAGCAGGGAAGACCGAGCTATGCTCGGTCAAAATTAAATTTTTGTTCAAATATCATGACCCATGACCAAAATGACCCACTAATTGAATTTTCTCGAACATGTGACTTAGCCCAACAATCTTCTCGTGCCGGAAAACCATAGAATGCAAAATTTAGTGTAAATTGAGCCGCTTTTTAGATATTGACCCACAATGACCCAGAAATGACCCACTAATCGAATTTTCTCGAACATGTGACCTAGTCTAATGATTTTCGCGTGCCCGAAACTCGTAAAATACAAAATTTAATCAAAATCGTTAGAGCCGTTTTTTAGATAAAATTAATTTGACCCGCTTTGACCCAAAAATGACCCCTTAATCGAAAGTTCTCGAACATGTGACCCAGCCCAATAGTCTTCTCGTGCCCGAAAATAGTCGAATACAAAATTTCGTCAAAATCGTTTGGACCGTTTTTTAGATACAATTAGCTTGACCATGACCCAAAATGACCCACTAATTGAATTTTCTCGAACATGTGACCTAGCCCAACAGTCTTCTCGTGCCCGAAAACCATTCGATGCAAAATTTAGTGTAAATTGAGCCGCTTTTTAGATCTTGACCCACAATGATTCAGAAATGACCCACTAATCGAATTTTCTCGGACATGCGACCTAGCCCAATGCTTTTATCGTGCTCGAAACTCGTAGGACACAAAATTTAATCAAAATCGTTAGAACCGTTTTTTAGATAAAATAAATTTGACCCGCGTTGACCCAAAAATGACCCACTAATCGAAAGTTCTCGAACGTGTGACCCAGCCCAATTGACTTCTCATGCCCGAAAATGGTCGGATACAAAATTTCGTCAAAATCGTTTGAACCGTTTTTTAGATACAATTAGCTAGACCATGACCCAAAATGACCCACTAATCGAATTTTCTCGAGCATGTGACCTAGCCCAATGGTTTTCTGGTGCCCCAAAACGGTAGGATACGAAATTTCGTCAAAATCGTTAGAGCCGTTTTTAAGATAATTTTTGCATATATATATATAACCACCCACAAGATTTGCTCGTATTAGAATATATGATATACAGGGCAACGTTACCTATATCTGAAAATTTTCTTCGATCTTCGCAAGCTCTATGCTATTCACGGTATAATGAAGTCGATCTCTGATGTTTATAAATAAACTTGCTTCTTGAGCCATATGGTCTAAATCCAAATCCATGAACAATCACGTCTCACAAAGCATTTACGAAATCCTATTCTTTCACGGCTCCTACTTCTTCGATCACGCAGCCTTTTTCTGTCACGTTTTGATTTTTCACTTTTTATGCTTTATTGATTTTTTCATTTGTTTCCTTGTCTGCTTTCTTATGTTAGCTCTAGAACATTGAATGGGTTGAAATATATTCAGCTTTTTGATCTCACATATATGGGGAATACATAATATAAAATGAACTTTCGTAATATCAAAATTAAATCTGCTTAGTACACATCTACATATAAAGTTAAAATACAATTCCGAGCAAAATTCTGGTGCAACGTATAACCAAATTAGCTTAACTTGATATTAATTTTATGTTCATCATAAAATGAAGATCTATCTTTTCATTGACAAAGATTTCAGTTTAGCGCCAAAGTTCAGTATGTTAGGTAGGGTTAATCTGATCTTATGCTTATTCTGCTTTTTCGTCTTTTTAACACTTTCCAACATAGATGAAAAGTGTTTATATGAATTGGGTTTGTCTATCTGCCTGCCTGCCTGTCTGTCTGTCCGTGCTCTAACTGGCGCAAATATACTGGGATTTACATGTAATTGATATATGTTATTGATGTTCATTATGGCATGTTCAGTATTGAAAATAAAATGTGTAGCACTTACAGTTCCTTTACAGGGGTACTCAAAATAATTGCTTTACATCACGGTCTATGGGGTCGGAATTTTCAGGCCCGACCCGAGCGAAAGCTATCTTGGCCTGGCTCAGTGAAAAACTAAAAGTTTGGCCCGAGCACGACCCGACTCAGCCCATGCAAAAATCTATAAAACCTGCCGACCCACAGTATTAAATGTCATTTAAACTCTTAAACTACATTCAAATAAAGACATTAAAAAAATAATATAGTTTAGAATAAAAGAAAAAAGAGGGTAACCTCATAACTTTTGTTGCTGTATAATTAAAAAAAAAGTAGATTCTTGAAAATGTTTCTCTATAATTTATTAAAGCATATTTCCAATGATTTTATTAACAGAAGCTCATTATCGCTTTTACTATTTCTATAAAACAAATTGCTTGCTCGACACGTCTTGGGAACAATTAAGTTCAGTCCCAACTCGGCCCGAGTATGTAGAATAAAATGTAAGCTTGATCTCGGCCTGTCAGAGTCTGCTGGGGAAAAAAAAAAAAAAAAAAAAAAAAAAAAAGGTGGGGGGGGGGGGGGGGGGGGGCTCCGATACGATGTCACTGTAATTCGCAGATTTTTACGCTGGACATGTTATATTTCAGCATTGTTGTTGTCAAGCTAGCAGCGGCTCGTACACAGCACATTTATACTTATTCTGTCCCACTCACGTCTATTGAAAATTGTTCATATTTTATCAGATTAGTTTGATCCTTTTAATTTTTTTATATCGGTCCGGTACGTCCGCTTAAATTTTTTATCGGCCTGTCTGGCCAGTTTACTATTTTTCATTAATCCACATTATTTTTTATCTACCCGGCTCGTTAAAAATTGTCTTTCTTCTGGCGGCCTGGCCCGTTAGAAAATTTGTTTTCATTTCCCCAGGCCGGGTACGGACCTCTAACTTAAAGGAAGAATCATGAAATGAACTGTTTTGTTTAAATAGAGTAATAAGAAAGACTGAATTATATTATTAGGAGATTGACCAAATGTTTTATATATATTAAAAAAAAAAAGAAAGAAAAAGACAAAACTTTGCATCTAGTTAGGCGTCAAAAATGACGACTGGGAGTAAAATCAAAACCGTCAAATTAAAATTTATAGAAGCAAAATACAACTTACCACTGCAAATTTTGAATCCTACCTCAGGCATGAAAGTGATTCAAAGAAAAAAACGTGGGCAAATTTTCATGCCATATAGTGAAAAATTCACATGATTTAGTCACGTTTTAATGGGTATTTATACATATATATACATAAATGAAATAAAAAGATTATTTTAGTATTTTTCTTAATTTAGAAAATACTAAAAATGAAATTCAAATTTAAACAAGTGAATGTAGATCATTGAATCAAAAGATAATTGAAGACAGTTTGTTAAAGGTTATGTCCAAATATAGTTGAATTTATGTAGAGTAATAAATCTTTCAGGCCAAATTTTATTCTGGGTTGTTTGTTTGTTTTCAGGTTTTTTCTTCCAGTTTAGGAAATATAAAATATTGTTTAACTGTGCTATATATATAGGTCCTGGGTCCCTCCACGTCAATTTTGTCTTTGTCCCAGCAATACATCATTATTGCACCGAAACTACTCAAAAGTATTGGATGGAACAAAATATTATGTTCCAAAAAGAACCTTGAAGAAACTTTATTTCTTTTAAAGTCAGACATTTTAAACTTTATTCATATTATTTTCAAAAGTTCATAACATAAGCTAATATTTGAAGAAGTAATAAATTGTAAAGGTTTGAGGGGATAAAATGTTTCGGATTTAAATTTCTTAGACCTCCCCTCCTTTTTTTTAATATGCACCAAATATTTTTTTTTTTTTGCATCATTTTGCATTATTTTGCAGAGAATATCCAAAATTGTTTTCCAAAAGGTGAATTTCCTCCTTTAGGAGAAATTCTTTAATGCTTGCCACCTGCGATGAATTTTAATGTTCAGTGACAAAGCATACTTTGTCACTGGCTTTGATATAGCTGAAAGATAATTAATCGTCTCGTCAGTGACTTATTTGGTAAAAGTAATTGATTAATATTTTACATATTTCAACTGCTTTTAAAAGCAGCTGTTTCATGATATGTTTAATATTGCTTGAAAATGAAATTATACCAGGGGTCTCGAACCTTTTTTGTTCATGAATTAACACATTAGACTTATTTACATTTAACTATTTTGTCTTTCTACATGATTTTAAATAAAATTATTTCTTCAGCGAAATCTCACAAGAGAGTCATTGCAAGAGCCCGATTAAGATTAACCGGGGCCCAAGGCCCCCTTCAAACCAAAATAGTAGCTAGATTTTTTTTAATTTATTTATTTACTTTTTTATTTTTTTGGGGGGATGGGGGGGGGGGGGGGAGTATTCGGAAATTTTTCTGCATTTCACAAAAATTCTCATAAAACTCAAATTAAACATTTTTTTTCTGTTTGCTACTATAATACTTTAAATATATCTTCAAAGAATATTCCTATACAAAATATTTTCTACAGCATTCCTAATTTTAACTTTTTTTTTTTTTTTTTTTTTTTTTTTTTCTTTGAGAACAGAAAAGTACAGACAAGGCGTTTATAGAGGTATTTGTTTCTTAGCTATCAAAGATTGAAATAAAAAATTTCTAGGAGAATTTTTTTTCTAAATAAGTTTACTCATTTTAGGGCCCACGTCTCCAATGTACCCAAGGCCGCGGCCTATTTGGCCTGTGCGGTAATTAGGCTCTGAGCCATTGCATTAAAAGGAAAAATTGACCCAATTTTGTTGTGTATATTACTAAAGATAACAAAATATGAACCAGGTATAAAGCATTCTCCATCGAACATACAGCAGCAAAAATCTAACAAATAAAAAAATATATAACAAATCTAGTTTATTAATATGAATTATTAATATATATATATATATATATATATATTTGCAATTTGGATTATTATAAACTAGATGTTGCATTAACGATAACCTAAAAATACGAAAATTTTGTTTCTCTATTACAATACCTTCCATTTAAAATAATCATATTTCCCAATCAAAATTTCATTAATTCCCTTTTACAAACAAAAAATAAAAATAATAATTGCTTTTTTTTATATTTAGGTACTTAATGCTTGAAAGCGACAAATTCTATTATTCAGTGTTTCGTATAAGCAATAAGCAACATATGCTGCGATAATTTTTTTTACTTACCCATCAGACGTAGTATAGGGTAAATCTTGTAATCGTTTTAAAAATCGAAAAAAAAAAAAAAAAAAAAAAGACGTATTTACACGTTTCAGACACTGGAGATTCCGAAAAACATATTTCTAGAAAACAAAAAATTTGCCGCCCGTCTGTGTGTCTGTAAACGCTCGATCTCCCGAACAAATTGAGATAGAGACTTCAAATTTGGTATGCACTTAGTATGTAATAATGGGAAGAAGCTTATTGAATTTCCGTCACCTTGCTTATCCGAAACTATTTTTTTCGGACTCTCGAAATATTCGTTCTGATAAAAGGCATATAAAAATTTTCGAAATTGTTTATTTTAAGGAGTGAATATAAAAGACAATAAAAAACATAAATTTTGCATAAGAATGAAGTCGGTCGGATAATTAGTTGCTGAGATATTTGTAATCACATTTTTCATGACCCTGTATTTCATCTAAATTTGAATTCAAAGATATATTTTAATTGGAAATGAGGCGCTTAATCCGACGCAATAAACGGATAGTTAATATGATTATAATTTTTGGAGTTATAAGGATGTTTCTTTTATGCAATTCAGTAACAGAGCATTTAAAGTTTATGACGTCATCAAGCCCGATTTTATACTGGAACTCCTATAATAGCTCCTATTATAGGAGTCTTATTTTATACGAATTGCAATGCATTTTATAAGTAGTTTACACATGTTTTATTTTTATATTTTATATTATGCATATCCATGATGGGTAAGTATTACGGTGGCCCCCAACGACGAGTTTAATATGTAAACGTTAAGGCAAATTACAATGCTGATAATTTTTTGTTTGAGAATTTCGGGCACGTGCTCGCAAAAACGTTTATCATCCATAAATTCTACAATAAAATTTCTCTAAAAAATACTGATGAGTGAAATCTTTTCATTAAATAATTAAATATATGCAACAGGAAAAAAAAACTGATATAATTTATTACCAATTTATTCACTGTCGTTGCGTACTTTCAAAATGAATTTATTCTATAATCTCAACATATCGCGCATAGTGGAAGACACACACACAAAAAAGCGCAATATAACAGAAAACATTTAAAGAATAAAGATATATTACTAACAAACAAGAAAATTATGTATTTATCTCCAAAATATTACTTTATATCATAGCTGCCAAACCTTCTAGTTTTGGAGTACTACTATTTCAGATAGTAATATTCGGCTTTTTAAATCACAAGTTTCAAAGCGGATATTTCTACTCGGAAATAGCGGTACTCAAGAACTGTAGGATTTGGCAGCTACGCTTTATACGGAATAAATAAAATAACGAAAAATAACTACAATTAATTGCAATCGAATTATACAGGGTGTTGGATACTACCTGTAAAAAATAACAGTGCAGATATAAACAGTGCAGAAAGAAAATCCTCGCTATGAATGCATAAAAGTTGTCCAAAGAACCATACCTCAACGACGCATAGTTTTAGAGAAAAATGAAAGAAAAAAAAAAGTACGACGTCACATACTTCCAAGCAGTTTGTAATGCATTACTAATTGGATACTCACGAATGGAATACATTATCACCATGCGAAGATTGCCGAAGAACGAAAATTTCCGGTTTAATTTGCCCATTTCACCCCAAAATATAAAAAAATCACAAATCTAACGTAAAATTTAGCCGAAATCTTCCAATTTAAAGCTGCATTTTCGTTAAATCACAGGGGTGTTCCGGCAACTGTGCTGCCTAGTAGAGGTGAGATGGGCTCACCCTGAGCTTCAGCCCGATTTTATTTTATTTTTTCACAAATGGAAAAAAAAAAAAAAAAAAAAAAAAAAAACTTTCTATTTGAGAAACAAGAATGTAGTCCAAGTTTCTTAAAGTGTTTTGCAACTCTTTAAAAATTAATCTGAAAGTGAATTGGATCGTTATTGATGGGAAATAAGGAGAAATATTTTATCTGATTTTGAAGCCTGTGTAGGGCAGTGTTAGTAACATAAAGAAACCGTGGGACATCCCTTGTCTATCGTCACTTTCTGTTGGAAGTTCTTTTCCAGAATCGCTGGAGAAAAGAACTCATGTTTTTTTTTACCATAGTTGTAACAATGATAGTTTAAAAGAATAATAATTGCAACTTTTGCAGATTTCTTTTGGTGGTTGGGTATAAATAACAAATTTGCTATTTTAAACAGATTTTCAGGGACTTGAAAAACACGAAACGTTGTCATGAAGGAGCATTTAGGATTAATACTTATATCTATGTAAGAAGAGATTTTTAAACATGAAAATTAATCTTGAAACAATTTTAAAACGTTATTAACAAGTTTCTACTGTGTGCTATGGGGCTCGGGATTTGATGACAGAAACTTTTTCGTTCTCGGATTTCAAATAGCTGGGGTTCGGGTTCCGAAAAAAGAGCACGAACTAACCTAAATACTATCTTTTTCGCATTAAAAAATAATTCTTTTTTTTATATGTACTTTTTCCCTCAAAGCACGAATAATTTGCGAACCTAAACTCAAAATTTCTTTAATTTTTTCCATTTTTTTTTTTTCTGTTTTTGACAAAGACAGATTTTTTTTTCAAATAACAGAAAAATCTTTTCCAATCACAGTGGTACCCCATCAACTTTACTACATGCCTCTTTTTTTTTTTTTTTTTAGTGTACTTTATTTTTTAATAGAATTTTTTTACACACTGAATTTTGTATGCGGTTGCATTTTCAACAGTATTTTTGTACTTCTTGGAGTATTTTTATTAAATTAAAGATTAATTGCATTTGCATATTAACTGAAATATATTTCTTGTAATATTTTTTATCTATGTTTGAAGAAATACTTTGAAAAATTCAACTTGTGTATTATTTTTTAAAACCTGTCAATTTTGATTATTATTTGAATCTTTCCTGATATCCCATTATGATAATTCAGATATCCATTAAAGAAAAGTAAACTAAATTAAAATCAAAATCTTCGAAATTATTTGTAATTCTTTATCTATTTGTCGCACCCAAATCAAGTATTTGGTGAAGTGCAGCACTCAAGTACAGTTTTATGATTTAGTAACTCTTAAATAATTTTTACTATTCCTTTGTACACCAATACCCCTCGCTAGGTCATTCTATTTATCGTTTTTAAATAACCTGGAATTCAAAGAATTGATTGAGTAAATGATTTTATTAACTAACTATACTTTCTGATTAATAATATTTTTCTGTAAGTAGTAACACAAGCACGCACATAGACTTATATAATCTAGTATAATTAAAAAAAAAAAAAAAAAAAAAAAAAAAAAATTGTGACACGCAGAATTCTTAAAAAAATTCAAGATGAGTTGCTAATTTAAAAGGGTTGAGAAACAGTTAATACACATGCAATGTAACTAATATTTTTACACTAAAAAAAAAAAAAAGGCCTCCCCGACATGACCCAGAAGGAATGGAGTCCAAGTTTAGCACAGCACAAGTCTCCAGAAAAAAGAGCCCGGCCCGGCTCGAGTTTCAAGAAAAGAGAGTGAGCCTGGTCCCGGGACGGCTGAAGTCCAGGTCCAGGTCCGTAATCAGATGTGGAGCAGAGTGAGCTGAGCCCCTCTGCATCCCTCTAACATTCACATTATTTTAATAATAAAGCTTTTGATTAAAATAATACTTTAAAATTGTTCAAATACAGAAACACATCAAGATACATTAAATAAGATACTTTTTAGATACAGTGTTTTATTATCAAACGTTAAAAGCATTCAGCACAAAATTACGATTCTGCTCATCAGAAAAAATATATATATAAGTCCGGGCTCGACCCATCTCGAGTGAAATGAAAGAAAGTGGGTCGAGCTCGGCCGCAGGCCGGTCCAGATCTGGACACATAGACATAGACTTCCAAAATATACTACACCCTTCCAAAGCATAATCCTGGGTGCGCCCCTGAAACGATGAAAATGAAAATAATAGTCTCCAGAAACAAGGTCATGATTGAAGGATAAAAAAAACTCTCAACTCCCCCCCCCCCCCCCCAAAAAAAAAAAAATAAATAAAAAAAAATAAATAAATAATATGGTTTTGATCTGCTGAGATTGATTTGATGAAGTCTGTTTCTATAAACTAGGAAAAAAAAAAAAAAAAAAAAGGAATTACGTTAAAAAAGAAACCAAATTCACTTGAATTTTAAGCCTAGAAAGATTGATAATGTTGAAAATAGCACCAATCATTAATATGAGGAGATTTATTTTTTTAATTTCTTAAAATTACGGAAGTAGGTAAGTAAGTAAATTTTGGTAAGTAGAAGTATTAATAAGTACATGATTTTGCGTTTAATTGCCACCATACGTTCATTTTCTTATTTTTTCCCTGGCAGCAACTCTATTTGGTGCTTGGAGCGAAAATATTTGAAAGATCTACAGATTGCTGATGCATACATATTGACAACCGACAACGCGAATAAAGTGGCTTATGGAAGATTAAAATCTTAAAAATTGCATCATCTATGCTTAAAAAATAACATTATATTAGTGGTCAAGTTTTCTATTTTATTTTTCAGAGGCCATGGGATGGTACATTCACATTTCAAAGTTTAAATGAATATATAATTGAGTAATTATTGGGCGTAATCGGTACATATATATATTTTTCTTTTTATAATTAAACTGTCTCGCAGAAAAGGCAAAATTAGTTAAAATTTATCCATTTGGAGCCGTAAAATGTACCTTTTCGTGAGATTGACGCTTATACGATTTGGCGCCTGGTGCCGAGGCAACAACATTGAGGATGTTCTAATAAATGCCTTTAACCTATTGAAGGGCGGTGGGATATTTTTTTATACCACTTAAGTTAAATCAAGATTTGTACCGGGATTTTTCAGCAGAATTTTACTTTTAAAACTTTGGGTTGGGTTGGGTTGATTATTGACGGCCAATTATCTACACTTGGGATATAGGCCCGGGGGGAGTGCCCTTCGTGGGGGTCTTAAAACTTTGGTGAATAAAAGCTGAAAATTTACATTTCCTTATTTACAAAGTTTTTTCGAAAGTTCTGGTGTGAATTCAACAATACAGAAACAGAATTATACGCCCCTGTAAGGGTTAAAAACTTCAAACATTCGAAGATATTAGCCGCACATATATTGCTAGATGATGAATTATTCCAAAAGTAAATTAAACTGCTGCTTTAGTTGTTAAACTGCTTTTTTAATGTTTATCTAAAAAAAAAAAAAACTAATTATATAAATAAAATTAATAAATGAGATTATTAAATCAATTTTTCAAATGGAAAAGAAAAATAGTCTTACCTTTCCCAGCAAAATCTGAAGCATCATTTGAAGCAGTGTCTATGCAAAGTTTAGTTTCTTCTTCATAAGACATGAAACGACGCACATCTGTTTCAACATCCGATTGGTTCTCATTGTCGGTGTTATCAGATTGTTCATATTCCATATTTTGTGCCACTTTTTTGTTACTGTTATCATCATCTTCTTCTTCAATTTCTTTTTTAATATTTTTAACAGACAGAAAGTTTTTATTCTGATCATTTCTAATATTTGACGCCGATTCATTCGTCTTAATCCTTTTGTAATTTTGATTATCTTCCTCCGAACTTCTAAAAGTCTTTCTCGCTTTTGGTACTCTTTCAGTAGTATCTACAAAGTTGTCAGTAGTTTCTGGAGAAAAATGAACATCATCACAACTTTCAGAGGGCGGCTCTGATCCTAAAGATGAAACTGACTGCACATGGATATTAGGCGATTTCGGCATTTTATTTTCATCAATATAGTTCGATTTTCCATTTAACACATTCTCACTTCTAACAGCAACTACAGGCTGTAACTTTTTAGGACAGCTGTGCTGAAAATGTCCGCACATTTTACAACATCTGCACCAAAACGTCACTTTCAGGTTTTTATCCCATTTTGGCAAAAATATGAATTTTTCGATTTCTGAGTGGAAAATCTCAAGACCTTCAAATTCTGGAAGATCTATTCGAACTCGCCATTTTTTCTCGAGAGATTCAATTTTGGAAGCATCGAACGAATTTTCAAGTTTTTTACTCACCGCATCTAGAACAGCTTCGGAATCGAACTTGATAACCTCGAAAACTTTTCCATATTTTTCACTGACAACTTCAAGAACGTCATCTTCAAGTAGGGGATTTTCGAATGCACCAATGTCATGAATAGATAAAACTGTCGTCAGCGGATAAATACCAATAACTTCGTCATCTATTCTGAGTTGTTTTTTCTCTAAAACTGCTGTAACTTCCGGTCCAGAAAAAAGTACTCTAAATCCTCCTAATTTATCATCGGTGGTGATGGAAGTGAATCTTAGCGTCGGATAATGACTAAGCAGGGCATGTAGGCAGTTTAACAATAATGTTGAGTCCAAATTTGCTGATGATAAAAATACACCTTTTTCCTTAAAATGCCTTTCCATTTTTACAATGTATGAAAAATACGCACTCTAAATGTTGCACATATCAGAGTATCCTACGAAATTGCAACATAAAAGATTAATAATCTAACTCGAATACGAGAGAGAAATACTGTCTCGATAAAATATTCGGTCGCCTCTACAGAAAATTTATCGTGAACTGATTCTACAGCTACTCCAAACTTTAAAAAACAAGCTGCCTCTCCGAATAAAACCTGTTTAGGAACTTGCTAGCATCTAATGTTTTAAAGTTGAATAAAAAGTTATCGCAGAAGAGCATGGCGAAAAAGAATGCACTTATTTTCAAGGTCGTCTCCCTCCAGAACCAGTCGCGGCTTCAGTGCGCAGGTCTGCTTCTCTACCTTTAGAAGACAACGTTCTCTTCGAAATGCTTCACCAGATGAAACTTCTTTGTAATCTTCATGAATAAAACTGGATTTTCTCTCTCCCTCGCTGTCGGTGGAAGTAATGTCGCACTTACTGGAGACTGCTGATCGTATCTGCTTGAATTTCGGAGGGTTAGTTTGGGGGAGTTACGCTCGATAACTTCAGTACTTTGAATTTCGTGCGATCAAATTTACTAGAAGAGAGAAAAAAAAAATGAAAGACTTTAATGAATATTAAATTTAATATCTTTTAAAAGTTATATACTTTTTAAAAGAAATGTGTAAAACTATAGAAGTGATGTCGCACTTATTAAAGATTGCTGATCGTTTTTGTTTGAATATCGTATTGTTAGTCCGGAGCCTTAGCAGCAGATATACTTTGAATTTTGTGCGATTAAATTTACTGGGGCAGAAAAACGAAAGAGGTTTAATGAATACTAAATTTTGTTTAATAAAATGAATTTAAATTTAATATTTTTTTATTTTAATATATTGATGTAGTAAAAAAAAAAAAAATAGATATATAAAATTATTCTGGTGGCAATAGTGTTGCACTTACCAATGACCGTAACTGTCTTAATTTCGGTAGGTTAGTTTGGGAGGGGGGGGGGGGTCACGAAAATTTTAGATACTTTGAATTTCGTGTTGTTATATTTACACGAGAAACAATATCAAAGCTAAATTAGGTGAAGCATTTAATAAAAGTTAAATTACATTTTTGTTTATAAAATGACTACAATTGTCGTTTATATTCATTAAAATTATAGTCTGTTAAAAGTCATATACCTTTTAATGAAAGGTGTTACATTATTTAACAAAACTGCTGTTTTATGCCAGGCAAAAAAATTAGAAAAGTATGATCACGATGTGGTTTCATTAAGTCCCGTTTTCTTTTGTTTTAAAAGAAAGATTTAAAATAACCTTTAAAAATCCTATTGTTTCTCAAATAAATTTGTAAAATTATTTATGGAAGCTGTGTTAACAATCGGGGCAAAAAATTTAGCAGAGTATGATAATGATGGAGCTTTAGTAAATGATTTTTGCTCGTGTTTCGTTCTTTTTTTCAAAGGAAAGAAAAAGATTGCAAATAACTTTTTTTAAATATACTTTAGTTGATGAAACTACTTATTTTGCTGAAATTAACTATTAGAAAATAAGTTTATTATATAGTTAAGATAGTTTTCTTTTTTTTTTTTTCAAAATTTTCATTTAATTGTTAGAGTGGTACTTTTTTGTTTCAGATTCGGAATTAATGTAAGTAGATTTAAAGTTCAGATATTTGCGCATCTCGATTAATGAAAGTACTTTTCAGTTATGATGCCTCGAGTTTTAAATTCACTAAAAGGGAAATGTGAATATATTAGTTTGCTTGCAAGTGCCTTAAGTGGTTTAATTGGGAAAGTTGGAAAGAGGAATGGAAGTTTCTTTTTTAGTAGATAGATTAGATTTTTTCGCTTTGTCTATTACGACGAATGGTAGAAAAAGTACAAATTTTAGACTAATCTATTATTTACAATATAATTACTATTCTGTTTAAATTAACTGTAAATTTCTAATGTGTGACGTAATTCTTAAAAAATATATATTTACAGTTTTTGGTTACCATGCATCCTCACACGATCATGAATATGATTCCACAGATTAAGATATGATAAATAATAAATATGATACCTACAGAGCAGACGAGATCATTCATTCAAGTACGCAAAGCCTCAGACCGGTCGATAATTTTCTTCCCCATTGATTGCAGTTATTGATTAAAAGTAGAGCTATAGTCATTTGCTCCTGAGTGATTTCTTGTGAATTTACGTGTTCTCCAAATCAGCAGACGGTTTACAGAAAATACTCTAGAATTCAGGATTTCGGGTACGGTCAAAGAATCGTTCGTAAGGTAAATTTAACATCCGGTTAGGAATGGCTGCTTGGCGTTCTCTTTCTCTCCACAAAGAAACGCGACTCATCGAAAAACGTGGTTGTATTCTTTGGCGAAGTTAGCCGATTTGGCGAACAAAGCAAAAGAACACACTGAATTGGAAACTGAAAATGTTAAAAACGATAAAGGAATAAACCAGAAAGAAATAAAACAGGGGGTTCTGATAGAAGAAATTCTCGGAAGCTGAAATAATTTTTTTTTTTTCACTCGATCGGAAATTAGTAGAAATTTAATATTATAAATGGAAAACATATTGAAAGAAGGAATATAAAATACGACACGAATAGTGTTTGGAAAATATCTATTAAAATGGGTTCATTTTTTTCCTTTTATTTTTAACAAGTGTAAATAAGGAAAAACGATTTCTAAATAATATCTGAGCGTTTTATTATTTTTTATTTGCCACAAATATTTCTTAAGAAGTGAAATAAATTAAAAAAAAAAAATTATGAAATAAAAGTTGTAAAAGTATATTAAAAACAAACAACTTCTTAAAAAAATCACATTTTAATATACATTTAATATTTTAAAACGATCTAATTTAGTTATCGTGATTTTATAACTACCTTTTAATTCAACTTACTGAATTCATACATACATTCAAACTAATGTTTCAGACTTCTTTCGAAATCTTTTTATTTTAGCGGTGTAACATACATAGCCCAGTAATTTAAGATAAGGCCTTATTTCTTTTCTTTTGGGTAATCTGCTATAGCATTGCCTCCCTCCCTCAATCTTGTTTTTGTGATATTTTTGTCACGACTAAAAAAAAAAAAGTAACAAATTTTAATTTTTTTTTTTTCTACTCTGTCTTCAATACTATTATGTGCCCCTCCCCCTTTATTTTTTTCTTGCTCTCTTCTTTTCTCCTATAAAAATTGAAGTTTTGGTATGACAATTGAAATTTTGATTTTTAGTTTTCCATAAAGGAAGTGTGTCGATTGGAGTTCAGATCTGCTCGGAATTCGATGGTTCCCGCATCCATCGTTAGTGCTTTGTCATTTAAAGCTTTATTATTACTTCACGATTAATTATTTAAAAAGTTCGTATAAACTCTGAAATTTATACTTGATGAAATTTTAGTATTTTAATAATTATATTAGGTAATGAGTAATCGCACTTCTAAGTTTTCCCATAGGTTAACATGAGATTTCGTGATCGGGGAGTTTCAGTGAAGCGGCCCCTTAACGAAATAAGTATTAACTTTAGAATCAGGGATCAAAAATAGAATAGATAAGAAAAAGGGGTTGTCAATAAGGGAAATTTCTTAATTATTTTTTAATTATTTAAAGTTTCGATAAACTTGAGAAAATAATTTACTTTTCCAAGTAATTAAAAATAATTAGCTTCATTAATTAAAATTTTAGTTATTTATAACTAGAAAAAATTCAGAATTCTTGGCTATTTTTAATTAATTACCTTTCTCATTTCATACCCGATGAAAATTAAAAAAAAAATTGGGAAAATGACACATAGTAAAATTAAAAAAGCAAATTTCTTAATTATTTATTTTACTTATTTTAAGCTGGCTTTTAAATTTACTTTTAAATTTTTAAAAAGTAATTTAATATTTCAATTCGAAAAAATATAATTTTAATCAAAATATACATAATTTTCTTAATTCATTCAAATTTTAGTTGTTTTAAAAAATTGATTTAAGAAATTTTAGCAATTTTTTTTATTATTTTTAATTAATTTTAAAAACTTTTTTTTTTTTTTTTTTTTTTTTTTTTTTTTTCATTTTATACTTTATGAATGAAGAAACGTTCGCTGAAATAACATATGGTTAAATTAAAAATGTAAATTTCTTAATTAATCGTTTTATTTATTTTAAGTTGATTTGTAAATAGATTTTTAAACTTTTAAATTAAAAATTTAATGTTTAAATTTAAACAGTAAATTTCTTAATTATTTATTTTAATAATTTTAAGGTAACGCTTAAATGGATTTTTTACTTTTAAATTAGAAATTTTATAATTTTATAATTTAATTTATTATTATTATTATTTTTTTATATACTCTATGAACACAGAAACGCTCGCTGAAATAACATATGGTTTAAAAAAGTAAATTTCTTAATAGTTTAATAATTTAGAATTTTCAGTAATAACTTTATAAAGTAATTTAATTTTACAATTCCTTTTATACTCGATGAACACAGAAACGTTAGCTGAAATAACATATGGTTAAATTTATAAAGTAAATTTCTTAAATATTTATTTTATTTATTTTAAGTTAACTTTAAAATTTATTTTTAAACTTTTAAATTAGAAATTAAATAACTTTATAAGTAATTTAATTATTTATCTTATTTATTTTAAGTTAACTTTTAAATTGATTTATCAACTTTTAAATTAGAAATTTAATAAATGTATAAAGTAATTTGATTTTCCAATTCATTTTATGTTCGATGAAGACAGAAAAGTTCGCTAAAATAACATATGGTTAAATTAAAAAAGTAAATTAATTAATTATTTATTTTGTGTATTTTAAGTTAATTTTTAAGTTTTTAAATTAGAAATTTAATAACTTTATAAAGTAATTTAATTTTTCAATTCATTTTATACTCGATGAATAAATAAATGTTCGCTGAAATAACATACAGTTAAACTTAGAAAGTAAATTTCATAATTATTTATTTTAAGTTAACTTTTAAATCGATTTTTAAACTTTTAAATTAGAAATTTAATAACTTTATAAAGTAATTTAATTTTACAATTCCTTTTATACTTGATGAACACAGAAACGTTCGCTGAAATAACATATAGTTAAAAATATAAAGTAAATTTCTTAAATATTTATTTTAACTTAACTTAAAATTTATTTTTAAACTTTTAAATCAGAAATTAAATAACTTTATAAAGTAATTTACTTTTTCAAATTTTTTTATACTCGATGAACACAGAAACGTTCGTTGAAAAAACATAATGTTAAAAAAGTAAATTTCTTAATTATTCATTTTATTTATTTTAAGTTAACTTTTAAATTTATTTTTTAACTTTTAAATTAGAAATTTAATTACTTTATAAAGTAATTTAATTTTTTAAGTCATTTTATACGCGATGAACACAAAACATTCGCTGAAATAACATATATATTTGAACTTAAGAAGTAAATTTTTTAATTATGTATTTTATTTATTTTTTAACTTTTAAATTTATTTCTAAACTTTTAAATTAGAAATTTAATAAATGTATAAAGTAATTTGATTTTCCAATTCATTTTATATTCAATGAAGACAGAAACGTTTGCTAAAATAACATATGGTTAAATTAAAAAAGTAAATTAATTAATTATTTATTTTGTGTATTTTAAGTTAAGTTTTAAATTAGAAATTTAATAACTTTACAAAGTAATTTAATTTTTCAATTCATTTTATACTCGATGAAGACAGAAACATTCGCTAAAATAACATATGGTTAAATTAGAAAAGTAAATTAATTTATTTATTTTATGTACTTTCAATTAACTTTTAAATTGATTTTTAAACTTTTAAATTAGAAATTTAATAACTTTATAAAGTAATTTAATTTTACAATTTCTTTTATACTCGATGAACACAGAAACGTTCGCTGAAATAACAC
This sequence comes from Maratus michaelseni, assembly GCA_963931845.1. NCBI lineage: Eukaryota > Metazoa > Arthropoda > Arachnida > Araneae > Salticidae > Maratus > Maratus michaelseni. The sequence goes on from OZ007591.1 coordinate 193,285,514, forward strand.
ATGGTTAAGTAAATTTCTTAAATATTTATTTTATTTATTTTACGTTAACTTTAAAATTTATTTTTAAACTTTTAAAGTAAAATTAAATAACTTTATAAAGTAATTTAATTTTTCAATTCATTTTATACTCTTTGAACACAGTAACGTTCGCTGAAATAAATAACATATGGTTAAATTTCAAAAGTAAATTTCTTAATTGTTTATTTTATTTAGTTTAATTTAACTTTCAAATTGATTTCTGAACTTTTAAATTAGAAATTTAATAAATTTATAAAGTAATTTAATTTTTCAATTCACTTTATACTCTTTGAACACAGTAACGTTCGCTGAAATAAATAACATACGGTTAAATTTCAAAAGTAAATTTCTTAATTGTTTATTTTATTTAGTTTAATTTAAGTTTCAAATTGATTTCTAAACTTTTAAATTAGAAATTTAATAAATTTATAAAGTAATTAAAATTTTCAGTTCTTTTAATATAATGTGCTTAATTAGTTAAAATTTTAGTTATTTGTAATAGTTTAGATGGGAATCCAGTTTCTATTTTCTAGCCCAATATAGTAAATTTTGTTCCCTTATAGTTCATTCGGAATTCGTACAGCGATGTTTTAAATTTTCGCTATTTTTTTACTTTTAGCGTATTTTTGCGTTTTGCTGCATTTGCTGTTTGACATTCGTAAAAGAAACTAGGTTTCAATCTTTTAGCTTAATGTTGTGAATTTTGTCCTCTACAATATTTTTTTAATTTTTCGAGGTTTTTATGCGATTTTTTATACGATTTTTAGTTTTATTTTTTCGCGTTTTGCGAAGATTTTTTTACATTTGTAAAAGGAATCCGGTTTAAATCTTTTAGTCTAATATAGTAATTTTTTTCCTCTTCGATTTATGGATTAATTCTCGATTTTTTAATACGATTTTTAGCGTTTTTTCGTGTTTTGGGGACGCTATCTTGACATTTTTTTCTCTGAAATTGAAAGAACTCTCCGGTAAATTTCCTATTGCCATGATGAAATCCAAATCAGTGAATGACGATGCTGAAAATTTGATTTTAATACGTATTGAAGTAAAGAAATCACAACAATTCAAAGTTCATTTGATTCTAGATCGAAGCGGGCGGATGGGTATACGCTGCCGAAGGCAGTTCAGCTCACAACCTTAGGTTCTTCGTTTAATTCGATGTTTGGTTAGGAAATACCGACCAGCGAAGCTGTGCTAGTTTATAAACAAAAATTTAATTTAAAAATTTTAGTTATTTTATTGTTATTTTTAATTAAGCTTAAAAAAATAACCCCCGCCCTTTTTTTTTACCCAATGATATTTAAAATAGAAAAATTAGGTAAAATGACGTATGGTTAAATTTAAAAAGTAAATTTCTTAATTATTTATTTTAAGTTCTTTTGAAACTTTTAAAAATTAATTTTATTTTTCAATTAATTGGTAATACAGTTTTTATAAAAAAAAAATAATTACGATATTTTAACTATTTTTTTTAGTATATTTCATTAACTTAAATAAACTTATTTGTTTTTCATTCTATACTCGATGGATTTTAAAAAACACCAACAAAAAAACGGCGTTATGGTAAAAAAAAAAAAAAAAGTAAATATTTTAATTATTTTATTTATTTTAAGTTTTTTTTAAAACTTTTTAAAAGTAATTAAATTTTTCATTTATTTAAATAAAACTAGCTTAATTAATTAATTTTTTGTTGCTTATAAACAGAAAAAATAATTGAGAAATTTTAGCAATTTTTAAAAAATATTTGTAAAACTAAAAAATAATCCTTATATACCTAAATTTATACCCGTTTAAAATTAAATAAATAAATCAGTGAAATGACATATGGTTAAATTAAAATATAAACAAATACATTTCTTATTTATTTATTTTATTTAAGTTTTGAAAACATTTTTAAAACACTTAAATGTTTTTAATTAATATAACTTGCTTTATTTATTAAGATTTCAGTCCTTTAGAAACAGAAAAATAGTTTTAAAATACTATCTATTATTTATTATTTTAATTACCCCCCCCCCCCCCCTTAAAAAAATCGATGAAATGGTATTTGGTTAAGTTTAAAAATGTAAATTTCTTATTTATTTATTTTAAGTTTTTTTGTAACTTTTAGAAATCTACTTTATTTTTCAATTAATTAAATATAATTAGCATAAATAATTAAAATTTTAGCTACTTATATAATTTTTTTTTTTATATTTTAGATATTTTTTATTATTTTTTTAAAAATTAATATTATAAACTCCTTTTATTTCTCATTTTATACCCGATGTAAATTAAACCAGACACAATTAGTGAAATGAAGTACGGTTACATGTAAAAAATAAATCTCTTAATAATTTATTTTAAATTATTTTTAAACTTTAGAAAAGTTTATTTAATTCTTCAATTAATAAGGTATAATTAGCTTTTGATAAGTTTTATATTTTTAATTTAAAAACATTTTCTATGCTTGCACTTTTATATTCGAAGTAAATTAAAATAGGTTGGGTTGGGTTGATTATTGACGGCCAATTATCTACACTAGGGATATAGGCCCGGGAGGAGTGCCCTTCGTGGGGGTCTTTCTAAGGGAACCTAACCCGTATTTACGCATGAATAAATCCACGGCTCGAAGAAAACCACGAAAACTCCGAACGATTAGGCCGACGGGCGCGATTGGGATCGAACCCAGCACCTCCCGTCTACCAGCTTCGAGAGCAGAACCTCTCAGCCACTGGTGTGGCTAAATTAAAATAGGACAAATGGATGAAATACTGTATTATTAATTTGTCACTGATTTACAGTTATATTTTTATAACAAAATAAATAAATAAATAATACTTTGAAGCTTAAAATAAGTTTTAAAATTCTTAAATAATTTAAGAAAATTCAAAGGATTTTTAATTTTTTAATTAATTTTTTGTGCATTTTTCATTTTATTTACGTATACAAAATGTTATTAATTAATTATTTGAATTCTCATTTATAAAAATTAGTTTAATAAAAATTAAATTAATTAATTATTATTTTTTTTAATATTATATCAAGATATTCTTGAATTTCTGTTGCTATTTTATATTAGAAGAAAAATGAAATGGGAAGAATTCATTTGAATTTTTTTTTTAATTTATTAATAGATTTTTACTTATTTTTTTATTATTTTTAGATCTTTGATAATAAAATATGTTCAATAATTTAATAACATTCAATTATTTTAAAAATATTTAGTTATTGACAGTAATTTGTAAAATAAATAAATAAATAAATAAAAAGAATTGATAATCTTTGCATCACACACACAATGGAAAATAAAGTATAGAGAATTGATCTTATTCAGTTAAATTTTATATTAATTAAAAATAAAACAAATAAAATTTATTTTAAAAGTTTAGTTACTTTAATTATTTTTTTATTATATTTATAAAATCCTCAAACTGGGCATTTATACTTGGAAAAAAATAAATAAATAGAAAGAGTTGATGAAACGACATGATTAGATTTAAATGAAAAAAAGCAGTTAAAAATAATTAAATTTAAAATTATTTCTGTAATTTAAAAAAGCATTGTATTCGCCATTTTATATCAAGAAAAGATTAAAAGAAATGGTAAAACGTTGTTGTTAAGAAAATTTAAATATATATATATATATTTCAAACTTGAATGTATTTTTATAATTTTTTAATAGTCTGGTTTATAAACACTTAATTGTTTTTAATTTTTATCTAATTCAAATACTCAATTCTTTATTTTATTTATCATTTTATGCTCAAAATAATTACAATTAAAAGCCAAATCGCAAAATACTTCTAAAATTTAACGCCTTGTTTTTATACATTTAAGGTAAAAATAATTTAGTTTTTAAATTAGTTTTTAATTCTTTTTGTTAAACAAAATTTGATTAATTTTAAGGATTTTTGAATTATGACTTGAAAAATTAGACGCATGTTTGTTATTTTATATTTGAAATAAATTAAAATCACCAAAAACGTATGCTTTTTTAACAAATTTTCATTGAACATTTAACGAAATATTTAATACTTTTAAAATTATTGGAACATTTTAAAATCAATTCACAACATTTGAAAATATTTTAAAGATTATTTTATTGAATTTTAATAATTTTAATACAAATTAAATAATAATTACCTTTTTTGTGCCATGTTTGTTATTTTCTTTCTGAAAAGAATATAATAAAAGTAATTGATTAAATAATACAATTTTAATTCTTAACTTTTGAAGTTACAATTTCAAATGTAGTTTTAAAATCTTAAAAGTTTTAAATTTGTGTAAAAAGTTAAATGATTTTTTGAAATTTTTAATTAAACAAAAAACATGTTATTTTACACCCAAGGAAATTAAGATATAAAACATTGGTAAAATTTATTTTGTTAAGAAAATTTAAATCTTAAATGCAGTCTTAATTCAAGATTTAACTAGTTTTATTATTTTAAAAAATTAAGTAAGGAAATATAATACAAAATTAATTATTACTTGTAATTAATTTTAGAAAAGGCTTTTATTTTCCATTCTATAACTCAAATAATTTAACTAAAATAAGTAACTAAAATGATAAGATAAATATGATAAAATTAAAAAGACCATATATATATAAATTTTCAATAATTTTAAATTTTATAACTTTCTTTTACAAAAATTCAAGAAAAGTTAATACATTTTAAACAGTTTTAACATTTTAAATAATTATAAATATATGCAAGTGTTTGTGGTGTGACACTTCTAGAAAAATTAAAATGATAAAATGATATAGTTATGCTAAGAAATTAAAAAAATTTTGCTTCATTTTTAATAAAAGTTATAATTATTATTATTATTATTATTTTAAACTTTATAAATTTTGGAATTGATTAACATTTTACAACCATGTTTTTGATATTTGACATATGGTGAAAATTAAAAGAGAAAGTAAGAAAATTCAGTAGGGACCATTGGTTAAAAACTGAGTGCAGCCAACGTCCCGCCGGCCCCCACAAGTTATAGACAATACTGACTCTGAGTAGCATGTTTCATCCTTTTAAAATACAGAAAAACGAATAATAGACTTTATAGGATTATCCCCCCCCCCCCCCCCCTCATGTTTTTCAAACCATGAATAACTGATATACTGAAATTTTTCGATGAAATTAAAGCCTCAGAGGAAATCAATGCTATTTTTCCTTTCCCCACGTTTGGAGGTGCCCTTAGTAACAAGAGATTTTTTTTTTATTTCAATTCAATCACTTATCGCAGTCATCTAGCAGACTTAACTCGCTTGGCGTGATTTTCAGAGTACATGCGGTATTTTGGTAACCCTGTCTGCCGCGCCAATTCAGTCATTTCCCGTTCTCTCTCCAGCGATTTCTTCGCTGTCATTTGTTTTTATTTCATCTGTATCATGGCGTCTGGCTGCAAGGCGTTCAGCTGTTTTATCAGCTGCGTAAAAGTTGAAAGCTTTTACGAATTTTTATTAGGATTATCATTTTAAATGTGTACATCAAGCTGAGCAAATAGATTATGATAAAATAGAACTACAAAAATATCAGGCTAATTAAAATTAATTGTAATTCAAACACGCATATCATTAAATATATTTTAGGTTAAGCAAGAAGAAAATTGTAATGGCGCACTACGTTTGATTATGCTACACTTTCCAGTTACAATCAGGCTTCGGCCTGCTTAATCTTATTTATTTCGCTTTTTATTAAATAATAATAATAATAATAATAATAATAATAATAATAATAATACCTTAATATACGATAAAACTGCAGATAAATGTTTTAACATTTTCCCCTTTATATGAATTGAGTTATTTTTAAGTAAATCTAATGGGCTTGCGCGGTAGCGTATTACTGCTTATTTTACTGTTTATTACTGCTAATTTTAGGGTATAATACTGGCAGCTGGGATGCCAGTTTTTCCAATATTCTGATCAAAAATCAATATTAATATATATATATATATATATCACTACATAGTATAAAACAAAGTCGCTTTTTCTGTCCCTATATCCCTATGTACGCTTAAATCTTTAAAACTACGCAACGGATTTTGATGCGGTTTTTTTTAATAGATAGAGTGATTCAAGAGGAAGGTTTATATGTATAACACGACGTTCTACGTAGATTAGTTATTGAATTATGATAGAAAGTTTTGTTATTTTGGCCGAAAAGGTTACCATTGCTATTTTTTTGGCGATCATTATTGTTGCAGAAAGAAATGAAAAGGCTATACATCTCCAAAAATAAAAGAAAAACTGTGTTAAATTAATTAAAAAAAAAGAAAGAAAAAAGAGTTTTGATGAGAGAATATTATAAAACGAAAATATTTAATTTAAACATGATTGGGAATGTTCGCAATGCTTAAAAAATTATTCAAGGGGCAAGATTGCTATCGAAACAATATTTCGCGATTTATCTTTTGTTTTTGGCGATTTTGATTTTACTTTTGATCCTAAACAATTTGATTTTAAGCCAAAAGGTGTCTTTTTTTTTTTTGATGCAGAAAGAATTGAAATGGCTATACAGCTGGAAAAATAAAAGAAAAGGCTGTTATTAATTTTATTTAAAAAAAAGAAAGGAATTATAGGGGGAAATTCGAAAATCAGGTGATATTTTTTTTTAATCAAATATTAGCTTTTTCAGTATTTGATTCGGATTATGAAAGATTAGCCTTCTGAAAAAGTTCTACTGGACGGATTTTGATGAGAATTGTATTGTTAGTCAGATGCTATTTCAGGAATGGTTTTAATGTACTACATATTGTTCTACGCTGCTTAGTCAAACAGTTGTGTGAAGGTTATACAGTCAGGAGAACCCGATTCCGAAAGATTAGCCTTTTTGAAAGTTTTTACTGGGCGTATTTTTTGCGACTTGCATTGTTAAGTAGATAATTTGTAAGGATGGTTTTAGTATATTTTATATTGTTCTGTTTTAGAATTACGTAGAAAAGTTCTATAATCAGATGAACCCGATTATAAAAGATTAGCCTTTATAAAAACTTCTACTGAATGGATTTTGTTAATTAGTTTGCATTGTTAGTTCGATAATTTTTAGTGATGGTTTTAGTATGTTGTATATAGTTTTATCATTCTTTAGCAAACCTTAACTGTAAATGACCAAATAAAAGAGTTGGTCCTTAACAGCTAAAATTTTGACTGCACATTAGAAAATATAATAGCGCAATCACGTCATTTTTCAGTAATGTGGAAGGATATTCTAGGTAAATATACAGATTGCTTTCAAATACAAGGTCAAATTAAACGATATATTTTGTTTGCTTCAAGGTTCATTTGTAGAAACTGACCAGCGCAGCGGGCGTAGCTTGCTAGTATATATATATATATATATATAACCATAAATGAAACATTATCATAACACCAACTTATATATATATATATAACCATAAATGAAACATTATCATAACACCAACTTAAATATATATATATACTAGTTTGAGAGCCAACTTCAGGGAAAACACCTTATCGGTAAAATAGTAACAAAAGTATGGCAGGTATTAAAATTATTTTAGAAGAAAACAAACGAACATTTCTGGGATCCGGACTGATCTATGCAGAAATAAATTTAAGAATATTTATACTACTAGATAATATCTATAATAATAAACGAAAGTTTCGCTCTGTGTGTGTGTGTGTGTGCGATGACTAGCGAAATCCAGCGCACCTAGAAGTCTGAAAATTTAGATGAGGATAGTCAAAGGCCTCTCCTGATGCATCTAAGCCTCAGAATTTTAATATTTTGATAATTACCCAAGATATTAATGAAAAGTCATTAAAAATCGCATCGACAATGCCATTTTTTTTTTTTTAAACTCAAAATGGCTAAAGGAAAGAACACCTGTTCTCGATTTGCAAGCAGAAAAACGAATTTGAAATTTATTTACTAATTAACGAATTTTAAGAAAACTAATTATGATATCGATTTGAAACTTTTAGAGCATATGTAGAAAACTTTTCTGTATCCGACAATGCAATTTTTGTAAAGCTCGACCGGTATTTTTTTCTCAATTTTTGCAAAAATCTGGCGGCGCCAGTCAAAAAATCCGAAATAGTGCCAGACAGGAATCTGCTTTTATTAAAAACTGAACTACAAATGCCTGAACTATCCGGCAGATCCCTCCATTTACTTTCTGAAAATGAAATGAAATAATTGCCAATTTTTACTAATGAACAGAAATTAAGATAACTAATTAAGGTATAGATTCGAATTTGAGGATGAGAAGGGGAGCCATCTGGCGGCTATTTTAACATAATGTCTTGGTTATGTTCTAATTATCAGAAAATATAATTATTTTTTTTAAGATCGCGTTATGGAGGGGAAGGGGGTTTTCTTGAACAAATTATTCGTTATATTTGCGGGTATGGGAAAGGGGGAGGTTAGCGGCTTTTTATTTAATATCGCATTTATTGTAATTCAACCGCGCGCACCCTGTCGGCGAGTTTTTCATTATTTTGAGAACCTTATCAATAAAGACAATTTATTTACACAAAACAAATCCCATTTAAGAAATGTAACACTTTTAGCTTCTCCCGCAGAGTTTTATAAATGTTATATATAGTGAATACCGGAAATTTCAAATAACGATTTTCATAAAAATTAAATTTATGTTCCTAAAAAAAGTACACAACCTGTATTCACTTGATATATGCCAACAATCAAAGTTCGTGATTTGTTGTTGTGCAGTTGACCAAGCGCCCCCTGGCGGGCAATCCTACAAGATTTTTTTTCTCTATCTGTGCTTTCTTATCACGGATTCTGTGGGCCCGATCACAACGGGGTTTGGATGATTCGACTTGTTTTTCGATTGCGTTACAGATTTTGGTTCCACCTTTCACCGCCCGGGCGCGCATTATTTTCTCGAGTTCTATGGGCCCGATTTCGAAGGGAATTGGTCTATTTAACTCCATTCATACAACGGATACCCATGTCGGATGTTCGTATATAACAAATTTCGCCCACTGACGGTGGAAGGTAACTAACGGAAAGGAACTAAAGGATTTTGCAGTGCGTTTGCTATACGGTGCTGGAGGCAGCGGGGACACGTGTCGGATATTCGTTTAGATCAGAATGTGCCCCCTGTCGGCGGAAGGTGAAAATAAAGGATTTTCCGTCGCGTGCACAGCACTTTTGATAAATAATTTCCCACAAAATTGTGTTAAAGATTTAAAATCATACAAACTTTAGGTTTGTTTAATTTTATTATCACCGGCTCGGGCAACGCCGGGCGAGTCAGCTAGTGGTTAATAAAAATAGTAGACGAAATTTAACAATTCGTGTTGTTTTAAGTAAATACGTCTGTGAATATTAATCTTATTTTGGAGAAGATATATTATACTTCAGTTTTGAATTCAATCTTGTCTTCAAGATGATTTATGTTGACACTATGTCAAAGTATCTCTTTCTCGTTATCTCTCTTGTAAAGTTAGCCTTAAAGTTACTGTTAAACTAGCTTTAAAGTTTTGGTAATTTGAAAAACAATGTAAAATAAACCTTAAAAAAAAAAAACCCAATAAAAAACAATGGTTCATCCATGTATGTTTCTTAAAAGTTATGAGATCATGGTGCCGACCAACTTTCATAGGAGAACTAAGGTTATATCTAGTAAAAAATTTCAAGAGGATTGAAATTTTTTACTAGATTTTACTACTTTTTACTGAAATTTTTATTACTGCCTTTTCTATTTTGAAAATTTAGGATTTACACTTATTATCTCATCTGCTGCATGACACTACCTCATCTGCTGCGTGAAGTTTTCATTATTGTTTTCTGCTTTCTTTTCATAGTAATTTTAAAAAATTGCTGGCTTTTGATTAGATTATATTTTTAAGTTGTAACCCACTTTATGAAAACGCGTTTTAATAATTTGCTTAAAGGTTGCTGATATAAGAATAGAAAGAAAATGAAATCTTTTTAAATGAAATTTTCTGCCTTAAAAGTAAAATTTGTTTACACAAACTAGATGTAAATATTGAGTTGTTCGGTAAGTTCGTTCCGTTTGGGAAAACCAATTCGTACCGGAAAATTCTGTCAGCTAATTATTAGACATTACCATTAGATATCGGGATTAATGTCTAATAATTAAATGATGGAATTTTCTGGGATGAACCAACTTTCCCAAATGGAAAACACTTTCCGAACAATTGAATAAAATAATTTTACTATTAAGTTGTTAAGAATTTACCGATAAGTATAATAATCTCTCTCTTTCTCTCTTTTCAGTTTAGCTAACTTAAAAATTGGATTGTGTTTAAAACAATAATAATAAATAAGTTTAAAATAAGATATTTTCCTGTTTTTTTCTTTTCGTTTTTGATTCTTGTTTTAGATATAGTGCATCTTGCTGAATAGCAAGACAAAGTAATGGCTCAAAAAGTAATTTTTAAATCCGCTTAAAGAAGTAATATACATTAAAAGTAATAACAATACAAGTTTAAATTTCTATGGATAGGTGGATTGCTCCAAGATATAATAAAGAAGCTGAAAAACATTTTTAAAGTATCGCCGGTCTTTTTTTTTTAATTGATTAAATTCTTGAAAGAATATAAAGGATGAGGATCCACAAGGCAGGTTTTCGGCTCTAGCGAATTTAATGTTCTTCACCTGCGTGAGAGACGAAGTCATGAAAAATAAGGAAACAAATAAATTAGTTCAAAATCTTCTATTTACGACCAGAATTATGAAGTGAGATACCAAGAAATATGCACGCAACAAAATGACGTTTATACACATTTATTTAACTTTTTCTATATGGTCAGAAATTGTCACAACAACATAAAATCTCTCTTTATCATACTTTAGTAGAGAGAAAAGGAGAGTTCACCCTCAGCAGGAGCTAAGAGCCGGAACCAAGAGCCGGAGCCGGAGCCGGAGCCGGAGCCGCTCCTGTGAGAGCCGCTCCTGTCACCGGTGTACTATAGGAAGAGGGTCTGAAACTGAGGGAGCTTATTTTTTAAGGAGGGCTTAATTTTTAAGGGGGGCTTAATTTTTTAAGGGGGGCTTAATTTTGTTTAGGATCAAATTTAAATGTTAGATTGAAGTCTGCTATAGGAGGGGGTATTTTTGAAGAGGTGCCTAACTTTTTTGAAGGGGGGCCTATTTTTGAGGGGGGCTTATTTTTTTATTTTATTTTTTTTAAATTTTAGAATGGACTTTCAGTTTGAAGGCGTAAACGGAGATCTTTTTTTTGGTGGCGCCCTCTATCGGAAGGGAATGCAATAACAGATATTTAAAATAGGTTTCCTTGAAAAGATTTCACTGGGGTTTGAACCTGCAAAATAGCTTCTTGACTTGATAATTTGTGGTAGGTTTAACTGATCAAGCCAAGAAGCTATATATGAATGTCGAGATTTTAAGTGTTTAAAGAGAGATATCGTGAGAGTGACGTATCATTTGTTAAATAGTGGAAGCAATGCTAAAAAGAAGACGTGTTCAGGGGTAAGTACTGTTTTTATTGTGTTTGATGTAGAAAACATAGGGAAGAGGCGTAGTTTAAAAAAACAAATTCAATTTTATTAATAATTTTCCCAATGCAATACATGTGGACCCACTTTTCGTTTTTTAGCGGGTTTTGACAAATCTAATACAGAATCTTGTTTAATGTTTGTTGACAAACTTTATTTTTAATAAAATTTCGCGGGACATTCATTTCGTTTAATGTTTCTAATAATTCGTTCTGTGCCCTGATCGGTTTTCTTTTATTCACAGAAAACAAAAGATTAAATAAATCTGCCAAGTTCGATTCGGGGATAGGTTTTCCTTCGAAACTTACAGTCAAATTTTTATCCTATCGAAATTTTCTTGGACGTGCCATGACAAACTGAACTAATGCTTTGATAATTTAGGATAGCTTTATCTGTTCAAGGTATGATATCATGGTGGATACAGATAATCAGATTACGGATATTTGTGTTTGGAATAACGTGATTTTTAATTTTGCCTATTCAGTTTCAATTATATTGTGAAATGAGGATTTATTTTTGGAAGATAATGTTAACTTTTTGTGATTATCTTGTAACAGTCTGCTTTCATTAAAAGTGTATTTTAGAATTGTAAACTACAATTTTGAAATTTTCGCCTGTTAGAAAAAAAAGCACAGGGAAAAAAAAATAAAAGTACTTAAAAAATAATAACAACAACTGTTCAAAAATATAATAACAACTAAACAAATGATCAAAAATAATAAAAAATGTTCAAATAATAATAACAACTGTTCAAAAATAATAAAAAATAATTAAAAAATAATAACAAATGTTAAACGATTGACTTTATACAACCAACATTTAAAAAAAAGATAATTGAATCTAGTTTTTTCTAACATGACTTATTTGAAATATTCACTTTTTCTAGTTAGATTTATAACACGTAAGTGATTCGATCAGTAAAATATTATTTATAAAAGCACTAAATACGAGATTAATAAGAATTTTTAACTTACAAACATATGAACTTCTGATACACAAGTGATTCGACCAGTAAAATATTATTTAGAAAAGCATTTTTGACTTACAATTGTACGAACTTCAGATACGTAACCCTTTTTGAATCAATGTGTAAGAATTAACTGACTATTGAACTTATAACAGAGTATGATAAAATAATCACGTGACTTTTTTAAACCAATAAAATGTTATTATTTTTAAACAAGCGCCCTCTATCATTTTATGAACTTCCAAGAAACGAGTTAATATGATTATATTGTTTCCTGTTACCACTGTGAAAGGTTGTGTTTTCCGTTTTAAGTTAGTTTACATTTAAGTGATTACGGAACGAGTCATGGATTCTGCTTTGTTAAGTGCTAATGATATGTCTAACGTGAAGAGTGAACCCTCATCGCCAGGATTAAATGACCATGACATGGAATTTTTAATACAGCCTAAAGAAGAACCCGTTTCGAATTGTGAAGTGAAACCCACCTCATCAGGATTAAAGAAACAGAAGTTACCCTTTGTGTGTTCTAGTTGCGACAAAGCTTTTCCCCGAAAGGTTAACTTAACGTTTCACATGAAATGTCATCTGGAGAAAATACCTCTTGTGTGTATAATTTGTGAAAAAACATTTGCTAGAAAGTATCATTTATTAAATCATATGAAGGTCCATTCAAAGACCCCTGTGATTCATAATTGTAATGTATGTGGCGAAGTATTTTCACAAAAGAGTGATTTATTAAAGCATGGGAAAATTCATAGTACTTCCAAGCCAAATCAAAGGAAAAGTAGACAGTCATCCAGTCACTGTAAATGCGACGACTGTTTTGAAACATTTGATAATAGATCTGACTTAGTGAAACATAGAAAAATTCATCTTTCACCTAAAGAACTTAACCCGTCTGATCAACTTTCCTTGGGAAACAGTTCGAAATATGAAATTTCAGACATCACTCAGTTTAGTAAAATATTTAAGTTTTTCGATGTTTTTACTCCTGCTCATTGGAATTTAGGTGAGGAAGTGATTGTTGAAGTACAAATGAATAAGAACTATGAGCTTTATGTTCACATACAGAAATGTGAAGAATTTGAAAAGAACGGTCGTGAACTTACCCCCACAAATGAAGGCATTACATTATCATGTGCAACATTCGACAAATTTGAATCGAGATTGGATAAATTTAATTTTGTTTCTGAAAAAGATACATTCGTATGTAATAATGACTTACTAATCGCTTATGTAAATAAGGAATCATGCATACTGCAAAAATTATTCAAATCGAAAAAGTTTGGGTTTTGTTTGAAGTCTGATTTTTTACTGCTTACAAAAGATCAATATTTGAAACTAGTGAAAAATCGCTTTAAAATTACCGAATGTCTCATTGAGACGCTTTTAACTAAACTGATTCCTGTTTTGGTTTTAGAAAACTTAAACAAATGTAAACGTACCCACCTCACAATCGAAGAGACTTTGAACTATTTCTTAACATGTTTCGATGAGGAGTTAAAGTCATCCGTTTCTCGCTTGTTTGATTGCTATCAATGCTCAATCGGAGAACCAATTAATATGAAACACGAGTGTGATAGTTATAATTTGCGTAGAAAGTATAAGTGGTGTAATGACAGTGCACTGCTAAATTTCAACGTGACTGAATTTGTAAAAATACTGTCCAAACAATGTTCATGTAATTATACTCATTTATTTTTTGAAACTATGAATATGGACTTTTATAATAACCATTTAAACAATGTATTTATAAATTAATATTGAAATTTATTTATTTAATAAATATTTGTTTTTATATCACATATCTGTTTTTATTTCACATGTCTATTTATTTTTATTCATGAAATCAATCTTTGAAGATTTATTTTCTAGAAAAAAAGTGAACATATATTTATGAGTAGGCAATTTTTTTTTATTGTAGTCTTTAAAGTTAACCCTTTTTAGTTAAATGAAATCTCTTTTTTTAAGAAAAATTGATTATTTTTATTTGAATACGTATTAAACTTATTTCTTGATAAGAAAGTTTAATTTTTCTCTCCGTTTAAACAATGACATTGCATGTTTTGATAATTTCCATCCCACAGTTAACATTACAGTATTTAACCTTGTTAAGAAAATGTTTAACTTAAACCGTCACTGTATTTATTATAGATAAGTAAACATTTTATCTTTAACCTATATGTAATTCAAATGATTAACTATAACTGTGACTGCTTTAACCTAGATAAGTAAATGTTTTCATGAAACACAATCAGTTTACTGTTGAGTTTTATCGAGATTACACCAGTTAGTGGAATGCTGATTAAAAATATTTTATGACATTAATATGCAGAAAAGATCTCACGAAGAAGTACTTTCACCTTCAAAACGTCTACGTTTAGAAAAACCTATGGAAAATTCAAATACCTATGAGAAGGAGTTAAAAGACCGAAGATTAAAACTTTCTAAAATGGGTAATAACTGTGTAACTACTGAGGACTTACAAGATGTGAAACCCGAGATCGCTATGAATTTTTCAAATTTTGCCTATGGGAATGATACAACATCTTTCGAGAATCCCGGTCGAATGCCAAATTTTGCCACGGACTATTTGAATACATTTTTCGAAGACATAAATTTTAAAAATTTAGATTGTTCTACTACCTTAGCGTTTCAAGAACCTACAAATAATATTTTACAGACTACTGTTAAACGCGAGGTCATCGAGCTACAAGCAAGCAACCTTTCGCAAACAAGTGGTGAATTACAAACAACCATCTCACCTGCAAATGACATTAAAAGTGATAAATTATACAATTCATATGTGTTTCAAAAAGAACTAAGTGACTGTTTCTATTTAACTTTGAAGTTAAGAACTAAACAATATTATATACTTATACGAGAATTTAAACGCAATGTATCTACTAATGAAGAAATCCCGACAAACCGCTTGGTTAATATGGATATTCCTAGCTGGTTTGAGTTTCAATATAAACTTATTGCATTTAATTTAAGATACAAAAGTACGTCCTTTGTTTCTAATAACATGATTTTAGTGTTAAATCAAAATTCTACAATGCGAATTAAAAATTTAAACAATTATTCTTATATTGACTTAAACGAACATCAACTGGAAAAAGTAAAAGAAAGTACCTCTCTTTTACAACATAAGTATACAAAACTTTTACCATCTCTTATTAAAAAGAAATGTATGGTGAGTGATATATCTACAGAAAATGATGAGGTGTTAAAGTATAAACTTAACACGTGTATCGAGAATAATATGTTATCAATACTTAACCGATTATATGAATGTCATGCATGTGCACTACGACATTCGAGCAAAAGCCTTCACTCCTGTTTCGCATTTAATAATAGGGAAAAATTTAATCAATTAGGGGAAGCTTTGTTAATGCTCGTAGATTTTGATTATGTAACTTCAACGTTTCTAAACGGAGTTTATAATGTTAGTGAGCACTTTTTATGTAAGATTAATGAACAAACTATTTGTAATGAATTGTTTAAGACCTGAAAATAAAAAAATTTTGATTAAGTTCTGTGTGTTTATTTTTGCAAAGTGTCTATGACTGAATTTATTAGTTTATAATTTAGTAGAACTTTTAAGTGAAGTGATATAATTTAATTAAAAAAAAATCATCTATTACAAAAAATTAATTGAAATGAAATATTCACGTTTGAAAAAAAACGGTTAATGAAATTAAAACTTATCAAAATTAAAAGTTAATGAAGTTAAAAGATAACAAAACAAAAATAAATAAATAAATAAATAAATAAATAAGTAAAGATTAACAAAAATATAGTTTTAAAATAAAAGTAAACAAAAAAAAAAGTTATAAAGTAAAAGTTAACAAAAAGTTAAAAGTTAATAAAATATTTAAAAAACCAAAAGAAGGTATGTGTATGTGTTATAAAGAGAGGGGTTTCCGTGTGGAAGTAACTTACAAAATGTATGTGTGTGTATTGATTAGTTTATCATTTAGTAGAACTTTTAAGTGAACAGTTAGAATTTGTTTTTGTATAACTTAACGCAAAATAAAAATTTTAACTATTGCAAAAAGATTTAACTATTGAATGGAAATATGCATATTAGTAAAAAAATCACAAGAAATAGAACGTAGAAACGTAAAAGTTAATAAAATGAAAGATTTTAAATTTCATACAATTTAACAAATATATATACGAAACACATTACAGATTTAAATATTATAATAAATGTTTGATGGAAATTTTTAAGACAGATTTAATTCTTGGTCCTGCCATATATAGTTCGAACTTATTTTAGAAGTTAGTTTTTAATAGTCTTGTGGTTTGAACTTGACAAAATGCAATCAAGACACAATGATTTGTATGTTATTTTCATCATTATGTCATGATTTCATACCTCTGAAAGTGTATTTAAAGGTTTGTCAAGGTTTATTCAGTGTTATTAAGTGTTTGTGAAACCGAAAATTAATGAAAAAAAAAAAAAAAAAAAACCAAATCGCCTTCTAAAAATTGCGCTACGAATGTTTTATTCAATTATTATAAATAATAAAAATAAAACCTTTTAGAATATTACTTATTTTAAATTTAAAATAATAAAAATTTAAAGTTAACAAAATAAATAAATAATTCCTCTGTTCATTATAAATAAATAAAAGTTTATAAAATTAAAGTTTCAAAATTAAAACTTTATAAAAATTATAAGTTAACAAAATAAAACAAAACAAAAAAAAAATTTAAATAAAAATTATCAAAAGTAAAGTTTATAAAAATTAAAAGTTAAAAAAAAAAATTAAGTTATGTTTAAAAATCTTCGAATTAATCAAAATTGACGTTACGTTTTATGTTAATGTACGTTTCAATGTTTTTAATTATCGAGCTAACTGTTTATCCTCATAATCATTTGTTTACCCATCTTCCAACCAACCAACTGGTTTCCTAGCCAACCATATACTTTGTATCTACACATGCGCAGAAAAAAAACACTAACTTGAGTTTTACTTTAAACCTTTGCTAGATTAGGTATATTATACAAGTCGAATATCTTCCATACTTAGAAAATTTATAATTTTTAACTACTGAGGACTTACAAGATGTGAAACCCGAGATCGCTATGAATTTTTCAAATTTTGCCTATGGGAATGATACAACATCTTTCGAGAATCCCGGTCGAATGCCAAATTTTGCCACGGACTATTTGAATACATTTTTCGAAGACATAAATTTTGAAAATTTAGATTGTTCTACTACCTTAGCGTTTCAAGAACCTACAAATAATATTTTACAGACTACTGTTAAACGCGAGGTCATCGAGCTACAAGCAAGCAACCTTTCGCAAACAAGTGGTGAATTACAAACAACCATCTCACCTGCAAATGACATTAAAAGTGATAAATTATACAATTCATATGTGTTTCAAAAAGAACTAAGGGACTGTTTCTATTTAACTTTGAAGTTAAGAACTAAACAATATTATATACTTATACGAGAATTTAAACGCAATGTATCTACTAATGAAGAAATCCCGACAAACCGCGTGGTTAATATGGATATTCCTAGCTGGTTTGAGTTTCAATATAAACTTATTGCATTTAATTTAAGATACAAAAGTACGTCCTTTGTTTCTAATAACATGATTTTAGTGTTAAATCAAAATTCTACAATGCGAATTAAAAATTTAAACAATTATTCTTATATTGACTTAAACGAACATCAACTGGAAAAATTAAAAAAAGTACCTCTCATTTAAATAGTGCACTTTTACAACATAAGTATACAAAACTTTTACCATCTCTTATTAAAAAGAAATGTATGGTGAGTGATATATCTACAGAAAATGATGAGGTGTTAAAGTATAAACTTAACACGTGTATCGAGAATAATATGTTATCAATACTTAACCGATTATATGAATGTCATGCATGTGCACTACGACATTCGAGCAAAAGCCTTCACTCCTGTTTCGCATTTAATAATAGGGAAAAATTTAATCAATTAGGGGAAGCTTTGTTAATGCTCGTAGATTTTGATTATGTAACTTCAACGTTTCTAAACGGAGTTTATAATGTTAGTGAGCACTTTTTATGTAAGATTAATGAACAAACTATTTGTAATGAATTGTTTAAGACCTGAAAATAAAAAAATTTTGATTAAGTTCTGTGTGTTTATTTTTGCAAAGTGTCTATGACTGAATTTATTAGTTTATAATTTAGTAGAACTTTTAAGTGAAGTGATATAATTTAATTAAAAAAAATCATCTATTACAAAAAATTAATTGAAATGAAATATTCACGTTTGAAAAAAAACGGTTAATGAAATTAAAACTTATCAAAATTAAAAGTTAATGAAGTTAAAAGATAACAAAACAAAAATAAATAAATAAATAAATAAATAAATAAATAAATAAAGATTAACAAAAATATAGTTTTAAAATAAAAGTAAACAAAAAAAAAGTTATAAAGTAAAAGTTAACAAAAAGTTAAAAGTTAATAAAATATTTAAAAAACCAAAAGAAGGTATGTGTTATAAAGAGAGGGGTTTCCGTGTGGAAGTAACTTACAAAATGTATGTGTGTGTATTGATTAGTTTATCATTTAGTAGAACTTTTAAGTGAACAGTTAGAATTTGTTTTTGTATAACTTAACGCAAAATAAAAATTTTAACTATTGCAAAAAGATTTAACTATTGAATGGAAATATGCATATTAGTAAAAAAATCACAAGAAATAGTACGTAGAAACGTAAAAGTTAATAAAATGAAAGATTTTAAATTTCATACAATTTAACAAATATATATACGAAACACATTACAGATTTAAATATTATAAGAAATGTTTGATGGAAATTTTTAAGACAGATTTAATTCTTGGTCCTGCCATATAAAGTTCGAACTTATTTTAGAAGTTAGTTTTTAATAGTCTTGTGGTTTGAACTTGACAAAATGCAATCAAGACACAATGATTTGTATGTTATTTTCATCATTATGTCATGATTTCATACCTCTGAAAGTGTATTTAAAGGTTTGTCAAGGTTTATTCAGTGTTATTAAGTGTTTGTGAAACCGAAAATTAATGAAAAAAAAAAAAAAAACCAAATCGCCTTCTAAAAATTGCGCTACGAATGTTTTATTCAATTATTATAAATAATAAAAATAAAACCTTTTAGAATATTATTTATTTTAAATTTAAAATAATAAAAATTTAAAGTTAACAAAATAAATAAATAATTCTTCTGTTCATTATAAATAAATAAAAGTTTATAAAATTAAAGTTTCAAAATTAAAACTTTATAAAAATTATAAGTTAACAAAATAAAACAAAACAAAAAAAAATTTAAATAAAAATTATCAAAAGTAAAGTTTATAAAAATTAAAAGTTAAAAAAAAAAATTAAGTTATGTTTAAAAATCTTCGAATTAATCAAAATTGACGTTACGTTTTATGTTAATGTACGTTTCAATGTTTTTAATTATCGAGCTAACTGTTTATCCTCATAATCATTTGTTAACCCATCTTCCAACCAACCAACTGGTTTCCTAGCCAACCATATACTTTGTATCTACACATGCGCAGAAAAAAAACACTAACTTGAGTTTTACTTTAAACCTTTGCTAGATTAGGTATATTATACAAGTCGAATATCTTCCATACTTAGAAAATTTATAATTTTTAACTATTCATCCCTATTTATCTTAAAACATTAATAAATAAATGTAATTTATATACTTACAAAAACAGGATAACTTAAAAAGGAGTCCATACATTTCAGCTTGCTAAAATCAAGTGTCTGGGCTATAGCAGAATTAGGTTAAACTATCAGTTTACTTCCTTATCACTCACGTGATCAAGACTTTATCAGTTCCATGTTCAGCTCGATAACAGCTAAAAACAGCGTGTTGGTCATTTTAACTTCTGTCTTCGCACACTGTGGTTCGGTAAGTTTTCTTGTCTACCATTTCTTTCTTTTTAGAAAATAAACTAATCGTAAAATTTTCTTTTCACACCCACTTAATTTTAAATCACAATGTTAAAAGACTAAATTTTATTATGTTAAATTATTCTTTTAAATGTCGAACAAAAGATCTTGAAATATATTTGCAGATAAGTTCTTATAAAACGGTTTTAATTAGTTAAAGGATGAACATTGTTATTTTAACTATCTATTTTTTTGAAAGCGAAAAAGATTAATTCACATGGAAATTAAACTTACCTTATTTATAAGCTGGGTAAGCATGGTCTGACTTTTGCGACGACTTGTAGAGATTTGAAAGATAGTACAAACGTATATCAGTTAATCTCACGTGATATGATGACGTTACTAAGTAACGTCATCCATCACAGGTTAATCACGTGACTACGCGACCATAACTTTCACATTACTAGTGATGTTTAGATCACGTAGCTAATTGTAATTATCACAAAATATACTTATAATATATTTATAAAAATATATTCATAAATTAATAACTAATTTATTTGCGTATTATTCTGAAAAGCATAGCATTTTAAAATAATAAATTAATTAATTATTAAATTATGAATATATTTTTATAAATATATTATAAGTATATTTTGTGATAATTACAATTAGCTACGTGATCTAAACATCACTAGTAATGTGAAAGTTATGGTCGCGTAGTCACGTGATTAACCTGTGATGGATGACGTTACTTAGTAACGTCATCATATCACGTGAGATTAACTGATATACGTTTGTACTACCTTTCAAATCTCTACAAGTCGTCGCAAAAGTCAGACCATGCTTACCCAGCTTATAAATAAGGTAAGTTTAATTTCCATGTGAATTAATCTTTTTCGCTTTCAAAAAAATAGATAGTTAAAATAACAATGTTCATCCTTTAACTAATTAAAACCGTTTTATAAGAACTTATCTGCAAATATATTTCAAGATCTTTTGTTCGACATTTAAAAGAATAATTTAACATAATAAAATTTAGTCTTTTAACATTGTGATTTAAAATTAAGTGGGTGTGAAAAGAAAATTTTACGATTAGTTTATTTTCTAAAAAGAAAGAAATGGTAGACAAGAAAACTTACCGAACCACAGTGTGCGAAGACAGAAGTTAAAAAGACCAACACGCTGTTTTTAGCTGTTATCGAGCTGAACATGTAACTGATAAAGTCTTGATCACGTGAGTGATAAGGAAGTAAACTGATAGTTTAACCTAATTCTGTTATAGCCCAGACACTTGATTTTAGCAAGCTGAAATGTATGGACTCCTTTTTAAGTTATCCTGTTTTTGTAAGTATATAAATTACATTTATTTATTAATGTTTTAAGATAAATAGGGATGAATAGTTAAAAATTATAAATTTTCTAAGTATGGAAGATATTCGACTTGTATAATATACCTAATCTAGCAAAGGTTTAAAGTAAAACTCAAGTTAGTGTTTTTTTTCTGCGCATGTGTAGATACAAAGTATATGGTTGGCTAGGCAACCAGTTGGTTGGTTGGAAGATGGGTAAACAAATGATTATGAGGATAAACAGTTAGCTCGATAATTAAAAACATTGAAACGTACATTAACATAAAACGTAACGTCAATTTTGATTAATTCGAAGATTTTTAAACATAACTTAATTTTTTTTTTAAACTTTTAATTTTTATAAACTTTACTTTTGATAATTTTTATTTAAATTTTTTTTTTGTTTTGTTTTATTTTGTTAACTTATAATTTTTATAAAGTTTTAATTTTGAAACTTTAATTTTATAAACTTTTATTTATTTATAATGAACAGAGGAATTATTTATTTATTTTGTTAACTTTAAATTTTTATTATTTTAAATTTAAAATAAGTAATATTCTAAAAGGTTTTATTTTTATTATTTATAATAATTGAATAAAACATTCGTAGCGCAATTGGTAGAAGGCGATTTTTTTTTTTTTTTCATTAATTTTCGGTTTCACAAACACTTAATAACACTGAATAAACCTTGACAAACCTTTAAATACACTTTCAGAGGTATGAAATCATGACATAATGATGAAAATAACATACAAATCATTGTGTCTTGATTGCATTTTGTCAAGTTCAAACCACTAGACTATTAAAAACTAACTTCTAAAATAAGTTCGAACTATATATGGCAGGACCAAGAATTAAATCTGTCTTAAAAATTTCCATCAAACATTTATTATAATATTTAAATCTGTAATGTGTTTCGTATATATATTTGTTAAATTGTATGAAATTTAAAATCTTTCATTTTATTAACTTTCACGTTTCTACGTACTATTTCTTGTGATTTTTTTACTAATATGCATATTTCCATTCAATAGTTAAATCTTTTTGCAATAGTTAAAATTTTTATTTTGCGTTAAGTTATACAAAAACAAATTCTAACTGTTCACTTAAAAGTTCTACTAAATGATAAACTAATCAATACACACACATACATTTTGTAAGTTACTTCCACACGGAAACCCCTCTCTTTATAACACATACCTTCTTTTGGTTTTTTAAATATTTTATTAACTTTTAACTTTTTGTTAACTTTTACTTTATAACTTTTTTTTGTTTACTTTTATTTTAAAACTATATTTTTGTTAATCTTTATTTATTTATTTATTTATTTATTTTTGTTTTGTTATCTTTTAACTTCATTAACTTTTAATTTTGATAAGTTTTAATTTCATTAACCCGTTTTTTTTCAAACGTGAATATTTCATTTCAATTAATTTTTTGTAATAGATGATTTTTTTTAATTAAATTATATCACTTCACTTAAAAGTTCTACTAAATTATAAACTAATAAATTCAGTCATAGACACTTTGCAAAAATAAACACACAGAACTTAATCAAAATTTTTTTATTTTCAGGTCTTAAACAATTCATTACAAATAGTTTGTTCATTAATCTTACATAAAAAGTGCTCACTAACATTATAAACTCCGTTTAGAAACGTTGAAGTTACATAATCAAAATCTACGAGCATTAACAAAGCTTCCCCTAATTGATTAAATTTTTCCCTATTATTAAATGCGAAACAGGAGTGAAGGCTTTTTCTCGAATGTCGTAGTGCACATGCATGACATTCATACAATCGGTTAAGTATTGATAACATATTATTCTCGATACACGTGTTAAGTTTATACTTTAACACCTCATCATTTTCTGTAGATATATTACTCACCATACATTTCTTTTTAATAAGAGATGGTAAAAGTTTTGTATACATATGTTGTAAAAGTGCACTATTTAAATGAGAGGTACTTTCTTTTAATTTTTCCAGTTGATGTTCGTTTAAGTCAATATAAGAATATTCTTTAAATTTTTAATTCGCATTGTAGAATTTTGATTCAACACTAAAATCATGTTATTAGAAACAAAGGACGTACTTTTGTATCTTAAATTAAATGCAATAAGTTTATATTGAAACTCAAACCAGCTAGGAATATCCATATTAACCACGCGGTTTGTCGGGATTTCTTCATTAGTAGATACATTGCGTTTAAATTCTCGTATAAGTATATAATATTGTTTAGTTCTTAACTTCAAAGTTAAATAGAAACAGTCACTTAATTCTTTTTGAAACACATATGAATTGTATAATTTATCACTTTTAATGTCATTTGCAGGTGAGATGGTTGTTTGTAATTCACCACTTGTTTGCGAAAGGTTGCTTGCTTGTAGCTCGATGACCTCGCGTTTAACAGTAGTCTGTAAAATATTATTTGTAGGTTCTTGAAACGCTAAGGTAGTAGAACAATCTAAATTTTCAAAATTTATGTCTTCGAAAAATGTATTCAAATAGTCCGTGGCAAAATTTGGCATTCGACCGGGATTCTCGAAAGATGTTGTATCATTCCCATAGGCAAAATTTGAAAAATTCATAGCGATCTCGGGTTTCACATCTTGTAAGTCCTCAGTAGTTACACAGTTATTACCCATTTTAGAAAGTTTTAATCTTGGGTCTTTTAACTCCTTCTCATAGGTATTTGAATTTTTCATAGGTTTTTCTAAACGTAGACGTTTTGAAGGTGAAAGTACTTCTTCGTGAGATCTTTTCTGCATATTAATGTCATAAAATATTTTTAATCAGCATTCCACTAACTGGTGTAATCTCGATAAAACTCAACAGTAAACTGATTGTGTTTCATGAAAACATTTACTTATCTAGGTTAAAGCAGTCACAGTTATAGTTAATCATTTGAATTACATATAGGTTAAAGATAAAATGTTTACTTATCTATAATAAATACAGTGACGGTTTAAGTTAAACATTTTCTTAACAAGGTTAAATACTGTAATGTTAACTGTGGGGTGGAAATTATCAAAACATGCAATGTCATTGTTTAAACGGAGAGAAAAATTAAACTTTCTTATCAAGAAATAAGTTTAATACGTATTCAAATAAAAATAATCAATTTTTCTTAAAAAAGAGATTTCATTTAACTAAAAAGGGTTAACTTTAAAGAGTACAATAAAAAAAAATTGCCTACTCATAAATATATGTTCACTTTTTTTCTAGAAAATAAAACTTCAAACATTGATTTCATGAATAAAAATAAATAGACATATGAAATAAAAACAGATATGTGATATAAAAACAAATATTTATTAAATAAATAAATTTCAATATTAATTTATAAATACATTGTTTAAATTGTTATTATAAAAGTCCATATTCATAGTTTCAAAAAATAAATGAGTATAATTACATGAACATTGTTTGGACAGTATTTTTACAAATTCAGTCACGTTGAAATTTAGCAGTGCACTGTCATTACACCACTTATACTTTCTACGCAAATTATAACTATCACACTCGTGTTTCATATTAATTGGTTCTCCGATTGAGCATTGTTAGCAATCAAACACGCGAGAAACGGATGACTTTAACTCGTCATCGAAACATGTTAAGAAATAGTTCAAAGTCTCTTCGATTGTGAGGTGGGTACGTTTACATTTGTTTAAGTTTTCTAAAACCAAAACAGGAATCAGTTTAGTTAAAAGCGTCTCATTCGGTAATTTTAAAGCGATTTTTCACTAGTTTCAAATATTGATCTTTTGTAAGCAGTAAAAGATCAGACTTCAAACAAAACCCAAACTTTTTCGATTTGAATAATTTTTGCAGTATGCATGATTCCTTATTTATATAAGCGATTAGTAAGTCATTATTACATACGAATGTATCTTTTTCAGAAACAAAATTAAATTTATCCAATCTCGATTCAAATTTGTCGAATGTTGCACATGATAATGTAATGCCTTCATTTGTGGGGGTAAGTTCACGACCGTTCTTTTCAAATTCTTCACATTTCTGTATGTGAACATAAAGCTCATAGTTCTTATTCATTTGTACTTCAACAATCATTTCCTCACCTAAATTCCAATGAGCAGGAGTAAAAACATCGAAAAACTTAAATATTTTACTAAACTGAGTGATGTCTGAAATTTCATATTTCCAACTGTTTCCCAAGGAAAGTTGATCAGACGGGTTAAGTTCTTTAGGTGAAAGATGAATTTTTCTATGTTTCACTAAGTCAGATCTATTATCAAATGTTTCAAAACAGTCGTCGCATTTACAGTGACTGGATGTAACTGATATTCGTTTACTTTTCCTTTGATTTGGCTTGGAAGTATTATGAATTTTCCCATGCTTTAATAAATCACTCTTTTGTGAAAATACTTCGCCACATACATTACAATTATGAATCACAGGGGTCTTTGAATGGACCTTCATATGATTTAATAAATGATACTTTCTGGCAAATGTTTTTTCACAAATTATACACACAAGAGGTATTTTCTCCAGATGACATTTCATGTGAAACGTTAAGTTAACCTTTCGGGGAAAAGCTTTGTCGCAACTAGAACACACAAAGGGTAACTTCTGTTTCTTTAATCCTGATGAGGTGGGTTTCACTTCACAATTCGAAACGGGTTCTTCTTTAGGCTGTATTAAAAATTCCATGTCATGGTCATTTAATCCTGGCGATGAGGGTTCACTCTTCACGTTAGACATATCATTAGCACTTAACAAAGCAGAATCCATGACTCGTTCCGTAATCACTTAAATGTAAACTAACTTAAAACGGAAAACACAACCTTTCACAGTGGTAACAGGAAACAATATAATCATATTAACTCGTTTCTTGGAAGTTCATAAAATGATAGAGGGCGCTTGTTTAAAAATAATAACATTTTATTGGTTTAAAAAAGTCACGTGATTATTTTATCATACTCTGTTATAAGTTCAATAGTCAGTTAATTCTTACACATTGATTCAGAAAGGGTTACGTATCTGAAGTTCGTACAATTGTAAGTCAAAAATGCTTTTCTAAATAATATTTTACTGGTCGAATCACTTGTGTATCAGAAGTTCATATGTTTGTAAGTTAAAAATTCTTATTAATCTCGTATTTAGTGCTTTTATAAATAATATTTTACTGATCGAATCACTTACGTGTTATAAATCTAACTAGAAAAAGTGAATATTTCAAATAAGTCATGTTAGAAAAAACTAGATTCGATTATCTTTTTTCTAAATGTTGGTTGTATAAAGTCAATCGTTTAACATTTGATATTATTTTTTAATTATTTTTTATTATTTTTGAACAGCTGTTATTATTATTTGAACATTTTTTATTATTTTTGATCATTTGTTTAGTTGTTATTATATTTTTGAACAGTTGTTGTTATTATTTTTTTAATACTTTTATTTTTTTTCCCTGTGCTTTTTTTCCAAACAGGCGAAAATTTCAAAATTGTAGTTTACAATTCTAAAATACACTTTTAATGAAAGCAGTCTGTTACAAGATAATCACAAAAAGTTAACATTATCTTCCAAAAATAAATCCTCATTTCACAATATAATTGAAACTGAATAGCAAAATTAAAAATCACGTTATTCCAAACACAAATATCCGTAATCTTTTTATCTGTATCCACCATGATATCATAACTTGAACAGATAAAGCTATCCTAAATTATCAAAGCATTAGTTCAGTTTGTCATGGTACGTCCAAGAAAATTTCGATAGGATAAAAATTTGACTGTAAGTTTCGAAGGAAAACCTATCCCCGAATCGAACTTGGCAGATTTATTTAATCTTTTGTTTTCTGTGAATAAAAGAAAACCGATCAGGGCACAGAACGAATTATTAGAAACATTAAACGAAATGAATGTCTCGCGAAATTTTATTAAAAATAAAAATTTGTCAACAAACATTAAACAAGATTCTGTATTAGATTTGTCAAAACCCGCTAAAAAACGAAAAGTGGGTCCACATGTATTGCATTGGGAAAAATATTAATAAAATTGAATTTGTTTTTTTAAACTACGCCTCTTTCCTATGTTTTCTACATCAAACACAATAAAAACAGTACTTACCCCTGAACACGTCTTCTTTTTAGCATTGCTTCCACTATTTAACAAATGATACGTCACTCTCACGATATCTCTCTTTAAACACTTAAAATCTTGACATTCATATATAGCTTCTTGGCTTGATCAGTTAAACCTACCACAAATTATCAAGTCAAGAAGCTATTTTGCAGGTTCAAACCCCAGTGAAATCTTTTCAAGGAAACCTAGTTTAAATATCTGTTATTGCATTCCCTTCCGATAGAGGGCGCCACCAAAAAAAATCTCCGTTTCGCCTTCAAACTGAAAGTCCATTCTGAAAAAAAAAAAAAAAAAAAAAAAAAAAAAAAAAAAAATAAGCCCCCCTCAAAAATAAGCCCCTCTTCAAAAAAGTTAGCCGCCTCTTCAAAAATACCCCCTCCTATAGCAGACTTCAATCTAACATTTATATTTGATCCTAAAAAAAATTAAGCCCCCCTTAAAAAATTAAGCTCCCCTTAAAAATTAAGCCCTCCTTAAAAAATAAGCTCCCTCATTCTCAGACCCTCTTCCTATAGTACACCGGTGACAGGAGCGGCTCTCACGGGAGCGGCTCCGGCTCCGGCTCCTGCTCCGGCTCCGGCTCCGGCTTCGGCTCCGGCTTCGGCTCCGGCTGTTGGCTCCGGCTCTTAGCTCCTGCTGAGGGTGAACTCTCCTTTTCCCTCTACTTACTTTTCTTTGTCTTTTTCATTGCTTTCTGGCTAGTGACTAGTTGGAGTGGAGGTGGTAACATCTATAATTAAAACGATGTAATGAGTATTATGAAGTTTCATTTCGTCGATGTGTCTCTAGTGCCCTAAGTAACATAAAATAAAAGCTACGCTCTCAACATTTTACTATTTATATATTCGTATGTTTCGACTTTGCTTTAATAATACCAAGAAGAAATCAGCTGAAAACAAAGTTGTTACACTTTATCCAAGAATTATACATTTTTGAAGCTGTATAGCGTATAAAAGCTTTATGGTTATAATGAGTAGTAGAAGAACAAGAGTTAGACCCCAGCAGGAGCCGTGAGCCGGAGCCGGAGCCGGAAGTAGCAGGTGTGGACACCGGAAGTTCTGTGAACGGTGAAGGTCACCGGAAGTCGCAGGTGTGAATAACAAACAGGTTAAGACAGGAAACCGATAAGGGAGAGAGGGGAGGGCTTATTTTTAGGGGGGCTTAATTTTTTTGTAGGAAAATAAAGGGTTTTAATCAGATTCTTTCTTGTCAGGGAATTTTTTTTTTATTTTTATTGTGGACCCACCATAACCACCCGCTATGAAAACGCCACATTTTTTTTTTTTTTTACCTATTCTTTTACACTAGTCATCTGCGTGAGACCTGTAACGAAATAAAAGGGTTTAATTATTATTATGCTTCAGCAAAGTCGAGTGGAGTTGAGGGGTAGGAAGCCTGCTTTAAAAATAATAATGTTAACAGAATGTACAATATTTTTTTTTTTTTTTATTGTGGACCCACCATAACCACCCGCTATGAAATCAATTCATAACGCCACAATTTTTTTTTTTTAAATCTGTCAATCCTGCTTCATCAGTCATCTGCGTGAGACCTGTAACGAAATAAAAGGGTTTAATTATTATTATGCTTCAGCGAGAGTTGTGTCATACGGGAAATCAGATGTGTGACGTTTGCTAAAGTTGTAGAGTGTCTATGAGGAAATCCAGCTTCATGGAACCTAGAAATAAAAAAAAACAAGTCTTGCTTGATGTATGTGATAGCTAAAGGCCCCCCAACCTATACAAAATTTTAAATAATTTTATATAGGTTGTATTATCTGACTAAGCAGGGGTCGCATGGCCGCCACACCACTCATTGTTACCTTCGATTCGCATACAACAAACAATACTTTTTGTATTTCGCGCTCGGCGATCTAACTGTTCAGAGTTTAACATGAAATTTACTTATAATTCACCTGTAGAAGAATTTTTTCCCTTCTTTAAACATTAACTTAAATGCGAATGAGATTAAAATAAATGTAATGGCTAAATTTATAAGGATTTAAAATGAAAATTGTGATAGTCATATAAATGAAATTAAAATAGATGTAATGGCTAAATTTATAAGGATTTAAAATGAAAGTAATGCGATTACTTTGCTTCATAAAAATCTAACACGAAAAAAGCTGGTAGACGTTTACCTTTCGCACTCGTCGACCTAACCGTTCGGAATTTTGTTTAAACTTCTCTCGAGTTCGTCGACATAACCGTTCAGAGTTTTCGGCGAAATCCGGATATATATTAACTTACAATAGCTAACTTTTTTAAGGGAAGTTTAAATAACATATTTCCCAAAGTGTCTTACAAACATTTAAGAATTTATACACACATAAGAACCTCGCCTACAGGTGCAAGGTTCTGACTTTAAAGCTACTAGATGTTGAAATTTAAACTTCTTGCGCTCGGCGACCTAACCGTTCAGAGTTTTTTTTTCAAACCTTGTGTCAATACGAGTTAGGATCCCTTAGAAAGACCTACATAGAGACACTTATCCCTAATGTAGATAATCAACCCTATATTTAACTAACCAGTTACAACATACAAGACATAATCGTTACATTCAGTTAATAAGTGATTTGACATGCAAAATATTAGATATAAAAACATACAATATGATATATACAAAACAATTTTAAAGATTTTTTTCCCAATTTTTAACAAGAATTTAGCAATATTTTAACTTGAGAGCAGGTATTTTTTTAGAGTTATACGATTATAATAAATTTTAACCCTATTTTACTTAATACAACTAACATTTAAAAAAAAGAGAAAGACATCTAGTTTTTATAACGTCACATGTTTGAATTATTAACCTATTTTAGTTAAAAGTATGATACTTAAGTGATTTTATTTGAAAAATCAATTCAACAGTTTAAAAGCAGTCGAAAGATTTTTACTTTTAAAAATAACTAACAGAATTTTTTAAAGCAGTAAGGTAGATGACACTAACTTTAAATTAACTTTTTATAGGTCACTTTAAATAAAATACATATTTTTTATTATTATTAAAGAAAAATATAAACTACTCACACATTATTATGCTGCATTTTAACATAACTGAAATACTACAACCTTTCTGCTGACATGTGGTCACGGAGGAAATCTTTTCATATAGAAGGCAAAATAAGATAATGAATTGATAATCATGATTCGTTATGCATATGTTTAAACAGGAAATTATTTAAGATGTGTGATTAAGACCATTTTACATGGTATTACAGAATAAATCTTTTCACAGGATGCAAGATAAGATAATATCACGTAATGACTTAATAAACACGATTCGTTATGCATATTTTAAAACAGGAAATACATCCGTCAGATAACATTACTTTGTTTATATGAAGTGACCAAATACAAATTTTGCTGATAAGATTAATTTAATTTCGAAAATATTATTGACAGAACATTCAAATTTTACACAATATTTTTAAAAATTTAAATAAGGGAAATCAGAAAATTGTACACGATATTTTAAAAAATAAATAAATAAGGGAAGTTACAAAATGTTGTACACTCTTTTATTTAGAAAAAGAGAGCGGGTATTTTGTTTTGAGTTATACGATTAAAATAAATTTTCATTATATTTGATTTTACACAACCAACATTTTCAAAAAAGAGAATGGAATCTAGTTTTTATAAATTAACGTACTTCAATTTTTCAAATACTTAACACCCCCTCTTTTGCTAGACTTTATACACATAAGACATAAAAGGTGTTTTCGAATACATCATTTAGAAATTAAGCGACTTGATAAGTAAAACATTATTTATAAAAGCAATAGATACGAAAGTAATAAAGATTTTTACTTACAAATGTACGAACTTCTGATAGGTAAGACTTTCTTAATCACTGTGCAAGAATTAAGTGGTGATTAAACTTATAACATTATATGATGAAATAATCACGTGACGTATTTTTAAACCAATAAAATGTCAGTATTTTTAAACTAATACAAAGTTAGTATTTTTACACGAGCGCCCTCTATCATTATATAAATTTCAATGAAACGAGTTCATAACATTCTACTGCGACCTGATATCGTTGTAATAGGTTGTATTTTTCGTTAAGTTAGTTTTCATTTAAATTATTATGGAACGAGTTATGAATTCTTATGTTGGTGATGTAACCAACTTGTAGTGTCAGCACTCATCACCAGAGTTAAATAATCAAGAGATGGATTCTACACTTTTATCTAAACAAGGACCCGTTTCGAATTGTGAAGTGAAACCCACCTCATCAAGACTAAAGAAACAGAAGTTACCTCATGTGTGTAAGATGTGTAACAAGGCATTTCCTCGAAAAGTTAACTTAGTGTTTCATATGAAATGTCATTTAAAGGAAAAGTCTTTTCGTTGTGAGGTGTGTGCTGAAGTTTTTTCGCGAAAGAGTGATTTACGTATGCATCAAAAGATTCACAAATCACCCAAACAATACAAGTGTGGGGATTGCAACGAACTGTTTTCAATAATGTATGATTTATTAATTCACAAGAAGACCCATAAGACTCATAAACAACATTCATGTATAAAGTGTAGCGAAATGTTTGATTGTGAATCAGATTTAGTACAACATTGTGATACTTTTCATAAAGCTGTGAAATCACCCTATTCAAAAGATTTGTTATTTGAAAAAGTGAAGCATTTTAAAAGACAAAATGATGTGCGAAATATTTTTACTAAAACTATCATTGTATCCAATGAGATGAATCAAAAAGACTTTCATTCATTTTTTAACAGTATTCGAACGGATGTTTTAAACGAATTAAATTATCAATTGCAAATGAAAAAGTCAATAAAATGGTATGCAGCCGTTAAAGTGGATGTCTGTCGTGAATCACAGGATGGTAACTTAGAGAGAGCAACCCCCTTTTTCCTTTCCAAAAGTGAACTGGAATTAACAGACCAAAACATACAAGTGCATGTTGAGAATGCCTTTCTAAAGTTGTACAACGGCTTTGAAGATTTTACAGAACGTGACGGAAATTGCAATTAAAGGGTAATCTTCTATTCGGAATCAACTACTCTTCCATCGTCAGATAATAATAAAGTACTTTAAAATTGCAGTAAACAACTTTAATTATCTCGTCGGAAAAACCCATTCATAAACTGTTTTCAACTCAGCTAAGTACATGGAATAAACGCCCACGTGAAAGAATGATTATCACGTGCTATCATGTGCTTTTTCCCAGTGACGTCATCCAAGGCTATCAAGAACTGAAAACTCTTTAGACTTTAGTCAGTTGTTGTGTGAATTTCTTTATAAAATGTAGTGTGTGAAAATGTCAGAGCGATGTAAATGCTCTGTGTAATTATGTAATCAAAAAACGTATATTAAACCTAAATTTAATCGAAAGGAAATACTCTATTAATTCTACAGTGATTATTCAACGAAACTAATTTTATTATTTTGCAGAAGTGATCTTATAGATAATCCGGAATACTCTAACGGATAATAATATACGTGAGGAAGTTGCAACACGTCACCAATCTATTTATTGGATATACTAAATGCTTTCATCGCCCAATCAGGTAAGCGAATGCATGCTTACTTAACTCTATTTTTGAAGAAATGTTTTTATACAATTAAAGAAACTATTTTACACATTCAATTAACTGCGCCGCCGACAGATTATGAAAGACTGATAGTATGTATTAAATAAAAATTTTAAGCACATTAGCTATATGCTGAAAAAACTCGCTTTATAGAAAATAAAAACGAACGCAAAGAAAAGCGATTCGTATTAAATTAAATTGAATATCTTTAAAAATAATTAAAGATAGAAAATAAAAATGGCTACATTTAAAGAAAGCCAATTCATCGAGAAACTAAATTCGAGCAATTATTCCAACTGGAAATTTAAGCTCGAAATGCTTCTCATTAAAGAAGACTTATTCGAAGTAATAAGTGATCAACCGCCAACTCCTTTAAATGAGGATTGGAACAAAAAAGATAGAAAAGCAAGAGCTTTAATTAATCTAAGCATAGATGATGCACAAATTGTGCATGTAAAAAATTTTACCACAGCCAGGCAAACCTGGGAAGGTCTCAAAAGTACGCATGAAAGAGCAAATTTGAGTAGCAAACTGTATTTATTACGAAAACTGTACAGTACTAAACTGCCCGAAAACGGCAATATGATTACTCATATAACAAATATTCTACAAATAGTAGATAAATTATCCGCCATAGGCGAGAATATAAATGACTCACACATATCTGCACTATTTCTATGCTCATTACCGCCCAGCTACAACACGCTTATCACAGCATTAGAGGCAAGGCCCGAAGCCGAATTATCCCCAGATTTTATCAGAAGTAAACTCATAGATGAGTATAATCGCAGACAAGAAATGTCTGAACAAAACAACAGCTCTGAAAAGGCATTTAAAACACAAAGAAAACACACTTATAACGACTACAAAAGAAATTCAAAATATTGCAGTCACTGTAAGATGACAAATCATAATAATAGCGAGTGCTATCACCTCAAGAGCAGATACACACAGCACAACAAAAACAAACACACATATCAAAATGTGAATAACTTTAATAATAAAAATAAAGCTAAACCTTTTTCATCATCACTATGCTATGAAAACACAGAGAATTATAAAGAGAATACTGACTGTCACGATAACGCGAATGATCAGAAAATAAGCTCAAAAACTAATCAATCAGAAGATCGCGTACTAATAACAGAAAAATTAGGAAAACAAAACTGGATACTCGACAGTGGCAGTACCTCACACATTGCAAATGATAAGAGGTTATTTGATAAATTTAACAATTTTGAAAAATCATCAGTCACCATCGCAAACGGCAACAAACTCGAAGCATTCGGTTCAGGCGACGTTTTAATAAAAACGAAATCCCCAAATGGAGAAATAAAACTCACAAGACTACAGGAAGTCCTATACGTCCCAGAACTAGAATCCAATTTAATATCCGTAAGCAAAGCAACTAAAAATGGATGCAAATTAATCTTTGAAAATGACAAATGCGATTTAACGTTCGACGGTGAAATTTATATAAGAGCGAAGAACAAAAATAATTTATACATAATCGAACAAACAAACCACTCAGAAAATGCAGAAAACTATGCAAACGTCACACTAAGCTGTAATAATAACAAAGAATGTTTAGAAGTATGGCATCGAAGACTAGGACACCGTGATTATGAAGCAATCAAAACAATTGTTAACAAACAGCTAGCTACCGGAATAAAAATTAAAAACTGCAGACACAATAATAAATTATGCGAAACCTGCATCAAATCTAAATTAAACGACGCGCCATATCCAAAATCGGCTACAAATAGAGCAAACAAAGTTCTCGATTTAATACACAGCGACGTCTGTGGACCTATAAGTACACCAACACTAGGAGAAAAACAATACTTTCTCACATTCATCGACGATTACTCGAGATATACAACTATATACTTACTATCTAAGAAAAGCGAAGTAATTGATAAATTAAAAGAATACATTGCAATGGTAAATAATCAATTCGGTAGAAAACCAAAAGAAATAAGATCCGATAATGGAGGAGAATATAATAGCAACGAAATAGACAATTATCTAAAGGAAAACGGGATATTACACCAATTCACAATTCCACACAACCCGAGCCAGAACGGCGTGGCAGAAAGGAAGAATAAAAGCCTACTCGATATGACACGTAGCATGCTTTTAGAAGCAAATTTAAATAAACAATTTTGGGGAGAGGCAATACACACAGCGACATATTTACAAAACAGATTGCCAACAAGAGCGAACGACAAAACTCCATACGAACTATGGAAAGGTATCAAACCCGATCTCAAACATTTAAGAACCTTTGGATGTAAAGCATTTGTTTACATTAATAAAATACATCGAGGAAAACTAGATAATAGAGCGCAAGAAGGTATTTTTCTAGGTTACGACACACGTTCCAAAGGATATCGCATACACACAAAAGACAAACAAATAATAATTGCCAGGACTGTAAAATTCATAGAACATGAAATAAAACACTCAAACAACATTGAGGAAGATTCAAATCTCGAAGACATCTCCACTGATGATAGAAATCAAGAAGAGAAGAATAAAAATTACATTGAAATTGACATTAATGATAATGAAAAACAACCATGCGAGTCCAAACAAACACAAATAGAACCAAGAAGGTCAAATAGATCTAACAGAGGAGTACCACCAGATAGATTTGTCTGTTTAGTTAAAGACACACAATCAAATGAACCAAAGAATTGGAACGATATCATGGAAATGAAAAATCCACACGATAGGGAAAATTGGCTCAAAGCCACCGAAAATGAAATCAAGTGCCTAGCTAAAAATAAAACTTGGACATTAGTCGATCCGCCACCAGGCAAGAAAGTGATAGGTTCAAAATGGACTTTTAAATTAAAACGCGACAACCTAAACCAAGTGCAAACCTATAAAGCACGACTCGTGGCACAGGGATACAGTCAGAAATTCGGAGTAGATTATGACGAGACCTTTGCTCCAGTTGTCTCTCATACCACAATCCGTGCATTTCTCATAGCAGCATTAAATCATAACCTTAAAGTTAATCATATCGACGTGAATACAGCGTTTTTACACGGAAACCTACAAGAAGAGGTATACATGAAACAGCCGGAAGGCTATATAGCTCCAAATCAACAAAACAAAGTATGTAAATTACAAAAAGCAATATACGGGCTCAAACAAGCCGCCAGAGCATGGCACACGAAAATCTCCGAGAGTCTTAAAGCATTAAATTTTGTACAAAGTACATCTGACTCATGTCTTTTTATACGCGAAAATGGTGAAAACTCGACATACATTATAGTATATGTGGATGATTTGTTAATCGCCGGAAAAAACGAAGATATAATTGAATTAATAAACAATCTCAAAAGGGAATATGAATTGAAAGATTTGGGAGAAGTCAATAACTATCTCGGAATAAATATAAAAAGAGACGATAAAAATTTCTACTTAAACCAAAATTCAAAAATTGAAGAATTGGTAGATAAACTCAATCTTCAAAACGCAAAACCTTACAGCACACCTATGGAAGCAGGTTACAATCGACTCAACGATGATGAAAATCTATTACCTAACAATATTAAATTCAGACAAGCAACGGGAACATTACTCTACATCTCAACATTAACCAGGCCCGATATTTCAGCAGCGGTCAACATACTCAGCCGTAGAAATGAAACCCCTCGAGAAAAAGACTGGAAAGCAGTCAAAAGAATCGTAACATACTTAAACAACACAAAACACCTCAACCTGACGCTAAGTTCGAAAAATAAGCCTATTCTCGAAGTTTACGCAGATGCAGATTGGGGAGGTGATCCAGAAACTAGACGATCCACCAGCGGAAATATATTTATGTTAGGAAAATGTCCCATACATTGGACAACGAAAAGACAAACATGCGTTGCTCTGTCATCAGCAGAAGCTGAATACATTTCTGTAAGTAACGCAGCACAGGAAATACTATGGATGATAAAACTCCTGGAAGATTTAAAATTACCACAACAGAAACCCATAACAATATACGAGGACAATCAGCCATGTATAAAAATGGTTGAAAGTGAAAAACATACTCGAAAAAGTAAACATATAGATATCAGATTCCACGCGATAAGACAACTCAAGGAAGATGGAATAATAGATTTAAAGTATTGTACCACAGAATTTATGACCGCAGATTCACTCACCAAGCCCAACCCCAAACCTGAATTCATTAAACACCGAAACAATCTGAACTTACTTCCTTATCCTACATAGAAGATTAAGGGGGAGTGACGGAAATTGCAATTAAAGGGTAATCTTCTATTCGGAATCAACTACTCTTCCATCGTCAGATAATAATAAAGTACTTTAAAATTGCAGTAAACAACTTTAATTATCTCGTCGGAAAAACCCATTCATAAACTGTTTTCAACTCAGCTAAGTACATGGAATAAACGCCCACGTGAAAGAATGATTATCACGTGCTATCATGTGCTTTTTCCCAGT
Source organism: Maratus michaelseni (assembly GCA_963931845.1). Lineage (NCBI taxonomy): Eukaryota > Metazoa > Arthropoda > Arachnida > Araneae > Salticidae > Maratus > Maratus michaelseni. The sequence goes on from OZ007591.1 coordinate 193,323,335, forward strand.
GACGTCATCCAAGGCTATCAAGAACTGAAAACTCTTTAGACTTTAGTCAGTTGTTGTGTGAATTTCTTTATAAAATGTAGTGTGTGAAAATGTCAGAGCGATGTAAATGCTCTGTGTAATTATGTAATCAAAAAACGTATATTAAACCTAAATTTAATCGAAAGGAAATACTCTATTAATTCTACAGTGATTATTCAACGAAACTAATTTTATTATTTTGCAGAAGTGATCTTATAGATAATCCGGAATACTCTAACGGATAATAATATACGTGAGGAAGTTGCAACACGTCACCAATCTATTTATTGGATATACTAAATGCTTTCATCGCCCAATCAGGTAAGCGAATGCATGCTTACTTAACTCTATTTTTGAAGAAATGTTTTTATACAATTAAAGAAACTATTTTACACATTCAATTAACTGCGCCGCCGACAGAACGTGTGTTTAATTGGACATTACAAAAAATTTTAAAATTAGAATTGATTACAGCTCAATATGACAGTCTTATTTGATTTGTATTATTTTAGATGAATAATAAATAGTTTGGTTGTGAAAAAAGTGTTATGTGTTTTCTCAAGCTTACACTGTGTGATGTTTGAACTAATGATGTATATTTCGATTGACTTAGACAAAATAGGAGTGTGTGTTGACATTTAAAAAGATTTTAACATGAGATAAGAGAGTTATAATAAAAATTGACTCACCTAAAATTTTTTCAAGATAGTCTATCTACGTTTCCAATCTAAACTTGTTATCAGCTTGCTCTATGCATGTTTGAGTGACTCATTTTTACCTGTGTCGAACTGTCTGTTAGGAAAATGATTGCCATTTTTAACACGTGTAGACGATTTTTACCCGGAAGCTGTTTGAACTATTAAATTTCAGATATCACCCATTTTTCTACAACATCTAAATATTTTAATGTATTTTCACTTGTATATTGGAAACTTGGGATTATCGCCTTTATATCGGAACATGGAAGATAGAAAAAATAATAACTTTACACTGAGACAATATTTTAATCTAACAAAAATAGACTTAACACATTGTTAGAGGTTTTGGAAAAATATATAGTTGGTTAAAAATTTTAGAAAATTTAACATAAAGTAACAAATTTTAAAAAATAAACATTTCGATAAATGAAAAAAATTAAATTTTGGTAAACTTTACACTTAGACAATACTTCAAACTAAGAAAAATAATAACTTTACACTTATACAATAATTTTAACTAAGGAAAATTAATAACTTATCACATTGTTAAAGTTTTTTTGAAAACAACACAACATTTCCAAAGCAGTGGAAATTGCATACCTGTAAAAAATTCAACTTAGTGGAATTTAATAGTGAAATTTTTAATCTCACTCAATTAAAAAATAAAACTTTATAAAATTTTCACCTTTTTTAAAATAAACAACTGTTAAACATTTTGAATGTCTTAGACAAAGTAGGAATAAATTTGTTAAAATTCTATAAAACATGAAAAATTTCATAACTTTTAAAAGAAATTTTATTTATGGTGAAATAAACTCGAGGTATTTATTATATGTTACTTAAACTACAAGAGAATTGATTGAAAATGTGTTACTTTTAATCACTCACAAGATAAGACATGATGTTAGGAATTATATATGGGGTTTTCCCCCACACATGACGTCACTGGTAACATATTTACTGATCAAGTCATAAAATTATAGTTTAAAGTAGGTTTTTGAGTGCGAAGTTTAGATTTAAGATATTTGAGAAATATAAACTACAACTTTGACTACTTTTTGAAATTTCCCCCTACATAAGAAAAAGGACATAGGAAAATAAATTGAAAAGTCGTATTTGAATGGAATCGAATTATTATCCTTTCACTTAACAGCTGAATGCGTTGGCAATTACACCACAAAGGTACTGATTGAATATATTGTGTTTCTTTTTTAAGGCTAAATTGATTTAATATTCAAGTTATTTCTTAATGTTACACTTAAAAACAATAAATTTAATTAGCATTCAAAAAGCAAACGATCACATTATTGTATAAATCAAATGTTTTAAAAGTCACGAGTTAAAATTTGAAATGACTTAGAGTTTAATTAGAATTTAGATGTGAACCTTTTAAAATGAAATAATAGTTTTTTTTGTATCGCCCTCTATCGGTGGGTAATAGAATTAAGAGATAATTAAAAGTTTTAACTTGAATTCGAATCCACAACCAAAATTATTTTTCGGTTTTATAATTTAGGGTAGGTTTAACTGAGCAAGCCATGATATAACAGTATTTATAGACGATTTAAGATATTCGATAAAGGAAATCATCTAAATTTCTAATGTAATTGAAGGGTTTACTGCTTAAAGTACTACAAAATGAGTACAACACGATGCATAGTTTTTTAATTAATTATATTTTTCGAAAGGTTAAATTGAATTATTGATAAACTTAGGATTTATGTTTAAAGTGAATAAATTTGATATGTTAGGTTCACTTAATAACAGAGGGTTGAATAAGTTATTTTTAATAAAAATAAAGTTTACTAAAAGTTTTTAAAGTTAAAAAAATGTAAGTTACGTTAAAAAAGTTAACAAAAATATAGTTTTAAAAAATTTAAAGTTTACAAAAAGTTTAAAAATCTTTAAGTAAATCAAAATTAACTTTTTAATTTTAACTAATGAGAGACTATAATCTAACTGTTTATCCTTGTAACCAACTGGTGCATATCAACTATCTGCACATGTGCAGTAAAAACATACACTAACTTGAGTCCGATTTTAAATTATTTGCTAATTTTTATACAGCTCGATTACCTTTCAGAAACAAAACAGAATGAAATACTTACCATAAAACACGTCAACGTCTTATACTTGCTTTCACTTAACTAATCTTTCTACATTAGCTTTGCTAGGGGGCGCTGCAATCGCCGCTAGAGGCGCTACTAGTTTCCGGTTTGTGACGTAGTTTCCGGTTTGCGATAAGAACAAGGTTAAAATAAAACCCACGTGCATTCAGTTGGTGTTGTTTACCTGTACCTTGTTATAAGCCGTTTGCCTTCTCTTGGTCACTCGCTTGTCCAGACTTGTTTATGTGCTGCACGCCTGTTTTGCTGACTCATCTCTTGCTTTAACTGTTTGGACTTGTCTGATGTCAACTATCTCAGGTCTTTTGTCATAGCTTGAATGTACTTTATGTCGATCACTTTCATATAAAAGTTATGTCCCAACTTACTTAAACTTTGATAAAAATATTATTTATTTATAAATTATATCAAATTCTTATTTTTCTAACACATTTACTAAGTCACTTTCGTTCAAAAATATGGTAAAGCCCGATTTTAAATTGAAGTTTAGCATAAATTCCCCAAATTTTGTAACATTTTAGCACTAATAAGAAATATTGTAAACACCCTGTACATAAAAAATAATATTAAATTCCCAAATTTTGTAACATTTTAGCACTAATAATAAATATTGTAAACACCCTGTACATACAAGTTTTGTAAAAATAATATTACTTATAGCTAACTCGTTTAGTCGCATGATAAGAACCTTCAATATCGCTAAAATCAGTGTTAAACGAAAATGCAACCATAGGTTTTACCGTCTAATTACATGTCTTTACATATTATTTTAAAATGTAAAGCATTATATCTGAACGAATGATATAAGAAAAAGTTAGAATAGATCACATATTTTTGTTATTAAAAAAACTTATATGCAAACACACACTTACAAGGTTACAAGACTCGACAAACGATTCACCATGTTTTTTAAACTTAGTAAAATATTTTAAATTTATAAATTTAAATTAAAATAAAATATTTTTAAATAAGAATATTTAAGAATTTTTAAAGTATTTTAATTTAAATTTATAAATTTAAAATATTTTACTAAGTTTAAAAAACATGGTGAATCGTTTGTCGAGTCTTGTAACCTTGTAAGTGTGTGTTTGCATATAAGTTTTTTTAATAACAAAAATATGTGATCTATTCTAACTTTTTCTTATATCATTCGTTCAGATATAATGCTTTACATTTTAAAATAATATGTAAAGACATGTAATTAGACGGTAAAACCTATGGTTGCATTTTCGTTTAACACTGATTTTAGCGATATTGAAGGTTCTTATCATGCGACTAAACGAGTTAGCTATAAGTAATATTATTTTTACAAAACTTGTATGTACAGGGTGTTTACAATATTTATTATTAGTGCTAAAATGTTACAAAATTTGGGAATTTAATATTATTTTTTATGTACAGGGTGTTTACAATATTTCTTATTAGTGCTAAAATGTTACAAAATTTGGGGAATTTATGCTAAACTTCAATTTAAAATCGGGCTTTACCATATTTTTGAACGAAAGTGACTTAGTAAATGTGTTAGAAAAATAAGAATTTGATATAATTTATAAATAAATAATATTTTTATCAAAGTTTAAGTAAGTTGGGACATAACTTTTATATTAAAGTGATCGACATAAAGTACATTCAAGCTATGACAAAAGACCTGAGATAGTTGACATCAGACAAGTCCAAACAGTTAAAGCAAGAGATGAGTCAGTAAAACAGGCGTGCAGCACATAAACAAGTCTGGACAAGCGAGTGACCAAGAGAAGGCAAACGGCTTATAACAAGGTACAGGTAAACAACACCAACTGAATGCACGTGGGTTTTATTTTAACCTTGTTCTTATCGCAAACCGGAAACTACGTCACAAACCGGAAACTAGTAGCGCCTCTAGCGGCGATTGCAGCGCCCCCTAGCAAAGCTAATGTAGAAAGATTAGTTAAGTGAAAGCAAGTATAAGACGTTGACGTGTTTTATGGTAAGTATTTCATTCTGTTTTGTTTCTGAAAGGTAATCGAGCTGTATAAAAATTAGCAAATAATTTAAAATCGGACTCAAGTTAGTGTATGTTTTTACTGCACATGTGCAGATAGTTGATATGCACCAGTTGGTTACAAGGATAAACAGTTAGATTATAGTCTCTCATTAGTTAAAATTAAAAAGTTAATTTTGATTTACTTAAAGATTTTTAAACTTTTTGTAAACTTTAAATTTTTTAAAACTATATTTTTGTTAACTTTTTTAACGTAACTTACATTTTTTTAACTTTAAAAACTTTTAGTAAACTTTATTTTTATTAAAAATAACTTATTCAACCCTCTGTTATTAAGTGAACCTAACATATCAAATTTATTCACTTTAAATATAAATCCTAAGTTTATCAATAATTCAATTTAACCTTTCGAAAAATATAATTAATTAAAAAACTATGCATCGTGTTGTACTCATTTTGTAGTACTTTAAGCAGTAAACCCTTCAATTACATTAGAAATTTAGATGATTTCCTTTATCGAATATCTTAAATCGTCTATAAATACTGTTATATCATGGCTTGCTCAGTTAAACCTACCCTAAATTATAAAACCGAAAAATAATTTTGGTTGTGGATTCGAATTCAAGTTAAAACTTTTAATTATCTCTTAATTCTATTACCCACCGATAGAGGGCGATACAAAAAAAACTATTATTTCATTTTAAAAGGTTCACATCTAAATTCTAATTAAACTCTAAGTCATTTCAAATTTTAACTCGTGACTTTTAAAACATTTGATTTATACAATAATGTGATCGTTTGCTTTTTGAATGCTAATTAAATTTATTGTTTTTTTATAATTGTTTATTTATAAAAATATGTTTTAATTTAAATTTATAAATTTAAAATATGTTACTAAGTTTTTAAATCATGGTGAATCGTTTTTAAATATGGTGAACCGTGTGTTGAATATTGCAACCTTGTAAGATAATGTGTATAAATTTTTTACTAACAAAAATATAAGAACTATTCTAACTACTCCTTATATCATTCGTTTAGATATAATGCTTTGCATTTCAAAATAATATATAAAGACACGTGATTAGATTTTCGTTTAACACTGATTTTAGTTATATTGAAGTTTTGTATCATGGGACATAACGAGTTAGCTATAAGTAATATTATTTTTACAAAACTTGTATGTACTGGGTGCTTACAATATTTATTATTAGTGTTAAAATGTTACAAATTTGGGGAATTTATCTTAGACTTCGATTTAAAATCGGGCTTTACCATATTTTTGAACGAAAATTACATAGTAAATGTATCAGAAAAATAAGAATTTGATGAAATTTATAAATAATTAATATTTTTATCAAAGTTTAAGTAAGTTGTGACAAGACTTTTATATTTAAGTGATTGGTGTAAAGTATATTCAAGCTATGACAAAAGACATGAGGTAGTGGATACTAGACAAGTTCAAACAAGTAAAGCAAGATAAGCGAACGATGACTCACCCAAATAGACGTGCCACACAAAAACAAGTTTGGACAAGTCAACTAAGATAAGCGAGTGATGACTCATCTAAATAGACGTACTGCATAAAAACAAAACTGAACAAGTTTAGACAAACACATGATGACGTCATTCAACAAGTTTAAACAACCAAACAATGAGCCAGCAGCAAACGGTTGTTAGCAAGGTAGAGAGAAGCAAGAATGACTGAGCGAGTGTAAGTTGGATTTAAAGTTTATTCTTATCACACACCTGAAGACTACTGACGCCTCTAGCGGCGATTGCAGCGCTCCCTAGCAAAGATAAGGGAGAAACGTTAGTTGAGTGAAGACTAACACCCAAAGTGGACGTGTTTTTCGGTAAGTGTTAATTTCTGTTTTGTTTCTGAAAGGTGTTTTGTGGGAAAGGTAATCGAGTTGTGTATAGTAATTAAACTTAAAAGTTGGCAAAGAATTTAAAGTCGAACAAATTTAACGAATTTAAAGTCGTTAGTGTAAATGTCTATGTTTTTCTGCGCATATGCAGATATAGAGTATATAGTTGATATGCACCAGTTGGTTGCGAGGATAAACAGTTAGATCATAGTCTCTCAATAGTTAAAAGTAAAAAGTTAATTTTGATTAACTTGAAGACTTTAAAAAATTTTAATTTAAAAACTATATTTTTGTTTACTTTTCATTGTTTTTTTAACTTTTCAACATAAGTTTTTTTTTGTTAACTTTTAACATTTATAAACTTTTTGTTAACTTTAATGTTTTTAAGCTGTTTTGTTAACTTTATTTTATTTTATTTTATTTTATTTTATTTTATTTTTGTTAACTAATCATTTTTTCAAAATTTTTTTCTAACGTGGATATTTTTTTTTTTCAATAGTTTAATCTTTTTTGCAATTGTTGAAATTTTTTAATTGGAATATACAAAAAAGTTAAATTACATCTCTTCACTTAAAAGTTCGATTAGATAAAAAACTAATAAATTCACACAGAGACACTTTGTAGAAATAAACAAACACAGATCTTTAACAAAACAAATCATTTATTTTGTCTTAAACAATTCATTATAAACAGTTTGTTCATGAAGCTTATGTACAAAGTGTTCACTAACACTATAAACTCCATTCAAAAACGTTGAAATTACATAATCGAAATCGATGAGCATTAACAAAGCTTCACCTAGTTGATTAAATTTTTCCTTATTATTAAATGCGAAGCATGAGTGAAGGCTTTGACTTGCATGTCGAAAAATACATCCTGTACATTCATACAACTGGTTAAGTATTGTTACCATATTATTCTCGATACACGTATTAAGTTTAGACCATAACACAGGTTCTTTTTCTGTGGATCTGTTACTCACCACACATTTCTGTTTAATGAGAAAGGGTAATAGTTTTGTGTACATATGTTGTAAAAGTACAGTATTTAAGTGTGAGGTACTTTCTTTTAATTTTTCCATTTGTTGTTCGTTTAAGTCAACATGAGAAAAATTCTTCAAATTTTTAATTCGCATCATAGAATCTTGATTTAACACTAAAATCGTGTTATTAGAAACAAAGGATGCACTTTTGTATCTTAAATTAAATGCAAGGATTTTATATTGAAACTCATACCAGCTAAGAATATCCATATTAACTCCGTTTTTGGTTGGGATTTCTTCATTAGTAGATACATTGCGTTTAAATTCTCGTATATGTATAGAATATTGTTTATTTTTTAACTTCAAAGTTAAGTAGAAACAGTCACTTAGTTCTTTGTGAAACACATTGGAATTGTATAATTTGTCACTTTTAGTGGCAAATGTAGGTGTAGTGATGCTTTGTATTTCACCACTTGCTTGCGAAAGTCTGTTTGCTTGTAGCTCGTTCATCTCATGTTTAACAGAAGTCTGTAAGATATTATTCGTAGGTTCTTGAAAGGATTCATCCTTTAGCGAGGTTAAGGGGGTAGAACAATCTAAATTTTCAAAATTCATGTCTTTGAAAAATGTATTTAAATAGTCCTGGGCAAAAACTGACTCTTGATGTGGATTCTCGAAAGATGTTGCATCGTAACCATCGGTAAAGTTTGAAAATTTCATAGCGATCTCAGGTTTCACATCTGGTAAGTTCTTAGTAGAGGAGATATCATGTGATATAGTTACGCAGTCATTGTCCATTTTAGAAAGTTTTAATCTTGGGTCTTTTAACTCCTTCTCACAAGTATTTGATTTTTCCATAGCTTTTTCTAAGCATGGACGCTTTGAAGGTGGAAACACTTCTTCGTGGGATCGCATATTCATTTCATAAAATATTTTTATACAATTTAATCTGCTTCACTAACTGATGTAATCTCGATAAAAGTCAGCAGAACACTGGATGTGTTTCATAAAAACGTCTACTTATCTAGATTTTAAAAACAGTCATGGTTATAGTTAATCATTTAATTTATATGTAGGTTAAATATAAAAATTTACTTATCTAGGATAAACTCAGTGACGGTTTAAGTTAAAAAATTTCTTAACTAGGTTAAAAACATTGATGTTGACTGTTGAGAGAAAATTATCAAAACATGTAGTGTCATTGTTTAAACGAAGAGAAAAATTCAACTTTCTTATCAATAAGTAAGATTAATACCTATTCAAAGGAAAACCCATCGATGATTCATAACGTCACGTCTTACTTTGTTAGTGATTAAAAGTATCATAGATTTAAAATAACACATTTCCAATCATTTCTCTTGTAGTTTAAGTAACATATAATAAATACATCACATTTATTTCATTATGTTTTACACAATTTCAACAAATTCATTCCCATTTTGTCTAAGACATTCAAAATGTTAAACAGTAGTTTATGTTGCATTGTCAAACTGTTCAAAGTAATTTACATCAACTAAAAAAAAAAAAAAAAAAAAAATTTTTCATATTAAAACTATTTATTAATCATTTAAAGTAATACAAATCAAATAAGTCTGTCATATTGAGCTGTAATCAATTCTAATTTCAAAATTTTTTGTAATGTCCAATTAAACACACGTTCTGTGAAATCTTCAAAGCCGTTGTACAGCTTTAGAAAGGCATTCTCAACATGTACATGTATGTTTTGTTCTGTTAATTCCAGTTCACTTTTGGAAAGGAAAAAGGGGGTTGCTCTCTCTAAGTCACCATCCTGTGATTCACGATATACATCCACTTTAACGGCTGCATACCATTTTATTGACTTTTTCATTTGCAATTGATAATTTAATTCGTTTAAAACATCTGATCGAACACTGTTAAAAAATGAACGAAAGTCTTTTTGATTCATCTCATTGGACACAATGATAGTTTTAGTATAAATATTTCGCACATCCTTTTGTCTTTTAAAATGCTTCACTTTTTCAAATAACAAATCTTTTGAATAGGGTGATTTCACAACTTTATGAAAAGTATCACAATGTTGTACTAAATCTGATTCACAATCAAACATTTCGCTACACTTTGTACATGACTGTTGTTTACGAATCTTATGAGTCTTCTTATGTTTCAATAAGTCAGCCATTCTTGAAAATATCTCGTTGCAATCACTACACTTGTATTGTTTGGGCGATTTGTGAATCTTTTGATGATTATGTAAATCACTCTTTTGTGAAAAAACTTCAGCACACACCTCACAACGAAAAGACTTTTCTTTTAAATGACATTTCATGTGAAACATTAAGTTAACTTTTCGAGGAAATGCTTTGTTACACGTCTTACACACATGGGTAACTTCTGTTTCTTTAGTCCTGATGAGGTGGGTTTCACTTCATAATTCGAAACGAGTCCTTCTTTGGATAAAAGTGTAGAATCCATCTCTTGATTATTTAACTTTGGTGATGAGTGTTGACACTCCAAGTTGGTTACGTCACCAACATAAGAATTCATAACTTGTTCCATAATAACTTAAATGAAAACTAACTTAACGAAAAATACAACCTATTACAACGATACCAGGTTACAGTAGAATGTTATGAACTCGTTTCATTGAAATTTATATAGTAATAGAGGGCGCTCGTGTAAAAAATACTAACTTTTTATTGGTTTAAAAATATTGTCATTTTATTGGTTTAAAAATATTGACATTTTATTGGTTTAAAAATACGTCATATGATTATTTCATCCTATAATGTTATAAGTTCAATAACCACTTAATTCTTGCACAATGATTTAGAAAGTCTTACCTATCAGAAGTAACCACTTAATTCTTGCACAATGATTTAGAAAGTCTTACCTATCCGAAGTTCGTACATTTGTAAGTAAAAATCTTTATTACTTTTGTATCTATTGCTTTTATAAATAGTATTTTATTTATCAAACCACTTAATTTCTAAATGATGTATTCTAAAACGCTTTTTATGTCTTATGTATGTAAAGTCTACTAAAAGAGGGGGGAAAAAGACGGGGTGTGAAGTATTTGTAAAATTGAAAAACGTTACTTTATAAAAACTAGATTCCATTCCCTTTTTTTTTTAAATGTTGGTTGTATAAAGTCAAATCTATTGAAAATTTATTTTAATCGTATAACTCTAAACAAAATACCCGCTCTCTTTAATAAGTTAAATAGTCACTAAAAATTGTTCATTTGAAAGAAACAATTCTTTAAAATTCTCTTATTGTATGTTTTATGAATAATATTTTGCACGTTAAATCACTTATTAACTAAATGGAATGATCTAAAATGATCTAAAATGTCTTATGTGTTGTGGATGGTTGGTTATTTGTTAAAATCGATTATCTGCGTTAGGGATATAGGTCACTCTAGGGGTCATTCTAAGGGCTCCTAACTCGTATTGACAAGGTTCGAAGAAAACTCCGAACGGTTAGGTCGACGAACGCGAGAGAAGTTTAAACCCAAACGTCTAGTAGCTTTAAAACCAGAACATCTCAGTCACTGGTCTTATGTGTTGTGTTTTTATAAATAATATTTTTCTTGTTTAATCACTTAACTCCAAAATGAAATGTTTCTAAGACACTTTGTCATGTCTTAAGTGAAACATATTTAACTAAAGAAGGATGTAGTATTTGTGACATAAGTTATTCTACAGTACCCTTTTAAGAAAAAAAAAAGAAAAAAAAAGCTATATTACAAGTTAATTACAAAAAAACATATAATTAAAAAATATATTGTTTAATTAGCATAAAAACGATTATTTGAGCTACTCCACAAATTTGTAAACTTAAAAAACGGAAGATATAATGTAACAGAAAGTATAACAAATCGTTTTTTTCCTATGAAAGATTAGTCTCAAAGACTTGAATTAATTTTTTTTTCATTAATAAACATTCTCATGTAGCTATATCAAGCTCGATTCAAACTACGCTTCATTTATTTTTTGAAAAATGTCACATGATTCTTAAGACACGACCAAGATCAGGTAATTTCTTTTTCACAAATAGCTTACATCGCCTTTCAACGATGTAGTCCCATGGCTTGATCATTAAACCCCTCGTCAATGATCAAACCATGAGACTATTTTGATCCCGGGTTCGAAACTCAAAGGTAACCTTCTTTTCAATCTTCATTTTTCTTTTCACACTTCCTTTTCCCAACGATAGAGGGCGATACCGTTTTTCCCTCACATGTACGAAAAAATTAAGCCTTCCCCCTCTCTCCCTTATCACACTGAAAACTTTTAGAAAAATACTGTCAAAGTCGATCACCTCCTTTCCTTTAACAACCCTAACATAACTCACAGTGAATTTTCTTAAATCTCTAAAAATTTAGCCCTCACATCTATTTTAATCTCATTCTCATTTAAGTTAATGTTTAAATAAGAAAAAAAAATTCAACATTTTGCTAATATTATTTTTATAGCAGGATTCCTACAACTCAACTCTACTTGACTAAAAGCACTGTTGGTATTGTGCTAATATTATTTCCATTTTATGGTACAATTTGTATTACATCAAAGCACCTATTATATCATTAAGATCTATTATTTACAAACTTAAAAAAAAAAAAAAAAAAAAAAAAAAAACTTTTATAAAATTAAAAAAAAAAAAAAACTAATTTTTTTTTCCCTCTCAAGAAAGAATCTAATTAAAACCCTTTTTATAAAAAAAAAAAAATCATATTAAACTTTTATAAAGTCAGAAAGTCTTATCACATTTCACTTCCTGATCCCTTCCGGTCTTACTTACGGAATTACTTCCTGTCTAAAGATATCTGTTCCAACCTGTGTATTATCAACATCTGTCATTTCCTATGACCTTGCGAGGTTAGCACATCTAATGTAGAACATCCGAACGTTATCTCCAATTACCTTCCGGCCTTACTTACGGTATCACTTCCTGTATAAACATGTCTGTTATCACCACCTGTCCCTTCCGCTAACCTTGAGAGGTTAGCACATCTGGTGTAGAAAATTTTTCCCTCTCAAGAAAGAATCTGATTAAAACCCATAAACAATACGTCTCATCCTGCCCTTATCTCCAAATCCCCTCCGATCTTACTTCCCGTCTTACAAACTTGTTCCAACATGCCTGTTATCCACACCTGCGACTTCCGGTGACCTTCACCGTTCACAGAACTTCCGGTGTCCACACCTGCTACTTCCGGCTCCGGCTCCGGCTCACGGCTCCTGCTGGAGTCTAACTCTTGTTCTTCTACTACTATAATGAATGATTTCGTCATTCGAATCAATCATTTGGGCGTGCGCAAAGGAATAGTTCCCAACTTTCGAACTTTTCTTGAATCAATTACCACCAGAAATTTTGCAAAAAAAAAAAAAAAAAAACATAGCTCTCAATTTTCGTATTCTTTTTCTATTAATTAATTACCCCAGAATTTTGTATAAAAAAAAAATAAAAGAGAAATTTCATATTTTTATGTGATTTCTTTAATTTAATTCTAATTAAAAATAGGAACCTTCCTTTTTTTATATATATTTTATAAAAATTCTGGTAGTAATTAATTGGTAAATTGATTGGCAGCTATGCTTTTGCAGATACCCGAATGATTTAATCGAATATCAAAATCATTTATTCAACCCATCCAACACCGGGGCGCGCGCGGAATAGGAGGCCCCTATACCCTTTCAACACTTGACCGAAACGCTAGCGGCAGTCTTGATCATGGAAGTTGTCACCGGAAAAAATTTAAAGCTAAATTCAATAAGTTTAATACATAGGCCAACGGGATTGGGCGGGCCGATGCGTTTAATACAGCGAACGACTCCAGCGGCTTCGAAATCATTATAGTTCATTACTTCGCAGATAATATACCAAAACTTGTTCTGGTTACGGGTAGATGCGTTAACATAAAATTTAATACATCCTATAAAGGAATCGTACTTCTTTAGGACATATAAAGGCAATTAATGATGAAAATTCAATGAAAGAATTATTGCACTTTAAAAAATGAAAAAAAAAAATATTAAAAATAATTTTAAATCTTGTGTGATAAGTTGCCGTTTCAATTTGTGTCCTTTAATCAATAAAAAAAAAAGTCTAGAAATGTATTTTTTTTAAATTGTCGATTGTCTAATGGAAAACTGTTGAATGAAACGGAGAAAAACGGTTATTAAAGATAGTTTAACAAACTAGATAAGTTAACATATGAAAGCAATGAAAGCCAAATCTATACCAAAATTCATCCTTATTGACATTTTCTGACCTTTTAATATAGGCCACAACTTTATAAATGTTTGTTATATACTGTGGTGTGCATTTTAAAATTTATTACAGAAAAAGAAAACCCAAGATTAAACAAACCTTTTAGGATAATTTTTACAATGTCTAACTTAGTTGCAAGAAACATAAAATCATGTACACAGTACATTAAGCATAATGTAACATACAATTTTCAAATAAACAAAATAGTATTAACGTAAAGCGTAAGCCTATGGCATGTAGGGTGATTGTAGATCATAGCAGACGCCCAATTCCAACGGTCTTGGGAAACTAATTCCTCATTTTATTACATAAAAAATATTTGAACAAGGCCGGATAGTACGGAGGACGGACAGTCGCGAGCCGAATAATCGGGAATCTATTGTATTCTAAATAGTTTAGCTTGTAGAGCTCTTCAAACACGTGCGCTTTAATTATAGCCACCCTGTATTTGGCAGTTTTTTTTTTAATGCTTCTTTTATAGGTGTTGCCTACATCTTTAAGGGTTAGATAATTAAAGGTTAAACAGTTAAAAATGTAAAATACCAGTACATATGTTAAAAATGAGCAAAAAGACTATTTTAATCAAAATTTTTTTTTTTTTAAATAAACTATTTATATCATTGCATATCTGACTCTTAATTTCACAAAACACACCATAAAGAACGAAAAAAAAAAAAACAAGTAAATTGAGAAACGTGTTAGTTTTAGCATTTTGAACATACTGTATTAAAAAAAAAAGCAAATTGAGAAAATGAATTTAATGATTGTAACTCTGAATCATTTAAATTTAAAAGGATGCAGTGAAAAGCCTTTTTGCACATATTTATAATTATCGGATCTTTACGTAACTTTGCCATATGCTATGGATGTCTAAATACATTTTAAGCAAAAATTTCGAAAATTTATATTTTTGTCATTTTTTGTCAAATAAAAAACACCTCTTAAAAAAAAAAGAAGAAAAAAAAAAACATTATGCGGAAAGAAAGACCGATAAAAAAGAGAAATAAAACCAACTGTCTGGTGAAGAAGCTCTCTTAAATACATTGTTTGCAAGCGCCCTTAAAATTATTACACAAATTTTGAAAGCATGAATTACACAAAAATAACAACAATATAACAACTAGTAAATCTACATATCAGAGGCCTCAACGTCAGCTCTACAAATTATTATTCATTAATCTCACTAATTTTTAACATTATCTGTATAATATTTGATATCCTAAAATTCAATTTTTTAAAGTTATTTATACATTTATAAGAATATAAAATTTATCGAAAGTTCCGGAAATTTTAGAAGTATCGCATTAAACACAATGTTATGCAATGATAGGAGAAACTACTTACTACTGTATTTTTCAGAATAACAATACTTCAGGGGGCTCCGCCCCCCTGAACACCCCGTTGTCGCTTTAATTTTATATTTTCAATTTCCAGTAATTGTGCTATTTCATTTCTTGAGTATATGTCTGAATGTATTTACTATTTTAATTTCATTGGAATAACTATAACTTTGTACAAGAGATTGTATCCTATCCTTAAAAGAATACTTATATTTCAACCGCTAAACATCATATGTTGCTGAAATTGAATAAAATTTCGTGTATAAAATATGCTTCTACAAATGTAAATTCCTCTTATATGACCTATATTCAATTTACACATTCAACGTTTTTATTATTTTCATTTGGAAAACCGATTTGGTAATCTTTCTTTAGTAGTTAAAATAAATTCTCATCTATTTCATTAAAAAAAGCATATTAAAAACTTAAATCGCCCGAAAATTAGCTATTTTGTTAATAAAATTTCGCGTCAAAATAATGCGATTCACTTGAATTTTCCTTTCTTGATATTCTTTGAAATATAGTTGCTTAGCAACCATTTAATGAAAGAGAAAAAAAAATGCATTAAAAAAAAAAAAAGAGAAATTAAAAGGTTTTATATCTTTCACATTAATGCATAAAATTTCCCAATAATTTATGCAATTAATTTCGAAATTCTAATAAATATATTGGTAGATTTTCAAAGCGATTGGATTAAATTAAGATCTCCATTTCGTAAATTTAGCATTTACAATTATCCCAATGCGACAAATTGGAGATCCTGCGCTTGAATTAGTAATCTGAAGCTGACGAAGTTGCTTTTGGCCTGGACGGACGTACTGAAATAAGCGCCCACCGAGTCTACAAATTGTATTATTACTAAAGACATCCTGACCTGTGGCTGTCTTCAAAATTGTGAGTTCGTTTTTGAATCTTTATATTTAACATATTTGAAGATTTATATTTTACGGAGAATAGCTTCGGAAAGAAGTTTAATTATTTCTTTTGGAGTGAGGAAAATTAGTAGTGGCCTTCAATCCCAGACCGATTAAGTTTAAATAAACATTATTTTTAAACCTTAACTCTGGTGCTCTCCTTGTACAACTGAACGGCCTGGTTCACTCATACTGACAGCAATGGCCGTCACAAAGTATGATAGAAAAATTCACGAGACGTACTTAAAAGAAAAAAAAAAAAGACAGATGTTTTTTAATGTAGGAAAATATAACCGCAACGAAAATATGCAGTAATCTCCTTCAAGTTATCTACGATTCCGAAAATCGTTGTTTATCTACAGAAACCTCAGACACCAATATATTTTCGAGATTTAAAGAAACATTTATAAAAAACAAAGTTTCTTTTGCTGCCACTGATTTTCGGAAACGTTTCCGAGTAGTTTTTAGAGTGTATTAATCAGTTTTCTCAAACCGAAATATAGATTTTAAGGATGCTATCAATTCTCAAATAAAAATTTTCATATTCAACAAATATGTTTTACAGACAAACATGATAAATTAAAAAAATTAACATTATCATTAAAATTGGTATTATTTTGTTACTCTTGCATGCATAAATACAGTTATGCAGCTGAAAATGTTTAATTGAGAATTGCTTGCATCCTTCAAACCGATATTCCGGTTTGAAAAAACTGATTAATGCAGTATGAAAGGTACTCGGAAACGTTTCCGAAAATCAGTGGCAGCAAAAGAAACTTTGTTTTTATAAATTCTTCTTTAAATCTCAAAAATATATTGGTTTCTGACATTTCTAAAGATATAGAACGCTTTTCGGAATCGTGGATAACACCGAAGGGGTTATTGCATATTTTCGTTACATTATATTTTCGTAGAATAAGAAACATATATCTTTTTTTTTTTTTTTAACAATGTATGGAAATATTTAAATTGTCGAGTAGAACATCGAAGAAAATAATATAATATCTGAGATAGTCTCTTGATACTATTGTTGGAATACAGTCAACGCTCGTTAATTCGAATTCTCCAGCGACAACAAAAAAGTTCGATTTACCCGACTTTGAAGATAAAATGACTTTTCATGCTATCAATAAAGAAAATAACTTATATATATATAAACTTATTGCAAAAATTAACCATTGAAACAGAAGCAGCTGACCATATGCAATGAGATTATTACTCCATAGCACTGTCAAATTACAAACTATAAAACATAGTCTTAACAAATGAAGTATTATTTATTCAAAAAGTGAAACAAAAGTAAAAACACAAATGAAGGCTTATAATGTAATTTACTTTTTCAAGGGCTGGCAAACCACATTATAAGCAAAGAATGATTGTTTTCTGTAATTGACACGAGCTTAATACCAAAAATTGTGTCAACTCCAAGCCCAAACAATCATTGGAACAAAATTGAAAAACAAGGATACCTATGAAAATGGAACACAACAAATCAAAACAACAATGTGATATAGAGGGGATAAAATAAATAAATGTATAAACAAATAAATACAAAGGAAGACAAAGAAAATCTATACATTACAACATCCTGTATCCATAATCCGAAGCCAAATTTTGCAAAGCACATGGTAAAAGTGAATTCAATAGTACAGGTGAAATATACAGTTAAGTAAGGTGAAATATACAGTTAAATAGCTACCAAATTATTAGTAATAGTTGCAGTTATTAATTTAACCACTGAGATTTTAACTATTTCTAAGTTAAAATTTAAAAAATACAAATAAATAATATAAAATCTATAAATTCAGTTACTAAAATTTTAACTTAAATAAATTTAATATATATATATTATATTATTGGAAAATTTAAAAATTTCATTTGTATTCCAAGTATCAATAAGTCAATTGTATAATTTATTTGGTGCTGCTATCTATTTTAAGAATATTGAACTATATCTAAAAAAATAGTAATAAATTATAGATCATTTAAAAACTTTATTTGGTGCTGCCATCTAATTTAAGATATTAAAATATATATCTAAATAAATATTAATTATTTAGATTAAGAAGAGTTTCCAGTATAAAATTCTTTTGTCTTTTTATTTTTTACATATGTCAACATTTAAATAATTTTCTTTAAATTAATATTTATTGTGAAATGTGTAATATCATTTTATCAAAACCAATAGGAATCCCATATATCTTATACATTAATGTAGAAGTCAAATTAAATTTTCATTTTATAAATATATATATTTATTTCTATTTAAGTTGAATATTTATTTTGCTATTTGAACACTCATGTAGGTTTTTAATTGTCTTGTTTCATATATATATATATATATATATATATATATATATATATATATATATATATATATATGTATATATATATATATATATATATATCATCATCATCATCATCAACCGTTTTCAATCCACTGCTGGATGTAGGTCTCCCCCAGATTTTTCCATTGTTGCCTGTCTAGTGCTTTAGTCATCCAATTAACACCGGCCACTTTTCTGATTTCGTCACTCCATCTTACTTGAGGTCGTCTTCTTGGTCGTTTTACATCTCTGGGATACCACTGTAGGGTGTTTGTGCTCCATCTATTGTCTTGTCTTCTTGCAATGTGCCCAGCCCATTTCCATTTTAGCCGTTTAATTCTCTCGATGATGTCAAAAACTTTCGTCTGACTTCTTATCCACGTTATTCTCTTTCGGTCTCTTCTGGTTATGCCTAGCATACATCTTTCCATACTTCGCTGTGTTGTTTGTAATCTTTGTACCATCCGTTTTGTTAGTGTCCAAGTTTCTGCTCCATAAGTTAGTGCAGGCAAAACACATTGGTTAAACACCTTTCTTTTCAAACAAAGAGGCATGTTACTCTTCAGAATAATATTGTTCTTCCCAAAAGCACTCCATCCATTTCTTATTCTTCTATTGATTTCATTCATGATACTGTTGTCTGATGATATTTCTTGTCCAAGGTACACATAACTTTCAACATCTTTAATCTCAGTGTTGTTGTAGACGATTTTCTTTTTTGATGCAAATGAGTTGAACATCACCTTAGTCTTTTCCAAATTTATTTTTAATCCCACATTAATGCTAGCTTCTGCCAAATCTTTTAGCATATTTTGCAATTCTTCAGGGCTATTACTGAAAATTAAAATGTCATCAGCAAACCGGAGATGGCTTAAATATTCCCCATTTATTCTAATCCCTTTGTTTTCCCAATCCAGCTTCTTGAAAATACTTTCTAAGACAGCAGTAAAAAGCTTAGGCGAAATGGTGTCTCCCTGTCTTACTCCTCTTCCAAGCTTGATCTTCGCTTTTCCTTTGTCCAAACGGATGGTGGCTGTTGCTTTCTTGTAGATCTTCTTTATGATATTGATATAAGGTTTGTCTATACCAATGTCCTCCAGAGAAGTAATTACTGCAGATGTGTAGACCGAATCAAATGCTTTTTCATAATCAATAAAGGCAAGGCAGAGAGGTAAATTATATTCTTTATGTTTTTCTATAACTTCCCTTACTGTTTGAATATGATCCATTGTGCTAAATCCACTTCGAAATCCTGCTTGTTCTCTAGGTTGAGCTGAGTCCAGAGCTGATTCAAGTCTTGTCGTTAAAACTTTGGTGAAAATTTTATAAATCACTGACAGTAAGCTGATTGGACGGTAGTTTTTAATGTTTTCCTTTTCTCCTTTCTTATAAAGTAACACCATCACAGCATTATTCCAATCTTCTGGTACATCTGATTTCTCGAGACATTTGGAAAACAGTATGGCTAGCATTTTTGCAAATTCTTCTCCTGCTTCTTTGATAAGGTCAATTGTAATTCCATCTTCGCCAGGGCATTTACCTTTTTTCATGCCTCTAATGGCTTGTACAACTTCATCTGTCATCACTGGGATTATCTCTTCAGTTTCTGTTATGTTTACTAGTGGATCACGTAGGTTGATTTCCCTTTGATCTTCACATTTATATAGATTGTTATAGAATTTTTCGACAATGTGTACTATTTCATTATTGATTTTGGTGATTGTTCCATCTACTTTCAGTTTTAGACATTTTTTCGAATATTTTAAAATATACATGTCAGATTCTTTTGGGGTATTAGGATTAAAAAGAACAGGTTTGACTACATATTTATCAATGTTGATTTGATAAGTAGGACAATTAGGGGACCAACAAAAAATTAAAGAAGAAAAATAATACTTGGGATCACCCTGTAAAATAAAATGCACGAAATGATTTACCGCTACAGAATATACATAGGCAGACATTTTATAATATGTGTACTCATTTGTGTAAGAATAGCATGCATTAATTGAGATATAGCGATTTTTTTAAAAAATTAAAAAAATTCTTGCATGTTTTTTGCTTATAAAATACAGGGTTTTTAACCAAATTTAACGTCAGTTTCAGAAAAATTGACAAAATGTAGTAGAAATCATATAGTGTGATTGAAATATAAATATATTAAATATTTAAGGAAATATGGGCAGTTGTATGAAATAATTTTTATCTGCGCATGCGCGAACGATAACAAAAAACTTTTTGCTTAATTTAATACTCAACACTATGGAGCAACTTATAAAAAAAAAGCAGTCAAATATCGTAAAAATTCAGAGAGATATCGGCGTTAGAGTGAGCTGTTTTTTAGTTTCTGACTAAAACTCGCTGAATGATAGGGGATTGTCCACAAATTGATATTTTTAAGTTATCTGGCAGCGTTCGGAGAAAATTTTTAGAAAAAACAATTTAATTATAACTTACGCTTATGTTTAGGAAGATTTTGACTCTAAACTACGAGGAAAAGGAAAATATAGTCCATACATTGATTACATCTAGGTAAATTGAGGAGTTTATGGTAAAATTTTGTGAAATTTAGCCCAATACGCAAAATACTCTACAGTAAAATTTCGAGAAATTACGTTTTGCGTATTAGACCAGTAAAATTAGGAAAGTTTGCCATAATACATGCTAGGAGATAAAAATTAGTACAGTTGTTCATTGATGGCTACTGATGACTATGTAAAAAGTCCTGATAGATAGGAGGTGAGTGGGGGGGGGGGGGTTAAAATAAATTACTTTTTTTAGTTTTTTACAAAAATCTCAGAAACTGTTGGTTTTCATGAAAAACTTACTCTGATATAAACTAAAGAACATAAAATTCTCTACAAATGAGAGTTATATACAGTAGAACCTCGATTATCCGTCAGCCAGAAAACCGGAGATTTGACGGATTTTCCGCAAAAAATTCACTTTTATTTACTTAATGTCGCCATAATAAATGCTACAGAGATAAAATTTAGTACAGTTGTCCCGTGATGGCTACTAATGAATATGTAAAAAGTCCTGATGGATAGGAAGTGAACGAGGGGAGGGAAGGGGGGGGGGGCAAAATACTTTTTTAGTTTTTTACAAATATCTCAGAAACTGTCGGCTTTCATCAAATAATCACTCTGACATTAAAGAACACAAAATTCATTACAAATGACAGGTATTTACAGTAGACCTTCGATTATCCGTCATTCAGAAAACCTGATCCTTGACGGATTTTCCGGAAAAAAATTACTTTAATTTGATATTT
Organism: Maratus michaelseni; assembly: GCA_963931845.1. NCBI lineage: Eukaryota > Metazoa > Arthropoda > Arachnida > Araneae > Salticidae > Maratus > Maratus michaelseni. The sequence continues at coordinate 193,345,118 of OZ007591.1, forward strand.
ATTTACTCAATGTCTATTCAAATTTATTAAATACTGTTGCAAAATAAAAAGGAAGACAGTAAACACTTCAATACTGCAATATTGCATGAAATAATGCCAGGTAAGTTGTTTATGAAAGAAAAATATTTATTATTAATGAAATGTTTATGAATGTGAAATATTATAATTGCGAATATAAAACTTGGAGAAAACTAAAAGTAGGTACATATTAATTTATAATTAAGTAAATATTGTGTAATTATGAAAGTGGATGGATTGTTAGGATTCATAATCATCACCTCATCTTCTTCCTTGTCCTGTTGTTATCACCCTGGTACTGAAGACAAATATTTATATTTATTATTAATAAAATGTTATTTCACGTGAAACTGTGTAAGCGCGACAAAACTTAATTGAGAACAATGAAAGTAAAAATTTAACATTAAGCAAATACTTACTAAGTCATAATGTTCTTTTTTTCTTGACACATCATCATCAACTGAAGTGGATGCTACATTAGAAGGCGTTCTCAGCATGACTGAATCCATAATCACATCTTTATCGTCTTCCTCGTCCTGTTGATCTGTATTTATAGCTATAAGTGTAGCATTCAGACAGTCACCATGGCAAATGTTGCAGATGAGTGTGCAGTTAATGGCTGCTTTCCTGTACCCATACTTAGCTCCACACCCAGTGGTGCATATGCAGAAGATGGTATTTAAGACAGCCTCAGGTGCGATCAGTTCCTTAGTTGTAATAAGAACCAGACAATTCTGCTTTTGTTCCCAGCCCCAGAGTTCGGCATGTTGTTACTGGCCAAACCACAGCTGCACCTGATGGTACACCCGGATAGAATATTTTCTAGCCACTACTTCTGTTGGTGGAAGGATTGAAATGTCAGGTTTGACATTCGATTTAGATTTGACGAAAGAATGGTATCGGGAAGTATTGAGAGATGTAGATGTGGGAGGTGCTTCATACAATCTAAAGAAAAAAGTTGGTTTCCTGTTTCTACAACAGCATCATGGTCAGCAATTTTGTGTACCTCTTCACATTGCTGAAACAGCTGGAAAATTTTTGTTTTCCACTTTTTGAATTCGGCTGACGTCGTATCACATCCAGTGAATGCATAAAGGTCTAGAATGATGTCTTGTTTCTTGAATTAACTGTTGTGAGAAAATAATATTTTTTTCAATTCTTCCACTACTTGGCTTAACGAAAATTTCTTGTTCGAGCGGAGTTAGGGCGATTAGGAGGACAACAAGATCAACATCCTCACCAACAATTGCCACTCTGCCACTAGAAGAAGATATTTCAATGGCTGTTGTTACAATTAGGGTATCTGCATTGCCAGTACTCTCCCGGCAAGATATTCCATTCTCCTTCAATTTGGAAGAAAGCACAGCTGTTAATCTTGATTTGTTCTTTTCATTTGAAAGGAAGCTCTTGGTTGACGGGAACCTCTGTGTTCCCCGTTGAAATTAATATCCACGGACTTCTTCAGTGCACATCTTCGGTTTTGCTCTGCTAATTTCGTGCTGTTGGCAATGTCGGAGTAGCCATCAAAAACCACTGAACAGCCTTTTCCTTTATAATGTGTAGAGATTTATACTTCACAAATTGAAATAAAAGTGGAACCTCTTGACCAAGGGACTTTGTGAAGAAAGAAACCACCATCCATAATAATATCACAGTATTGGAAATCAATGGGCTGTTTCAATAGTAACTTTGATGTAATAAATTAGATGATATTCTGGCTTGACTAATGTTGTTTGCAGATATTTTTAGTCCTTAATTTCCCTTTAGAAAATTAAACCTGAATCTAAAAAATATTAGATATTGTTAAAAAATATTAGACCGCAGTGCGAAATTTTCGCACGGATCCATTGGTATTTAATAAATTTGAAATTAAAGTGATTTTTTTTTTTGCGGAAAATCCGTCAAGGCTCTGATCTCGTGACTGACGGATAATCGAGGTTCCACTGTATATACCTGTCATTTGTAGAGAATTTAACGTTCTTTAATTTACGTCAGAGTAATTTTTTCATGAAAACCAACAGTTTCTGAGATATTTGCAAAAAACTAAAAAAGTATTTTGACCCCTCCCTCCCCTCGTTCACTTCCTATCCATCAGGACATTTTACATAGTCATTAGTAGACCTCACGGGACAACTGTACCAATTTTTATCTCTGTAGCATTTAGTATGGCGACATTAAGTAAATAAAATTGAAATTAAAGTGAACTTTTTGCGGAAAATCCGTCAAAGCTCCAGTTTTCTGGCTGACGCATAATCGAGGTTCCACTGTATATAACTCTCATTTGTAGAGAATTTTATGTTCTTTAATTTATATCGGAGCAATTTTTTCATGAAAACCAACAGTTTCTGAGATTTTTGTAAAAAACTAAAAAAAGTAATTTATTTGAACCCTCCCCCCCCCCCTCTCCCACTCACCTCCTATCCATCAAGACTTTTTACATAGTCATCAGTAGCCATCAATGAACAACTGTACTAATTTTTATCTCCTAGCATGTATTATGGCAAACTTTCCTAATTTTACTGGTCTAATACGCAAAACGTAATTTCTCGAAAATTTACTGTAGAGTGTTTTGCGTATTGGGCTAAATTTCACAAAATTTTACCATAAACTCCCATACTTTACCATAAACCTAGATGTAATCAATGTATGGACTATATTTTCCTTTTCCTCGTAGTTTAGAGTCAAAATCTTCCTAAACATAAGCGTAAGTTATAATTAAAATGTTTTTTCTAAAAATTTTCTCCGAACGCTGCCAGATAACTTAAATATATCAATTTGTGGACAATCCCCTATCATTCAGCGAGTTTTAGTCAGAAACTAAAAAACAGCTCACTCTAACGCCGATATCTCTCTGAATTTTTACGATATTTGACTGCTTTTTTTTTATAAGTTGCTCCATAGTGTTGAGTATTAAATTAGGCAAAAAGTTTTTTGTTATCGTTCGCGCATGCGTAGATAAAAATTATTTCATACAACTGCCCATATTTCCTTAAATGTTTAATATATTTATATTTCAATCACACTATATGATTTCTACTACATTTTGTCAATTTTTCTGAAACTGACGTTAAATTTGGTTAAAAACCCTGCATTTTATAAGCAAAAAACATGCAAGAATGTTTTCAATTTTTTAAAAAAATCGCTATATCTCAATTAATATGCATGCTATTCTTACACAAATGAGTACACATATTATACAATGTCTGCCTATGTATATTCTGTAGTGGTAAATCATTTCGTGCATTTTATTTTACAGGGTGATCCCAAGTATTATTTTTCTTCTTTAATTTTTTGTTGGTCCCCTAATTGTCCTACTTATCAAATCAACATTGATAAATATGAAGTCAAACCTGTTCTTTTTAATCCTAATACCCCAAAAGAATCTGACATGTATATTTTAAAATATTCGAAAAAATGTCTAAAACTGAAAGTTCCCATCAATTATGGCATTATAGTGTGTGTGTGTGTGTGTGTGTTATTAGGGGCTTAATAGTGTCGATTTTAGGTATAATGCTGACAATATTTGATGAAATAACATATATTTACCATGAATATTCTTATAAAGCCCTTCTGAAAATTCTATAAGATATTCAAAGTTTTCCAATTTTTGCTTTTTTATCCTATTAAGTATAATTTTTTGCAGTGTACATTTCACTGCTTTTTATAATGTCTTTTCCTTTGTTTTCCACATGTGTTTTCACACACATATATATATATATATATAATTCATAAATTAAAATTATTATAGAAGTATATTAATATTCACAAAATCAAATATATTACTTTTATCGTAAATAGAAACATAGTAACAGAAATAAAAGAGAATTGATGCACATAATGAACTAAAAACTTTAGTAAATATAAATTACATCTGAAAAAAAAAAAAAAAAAAAAAAAAGAGCTTTCAATTTATTATTAGTACATTTTTGTGCCAATCTTTCTGTTTCGAAAAAACTTTTGTCGTCTGATGGCTACATCTGAATAAAAGTTTTCAAAATATCAGTTGCACACATGAATGATTTTCATTAGAATGTTTAAGCACGTTGGGAATTTCATCATCTGACCTGAGAAAACTATAACCTCCAGAAAAATATGGCAGATTTTCTTCTCCCTCTTCTTTTTATTTTCTTTTGGAAGATTGTAAATTTTTTAGTTCGAATTAAGGGGTATAACACCGTTTTGATTTTCTTCTTCTTTTTATTGTCGTTTAAAGTATTCCTAATGTATACGAAAATAAAATTTTATTAGAAAACGATATCGACCGTGAAAGGGCAATTTTGGAGTTATTTAAATAGAATGCGCCACAGTGAGTTAAATATAAAAAACTTTTAGCGCGTTTATTTTATTTTATTTCATTTTTATCTTAGAGCAGAATTTTTTAAAATCTGTGGACACTCTAGGTCTATCAATTTTCAATAAATCAACATGACTTTTTAGAAAATTAATCATCACATATTTTTCTATTGAATTTCGAAGGATTATTTTAAATTATTGATATATCCCATTTTTCTGTGTAATGTAAGGCAATTTTAGGTTGGAAATTTACATTTTATTTTGAATCGATACTATTTCACTTAAAATGCTTAATTTTTTAAACAATGTTAAGTAATTCACTAGATTTTGAACTAAAAAACTATTTTTTTTTGCCTCATTGTTCTAGGTTAAGTCTACGATGAGTTATCGTGCCCACCTCTTGACTCTATTTTTTCGAAGCGTTCCTGCCCATCAGATTTCAAGGCACAAATTTTTAATACCTCAATTTAAAAAATAATAATGAGACACTTTTCTACTTTAACATACATAATTTAATATAAATGGATTTTTATAAACCTTAAATAAATAAATAAATAAATTCCTGAAAAAGGCCTTAAATTTCACTGCGTTTATTTTCTTTTTGTAAATTTTTTAGTTCGAATTAAGGGGAACATTGCTTTGACCGGTTAATTTTTTTTTCTTTTTAATGTCGTTCCAATATTCTTTATGCACACGAAAATCATATTTTATTAGTTAGACAGTTTAGTTTAACCTTTTCATTACAGACCAGGACTGGCGACTATTTTTATATTCAATCCTACCACAATTTACAAAGTGTTTCTTTGAGGTAGATTTCTCTTGAAAATATCTTAGGATGGCAGAAATTAGTTTTCAAAAAATGGTACGAATAGAATATACAGGGTGATTATAAAAAAACTATCCCGACATTTGGGCCCCTAACTATATCATACCATTCACAGAAACTGAATGAAATTTTGGCAAAAGGTATTTTTAGGTATGCGGTCAAGAATGATATGGAAAACAACAGTGTCACTCAAACAGTTACGGTTACAGTGAGAAAATTTCGAAAAAATCAAATGGCAACACCCAGTTTTTGTATTGGAATGTGATCTCCATTGTAAAAAATCCTAAACAGCGTTGGAACGGCAACTGTAGCATGAAAATCACCGGAACTAGGCAAGGGGAAAGTAAAAAGGACTTTGCCGTGCACCAGAGCATTAGTTTTCGTTTCATTTACGTCACACGTCACACCGTTTCTTTGGCTGATATCCCAGCCTGATTAGTTCGCTACAAAACGAGAAGAAGAAACCAAGAAACGCAAATTTCGGGTTCTACGTAAGACACAGTTATGACTGACGTCGTCACGCTAGGTGAAAGAAAAGGCACTGCGAAATGCGAGCCGCGTATGTTCCTTTCTGCCATTCCGAACAAGATGCCGCTTTCAGGGAAAGAATGTGGGGAAATCGTAAAGATTTATTACCTGACTGGACAAAATGCCGCAGAGACATTGCGTGTTTACCGCAGAAACCATGGATTACGGCGAGGGCCGTGCACTGTCAAAGCTGTACGGGACTTGATTCATAAATTTGAAGAAACTGGTTGCACATGCGATCTACCTCGGTCTGGACGACCTTCCGTTCCTGTGGAAGCTGTTACAGAAGTCCATCAGACGATAAGCACAGTTCGTCCCGCAACTGCACGCGGTGTTTCACGTGTTCTGGATCTGCCGAATTCAACTGTACGCAAGATTCTGCGCTCTGTTCTAAACATGCTTCCGTATCGATTCCAGCGTGTCCAGATAATGGAAGCGGGAGACTATCAAATTACGGCTGTATTTTGCAAATCAATTCCTTATCTGGTACGATGAAGATAGCAGCTGGCCTTTACGCATTCTGTGGACAGATGAGGCGTATTTCTCGTTAACTGGTAACGTGAATTCGAAAAATTGTGTGCACTGGGCAGAGAATAATTCACATGATGTGCATGCACGTCCATTACACGAGGAAAAGGTGACTGTGTGGTGTGGTATAGCGAGTACGCTCATCCTCGGTCCTTACATTTTTGAAGAGGTTACTGCCAGTGATCTGCAAACGTGTACAGTAACGAGTGCTCGCTATCTGGACATGTTAACTCATTACGCGATTCGCGCATTGCAACGGCAAAATGCTAGTTGTGAAAAAAAATGCTAGTTGTGTTAAAAAATGCTAGTTGTGTTAAAATCTGAAGTTGTGTGGATGCAAGATGGCGCTACTCCACATGTCGGGTCTTCAGTCAAACGTGTCTTAACTCAACAGTTTGGTGACAGAGTTATCTCCCGTCATTTCCCGTTTCCGTGGTCACCAAGGTCTCCTGATCTGACACCAATGAATTTCTGGCTGTGGGGATATCTGAAATCCAAAGTGTATCAGTTTTGTCCTCAAACTTCATCTGATTTGAAAGATGCCATCAGAACTGCGATTCAAGAGATTCCTATTGCCATGATACGTGCTGTAGTGCTATCCGCCATCAGCCGCATGCAAAGTGTCATCGTGTGTGAAGGAAGTCATGTGGAAAATTTGTGAAACACAATAAAATGCTTTATTTTATGCTGCTTCTCTGTCCTTATTGGTTGTCCTCACTTTTAGCCTATCTACCGCCGGTGATTTTCATGCTACAGTTTCCGTTCCAACGCTATTTAGGGTTTTTCGCAATGGAGATCACATTCCAATACAAAAAACTGGGGGTTGCCATTTGATTTTTTCGAAATTTTCTCACTGTAACCGTAACTGTTTGAGTGACACTGTTGTTTTCCATATCATTCTTGAGCGCATACCTCAAAATACCTTTCGCCAAAATTTCATTCAGTTTCTGTGAATGGTATGATAGTTAGGGGCCCAAATGGTGGGATAGTTTTTTTATAATCACCCTGTATATATAGTAAAATCCGTTTAAGAAGTTCCCGCTTAAGAAGTTTTCCCGTTTAAGACGTTTGTATTTTCGATTCCCATTTTTTCCCTATTCTTACAATGTTATTAGTTCAGTCATTTGGTAGAAAATAAAGGAAGGTTTTGGTGTAGTTTTGATATTTGGTTCCTTTATGTTTTTCGTGTCGCTGAACATGAATCTGAGGTTTTCCAACAAAAATTTACCCGGGAAATACGTTTTTTTTTTACAAAAAACGTGTAAAAAATGGTCTTTTCTCTGTTTTTTCAAAGTAACTCCAAAACTATGCATTTTGCGTGAAAGTCGACAGTATATAAATTAAAGAGAATAAAATTTCCTACATTTTATGCATTAAAAGTTTTTTTCTCTGGTCAATGGTTTAGCCTTGAGAGTGCCGCAAAAATGAGTGTTAAAAACAAAAAACTAAAAAACTTTAAAAAAAAAAAAAAAAAAAAAAAAAAACGGAATTACGGCACTGTACGTCGATGTAATATGGAAACTAATCATTTTATCACTTTACGCAAACGTTAACCATTAATGATACTAAAGATTATATGGCTGACTATATTTTATGCATTTGAGGTAGAGGAAGAGTGCGGATCTATTTGGTGACGTCAATATGACTTGTTTTGTTCCAACGAATTTCGGTTGCAAAGCATTCGGATGAAGACTTTGAGGAGTTTTTGACATACGAACTAAGTCCTTAATCCTTATCCCTATTCGACAATGGCTTAAGAAAAGAAACCACATCTACTCTCTACAAAGCATTCAAACCCCTAACAAACAAGCGGTTCAGCCGTTCAGCGGCAGGATTCAATTCATCATCAATGGTGGATTTTTATTGCATAGAGTTGTTTGGCCTAAGAATCAGTCTTTTTCAAGAATTTGTGACAAATATGTTTAGTATGTACAGTCAAAATACCAACCGCAGGCAGTAGATGTCTTTGATGGCTACCCTGATGACTTACAAGGTGCTACAAAAACTGCTTAGCGTAAGAGACGAGCAAGGAAACAGGCTTTAACTGAGACATTGTTTGACGGTACAATGATACCTACCATTTCCAAATAAAAGTTTATTGTTAACCCCCAAAAAAAGGGGTCGGTTAATATCTATGATGATTGACAAGTTCTCATCAGCAGATATTACATGCAAGCAAGCAAAAGAAGACGCAGACACCTTGATTTGTCCTTTACTCCATCAAATGAGACGGTGATTATAGTTGGGGAGGATGTAGACTTCTTGGTCATTTTGATAGGTCTTTGCAGGGCTGAAAACGTTTTCTTTTTAAAATCTGGGAAGGAGATTGTTTCTCCAGTGACATTTTCTCTAACTAATGCTGTGTGTTCAACGGTTGCGGAAAACATACTCTTCCTATATGCTATGAACGAATGCGATACAACGTCCACACCGTTTATGCAACGAAAAATCAAAACTCTTATAAAGAATCCAGATGTTGTTGACGATTTTAAAGTATTCAAAGACTCGAACTCAGGAGATGATTATAGCTGCTGGAGAACGTTTCTTTGTCTAGCCGTACGGCTATAGTGGGACGAATGTGCCTTCGCTGTACCACCTGAAGTATATTTCGTACAAGGAGTCAGCCTTTAAATACAGCTCTAGTATTGCTGCTTTTACCACCATCTGCATCTGCAGCACGACAGCACTCTTTAAGTGTATATCACCAGAGCAGCCATGGCTGGGAGTTGAAAAAAAAATGCTGAAGAGTGGGGATGGAAGAAAACAAATATTGGCCTTGAGCCTGTATTTTCTGTACTGCCCCCTGCTTTGTTGAAGCTTGCATTCTGTAAGTGCAAAAAGAACTGCCAACAAAATTGAGGGTGCAAGAAGTCAGGTCTTTGTTGTTCCATCATGTGCCTCAACTACGGAGGGAACTGCAACAACAGCTCAGTGGTGAGTCAAGACGAGGGAGACGAGTTATACCTTGACACCGAGCTGGAGATGGATTGCCCACCCATTGAATCCGTGGACCCAATGGAAGTGAAATAAGCCATGCTACAAGATATGAAATATTTGCCATTAAGAAAACATTTATTCTATAATATTGATAGTAAATAAAAAACCCCACTAACAACCATACGCCTATTTTCTATGCTGTAGATGTCGATGAACAGTAGGGGGCCTTCAATTAAAAGAATGCGGAAATAAGATTTTTGCTTTTTTACTTTATGTAAATATACTTACTAATGTTTGTTACTAATGTACATAATTATCTATAATTAAATAATGATTCATAATGAGTCGTCGTATTTATTATAAATCAACTTCATTGTAAAATGTAGTCAGTCACATAGTTTTTAATATAATTAATAGTCAATGTTTGCTTAAACAGACAATTTTCATGTTACATCGATGTACAGGGCCGTAATTCTCGTTTTTTACAGTTTTTTCTCTTTTACCCCATCCCAATTTTACCCCTTCTGAGAGTACGAGCTCTCCGGAGGAGGAGCACCCTCGACTTATGAGAGGAGATGGAGCTGCTCCACTGCTCCGACCTTCCCTTGGCGTCGGATCCGCACTCCTCCTCTACCTCAAATGCATAAAATATAGTCAATCATATAATCTTTAGTATCATTAATCGTTAACGTTTGCGTAAAATGGTTAGTTTCCATGTTACATCGACGTACAATGCTATAATTCCAGGTTTTTTTTTTTTTTTAACGCCCATTTTTGCGGCACTCTCACGGTTAAACCATTGACGAAAGAAAAAACTTTCAATCCATAAAATGTAGGTAATTTTATTCTCTTTAATTCATATACTGTCGACTTTTACGCAAAATGCATAGTTTTAGAGTTATTTTGAAAAAACAGAGAAAAAACCGGTTTTTTACACGTTTTTTGTAAAAAAAAGTTTTTCCCGGGAAAAATTTTGTTGGAAAACTTCAGATTCGTGTTCAGCGACCCAAAATCATAAAGGAACTAACTATCAAAACTACACCAAAACTTTCCTTTATTTGCCCTTTTTTTAGCCCTTAATACCTGGACTATACAATAACTCGTTTAAAAAGTTTAGTTCGAAACTCTTTCCCCCTTAAAAAGTTTTCTTTCCTTTCCAATTTTACTTCCAAAATACATTTACTTCGTATTTTGGATTAGTATATTTTTTTTCTGTACTAAAAATGTCTTTCTCTATATTATTCACTATTTATAAAGGTTAATGTTTATCACTTAAAACGATTGTAGTAACCTTTTTTTCACCTTCACACCTGTTTCAGTCAAACAAGTGTGATGGAATGTGGGGTGAGGATGAGTCCTTTGTCATTGTAACAATAGTTTCTGATAAGGAAGAAAGAGAAATAGTTCATTTCTACAGTGCTCAGAAGCAATTGTTTAAGTTGACCAATTGCTTTTTTTTTTACAATGGATCCTTTCACACCCACTTTTAAGAATGGAATGAACCAGAGCTGCGTGTTTTTCAATCAATTCAAGGTTTTGACGTCAGAGTGAAGTTTGTTACGTCAAATCTTTCTTTCTAGAAATTTCACGAATGAAAAATTCTATTTCCCCCCCCCCCCAAATGTCTGGCAAAGCAATTAAAAGATAAGCCTAGCCTTGTCAATTGAAGACAAAATCAAAATTTTGAAAGAAGTGGATAACAACTCGAACATAACAAGAGTTGAATTTGCAAAGAAGTTAAACATACCAGTGACTACTCTGATTGGAATTGTTGCAAAACGAGATCTTATTTTAAACTCTTCTGATAAATCTCGAAAAATTAAAAAAGTTAAAAAAGGAAAATATGAAGTTATGGAAGAAAAGTTGTTAATTTGGTTCAAACAAGCTAGATCCGCCAATATTCCTATAATCGGACCTATTTTTAGAGAAAAGGCTGAGGAAATTGCCAAAAAAAATGGAGATTGAATTTACCCCTTCAAATGGATGGATTGATAGAATGACAAAAAAAGAGCTGGATTGAGTTATAATTCTGTAAAAGGTGAAAGTAAAAATGTCGATCCACAAGAAATCGAAGAATGGAAGAAAATCTTACCAGATTTGATAACCGGCTATCATTCTAAAGATGTTTTCAATGTGGATGAGTGTGGGCTTTTCTACAATCTTTTACCGGATAAAACGTATGCATATAAAGGCGAAAATTGTCACGGTGGTAAAAGAGATAAGGAACGACTTAAAATTTTATTAGGTGCTAACATGGGTGATTCTGAAAAGTTGCCAATTTTGGTTATTGGAAAATCGAAGAAACCCAGATGTTTTCAAAATGCGAAATCACTGCATTGTGATTATGAAAGTAACAAAACTGCTTCGATAACAATTACGACTTAAGAAGATAATTTGAAAAGATTGAATGCCAAAATGAGGATAGCTAATCGGAACATGATCACCTTCGTAGACAATTGCGCCATCCATTCCAAAGACACGAATAATTTTAGTAACATAAAAGTGCATTTTTTACCACCGAACTCACCTTCCGTTTTACAACCTGTGGTTCAAGGCATAATTAAAGTGTTTAAGCAGCAATACAGAAAACTGCTTGTGAAATGAGTGATTGAAAAACTAGACAATACCGGAGAGCTAAGAAAAGTGAACGTTTTGGAATCAATTCATTTCCTTTTATCTGCATGGGAGTTAATAACATCATCTGTGATTGCCAATTGTTTCCAAAAAGCAGGATTCTTAGATGGAGAATCAACAGAATATGAATTGGATGAAGATGATTGAAAGACGCTTTAAAGAAGGATGGATTTCAATGCATCGTTTGAGGAGTATGTGTCAGTAGATGATGAGGTATTGAAATGAGAAGTGCTTACACACAGTGGCTGATAATTGTGAGGTTACAGAAGATGGTGAAGAAATGAGTGAAACGGAGGAAGTGGATGTGGATATCCCTAGTTTTTCGGATGCTGTGAAAGGACTAGAAACTTTTCGCCGTTTTATCGAAAGTGTTGAAAATGTGCCTGAGGAAGTTTTTAAAAGCTTAAGACAATTGGACTGTTATGAACTACAGATTGCTGAGAAAAAAACAGAAACAAAAAACTTTAACCAATTTTTTCTGTAAAAGCATATCTAATGATGCTTCAAGAGAATTTTTTTGTCCACAAACATTGTATTAAATAAAGATATTCTAAGGTAATTATGTATTTTTACTTTATTAACTAATTTTTTAAGTGTGCAAATCCATTTAAATTTCTTAAGTAAATCTCAACTTTATATAAATTATTCTATGTATTACTTTAATAATATATATATAAAAAAAAAATCTCTCCTAATATCAGTACTTAAACTATTGATTTTTTCAAACATTGGACTTACTTTTCCCGTTTAAGAAGTTTTTGCCTTCCATTCCCTTGGGAAACTTCTTAAGCGGGTTTTACTGTATAATGAAACTTCTTTTAAAGGCTACCCCTATTGAAGGGCCATCTCTATTAAGGGCCAATATTTTTTTACATGTGCCTTAAATCCTAAACAGGTGTGTTGAATTCCGAATCAAAAGATAAGAGTTCTGCAAGATTTTGTAACACAATGAAGGACCACAAAATTTTTTACAAGTGAGACAAACAGGTGTTTCTCACACTTTGTTTGACCTTTTAACCTATATGGCTTGGGTTGGAGGGGAAGCTTGATCCTTTCTTGTGGGCTCACAAAGGATAACAGGTTTAGATCTACGTTATGTAGAAAAACGGATTCCACAATTACTAACACTGTGAATGCATATTGAAGCACAATTTTTACACTAGAAATTTTATACTCAGGCTTATGTAAAATTTAAAATTATGGCACCTAAACCAAGCCAAAGAGTACATTTGGATTTGAATGACAAAATTAAAGTTCTTAATTGTCATGATCAAGGAACATCTGCAAGAAAATTGGTTTCACAGTTTAATTGCAGCAAGAATCAAATAAACAATATTGTTTAAAACAAAGAGAACTTACTGAAAGAATATGAAGATTTTAAAAATTGCGGAATAAAAAGAAAGAGAAATGAAAAATTTGGTGACATAAATGACGCTGTAATTCAGTGGTTCAGATGTGCTAGGATTAAAAACATCCCATTAAGTGGTACTTTGGTGAAAGAAAAAGCCATTCAGATTGCAGAATCATTTGGCGTAGAAGATTTTTGTGCAAGTAACGGATGGCTGAATAAGTTTTGCAATAGAAACAATATTTCTTTTAAAACTTTATGCGGTGAATCAGCTGATGTTGATGAAGAATTGTGTGAAGACTGGAAATCACGTCTTCCAATCATTTTAGCAGGCTATGCAGATTGTGATGTATATAACTTAGATGAAACAGGACTTTTTTCCGTGCCTTACCCACTAAAAGTTTAATTGAGAAAACATAAAAGGCAAAAGGAGGGAAACAAGCCAAACAGAGACTCACTGTGTGTTTTTGTGTTAATGCTGCTGGTGAAAGAAAATGCCTATCGTTCATTTGGAACTCCAAGAAACCTCGTTGTTTTAAAGGTAAATATTTATCACAAATGGTGGTAAAATATCATCATAATAAGAAGGCAGGGATTTGGATGACCATGGAAATTTTTAAAGAATGGTTAATTAGTTTTGACAATAAAATTACAAATCAAGGCAGAAAAGTCATTCTTTTTTTTTGATAATGCACCATGTCACTCGTTTTACGAAAACTTGAAGAGTGTAAAACTTCAATTCTTGCCTCCAAATACTACGTCTAAAATTCAACCTCTAGACCAAGGAGTTATTTGCTGTTTTAAATTAGAATACCGACGTTTTGTTTTGCGAAGTTTTGTTTTGCCTTTCTTTTATAGATTGTGATAAAAATTCATTTGAAATCATTAAATCTATTACAGTATTAGATGCCATTCGATGGATTAGACATGCCTGGAAAAATGTGAAAAGACAGACAGTTGTAAATTGCTTTAAAAGTTAAGCAACACAGCTTTTAAAGTCATTATTGATGCTGCTGATTTAAGAAATGATGTGGTTCAACTTTCGAAAGCTTCTGAAATTGAATATGATCCAGATTCAGATAAATATGAAAATGTGGTGGAATGCTATGATGATTTATCAGAAGATTGGGATAAAAGAATTATAGATGAAATAGATACAGGTAAAACATAAAAATTTATTGTTTTAAATTTAAAAAAAAGGTGTTATTTGTTTAACTTTCAATTTTTTTTTAATTTTTTTTTTCAGGAGTTCAATTTGATTCAGATAATGATAATGAGTCTCATGAGTCTGCAGATGTGAATATATCCAGTCAGGAAACGGTAACAAAAATAAATAAACTAATACTATCTCATTCTAAGGCATTAATAAATGATGCAAATTTAAGAAATTTGTTCCATAAAGTAAAAGAATCATTAGAAACCAAAATTGTCTGCAAAAAAAAAAAAAAAAAAAAAATATGAAAAGTAAACAAACTACTATAGAAAATTGTTTCAATCATGTATAGAGTTTGATAATGTTAATAAACAGTTTTTTAACCTATATAAGTTTTGATTTCCTTATATTAGTTTTTTTTTTGTCACCCCTATTCAAGGGCCAATTTTTAATGGAATGGCAGGTAGCCCTTACAGAGAGGTTTCACTGTATATATAAAACAGTAGCTGGGACGTTGTTACGTTTCTACCCTGCTTCACGCTTGAAACTGCCACTCGCGAAAGAGACTGACTAGGGAAGGTCCCCAACTGTCAGATCGGGATTTTATCGAGAGTGGTGTTGTTGGAAAGCTCTTACCATGGGGATCAAGGAAATGCACACAACTACCCGCCGAATGCAACTGGTGAAGAGTTGTAGGCCGATGTATTTCTGTCATTTATTGATTTCTCCAGGTCGCTAGCTATGAAGGAAAGACACTCTGTGTGGTAGAAGGCCTCACCAGTGGCTGAGAGATTCTGCTCTCAAAGTTGGTAGACGGGAGGTGCTGGGTTCAAACCCCTGTCGCGCTCGCCGACCTAACCGTTTGGAGCTTTCCGTGGTTTTCTTTGAACCTTGCCGTAAATACGGGTTAAGATCCTTTAGAAAGACCCCCCCACGGACAGCACTCCCCCCTAAAGCCTATATCCTTCGTGTAGATAATCGGCCGTCATAAAATCAACCAACCAACTGTGTGGTAGAAATTAGAAAAGAGAGTTGACAGATTACAGCTATTACAGAGAAGACAATTTATGCTTGGTGGAATCCGAGGTAATATTTGTGTTCATTGGAGCTATTATCTTGCCAATTTTCGAAATTTCATTAATACCAAATTTCAACACGACAGTCAATATGACATCTTTATCCACAATTTGGGTGCATAATCTGTTTTCTCTGAAATAACAGATTTCTTACGCAGAGCAGATTGAAAGCACTAAGCAACTATATTTCTTAATAAAAAAGCTTTAAGCTTTAGGAGTCCTTTGGCCGTGATTTTGCTTTTGGGACCATCCGGTTCAATTTTAAATGTGGAATATCTTCATAGGAGCTTCGTGAAAATTATGCATTTTTTCTTTCTTTTTTGTTCTGACCATCAAATTGTTGACATCCAAAACGTGCGTACGACATTCTTAAAATTCATGCCCTTAAATAAATATTTTTTAAGATACAATAAATTTTGAGATTTTTAATTAGTTAAAAATTTCTGAAATTTATAATGTAACTGTAATTAATATATAATATTTACAGTTTCGGAAAATAATCTTTAAGAACGTAGCATGTACGTATCGATGCGTCAACTTTTTGATGGGGGAAACCAAATTTTGATAATTGAAGTAGGTAATGAGTAATCGATTTCTTTAAATTTCTCAATAGATTAATAAGATTTCTCCATCGGTGAGGATTGCTGAAGCGTCTTCTTAAGGCTGCTCGTCAGTCAACTTCCCGATTCCCCTCAATAATGTTAATCCCATGGGCATTCCTATGCATTCGTATATTTAAAATATCTCCTCAGGAAATTAATATTTTTAACTTCTGTTTTCTTTGTACTGTTCTTAACGCATGTCTTTTTTTTTTCTTACTTATCAAAATATTTCTAAAATATGTACTTCATTTATAATTTTATGTGTTAAAATCTTAGCGAAACTGAATAAGATTTTAACCACTTTACATAAAATTAAGTTTATATTTTAGAAAAATTTTGACAACTAAGAGAAAAATAGAGAGTCTTTAAGAACAGTACAAAGAAAGAAGAAGTTAAAAATATTAATTTCCTGAGCAGATATTTTAAATATATGTATGCATCCTAAGCCCATAGCATTAACATTAGTGAGGGGAATCGAAACGTTTACTGACGAACAGCCTTAAGGGTCCCCCCCCCTACCCTCACATGAAAACACCCGTTCGCTAAAGTTAATCCTATGGGGCAGTTATTTTCTAATATCTTGTTTGCATTTCAATAATTAAAAAAAAAGTTCATTGGATAGCTGAGATAGATCTCTATTTCCACCGTTAATTACTTTTTCGATTTTATTTGCGAATTTTTTTGTAACCAAATTATTTTGAGTGTCCCTGTAAATGAACAATACATTCTATGCACACCATATTCTACAGTAAGCGCCGTGTAGTGCACCTCTGTGGTATGTATAGATTTGAATATGTTTAAAATAGTGAAACATCATTAAAATATGCTGCAAATGATTTTTTCCTCATAGGCCGTAATGTAACTGGAATTCGATTGAGTGTCCCTGTAAATGAACGATACGTTCTATGCACACCATATTCTACAGTAAGCGCCTTGTAGTGCACCTCAGTGTTATGTATAAATTTTAATAGGTTTAAATAGTGTAATATCATTAAAATGTGCCGAAAACGATTTTCCCCCCACAGACTGTAACGTAGCGGAATTATTTTGAGTATCCCTGTAAAAGAACTGTAAATGCTTACACACTTCATTTTCAATACAAAATATGCCATAGTAAACCCCAATAAAATACACCAACTTCAAAGCAATCCGAGTACATTAACACGAGTTAGAGTACAGCACGGACAGACGACAGACAAACAAACTGAATTCATAAACACGTTTCAACTGTGTTGGAAAGTGTTAAAAAAGGAAGAAGTAATTTAACAAACACACGGGCGGCGTTTACCGTACGCCAGTGCTAATGTACATGTACCAACAAAAATAATAAAACAGAGCAGGGAAATTTTCGAATTTCAACTTTAAACATTGGTTGGACATTGAAAGTAACTTTGAGAAGAGAGTAAAATAATGCGCAAATGTTAATCACGTAATTATTTTTAGAATTCGCAACTGTTTTTTCAGTGAGAGAAAAAACAGTTGCGAATTCTAAAATTAATTACGTGATTAACATCTTCGCATCATTTTACTCACTTTTCAAAGACACCTTCAATGTCCAATCAATGTTTAAAGTTGAAATTCGAAAATTTTCCTCACGGATGGCGTAGTGAGTTGAGTGCGCCATTACGCCATTCACTGAAAAAAACAGTTGCGAATTCTAAAATTAATTACGTGATTAACTCGTTTTCAAAGACACCTTCAATGTCCAACCAATGTTTAAAGTTGAAATTCGAAAATTTTCCTGCTCTGTTTTATTAGTTTTTAAAGATTAAGGATTGAAGCACCCCTTCGTGTAACTCTCTCTTATTTTTTTTTTTCTATTCTTTATTTCTTCCTTTTTTAAAGAAAAATTCACCTCGAAATTTTCGTCTATTTTTTCGAATTCTTCTCCTGCGTTTCTAAAATTTTTTCTGCTTTCCAGACCATTCTTTCCTCTTTTCAATTTTTTTGCTCTTCTCGTTTGTTCGCCGTCCCCATACGTATCTCTTCCACTGCGCGCCTTCTTGAATTCATGTCGTTTTTCAACTGCTCTCATCTCGGGACAACTCAATCGATTTTCTCCAGTAATTCTACTCCCATTTTCTCTTTCTCTAGGTGCTCCTGAGAAGCCTTAATTTCGGCTTGCATCATCGCTTAGGCGGAATTCATTTCCTCTTAAATGACTATCGTTTTTTCTTTCGTTATCGGCCATTATGTCATGGATCTGTTTGAGCTATAGCTGTAAATTCGTTTTAAGCGTCAAGGAGCAACCATTTTCTTCTAAAAGGGAAGGTCGTGAAAATTTTTCTTTCGGTTAGATTATTCAGTGTTTCAACCAATTTAGAAACAGAAGGATTTCAGTTATGTGTATTATTCATGGGAGTACGCAGGGGGATGTAGATGAGCACCTCCCACTAATTTTTAAATAATAATAGTAATAATAATAATAATAATAATAATAAAGGAGTGAGAGAATGTAAATATGAAAAGCTGCTTGCGATTGAACTGATTATTGCATAATTGTAATTTCATCGTATGATAGTTTTGTTTTAAACGTTTTCATTATATTTCATTATAAGTATAAACCGTAATTTTTTTTTAGCGTGATCTTTTTCATTCAATAACGCTAATGAACATAATCGCTGAATGTTTTCAGTTTATTAAGCGAATGATTTTAAACAATGAACAAGTATATATCATAAAAATATATGATAGACAAAATAATAGCTGATTTTTTTTTCTTTGGGGGGGGGGGGATGGGGGAAAGGAGGTATTTTATTGGTTTTCAGCTACAATACCTTTATCTTAAATAAAATTATATTGATATATTCTTTCTCACTTATTTCAAGGGAGGGGGCGAATGCAGGTGAGTACTCTGCCTCCCCTAACTAGTTTAAAAAGTAAGAATTTTAGACAAATTTAGCAAATTTTCACCATTTGCTTCCTTTTAACGAAAATCTTGCTTACACACACATAATCTTGGCATGAAGGGGGGAGGGGGTGGGAGGAGGTGAAACTTCGACCTCTTTTGCATTGGGCCTATGCGCTTGATAAAATTTTGTAATACTTTGGAAAATATTATTGAAGTTATTTTTTTTTTTTTACAGAACAAATGCATATACTGGAGTATAAATCAACCCATTTACTTCGAGAGAAAAAAACGGAAAAAATAAAAATTTTGAGTATAAGTCAACCCCCCCCCCCTGCCCCTTTCTTATTCAGGAGGAGGGGAAATAGCGTTTGTCAAGCCTCTTTCTTATTCATAAATGCTATCAGAAAATAAAATCACAAAATCGAAAGTTAAGCATAAATGGAATTTCCAAAGGAAAATGAAAATTCTATTTGGAGGCAAAATTTAAATGAAGGGTGTCTTAAAAAGGTGGAAACACTGATGAATTGAGGCGGTGTTCCGTGGCAGGTGACATCCCCCCTTCCTGAAGCATCAAAATGTCCGTCAGGAAGATTTGACATTTCGTATTTAATAATGATTAAAAAATATAATCCCCCCCCCCCCCCCCATCCGCAACTACATATTCTCCCCATTGAGCTGCAAAATTCCTTCCCGTAGTCTGATTTCAACACTGTGTAGAAAAGTGCTTTAATTTTTTACCTGTTGAAGGTAAGTAGGCAGTATAAATTGAAAAAGTCTCAACATAAAGAAGGAAAAGATTATGTTAATGAAATAATTTTCCCCTCTCTTTTTTCAATAACAATATCATTACAAGAAACTACATACCTGTATCTTTAAAATTAACTGAATTATGATAAAGGAAAAAGCTGAGTTTGACCACTTTTTTGGATCATTTAAAAGACTATTTCATCAGTAAAATTGGAAACCATTCACAAATTAACGATGGCGTTCTTTAAATCAAAAATATAATGTAGACAAATATGAAAAAAAAAATGCACCACAAATACTCCTGAATAAAGCATTACACAGGCAGAGATCATGTAAGGAGACAAATGTACTTTAAAATAATAGTAATATAATTTTTAAACAAGTTGGAAATTGTACGTCAAACGTTACAAACGAGGTGCGTTCGTACGCACGTTTTAGAATTAAATTCATGATATCCCGTGTGTAGAACGGGTTAAACAGCTAGTTAAGTATATATTTTATGACACTGTTCATACAAATATCTTAACTAGTTATATAAATATTCAGATATATATGTATCAGCTAGTTATATAAATATTCAGATCTTGATGATTTTTAATTCTGTGAAATGAATTATATCGTCTGCAGATTAATTTCTGTATTAAAATAAGTATCTCGGTCGCTTGACGATTAAACTTCGGAAGCTCCTCTAACAAAAAAGCACCGATTAAAAAAAAAAAATTCAAATTTCTTAATAAATATTTTTATTAATATCTCCTAAAGTTTTGATTCGATTTTAATAAAATTTGAAATGTCTCGACAAAATTCTGCAAAGATAATATATTTTAAATTGCAAACCATTTGGTTGGGTAGTTTTTGCGTTGTTATATGCGGACAGACAGACAGACGGACGGACAGACAGACAGACGGACGGACAGACGGACGGACCAAACGACGACTATAGGTGCTACGTATTTATATAATTACGAACGCACCTAAAAATGACAATTCACAAAGCATGTTCAAAGTGACTAAGTTAAGAGGTACAACTGTAGTTAAGTGACAAAGTTAATAGATACAAGTTTCTATTCTTCAGTACACAACTGAGTTCTTTTAATGATATTTCTGTAAATATTTTGGAGTTCTTCGCTACAAATATGTTGCACAAGCATAGGTTAAGATCAACTGCATATTGTGTAAATCACTTACATTTCCAGTTAAAATTAATAGCATCGTAACTTTATGCCATCAAGTTTGTTGCCGTTGCAGCCTGTTTTGAATGACATGACATAATGATATTTTCCGTTGGTATAGCGGTCCCGTGAATTTTTCTTCCTCTGTGCTACTATTGTAATATTGGCTTTTACTGATTTCTACTTTTGGTTTCATATGGCAAACTTGAATTGATTCAGATAGGCCAGTATTTTCAGAAACTGCATTTCAAGAGTTTGAAAAGCCAGGCAGCTAAATGTTGAATCAATGATGTCAAACTTCCCGGGAGAGGAGTGACAGCAAGTATTGGTTTATTTTTTTTAAACTGTATTTTTCCGTGTATCAGCAAATAAATTCCATGAAAATAACTAATGTTTTTGGAAAATTGCATCCGGCGTTTTGTTCTTTTAAGAGGCTGCTTCACAGAAACTCGCCGATCGCTAAATCCCATGTTAACCTATGGGGAAAACTTAGAAGCGGGATTACTCATTACCTAATATAATTAATAAAATACGGTTTTCACCATCAGAAATACACGTCAGATGCCGACGATATGTGCATTTAAAAATTGTCTCTTTAAACTTTAAGTATTTAAAAAATCTTACAAACTTTGAAATTTCCACTTGATGAAATTTTATCATCTTCTTAAAAATACTAAGTTTCCCCATAGGTTAACATGGGATTCAGCAATCGGGGAGTTTCAGTGAAGCGGCCCCTTCACCTCATTTAAGAAATATTTAGATCTCGACATTATAAGACAAATGATTATATAGTAGCTCAACATCTTTGATATACATTATGTAATATATTAAAATTAGTGTTCTTAGACATTTTTACTTATATTTCAATTGATTGCGTTAAAAAAAAAGAAAAAAAAACATTAAAAAAAAGAACAAAATTTGGGCTTTTTTGGTTTCGCGTAGTATGTCCATTCCCCACTTAGTGCCTTATTTTTGCAATAAATTTTTCGAATTCTTCTCGAGTATATACCGGGTGTCCTTAAATGGCCTGACTGATTTTAAAATTCTATAACTTTCAAACGGTGACAGATATTAAAAAAAATTCTTGCATTAAAATAAACTGCGTTTCGTGATTTTAGTTCGAATTATCAACAACAGATGGCGCTGCGAGCAATAGAAATGCAATCGAGACAGAAGCAGAAATCACCCAGCATTGATGTGAAGGAAGGAGGTTCAATGCATGGAGTGGGTCTCATTCACCAATAAAATTTTATTCAGAATCGGGCCCTAATAACAAGATGGTATTAGCGAATGAGACGCACTCCATGTACTGAACCTCCTTCCTTCGCATCAATCCTGGGCGATTCTAGTTTTCGCCCGGATTGCACTCCTAACGCTCGCAGCGCCATCTGTTTCTGGTAATTCGAACTAAAATCAGGAATTGCATTAAAAAAATACTGACATCTTACATTGCTCTCCTGCATTTTTTTTTTAGGTAGATTTCGTAAGAAATACTACCTATTACATTCTCACCTAAGTTGGAATTTTTGAAAATTTTTTGCAGATCTACACCGATCCTGTCTCCCAGAATCCAAAACCACCCGCAGTTCAAAACTTTATCTGTCTATCTATCTATCTATGTCACTTTTTTAGGGACACGATAACTCCCATAATTCTGCACAAATCTCTTCCAAACTGATACATAAAATCAAGGGGCATAAAATCTCGGTCAAGTTCGTTAATGGGCAAAATCGAACCATGGGGGGGGGGGGGCTTTTTGTGAAAACAGAAAAAACACCATAATTTCTTAATTATAATACGTATCCAATCCGTTTAAAGTTATTATTACTTCTAGGAAAAGGGCCGAAAATTTATGTATGTCAGATTTTTGATATAATTAAAAATGGCCCCAAGAGAGGGGGGGGGGGGGGTTGGAAGAAAAAAATTCATAACTTCGTCAATTAGGATTAAATTTATTATAAATCTTCTTAATATTATCTAAAACTTTTATATTGACAAGTTTTTTATAGGACCAACCGTTATAGCAAAAAAAAAAAAAAAAAAAAAAAAAAAATCCTTACTAGCTCCTTCAAAGTGGGCGTTTCCAAATGCCGCATCATGGCAAAAAGGTCATTTTTTAATATCTGTCACCGTTTGCAAGTTATTTAATTTTAAAATCAGTCAGTTCATTTTAGGATACTCGGTATATTAACCGTATTTCGATAGGAAAACAGTAGATACCAAATATTTTCCATTCTCCACCTTCCACCACTTTCGAAAATCTATAGAAAAAGCCCATGGTATTATTTAAAGAATAACTGATAATAGAACATAAACGATTCTAGTATTACGATAAATTTCATTGAGGGAGAGATAAAGTCAGAATTCGGCGTTTCTATTGAAAATTTAGCCCCACCAGTGGCTGAGAGGTTCTGCTCTCAAAGCTAGTAGACGGGAGGTTCTGGATTCAAACCCCTGTCGCGCTCGTTTACCTAACTTTTCGGAATTTCTGCATGGTTTTCTTCGAACCTCGCGTAAATACGAGTTAGGATCCGTTAGAAAGACCCCGACGGAGGGCACTCTCACCGCCGGCCTAGTATCCTAGTGCAGATCATCGTCCATAACAAATAACCAACCAATCTATTGAAAATTTAAAGATAAAATTTTTAAATCTTAAATTATTTCAATTAATATTACTAAATATTAGAATAAAAAATGTTATTATTAAGTAAGTGTTAAAGATCTTTAAAAAATGCATTTTTTATCGTTAAATTTTATTTTAATCTAAAATTTTATCTTTTGACGAAAATAATTACTTTAAACGTTTACATTATTACGTTAACGAAAATAATGCTGCTTCATTTCACTAAAAGTATACGGAATAATATAGAGAAATTTCAATTATTTACAAAATATTATATTTAGATTTAAAAAAAGAAAAGTACACCAACTTTTGTAAAACACAAAATGAGGAATACTTTTCTCTTTTCATATTTGTTAAATTATCTTTAAATTATATATGATGTCACAGCTTCTTAAAATTCTGTATAGGAAATAATGTGAAAACGAAAACAAATCTGAAAGACTGACGTGAAATCTAAAAAAAATGTTGAAAGAATTATTTTACTTCCGGGTATTAACAATAGGTAATAAATACTCAGAAAAGAAATCATTGCATAACATCCGATAAAGTATAGTGTGATTTCTAAAAATTCTAATTTAGTGTTTCGCTGTAAGCGAAGAAAAAGAAAACAAGAAAGAAAAATCATGAGACATACGTAGATTATTATTAAAAAAAAAAGAAGAAAAAAAACTTTTGAATCCTATTGTAAGATACATTATACATACGAAATCTTCATCTTTAGGTACCATGAAAGGAAATGTGAGATAAATATTTTCTGAAAAGAAAACATTTGATGACATTCGATAAAGTATAGTGTAATTTCTAAAAATTCTAAACTGGTGTTCCGCTGCAAAAAAAAGAAAACAAGAAAGAAAAATAATGAGCAACACGTAGATTATAAAACACTTTTTAACCTTATTGTAAAATACACTATAGTCACGCGAAATCTTCATCTTTAGGTACCATGAAAAGAAATGTGTAAAAAATATTTTGAAAAAAGAAAGAAATATTATGCATTTTCGAATAGCAAAAGCATAGTATAATTTCTAACAATTCTAATTTAATGTTTCGCTTTAAGAAAACGAAAACAAAAACAAGAAAAGAAAAATCATTGGCAACACGTAGATTATAAAACACTTTTTAACCCTATTGTACACTGTTAAAAAATTTCGTTTATTGACAGGTTGTCTTCCGTGAATTTTGATCAGAAAGTTTCCGTTTTGTTAGAAAAATGGAATCTCTCCCGTATATCTGTTGCTACCCAGAGCTAGAAAAAGTTTGCAAAAAAAGTGCACAAAATCCGAGCGTATTTGGTACCTGTACTTATGCATAAAAACTGCAAACTGAATTGTGCACAAAAAGTGCATAAACTGTATCCCTAAATTGTACACTTTTTAGACTTTTAAGATTACAGAGTTTCAAATACGGAATTATTAATGTAAAAATCTATCATCGAATGGGATTGCAGTATTTTTGATTGCCACACATGCGCTTAAACTCCTTTGCGTGTGTATCGCTCCATTTATGGACTACAAAGACGGAACATTCCTCAAAAAACAGAAACATTAAGGCAACTCTGCTGCCAGTCCTTTTTCCGTAAATTGACGGAATTTTTTTTTACAGTATACTGTTAAAAATAATCTGAAATTCGCGGGTATTTTTTTCCTGAATTTCACAGAAAAAGTCCTTTTTCATGACAAAAGGGCATTTTCAGTTAAAAGCAGAAAATTTCCTCATATAAGAAAGCAGCCAACGGAAATATTCCGTTATCTGCTGCATGTTTATTTTCAATGTTTCAAAAACTGACATGTTGCTGCACAGAAAAACTAAAAATTCCATAAATTAAAATTTCAAGTTTATTTAAAACAACAACAAGAAAATAGTGCTTTCGAATTAAAAAAAGCAAAAATTAATTCTTTCCATTCTTTTAATATTATTTGCAATTCATTTTTTAAAGTTATAAAAAAGTATTCACACTTAAAATATATTCTGAACAAACAGATTAATATATATATAAAATAGCTAAATTAAGTGAAAAAAAATCGATTCTATTTAAAAAAGCAACAAACAAAAATAATGTTTTCGAATTAAACTCATTCCTTTAAAATTATTCGCAATTTATTTTTTAAAGTTATAAAAAACACTCACACTGAAAATATATTCTAAACGAATACATTTAAAAAATACATAATAGTTGATTAAAAATCGATTTTCGCAAAAAAGCAAAAAAAAAAAAAAAAAAAAAAAAAATATATCGAATTTAATTCAAAATATAATATTTATATTTTACACCTAACAATCAAATTAAGAATATATATAATTCATGTTTTTATCCTCTATTAATACTATAGTTTTCAACCGTCATCTCATTACGAAATATCCCCGCAATTAACTTCAAAATTACCAGTTTTCTAAACCCCAAATTGTTTAAGTCCCAAGCTGCGATTTGAAGAAATCCCCTATCATCGTTTCCTACTTTTACTCTAGCAAGGACCCGCTGGTCTTACGGTAAAGCACTCGGCTCAGACCATTAACGTTCCCAGTTCGATCCTCAGGACGGGCAGAAAATGTTCTTGCATTATATCAAATATTAAATACTCCCGTAATAATCAACAGATGGCAGCACAAACAGAGATGACATTTTTTAAAACCGAGTTTATTTATAACGAAAACTTACCGATTCTTCAAACGGAGTTTTCCCTTCCTTTATCTTTCAAAACGGAAAATGTACTAACGGAACGGAAAAAGTCCGGTAACTTTCTGCCAGTAGTTTTTCCGTGAATTGACGGATTTATTTTTAACAGTGTAAAATAGGTTATATTCACGAAATGTAGCATGCAAGGAAATGTGTAATAAATGTTCTGAAAATGAAAACATTTGATGGCACTTGAATGCGCAAAATAACTCGAGAAATATACATCGGATTGAAAAACGGGTGTTCACTATTTTAGAAAAATGACAATTTTCATATCCCTAAATAGATTTTTCTAAAATATTGAACACGTATTTTTCCGTTTTTCAATTCGATGCGTATTTCTCGACTTATTCGACCGTTTCCAGACTTTTCGGACACCGCTGTATACGAAATCTTCATCTTTAAGTACCATGAAAGGAAATGTGTAATAAATATTTTGAAAAAGAAATAATTTGGTGGCATTCGAATACAGAAAAATCTAGTTTAATTTCTAAAAAAAATATTTTAGTGTTTTGCTGTAAATAAAAGGAAAAGAAAACAAAACAGAAAAATCCTGATTCAAGGGTAAATTACAAAATGCGTATATATTTAGAATATAAAACAATTTTCAATCCACTTGTAAGATACATTATAATTTTTTTTCTTTACGTACCATGAAAAGAAATGCGTAAAAACATATTTTGTCTCCCACTTGCTTTGGCGAGAAAATTTTCTAACTTGATATTGCAGAATATCTTAAACATTCCCGATGATTCAACTCCTTGGATCTTAGAGGTTTGATTTACCAAAACCTTCTAAATAAGTTTTTGGCGCCATATTTTATCGCCAATGTACGACGTATGAAGTCAAATTCCTCACCAAGTTCGATTTTCATACTTTACAAAACATTATATTCATTTACTTACAAATGCCTGTAAAACTACTTTTACAACAACAACCGTTCTAGCGCGAGGAAAACATTTCTGGCATTTTGTACCAATAATAAACTTTCGTTCAGTTTAAAAATATGTCTTATAAATGAAAATCATTGCAAACAAAAACCGTCTTTAAATGATAATACAGGGTGCACATAAAATGTTTTTGGCAAAATGAATAATTTATTATGCAAGTTATTAGAGATGAGTTCAGGCTCTTTTTTTCGGAGCCCGAGGTCGAACAATTTTATATGTCATCAAAGACCGAGCCAAAGACCGAGAAAATTGTTATGTAAATTTAAGTATTGTTTTAAGATTAATTTTTTTTATGTAAAAATCTCTTCTTAGATAAAAATAATTATTAATCCTAAAAACTCTCCCATCACGCAGTTTTGTGATTTTCATGTCCCTGAAAATCTGTTTAAAATAGCAAATTTGTTATTGATACCCAACCTCTGGCAGAAATCAGCAAAAGTCGCAGTTCTTATTCTCTTAAAATATCATTATGCAACTATGGCAGAAATACATGAGTTCTATTTTCCAATAATTCTGAAAAAAGACTTCAAACAGGAAAAGAGGATAGATAAGGGATATTCAACGGCTTCTTTGCGTTACTAACAACGTTCGTGCCGAGGTTTCAGAATAAGATAGAATATTTCTTCCTATATCTCATCAATAACAATTAAATTACCTTTCAAACTGATTTTTAGGGATTGTAGAACACTTTAGGAAATTTAGACTACATTCTTTTTTCTCACATAGCACCTGGCAAGTTTTTTCCCCAGTATTCAATTTGTTAATAAATAAAATTTTCACTTTGACTCCGAGCCCAGACTGGTAATAAAAACTCCGTCCGATCCTGCTTCAGGTTTGGGCTCCTGGTGATAAATTCCTAATAATAAATTAATTTTTAACACTTTTGAACGTAGTTGAAAAGTGTTTAAAAATTCGGTTTGTCTGTCCATCTGTCCGTGCTCTAACTCGCGTAAATATAGTTGGATTGCCATGTAATTGATGTATGTTATTGAGGATTACCATTACAGTATTGAAAATTCGGTATTGAAAATAAAGTATGTAGTATTTATAGTACATTTACAAGGACACTCCAAAGAATTCAGTTACATTGTGCAGGAAATCATTTGCATTGTGTTTTAATGATGTTCAACTATTTCAAACATATTGAACTTAATATACATCTCAGAGGCGCACTATAAGATGCCCACTATATAGAATAGAGTGTGCATAGTATTTATCATTTATGTACAGGGACACACAAAAGAATTCGGTTACAATATTGTCTACACTGTAAAAAAAAACGGAAGGAAAAACTGCAAAATAGGCTGTTAATATTTCACCTAGCAATCAAACACAACACTTTCGTTAATTTACAGTGATTACAGCTGTATAGATAGCGACATCTGTTGGCGTTGTTGATCATTATCTGAAACGAGGGGAATAAACACATTTAGGTCAGCGGCAGGTGCAGTCCAATAATGAAGTGACGCTTCGATTCTACGAGAAATGGCCGCTATTAGGAGCGAGCCTATAAAGTTGTAACAATTACACCTGATAATGGATAATTACAAGCATATTTTAAAGAGTAAAAGTAAGTTTTATCTTTGTTTTCTTATATTATTGTTTTAATAATATCATATAAATTCTGTTATATATTTATACGATACTAATTTTGTTTTTAAACCACGTGTATATCACGGCAGGAACTTTCACGTCATTTGTCTAGAATAAATATTTTGTTTTAAATCGCAAAAATAGATGATTTTGCTTAGTTATGTTGTTTTTTACTTTACCCCAGTGTGTTCTCTTAGAACTTTGTTATTATTACGTATAATTTGCGTTTAAGTATCACAGGGAAACTTTATGCAAGCATTTTTTTTTTAAAAACAAGATCCCTGTTTTTATCTATGCCTTATTACGCTATTATATATTTTTCAAAACTCCAGTTCATACGCTGGCATTCGAATATACTTTCTAAATCCTATAAATATTTTACCAGCTTAATTACTGCTTAATTACTGCTACAGTTTTCGGTTCACTTTGGACGGTAATTTAAATATTTTTATTTATTTAATATATTTAGCCGATATTTAGAACAGTGATTTATTTTCCATTTTCAAATCATTTATTATGAGTAATCTGGATGCACTATTTTATCAATTCCTAAAATATTCCTTGTTTGTTTACTGTCGCAGCAGTAATTTGCAGCAACTCGTTTAATGTTTTTGTCCATTATCTATTTATTTTTTACGCTTAATTTTAAAGTTTTTATGTGAACAGATTTTTTAGCCACCCACAGGGAGGCTTATTCTTTCAATCTCTATCATTTTTCATGTTTATGAAAAGTCACAGCAATCCATCGTTGCCACAGGTTAATCTCGGAAAATGAAACATTTGAAGTTACTGAAAAAATTAATAACTCAAAAAGTATTTATCACAAAATTGTTAGACAAACTGCGTTAGAAAGGAAACAAATTGTATTTTTCTTGATATAAATTTAAAATCGAATGATTATGCCGTTTTTCAAATATTGAACTTCAAAAATTACCAAATTTTACAATGAAGTACCATAACGAAACCTTCACGCGTAAAAAGATAATGATATTGTTGCTTTCGGTCGAGAATTGACCAAACGATGTCCGCATTTTACTATTTTTACCGTTTGTAACGAAATTCTGAAACTTTAGAAGAATTTTTGCTTTGAATAGGCAATAGAAATGCATAAAATCGTTACAAAAATTTTAAAATTACAAAAAGGGATAGATGCAAATTATCAGATATGAAAAATAAAGAAGAAATTTGGTACTTTCGTTCTTTCGTGTTATAGCAGCCACCAAGCATGAAATATTTTTGCTTCTGTTTTCATTAATATATTGTAAATTTGGTACTTTCGTGTTATAGCGGCTTCCAAGGATGAACTGCCAAGCGGTCAAGATTTATCGCCAAATTATAAAGCATGTATGACATTATAATAATATATGATATATATATAACATTTCTGTACGTATGTGGCCAAGTTATAGTCATATATGATGTATATATATGACATGTGTATATGATGTATATACGACATATAAGACATAAATAATATGTGTATAATGACGTATATGGCACATATAGGAGTGTTTGGAATATATATATGCATATATAGGATGCCCGTATAAGCTTTGCGATGATCTTGGCGAAATCATAACTGCAACCTTGGCATAATCATAATTGTGGGAGCCGCTATAACACGAAAGTACGGTAATTTTTTTTTTTTTTTATAGCCACACACAGGGCTAATTCTTTCAGTTTACAGTAAAATTCATGTTTATGAAAATTCACAGCCACTCCATATATAAAGGAGGACACCCTTTATGCATAGCTATACAAATGGTTGTTACTGACGATATTAAAAATCAAATTGTCTCTCTGTTTTATGCCGATACTTCCGCTTGTATTTCCTTTCTCAGTACCTAATTGCCATACAGCGGGCGCAGACCCCATTTAAACAATAATATAAAGGATCCAACAAAGTTAAACCCGTCGTGGCGGACATTTCTAAGGGGACCCGTGGCCCTATCTCCAATAGGAATGAAGTTACCTCTGGGGGGGGGGGGGAGGGGGTAAGTTCTTGTAAGTTCCTGGGGGGAAAGGTTCATTAAGACCTTTTTGTGCTCCTCCCTCATGTAAACCCCTTCATGTAACATATCAATAATTGATAGATCTCGTCAAGCACTATGGTCTGGTCCTACTCTCCGCCTCTCACTCGCCCCCTCCCTTAAGAAGCATATTTCTCTGTTTCAACTCTTTCTAAATTTTAGTTTTTCCCATCTTTCTCAGCCCCTTTAAGCCCCACAGAGGGCGTAGACGTCTTCTAAAAGATCCAACGAAATTAAAATCGTCGAGGCCGACATTTCTAAGAGGGTCCCGAGGCCCTATATCCCATAGGACCGGAGTTACCCTCCCCCCTCACGGTGGAGACATTCAAGGTGCTCAAACACCGTCATGTAACATATCAACAGTTTGATCTCATCAAGCACTTTTATTTGGTTTTACTCTCCCCCTCCTTCTCTCCCGTCTCCTGACAGGAGCACTTTTCTTATTTATTGTTTTCAATTTTTCATATTTATTTTAGTTTTACCCATTTTTCTCTGTTCCTATGGACCGGACAGCTCCAAAATTTTACCAAAATTAGCTGTTAACTGCCTAAAGGCAGTCCCCCTTACTGTCCCCCCGTTCTTTTGGCGCCCTCGGTTTTCACGTATCTCTCGAGGGGGCCCGTCAGAGGGGCGAAAAGAGGGATCCCTTTTAAAGTCCCATCTCTCAATTTCAAGTGAGGATTCATTTTAAAGGTCTCGTAGAGCACTTGTGTTTTGTATAGCCTCCCTCTCCCTTCCCCCCACCGCTCCCCAAGATCCCGTCAATTAATGCTAACTCATCATTTGTTAAACAACTTCTCTTAGCTTTATCCATCATAAAAGCTGCTATCATAGAACTTTTCATTATCTTTTTTTAGGTTATCTATTAAGTGCTAAAATGCCTTGAATGATTAAAAATAATTTAAAGGGTGTCATTAAACCAGCACATTTGTAAACAACAACGTCTCAGCCCATCGAAGCCACATCTTTTTACTATTATAGTTATTAAAAATACTTCTAGTCACCGAATTATTTTAAAACTTGGTGTGCTCGTGCCTAATATATTCTGCCAGCTCACAAAAAATCTTAGAGCGCTAACTAAATTCTAAAGTGGAGAAGCTGGCTTATGCTAACAAACACTTTTTTTGACGAGTTAGACTTGGCTGAAAAAATCTCAACGATAAAAGCTGTGGGTGGCCAATCTATATTCTGCCGTAAGGTAGAATTTTTCCCGCTTGTTTTTATTATTATTTTATTCTACGTTTCTTGAACTCATAAGTGTTTTTTTTTCTCCCCGTGTTCATTTTTCACTCAGATCTGATATTTATGGAATTAAATGTAGACTTATAAAATTATCTTAGCATAAAATAAGTTTTTTATCAATATAAAGTTTCCATATCAGCAAATTGCGTACAATAAGGTCTTGTTATTAATTATATATGAATGATAGTTTAAATATCAGAAAGTTTTGCATGTCCGTGTTGAGGGGTGGAGGAAATAATGGCTACATTAAATAAACAAAAATATTTAAATAGATACAAAAAATAACCATAAATTTGTTGGAGGGAAAAAAATATATGCATGATTTAAATTAGTGGGTATTTTCAAATACAAACAAACGGATAAACAAAGTCCTGTAAAGAAATACTGAATAATTAATTAAAAGCTAGATAAAGTAAAATCTTCCTTTGTTATGATTTATAGAAAAAACATTTTATCTCTATAGGCAAATGACTAAAATTTTTGTGGGTGATATACTTGACCAAAAACCGAAATTTGTATCGTATATATGTATAACAGAATCTATTATATAATAATGATATTAAAATAATGATATAGGTAAACAAAAAGGTAATACTTAGTGCCCAAAGTCTTTGAAATATGTCTTAGGTTAAAATAAGAAAAAAAAAATACAATACACGGAGAGGAGGAGGGGAGGGGGTAAAAATATCAACAACAAATGCTAAAAGTTTTACAGTGATTCTGTTAAAATTGCATTAAAATTAACAGCAAAAACAGCTGTAAAAATAACTAATCTGCTGTAAAATAAAAAAACTGAACTGCTGTAAAATTAACCGCAAAAAATGCTGTGAATTTACAAAAGTGCTGTTTACCCATGAAAAACAAAACTGCTGTAAATTCACAGCAAAATATGCTGGCACCCATATTGCCAGCATTTTTTGCTGTAAAAATACTGTGATTTTTTTTACAGTGTATGAGCAATAATTTCTAGAAATGCTTTTTCAATTGTGGCATGCAATTTTCAAATGAACTAATATTTTGAATATTACTTGGTGTGCATAAATTCCATAGATTATATACAAAGCTGCACAAAATAATTAAAATAAATTTCCATTTATTGACGGAGATTGCTGAACGGGAATTTTTAAGTGTGAAATGGGAATTTTCAATGTCTTTCATATAACTGAGCTAGATTTCTTCATACTATAGCATATATACAAGTCTATAGATCATATACAGGGTTACACATATTCTATAGATCATATATAAAGCTGCACAAAAGAATTAAAATAGATTTCCGTTCATTGACGCGGAGATGGCTGAACGGAAAATTTTAATTGTGAAATGGGAATTTTCAATGCCTTTCATATAACTGAGCTAGATTTCTTCATACTATGTAGCATATATACAAGTCTATAGATCATATACAGGGTTACACAAATTCTATAGACTATAGATCATATATAAAGCTGCACAAAAGAATTAAAATACATTTCCGTTCATTGACGGAGAATGCTGAACGGAAATTTTTAATTGTGAAATGGGAATTTTCAATGCCTTTCATATAACTGAGCTAGATTTCTTCAATTAATTCTTTACTATGTAGCATATTTACAAGTCTATAGATCATATACAGGGTTACACAAATTCTATAGATCATATACAAAGCTGCACAAAAGAATTAAAATACATTTCCGTTTATTGACGGATATTGCTGAACGGGAATTTTTAATTGTGAAATAGGAATTTTCAATGTCTTTTATATTACAGAGCTAGATTTCTTCATACTATGTAGCATATATACAAATCTATAGATCATATACAGGGTTGCACAAAATAATTAGGATATTTTTTCGACTACAGATTGTAATAGCTGAAACCGGGTTTTCAAGTGTGTTCAGCGTTTTCCAAATTGTTTGTTTACTTAGAGATAATTTTTCGGCGATAATTTCGAATCTTATTAAACGGTGAAGTTTTGTTACAGTATTCTGAATGTTTTAGAAAGTGTTTAATAATCTATGCTTGAAGCATGATTTTTCTTTCTGGTTAATATTACAAAACAGATTGCAATGCATAACTGAAAAATTACTTTGCGGAATGAGCTGTAATTTTCAATTAAAAAAATTAAAAAGCTTTTAGAAATATACTTTTATTTTTTTGTTGTTGTTAGTTTTTTTGTTTTTTAATTATAGGTTACAACTTATATTTTTTTTTCGAAAAAATATATATTTTTTAATTACACGCACGTAAACAAACAAACAAACAAAAAAATGTTATATTCATTTTTAACACTTTCCAAAATAGTTGAAAAAATGTTTATGACTTCGGATTGTCTTATACCATCTGTCCGTGCTCTAACTCGCGTAAATATACTCGAATTGCCATGTAATTGATATATGTGAGGTTTATCTTGGCATGTTCGGTATTGAAAATAAATGAAGTGTCGTTTATAGTCGATTACACTCAAAAGAATTCCGTTACATTACGATCTATGGGAAAAATAGCTTGCTATGTATTTTAATGATGTTGCATTATTTCCAAAATATTGAAATTGATATACATCACTGAGGTACATCACAAGATATACTTACCATTGAATATGGTGTGCATAGCAGTTAGCGTTCATTTACAGGGACACACAAAACAAATTCATTACAGTACTGTCTTGAGCGATAATTGCTGGAAGGACGTTTTCAGATGTGGTATACGTTTTTAAACGTAAACTAAATTTTTGCATAATACTTTTTGTGTATAAACTCTATAGATCCTATACAAGGCTGCCCAAAAGAATTCGTAAGTATTACTGAGTATGGGCGTGAATTTTCATAACTGTGTTTTTTTAATCGAATTGTACATTTTCAAGCTGAACTATATCAAGCAGGGCGGTCGCTCTGCCAAGCCAAGCTTAAAAAAAAAAAAAAAAAAAAAAAAAAAAAAAAAACGCCACACAAACAACGCTAAGAACTGGACTAAAGAGCGCTACTGCTTACTTACAGAAAGCAACTTCGCAATGTTAAATCGACAAAACATGCCAGATTAAAATATCAGATATCAAATAAACCAAGCGTCGCAGAAAAAAAATACGAAAACTAGAAGAATCTAATGAAGAATTCTTCAATTTAAGACCAAACTCATCTTCATAAGTGATTTATAAACAGAGATATAGATTTAAAAAAAAAAAACCGTCTAGTTACTTAAAATGATCACTTTTTTCTTCGTCAAACTTTCTTTTTTCAAACAACCTACAGACCTTAATATTCGGCAGAATAAAAAAAGGATTGCATTTTTGGACAAGTAATTACGTAATCTATGTGCTTTTATAAAATCCAGTGTAAAAAAAAATATTTTCTATCCTTAATTAGCAAAAAACTGTTAATTAACTTGGCGATTAAAAAATTATGCCAAAACAGAGATAAAACCCGCCAACGACCATGTACCACCTGTGTTATAATAGCACAAATCAGTTACAGATTATAACCACATCAAATTTCATCTCCAAGTCAGCCATTTTCTTCTGAAGATATTTAAAAAAAATAAAACTTCATAATTACAAGAACACACATTTTATCAGACAATTAAATATGACTGCAAACTGTGGCAGATGACTGTTTCCAACATGAATAAGAATGAGAAATTGCGGCCTAAGACATCGATCTGTGTGGCTCAGTCGCAGAGCGTCAGCGCGGTAAACAGGAGGTCCCAGGTTCGAGTCCTGGCCCCGATCAATTTTTCACTCATGTTTGTTTAGTGTATTTAATTGTCTGATAAAACGCGTATTCTTATAATATTGTAAAATAAAGTAATCAGACTTAGTGTTTATGCTTTAAAAAATATTTTAAATATATAATTTACGTTTTTAGAAAGATCTTTAAAAATAAATTAGTTTTTGAGGGAAGATGTACCTTCTAAAATGTATACATTAAGAGTTATCGGCATTTAAAATTTCTTTCCAAACGTAAACAAAATTTTTGAAATGAATTAAATGTGATTCATTTATTTCTCAAAAAAAAAAAAAAAAAAAAAAAACACGGTAAAAAAGAGGCATTTTGTTCGCAGGAATACCTTTCACGTCATTTTCCTATAAATTAATGAAATCCAGTTGTTAAATTATTTTTGTTTTAGAAGTAAAGTTTCCATTTAAATTTATTGTAACAGTACAATGTTTAATTGAATAAAATAATGTAAATCTAAGAAATTGCTAAGAAATTCCAAACATGCACAGGGCAACGCAAAAAAATAAAAATAAAAATAAAAATAAATAAACAAAAGAAAATAAATAAATATATAAATAAAAATCAGCAAAAATTATAGGGAGGGGCGGAGCGCGTTTTGCGTACATAAGGGAGGGGGGCACTTTTCTAAATTTTAACGATATCCATCATGTCACATAACGTTACAAAGGGCTGTGACCACTTATTCATGTTATGCACCACAGAGTGTAATTAGTTTAATTGAAAAATCTACTGGTATTTCTAGTTAACCCTTTAAACAATGACTGAAAGCCAAATGTAATTTTAAATTATTTCTCATGTTTAGATTATTTAAATTATGTTTAATCTATTTAAAAAAAAGAAATGATATCTACAAAAACAACTTTTCAAAAGTAAAAAAAAAAAAAAAAAAAAAAAAAGTTGTGGCTAAAAAATGGTGTGATATAAAATTTCCAAGCTATTATATTACTTATTTAACTTTTTTTCCATTAAATAAGTTATCATATCAAGCAGGGCGGTCGCTCTGCCAAGCCAAGCTTAAGAAAAAAAAACGCCACACAAACAGCGCCAAGAACTGGACTAAAGAACGCTACTGCTTACTTACAGAAAGCAACTTTGCAATGTTAAATCGACAAAACGTGCAGATTAAAATATCAGATATCGAATAAACCAAGCGTCGCAAAAAAAAAAAAAAAAAAAAAAAAAAAAAACTAGAAGAATCTAATGAAGAATTTCTTCAATTTAAGACCCAACTCATCTTCATAAGTGATTTATATACAGAGATATAGATTTTTTTTTAAAAACGTCGAGTTACTTAAAATGATCACTTTTTTCTTCGTCAAACTTTTTTTTTTTTCAAACATGCTACAGACCTTAATATTGGGCAGAATAATAAAGGGATTGCATTTTTGGACAAGTAATTACGTAATCTATGTGCTTTTATAAAATCCAGTGTAAAAAAAAAATATATATATTTTTTCTATCCTTAATTAGCAAAAAACTGTTAATTAACTTGGCGATTAAAAAAATATGCCAAAACAGAGATAAAACCCGCCAACGACCATGTACCATCTGTATTATAATAGCACAAATCAGTTACAGGTTATAACCACATCAAATTTCATCTGCAAATCAGCCATTTTCTTCTGAAGATATTTAAAAAAAATTAAAACTTCATAATTATAAGAACACACATTTTATCAGATAATTAAATATGACTGCGAACTGTGGCAGATGACTGTTTCCAACATGAATAAGTATGAGAAATTGCCGGTCAGCTGTATCTGTCTGGGTGGCTCAGTCGCAGAGCGCACGCACGGTATGCATAAGATTCCCGGTTCGAGTCCTGGCCCAGGTCAATGTTTCACTCATGTTTGTTTAGTGTATTTAATTGTCTGATAAAATGCGTGTTCTTATAATATTGTAAAATAAAGTAGTCAGACGTAGTGTTTATGCTTTAAAAAATATTTGAAATATATAATTTACGTTTTTAGAAAGATCTTTAAAAATAAATTAGTTTTTGAGGGAAGATGTACCTTCTAAAATGTATACATTAAGAGTTATCGGCATTTAAAATTTCTTTCCAAACGTAAACAAAATTTTTGAAATGAATTAAATGTGATTTATTTATTTCTCAAAAAAAAAAAAAAAAAAAAAACACGGTAAAGGACAGGCATTTTGTTCGCAGGAATACCTTTCACGTCATTTTCCTATAAATTAATGAAATCCAGTTGTTAAATTATTTTTGTTTTAGAAGTGAAGTTTCCATTTAAATTTATTGTAACAGTACAATGTTTAATTGAATAAAATAATGTAAATCTAAGAAATTGCTAAGAAATTCCAAACATGCACAGGGCAACGCAAAAAATAAATAAATAAATAAATAAATAAATAAATAAATAAATAAAAATAAATAAATAAATAAATAAATATATAAATAAAAATCAGCAAAAATTATAGGGAGGGGCGGAGCACGTTTTGCCTACATAAGGGGGGATACTTTTCTAAATTTTAACGATATCCATCACGTCACATAACGTTACAAAGGGCTGTAACCACTTATTCATGTTATGCACCACAGGTCTCACCCCCACATTTTATGCCCCCCCCCGACACTACTCATGTGATATATTGTTCGAAAGGCCTGTGACCGCTTATTCATATTATGTATCTTCGGGGTCCATCCTCCCACTTTCACGCTCCCCTCCCCTAAAGGGGGCACTTTTCTAAATTTTTCCGACAACTCTCATGTGATATATCGTTGGAAAGGTCTGTGAACGCTTAATTATTTTATGCATCTCCGGTGTTCATCCCCTACTTTGCCCCCCCAAACGCGATTAGCTTTCACCACCTGGGGGCGCTTTCCTATCTCTGTTTCTATGTGTCGGATCACAACGGGGTATGGCTCATTCAACTCGACATCGATAGAGCTTTCCGTTCGTTTTTTCACCACCAGGGGGCACATTCCTAACTCTGGTTCTATGGGCTGGATCACGACGGGGTATAGCTCATTCAACTCGACATCTATAGCCTTAACGATTTCAGTGCCCGAGGTTCATATAGAACAGATTGCGCTACCTGGTGGTGGAAGATAGAACTTGAGCCACGACTGCTATACGGTGCCGAAGGCAGCGGGGACCCGTGTCGGAGGTTCGTTTGGTTAGAGGTTTATACTATTCGATGTGCAAAGTAAGGGATTATCCGGTGCCGAAAGCAGCGGGGAACCAGGTCGGAGGTTCGTTCGGTTCGAAGTTTATCTTATTCGAGGTTTTACAAGATTCGACCCCCCCGATGTAAATTAAGGGCCCGCTAGCGGGCGAAGCCAGCTAGTGCTAATAATAAAAGAGCGTGATATCACATTTGATTTCAAAGGCAGCGATGACACGCTATGTACGTATCCCATTTTTATTCATTTCATGGATAAGTCAGTGATATTTTTTAACGGAGGATAACAAGTATTATAACAAGCCCCATTTAGTATGTTGTTTTTAAGAGTGTAATTAGTTTAATTGAAAAATCTACTGGTATTTCTAGTTAACCCTTTAAACAATGACTGAAAGCCAAATGTAATTTTAAATTATTTCCCATTTTAGATTATTTAAATTATGTTTAATCTATCTTAAAAAAAGAAATGATATCTACAAAAACAACTTTTCAAAAGTAAAAAAAAAAAAAAAAAAAAAAAAAAAAAGTTGTGGCTAAAAAATGGTGTGATATCAAATTTCCAAGCTATTATATTACTTATTTAACTTTTTTTCCATTAAATAAGTTATCATATATATAAGTCGAGTGCCTACGTATATGTTAATAGAAATCGTTTTCTCCTGTACTAAATACATCCTAACGAGTTTCTGAAAATTCAATTTTTTTCAAATTATGCGTGATGGGCTTGGCGGCCATTTTTCCATATTTCTAAGCACCCAAATTTCTAAAGTAAAAGCGTAATATGTTTGCAATGTAATATGTTTATAACAATTTCAAACTTCATATTTTAACTACGGACAGATAAATTAGATAAGATTGATATTTTGAGAAATTGATTTTTACTAGTTTGAAATTATTAATTACTCTAAAAAATAAATCATAAGATGAATCTTTAAGATAAGTCATCATTATCTTAAGACACAATTTTCAGAGCATACAAGTCTATAAATGAAACGCTTAAATAACAATTTTGAACTTCGGATTTTAACTATGGATTTGGGTGCTTAGAATTTTGTGAATAATATGCAAAGACGGCCGCCAAGCCCAGCCCATCATGCATAATTTGAAAAAAATTGTATTTTCAGAAACTCGTTAGGATGTATTTAGTACAGGAGAAAACGATTTCTATTAACATATACGCAGGCACTCGACGTATTTATATGATAACTTATTTAATGGAAAAAAGTTAAATTAATATAATAGCTTGGAAATTTGATATGACACCATTTTTTAGCCGCAACTTTTTTACTTTTGAAAAGTTGTTTTTGTAGATATGTTATACTAAGACTTGTTTACGTAATATAAATTCATGTACCGCGCCACACAAAGAATTCATGTGCACTTCCGTGTATTGAAAACTGCTACACATGAATTGAAGGGGTCGGGGAAAGAGAGTGCCAAGCCACATTTTTGAACTTCTGAGATATTTCAATTTGAAAATTTGATCCAATACTCAAATCAAGATAGATAACCTAAAGTTTTCTCGTCAATGTCTTAGTAACATTTGAGATATTCTGAGTAACAATATGGCATTACTTTAATTATATTATTATTACGTTTTTTGTAAATTAGCTATCTTCATTGGGGCATAAACATCTGGGGCAAAAACGAAACCTGTTACATGTGCTGCCACCAAGTGACATTAGAAGCAAATTATATGTTGGATATTATAATTTACAATATTAAGCAACAGATTACAGCGTTAGATTTATTTCAATAAAAATGTATGGCTTGGCACTTTCTTGCTCCGACTCCCTCAATTGTCAACTATGTTATGTATGTTGTAACTGAACTAAAATTTAGCATACTATGTAGTATATACACAAATATATAGATCATATACAGGATTGCACAAAAGAATTCGGTTAATTTTCCAACTACAGATGGTAAATGCTGAAATTGAGTATTTAAATGTGTTGTACGTTTTCAAATTGTTTACTTAGATATTATTATTCACCTTATTAAACAGTGATGTTTCTTACATTATTCGGAAAATGTTTCATAATCTATGCTTGACGAACGATTTTCCTTTCTTGTTAATATTGCAAAACAGATTATGCAATGCAGGTAGTTTTTAAGCATAACTCAAAAACTACTTGGCAGAATGAGCTGTAATTTTGTATTCACATATTTAAAGCTTTCAGAAATAGATTTCTCTTTTAAAAAATATTATAGGTTACAATTCATATTTTTTTTTTCGAAAAAAATATTATTTGAAATTATGCACATTAAAATACAACAACGGAAACTGTTCATTACTGATGATTCAAACTCTTGTTTTAACAGACAGAAAACTTGATTGAGTCACTGAAATCTCTTTCTATAGATAATATTTATCCATCTGCGCATTTAAAATATTTCATAAGAATGTTTAATCGTAAATTTAAGTATACTTTAATTTATGCAGAGTAATCTGATAAATAGTTCAATTGTTCAGAAGCAATAATAAACAGCGAAACTGACATCACCCACACCATTAACGATTTTCTTCAAACACTCCATAAGGAAAGGAAAATGTCGTGTCCTTCAATGAATATTTGCACATTTAAACAATGAGGGTAATGGTAATGAATGTGTCTATATTCTAACTAAGGAAGCGCGAAACTTCAGTCAGTCTTCTCCACACTGTTAAAAATTTGCAACAGAATGACCATTTTTATAGAAAACGGTCACATAACCGTAATTTAACTTCATTCTGACCGGATTATTGCCTATATTATGGTCATAATAGAATTAAATTACGGTTACGCAACCGTTTTCTATAAAAACGGTTGAATAACTGGGCAGTTTATTGCAAATTTTTAACAGTGCAAGGAGGATCCAACATTCCAGCCTCTTTTCATAGCTCCATGGTCTTCTCCTACCATTATACTGGCAGATGCAAATGCAGCAACCAAGCGCAGTTTTTTCAATTAAAAAAAATTTAAAATGTTAACTATTACAGATGTCTACTTCAAAGGCATGTAAATTCGTCCCGATAAAACAAGATTTTATATTAATTTCAGAAATTGTCCGGATACCCAACTAACTCCAATATTTCTTATACGTATTAAAGAAAGAAAAAGTCGACCTAATGATAAGATACATTAGTTACTTTAAATGAATATGAAAAGGAGGCAAAACAAACAACAACAACAACAAAAAAATAGCATAAAACAAAATTTTATTTTATAACAAGCCGTTCGTATAAAAATAAATGTTATGTTTAATCATAACATTTTACAGAAAGTTTCGCTTAAACCAGCCATACTCAACCTGCGGCCCGGTGACCTTTTATGTACGGCCCGAGACACATAATCAGAAATTTCTATTTATAAATTTAAGTAAAATGTGCATAAAAAGTTTTTAAGACCTACACTGTTCTTTTGAATATTTTCAGAGAAAGACAAAATCTGCCCTGTTTTTTATAATTACTATTTAAAATTATCTTAAAACATCTTAAAGGCCGTTTCCTTAGTCAAAAGTTCTTTTTACATGCAGTTCTATTTGTGCTATAGCAGTCTATACATTTCTTAATATTCAGTACTAAACAAATATTATTCCAAATTAATTAAATTTGCACTATATATTTCCACACGTAAAACAGAAGTTTTTGCATTGAGAAAACGACTGATTTATTAAAACAAATCATCTGATTTTTTTTCTTTCGAACATCTGCATTGTTACATTATTACGTTTTATACTTATCATATAACTAACAATGCTTATTAGGGTTCAACGTTTTCCGAGAAAATACATTGGAAGCAAAAAGTTTGATACCCCTATTAACAAAAATTTTTAGAATAGAAATCTACTACATATACATAGTATATTGTTTGAAAATATAGCTCTTTTTCTTTTTCCCTTTTTTAGCACTTTCCAACCTAGTTGAAAAGTGCTTATGACTTCGGTTTGTCTGGCCGTCTGCCGTCTGGCCGTCTGGCCGTCTGCCGTCTGGCCGTCTGGCCGTCTGGCCGTCTGGCCGTCTGCCGTCTGGCCGTCTGCCGTCTGTCCGTGCTCTAACTCCCGTAAATATGCTCGGATTGCTCTGCAATTTTTATATGTTATTGTCGTTATCTATAGCATGTTCCCTATTTCAACGGAAGTGTGTAGCACTTATAGTTTTTTTACAGGGACACTCAAAAGAATTCCGTTACATTGCGGTCTATGGGGAAAAATCATTTGCGGTTTATTTAAATAATGTTTCACTATTTTAAACGCATTGTAATTTATATATATTACTAAGGTGCATTAGAAGAAGCTTAATATGGAACATGGTGTGCATAGCACTTATAGTTACTTTACAGGGACAGTAAAAATAATTCCGTTACATTACGTCTATGGAGAAAAATCGTCTGCGGTTTATTTAAATAATGTTTCACTATTTTAAACGCATTGAAATGTATATAGATCACTAAGGTGCATTACAAGAGACTTACTACGGAATATTGTGTGTATAGCAGTCATCGTTCATTTACAGGGACACGCAAAAGAATTATCTACTGTCTGTTAACAATAATTCCTGGAAGTGCGTTTTAAGTTATTGAACGCGATTTTAATTTTAACTTGCTTTTTGTCTATTACGTGGTGTGTATAAATTCTGTAGATCCTATACAGGGCAGCACAAAAGTTCGCGAACACATTTCTGTTTATTGACAAACTCCAGACGGAGAATTTTAAACTGTGCTACGCGTTTCCTAACTGAACTAAAATTATCATCCTATGTAGTATATATACAAATCCATAGATCCTATACAGGGCTGAATAAAAGTATTCGGATATTTTTCCGAATATTGTATATGTTGGAAATTCCTGAAATTATGTTTTTAAATATGTTATGCGTTTTCTAAGTTGTTTACTTAGATGTTAGCTTTTAGCTTATTAAACGGTATGATTTGTAAAATTATTTTGGAAGCGTTGGAAAGTGCTATATAATCTATGCTTGACGCATGATTTTTCGTTCTTGTTTTTTTTAAACATTACTTTCGCGAAAAACGTTCAATCCCACTGATTATCTTAACTCTATTATATAGGTTTATTATACTACTTTTGTTTTCTTGCCCTTTTTACGTTATAATATAATTGTGTTGCGGCCCGCCTGACGTCGTAAACACATGTTTGCGGCCCGCGAGAAAAAAAGGTTGAGTATGGCTGGCTTAAACATTTAACGTTCTTTAACGACTGTGGTAAAATGGCTTTTTGTGGTTATATGAAAGAGAGCGAAAAACGCATACACATAAAGTATTTGATTCTATATGAAAATATCTGCAGTTCCAAATCGTAATTCTCAAAATATCGTATAATTATCAAAATTTGTATCAATTAAAAGATACGAAATAGCTAGGTTCTATGAAGGCACATATTCTGAGAATGCCTAAGAAGTATTCCCGAAGAGTTTGTAACAACAACAACAACAATAATAAAGTAAACTAAAATACTGTAATTTCAGAGACAGTTTTTAATTTAACTCTATATTTTCGATTCATATTTTCATATTTTCCATTATTTTATCTTCCATATTTCCTTATTTCACTCTATATTTTCCATTATCTTTCAGTACAACCATGCATAAAATTAGATGTATTTTATGTTTGTTTATCACTGATTTATGCGTTTTTGTTCCTTTCATTTTCGGAAAAATTGGTCTGAAACACGAATTGTGAAAATAGTTTTTTTATATAAAAAAAAAAATGTGCATTACTTAACCGTCTCCACACTGAAATAAAATCTGCCACTGGCATCTAGAAACTAAATTGTGGCTTTAGAAAAAATAGTTCCATGTCATCCTTATAAATTCTTGTTCCCTTTGCTAGAGAGTTCTAGT
This sequence comes from Maratus michaelseni, assembly GCA_963931845.1. Classification (NCBI taxonomy): domain Eukaryota; kingdom Metazoa; phylum Arthropoda; class Arachnida; order Araneae; family Salticidae; genus Maratus; species Maratus michaelseni. The sequence goes on from OZ007591.1 coordinate 193,389,639, forward strand.
CTCTCTTATTAAAATTCAAGAGCGTTTTACTATATTATCGTGATCAAACTTATTTATAAATTTCTGCAAATAAATGTGAACACAAGAGGTTAGTTTTAGTAACTATAATTCTAGTTTATGAATTTATTCTAGAAACCAACTGATTAATTTCTCGCAATTCAAACGATTCATAATATAATGTGTCGTTTCATCACCTATCTCAATCATTTCGTCTATTCAGTTTATTTGTTTACCTTATTCGCATAATTCGGAAATCTCTATTTCTAGTTGAGGGATTTAGAAAATGACTACTTATTCGTTCTAAATGAAGATGAAGGCGGTATAAATTTTCTTTCAGTGCAGGAAAGTTGGCACAGATATCCAGGGAATTTGCTTAAAATCTTGTAACAAAAGATTTTCTCCGAAATTTCTAATCGTAAGCAACTTTGAAATAATTTTTTTTACCTATGTTGACCATTTTTTTTCCTTGCTCGTTGCAAAATTATTAACATTTAAGTACTTTTCTCAGTCAAGAACATGAATTGCAAAGAATAGACTGCTTTTTATACTGAATTTTGGCAAAATGTTCAAGCTAAAACTCAATGCACAATACGTTTTGAGTTTCGATGCTTGTTTAATCAAATTATTCGGCGCCAGATTCTCGAAAAGAAATATTTACTTGTCATTATTTTTATTGCTATTAAAATGTAACTTATACGACGCAAACTTACCAAGTTTTGTGCCAACTTTTCTGTGGCACTGTATAATACAGCTCAAGTTTGGATATGGGAACAGCTTTGATGTGCTGGATGTTTTCTTTTTTACTTGTCAACGATGGTAAAATTCTCTAGAAATCTGCAAACAATAGAAAGATAAATCAATATTGTTAATAAAACAAACATAAAAACTGAGGCACATGTCAGTTTCTTAGTTAACTGTATGGAATTGTTGGAAAATGAATTTTAGAGATGCACATTTTAGCCCCTTTTAGCTGACGGTTCATCATCAGTTGTCCCAGTGCGTTTTCTTTTTTTAGGGATAGATCCATCATATCTTTCAACAAGAAATTTTAACCACTTAATGAACTGTGTATCTTCTTTTGTACGTGCCTGTGGATTATTGTAATACATGTCCAAAATATCTTTCAACTGCTCTTTCAGACCTTTGGTATTCGCTGTATAGTTTAAAGCTACTCGTATGGGAATGCACTTCTTCTTTACATGTATTAAAAATGCATCTAGTTTTTTCCTGTCAAGAACGCCGGCAGCTTCACAGACTTGGTTGATGCAATCTTGTAGCCCCTCACTTAAAGCGGTCGTAACTTCAGCCCCTTTAGGAGTTTTTAAGGGAGCTGATGCTGGGGCTCCCTGCGATGGTCCAGGAGTTCCAGGAAAGGAAAAAGATGTTAAGGTAATATCTTTAGATTTAGGTGAAGGTCTCGATTCCTCTCCGATATTTCTTCCTACACCTGTAAAAATAAACAGAAAAAGAAAAAAAAATAGTAAGCAAGTTGCAAAATAATATCACAACAGAAGCATTTTATTCCAGTTTTAAAGTCGCATATACTCAAGCTGTAAATAAATTTAATGCAGCTCCAGCCAATGTTAACTTTTAAGTTAACAAATATTATCACATCAACGTAAAACTTTGTCTATGTAAAAAATAGCTGTAACTCTATTTACTTTATTATTTTCTATTTACTCAATTTCGAAAATGCTTTGAGAAGGATAAAAGGAAAAACAAAGACTTTGCTGATTCATTTATTTACTCGTTTTTGACACATTTGAATGATCGGACATATTCAGTACAGGGCACTAACTCGATCGGACACAGGCTTTAGATAAGAAAAGAAGAACGATAAGTTTCATCAACGATAAGTTTCCTCAACGAATAAGTTTCATCAACGAAAAGTTTCATCAACGAAAAGTTTCATCAACGAAAAGTTTCATCAACGAAAAGTTTCACTAACGATAAGTTTCCTCAACGATAAGTTTCATCAAGATTATTTCCCAAAAATCTAAACTGTCTTTTTATCTATATTTATGACTGAAGTGTTTTTATGACAGAGTAATTAATGTTGATAAAACTGAACGTACGCACACATCATTATGAATATATGTCCCTTCTTATCGTTAGCCTCTTTTCTTATTTAATTCATTTCGTTTAAAATATAAACCTTTAATTAATTTCATTTAAAAAGGATAACTTTAATTTAAAACAAATACATTTAAAATAAATGCCTTTCACTCATTTAATTTAAAATACAAGAAAAAGAAAGGAAGAAAATAATAAGAAATAAAACCATAAAATAAGACATTTTATTTCAACATCAAAGCGTTGTTTCTAATTTACACATGCGAAAAATTAAAGCTGCTGGCGAAAAATAAAAAAAGCGCTGTTGGCAAGATTTGCAGCTGGCTAGCATAAAAGTATCCAAAAATATTTCTAATGTTGTTCTTCATCGTATAAAAATCCATTTACGGAAAAATAGTTTTTTTTTTTTTTTTTTTTTTTTTTTTAAAGTTACGATTTTATTTTTTTTATACGATCTTTGTATTCTACAAGTTATGTTAAAAAAAAACTTTCTCGATGGTCTAAGAAGTAAAACAGTAAAAAGTCCTTCCGGCCTGTACCGAGAGGAAAAGGTAGCTTTCACAGTCCATGTTTTTTAAAAATTCAACTCATTTTACCCAAACACCCGAAGCTAAATTGCTTGGAACCCGATTATAGAAGATTCAATCCCGGTTTTCTTTAATACTGAATTTGAATGCGCATTCCAGCATGAGAGCGACAGCATAACAAAAATTAGACTGTTTCAAAATGTCAGCCAACCTAGAAATTCAAACTGCTATATCTCTGCCATTTTCTAAGATAAAACCGAAACAAAAAATGTTCGGGAATCCTTGTGTCACAATCTAACACTTAACGGAAAACAACATTTTCTATTTATAATTTTTTATAAATTTTTTTGATTATTTTTTTAAAAATTAAAAAAATTTAATTTGCTGCCATTTTGAAACAAGATGGCGCATGAAGCTGGCCAATGAACCCGGTCGAGACCTTGGTATGTTCTGTACACATCATCAGTCACAATCATATCGGTTCATAAATACGAGAGTTACAGCATAACAAATACCAGATTGTTTCAAAATCTTAGACACCCTAGAATTCAAACTACTATATCTCAGCCATTTTTTAAGATATAGCAAAAACAAAAAATGTTCCAGAATCCTTGTATCACGGTCTAACACTTAACAAAAAAAAAAAAAAAAAAAAAAAAAAAAAAATCTTCGATTTATAATTTTTTGTACATGTTTTTGAATTTTTATAAATTTAAAAATATTTAACTGGCCGCCATTTTGAAACAAGATGGCGGATGAAGCTGGCCAACGAACTCGGTCAAGACCTTGATATGTCCTATACACATACTCAGTTACATCCAAATCGATTCATAAATAAGAGAGTTACAGCATGACATATGTCAGATATATACACTGCTCAAAACAATTAAAGGATATTTGCAGTTTTATATAAAATAAAGATATAAACGAAATTTTTTTTGCCGAAAATAGAAGAAGAGAATCACAAATGCAAATTTTTCTGGTTTTCAAACTGTGGAGTATGCAAATTTTGAGTTCGACGTCAAAAACGTCGCTTCAGCGGCAGCGAAGGAAATTTGACTTTCAACTGGATAAAAGAGAATGAAGACAAGGATGATAGGCATTCAGTGATTGCTTTGTTTCGATGAGTACGATGTCTCAGCGAAGTCATTTGACAGATTCAGAAGCTTGGAGAATTGTTGATAGGTTAGAAGGGGGCCAAACTCAAGCCGAAGTAGCGCAAGCCATTGGAGTGTCACAAAGTGTCATTTCCAGGATCTGGAACCGTTTTTTGGAGAGTGGATGTGCAGGCCGAAGACCAGGGCAAGGTCGTAGACGGGCAACAACGCCCAATGAAGATCGGTATTTAGCGTTAACAGGTCGGAGACACCGAAACATGAACGCTACTCTTCTCCAACAACACCTTCGCTCGGAAGAAGTTTGAAGAAAACACCTTTTCTTATTCTTTTTTTCTCATATGCACAAATTGTGTTTTTTTCCTTTTGTACACAAATGCGCAATAAAATGCATTTTTTTCTGCCAAACATGTGTAATTTATTCTCATATAACCTACTATGTCTGTCGACCATGTATCAATCAGCTAAAAAGTTTCCCAGATACAAAATCCACCTAAAACTGCAATATCCTTTAATTGTTTTGAGCAGTGTATATATATATATATACATACACTATAATGCCATAATTGATGGGAACTTTCAGTTTTAGACATTTTTTCGAATATTTTAAAATATACATGTCAGATTCTTTTGGGGTATTAGGATTAAAAAGAACAGGTTTGACTTCATATTTATCAATGTTGATTTGATAAGTAGGACAATTAGGGGACCAACAAAAAATTAAAGAAGAAAAATAATACTTGGGATCACACTGTAAAATAAAATGCACGAAATGATTTACCGCTACAGAATATACATAGGCAGACATTGTATAATATGTGTACTCATTTGTGTAAGAATAGCATGCATATTAATTGAGATATAGCGATTTTTTTAAAAAATTAAAAAAATTCTTGCATGTTTTTTGCTTATAAAATACAGGGTTTTTAACCAAATTTAACGTCAGTTTCAGAAAAATTGACAAAATGTAGTAGAAATCATATAGTGTGATTGAAATATAAATATATTAAATATTTAAGGAAATATGGGCAGTTGTATGAAATAATTTTTATCTGCGCATGCGCGAACGATAACAAAAAACTTTTTGCTTAATTTAATACTCAACACTATGGAGCAACTTATAAAAAAAAAGCAGTCAAATATCGTAAAAATTCAGAGAGATATCGGCGTTAGAGTGAGCTGTTTTTTAGTTTCTGACTAAAACTCGCTGAATGATAGGGGATTGTCCACAAATTGATATATTTAAGTTATCTGGCAGCGTTCGGAGAAAATTTATGCGGAGAAAATTAATGCCCATCAATTATGGCATTATAGTGTATATATATATATATATATATATATATATATATATATATATATATACATTGTGATTATAAAAAAGTCCTTCCGGCCTGTACCGGTAGGAAAAGGTAGCTTTCCTATATCTTCGTTTTAAAATTTTAGCTAATTAGCTAGTTACACGAAAACAGCAAGTTAAAATGCAAAGAAACGTTTACAAAAGATTCGTTAATACTGAATTTGAATAAGAATTTCGCCAAATTATTGAGCAATAGCCAAATTGGCTTCATTTATAAAGACTTATTTTGGTCGCCAAATTTAGCGATATTTCGCCAAATGTCACAAATTTTGCCCATTTTGTCGCCAATTTTGCCAATTTTGTAGCCAATGTCGCCAATTTTGGCGTTAACGAATATGAATATATAGTTTTATGCGTATGATTGGGAAAATTATTACAACAATGAAAGAAAATAATTTGTGAGTAATCGCGTTAATGTGCTGTTTTGTTTCAAAATGTCAGCCACCCTAGAATTTCAAACTGCTCTATCTCAGCCATTTTTTAAGATAGAGGTAAACCAAAAAAGGCTCTGGAATCCATGTATCAAGGCCTAACACGTAATTAAAAAATAAATTTTAATTTTTAATTTTTTTGTATATTTATTTTAGTTTTAAATTTTTAAATGGCCGCCATCTTGAAACAAAATGGCGGACCAAGCTGGCCAACGAACTCGGTCGAGACATTGGTGACCTTAATACACACAATTAGTTTCATCAAAATCGATTTATAAATACGAGCGTTATCGTATGACATAGGTCAGATATATATATATATATATATATATATATATATATATATATATATATAGGATTATATGTATATATAAATCAACATTTGAACGGAGGGTGGTTTTGGGGTCTGGGGGTCATGATCGGTGAAAATATATCGAAATTTTCCGGAACTGCTTTCCTCCGAACGGCTGCAATAGCTAGCTTTATACTTTTTTGTATTGAAAGCTACCTAAAGCCTAATATATATATATATATATATACGAGGGCTGATCCAAAAAAAAGTTTACAAGGCAAAGGAAAAAGTATTTATTAACAATAGAAACAAGATACAAATGGCAATCAAGAGACACATCTGGCCTTTACTTTTCCACATAGTCGCCAAACCTGTTTAGGCATTTGTCAGAACGTTCGACCAACTTATTTATCCCGTCTTGGTAGTAATCAGGGCCCTGCTCATTCAGCCATTTCTCGGCAGCTGTTTTCACTGCATCGTCTGAGGTGAACCGTGTTCCGGATAAGTTTCGCTTCAACGCCGGAAAAAGGAAATAGTCACTTATAGCCAAATCGGGGCTGTATGGGGGGGGGGGGGGGTGATTCCAGACCTCCCACTTGAACCTTTGCAGAGAAAGCAACAGAAAGTAAAACATTTTATTGTTCAGTGCTATCCAGCATCTGCCGCATGTAAAGTGCCGTCGTGTGTGAAATGGAAAATGTATGAAACACAATAAAATGTTTTGTTTTATGCTGCTTCTCTGTCCTTATTGGTTGTTTTCACTATTCTTCTTAGTCTGTCTAGCGCCGGCGATTTTCGTGCTACAGGTACCGTTCCAACGCTTTTTATGGTTTTTCACTATGAAGATCACATTCCAATAAAAAAAAGTAGGTGTTGCTATTTGAAATTTTCGAAATTTTGTCACTGTAACCGTAACTGTTAGAATGTAACTGTTGTTTTTCATATGAACCTTGGGCGCATACCTCAAAATACTTTAAACCAGAATTTCATTCAGTTTCTGTGAACGGTATGATAGTTAGGTGCTCATATATCGGGATAGTTTTTTTATAATCACCCTGTATATACATATATATATATATATATATATATAAATCAACATTTGAACGGAGGGTGGTTTGGGCGCCTGAGGATCTTGATCGGTGAAATTATAACAAAATTTTTTGGAATTGATTTCCTCGGAACGGCTGAAATAGGTAGCTTTTTGTATTGAAAGCTACCTAAAATTCCAATCTTCTACGATGAAAACATACACTTTGAATATGCACTATGAATTACACTATGACACTTTGAATTTTATGAATTTTCGACGTTTTCTAGCATTAAAAACGAAAAAATGTGTTAAATAGACAGGGTGCACTTTCTTATCGTTGATTAATAGCTAATTCCAAAACCGTTAGTTTTAGCTTCAATCGCAATATTTTACCATGCTCCCCCTCCCCACCAAAAAAAAAAAAAAAAAAAAAATAAAAATAAAAATAAAAATAACTCAAATTTTTTTTAATTTTCAAAATTATGCCGCCCCCTACATCATGCCGCTCATGTGCTATCGCCCCTGTTGCACATGCCTGAATACGGCCCTGTATATATATATATATATATATTATTTTTTAACCGTGCCTTGCATACTTTATAATGTGGCAATCAACACCCAACTGGGAAGCAGAGAATAATGTTAAAAGTCAGAGGAAAATGAGGGGCGCCCGGGGCTCAAGCTCTCCCCATTTAAATAAAGACAATTTTTTAAGTCACACAAGTTATTAAAAATCTATTTTCTATCTTAAATGGTTGATCTTTCATCTCTGACAAAACAAATAGTACGTACATAATATATATATATATATATATATGTTACGGTGAAACACCGAAATCTGGAGAATGTCGACTTTCACCGGTGAATGTCAACAAACACATAGTCGCTTGGTGTATGTCCGAAATATTTGCTAAATACCCTTATTTCTGACTTACACCGGTAAATGTCGACATTCACCATGCACTAATGGTGAATGTTGAACATGTCCGACATTTATATTTTTTTCTCCGTAAGTCAGTCTCCGTAAGCGATAAATTTTTCGCCTCTCTTTCTGAGAGGAATGACTAAGAACTTAAAACATACAGTACATTCAAAATGAGAAAGGAAAATAATAGAAGTTAAAAACTTACTTAATTATACAGTACGTTCTAAATGAAAAAATAAAATAATAGTAATAAAAAGCTTACTAAATTATGTGATTCAAATCTTATTTATTGCAACAACTTAAACTATTATGACACTTTGAATTGCACAAGAGGCCCTTGCTTTTACAACTGCATTTATTTGTGGAACACTTCCTTTTGCAATGACAGAGTGTATAGCCTTGCCCACCGCTTCTCGAATTAGCTGCAGCTGCTTCTCTCAGTGAAATTTCTTTAAAATCAATCTCATCTATGGAAAGTTACTTTTCTTTACAAATTACGAACTGATTACATGTGTAAAGCTGCTTGAGGGTACCATTTTCATTTGCAAGTTTATAGAAGTCGGGTTCTTCTATTCCAAAAACAACCGCTAACACATTTCGGTTTTCTGTACGACCACGGTCGACATCAGGGACTTGTATTCGTACAGTATCACCAATTTGAGCAGCAGGAAATTGTTTTTGTGAGGTTCGTAACATTTTTGTTGCTTGCAGTAGAAGATTCTCTTTCGCGGCCGCTCTTTTTATAGAAATTAACTAGTGTTTTTCAGTCAGAACTTGATGTGAAGACGTGGTAGATTGCAAGTCCTCTTCAGTATTTTTCTTTGGAATATGGTTTTCGGTATGACCTTCGCTCAAATTTTTTTCAGAAGTATTACCAGTTTCTTCAAGCTGTTCTTCGGTTTCAAAAGTATTGGCAATTTCTTCAAGTTGTTCTTCGGTTTCGATATTTGCGATTTGTTCGCTAGGCAAAAAAGACGATGCTATGCCTCTTTTCGCTTTAATGCCAAACATGGCTTCATAAGGACTTTGGCGTATTCCTTCGTGGTATGTAGTGTTTTTGGCAAATTGAACAAAGGGTAAACCTTCTGACTATTTATTTGTATCGTTATCGTTCATCCATGCAGTTAAGCATATTCTGTATATTCTGATTGGCCCTTTCAACTGAGCCTTGTGTTTGACTGTGACGAGGCTTTCCATGAACTATCTTAACATCTTTCCACATAGCTCATATTTCGGATATGACTTGATTACAGAATTCTCTACGATTATCTGATTGCAATATTGCTGGAGCACCAAATGTTAAAAATATTGGAAGAACACGATACGCTACTTCTTCCGCCCTTTTAGTTTTCAAAGGTCGTAGCTGGACAAACTTAGTTAAATGATCTTGATACACCATTATGAACTTATATTCGCCATCTCTGTTTGACTGCAGATCTATCAGATCAACTTGACATCTTGAGTTTAACTCAGAACTGATCATTGGTTTCACAACAATACCTTTCTTAGGTGCAATGTTTTTCATTTGACACTGTTTGCATCAATTTAAATACAACATTACAACTTCATATGTAATATTTTTGTATTTATTTTGCAACTCTTTAAGCATACGTGTTCGTCCTCCGTGGCCTATTCTGGTGTGAGTTTCATATAGTATACTGAACAATTCCTCATTGGTAACATAATACTGTATATTCGTTTCTCTTGGTTTTAGTGGTACAATTAATTTCTCCTCATCATTAATTTTTAAAACGTCAAAACATTTTAATCGTCTGTAATCCAAAGATGTGTCGCACTTAGTTTTAGCAGAAACCACTTCAGAAAGTATTTTAGAGTACTTTTCTTGACAAAAATAAAAACAATTGTCTTCTCGTTTACCCGCAATTAATGCATTTAACTTTTCAAGAAAAAGATCATGATTCACTGCAGTATCCATTCTGTATAAATTAGGGTATCGGAAAAAAAAAATTAAGAAAACGTTGCTCTCACCATCAAACCTTGCATAAGACTGACTGACTGTCTCCAAAAGAACAAAGGATTTGGCGGGAAACAGTCAGTCGCCTCTTTGTTGGCTCAGGGCCTTCTCGATGATCGCGCTGCGCGCGCAGGTCAGTAACACTTCACTCCGGGCTTGAATGTACGGATCGTGACGTCACACCTTCACGCTAGCTACCGCTAGAGCTCCTATAATAGTATTATAGGAGCTCTTGCTACCGCAAGGGAGAAAGAGATTCAAGCTCCTCTCTTTCCGACCTCCACCAGGGCATATCTGTGATTGTCGACATACACCGGTGAGGGTCCGAATGTACAAGAATGTAATGAAATATTCGATCTTTCACCGACGTATTTGGTGTTTGTTGACATTCACCGGTGAAAGTCGACATTCTTCAATTTCGGTCTTTCACGGTAACATATATATATATATATATATATTGTAGGAATGAAACTAATAAATCTGCAGATCAAGAGGCACAAATCTCAATTCTGCAATTTTATTTTGAAATAATTTTATTTAGTATTTAAAAAACATTCAATCCACACTTTCATCTATTTGATATTTTTTATATAAATTACTAAAAGTAATCTGTATCAAGCAGTTTTAAGAAGTTTAACTGTTAAGAATAATAGGAAATAAGATTCCATGCACAAGTACTCGAAGACTTTTTTTTAGATTTTTTTAACTAACCCTTCAACCCCCCCCCCTCCCCCCAATGTCTCAATAATTTGATAAATATAATTCTTTGAATTTAATATTTTAAACCTTCTATCTAAAATAATTAAAATATTAATCTTGTGATAATGACAATTAATTTAAACAGTGAATTATTTTCATAATGTTTTATTAATTATTGATATCCTAATTGTTAAATTTATTTGAAAATTACTATTTTATTTCATTAATATGTTTTCTTTAAATTCTAGTCTTAAATACAATCATAATATCAACTATTACTTTTGTGGGGTGTCCTACTGGAACAGAGGGTGTCCATTACTGGAATTTAGGGTGTTTCGATTTATTTCTGTTATTTACAATTAAATTTTGATTCACATCGGGAAATGTGACTATGAGCATGATTAAATATTGTTGATAGATTAAAATAATATTAAAAAAAATTGGAATATAATAATTATAAGTATTAATTAAAAAATACCTTTTAAAGAAATACCTTAAGGGACGTTACTGGCATATCTACCCTAGTACATTTTTGAAGAATGTATTATTACTTGACAATATGCTTATGCATAAACTAACATATTTTTATATCATATCCTCTACAAAAAGAAAAAAAAATCTTTAAAATATATTGCGGTTTAATATTATACTTAATGGATTACTAGATGGAACCCGTCAAAATTTGACGGCAAACAACTTGATAGTACCATAAAAATAAAATTCATAGCTGCTTTAAAATGTTTGAAACTTTTGCAGAATAATTCAAATAAATAAAAAACCCACCTTGAATTAAAGCTAGGTTGGAGAACAGCAATTGGCTAAGTTTCACTGGCACTCACAGAATTTCTTTCATCTGACAAATTTAGTGCTGTTGTGAAAGTAAATGGAAAACTATGGCACAACAGTGATAAATCATACACAATTGTCATTATACGATGTCAATTAATGCAAAATGCATTTATATACACTGCACACTTTTCCATCTACTGATCCAATAACCATTTTGTTATTATAGTGCATCTAAATACAGTTTGTGATATAGTAAAAAATTAGCATTCGCCACTCAGCGAGTAATACCGAAAATTTGGCGATTCACTTTATTGCCAAACTTAACAGTCACACTCGTCAATTGCAACGATTGAATGTAAAATGAGATTTTTTTTCTCTGCTGTCGCTTGACGAATTTCATAGTGGGGGGATGGACACGGGAGATGCATAATATGATTAAGCGGTCACAGACCTTTCCATCGATATATCACTTGAGGGGTGCGTGCAAAATTCAGAAAAGTACCCTCCTTGCCCCTTGTGGGGGGGGGGAAGTGGCGGGATGGACCCCGGAGATGCATAACAGGAATAAGCGGTCAAAGACCCTCCCAACGATATGTAACATGAGTGGTGTGTGCAAAATTTAGAAAAGTACCCCCTTGGGGGGGGGCAAAGTGGGGGAATGGACACGGGAGATGCATAATGTGATTAAGTTGTCATAGACATTTCCAACGCTATATAACAGGAGGGTTGTGTGCAAAATTTAGAAAAGCACCCCCTTGGGGTGCAAAGCGGGGAGATGGACATCGGAGATGTATAATATGATTAAGCGGTCACAGACCTTTCCAACAATATATGACATGAGGGGTGTCAACAAAATTTAAGAAAGTGCCCTCTTGGGGGGGGGGGGTGGCAGGATGGACCCTGAAGATGCATGGCATGAATAAGCGGTCAAAGACCTTTCCAACGATACATAACATGAGTGGTGTGTGTAAAATTTCGAAAAGTACCCCTTGGGGGGGGCAAAGAGTGGGGGCGGACACCGGAGATGTATGATATGATTCAGTGGTCACAGACCTTTCCAATGATGTATCACATGAGGGGTGTGTGCAAAATTTAGAAAATTACCCCCCCCCCCCCCTTGGAGGGTGCAAAGTGGGGGGAGGGACACCGGAGATGCATAATATGATTAAGCGGTCAAACATCTTTCCAACAATATATAACATGAGGGGTGTGTGCAAAATTTAGAAAAGTACCCCCTTCGGGGGAGCAAAGAGGGGGGGGATGGACACAGGAGATGCATAATATGATTCAGCGGTCTCAAACCTTTCCAACGATATGTCACATGAGGGGTATCGGCAAAATTTAGAAAAGTTCAAGTGTGGAGGATGAGCACCGGAGATGCATAATACGATAATGCGGTCACAGACCTTTCCAACGATATATAACATGAGGGGTGCGCGCAAAATTTAGAAAAGTGCCCCACTTGGAGGGGAGTGGGGGGATAGACCCCAGAGATACATAACATGAAAAAGCGGTCACAGGCCTTTCGAACGATATATCATATGAGTGGTGTCGGCAACATTTAGAAAAGTCCTCGCCCCGTGTGGCCAAAACGCGCTCCCCCTCTCTCCCCATAATTTTTGACTTGGCCTCATTTTTTAATTTTGTTCACGCCCCTCCACTCCCGCAAAAATATTAGAAATATACAAATGTTTCTTAATTCCATCAACTGTCTTGATCCGATAAGTTACATGTTTAAAAGAATGTACGAAAGCGAAGGAATTATTTAAAAATCGTTTCTCAACTAATCATCCTAGCTTAAAAAAAATTACATATTATGAGTTTCATCGATCAGGCACTTAAAAATCACAATTTTATGTAAAACGGGCGCGTAAAAATCACAAATTCGTCAAGTGGGCGTGTAAAAATCACGAATTCGTCAAATGGGCGTATAAAAATCCTGAATTTCGTCAAACGGGTGCATAAAAATCATTAATTTAGTCGATCGGGCCCAGAAAAAACAAATTTCGTGAATCAGCCGCGTAAAAATCATGAATTTCGTCTATCAAATGCATAAAAATCGCGAATTTTGTAGAACAGGCGCTTATAAATCACGAATTCGTCAAGTGGACGCGTAAAAATCACGAATTTCGTCAATTGGGTGCATAAAAATCAAATTTCGTCTAACGGGCGCAGGAAAATCATCAATTTCATCGATCGGGTGCAGAAAAATCATTACCTTCGTTGATCGGGTGCAGAAAAATCATGATTTTTGTCGAACGGATGCGGAAAAAACGCGAAGGGGAAAAAGAAAATCAGAAAACTGGTTCAATCTAGTAGTATATGTAAATACAGTTTGTGATATAAGACAAATACAGTTTGTGATATAAGACACTCGCCAATCGGCGAGTAATACTTAAAATTGGTGATTGATGTTATTGCCACCACTGGCTAAACTTAATAGTCACACTCGATGATTGAATGGAAAATGAGATTTTTTTTTTCCGCTGTCGCTCAACGAATTTCGAAACCATTTGGTGAAGATTTTCCTGAAACCATTTTGTGAATTTCCCGATTTTTTCTTCAAAATCATTTGACGATTTTTGCGACTTTTTTTCTCGAAGGCATTTGGCAGTATTCAAAAATTTTTTACCCAAGACAATTTGACGATATTCTTAAATTTTTAAGCAATTCGTCAAACGTCCATGGAAAAAAATCATGAAATTAGTTAATCAATAGTCGACAAATTGCGAAATTCAACAATCGATAGCGGTAAAATCGTAAAATTCGTCAATCGATAACGGAAAAATCACGAAATTCATCAAATGGTCTCCGGTAAAAAAATTGTCCTGCACGCTGATGTGATGATCAAAAGGGTTTTGAAGGTATTTATTTTATTTGTTGCATTGTGTATAAATACCTGGGTGTCGATTTTAATTTTAGCGTTAAAAATGAATTTAGGCTCATTTAATTTTCACCAAACCGATCCAAATGGAAATTGCGTTTTTAGAGCTCTGTCCTTTTGTTTGAATAGTACAGAAAATAATTCACATAATACAAAATTGGAACTCTTATAGTCCGTTTATTATTTATTCATACGGTGTTCCGATTACTACAATAAAACTCATAATATGTGAGAAAATGGGGATTTTTTTAAACTCATACTTACAAATTATAATTGTTTTGATGAAAGCATACATCTAACACGTCACTGAATGTTTTTATTTCTTAGCAAACTCTAAATATTTAAGATATATTTAAATTATATGGTACTTTTCTGATATATGGACACCATTGTCGCCAAGCATACATTTACATACATTATGCATTAGCATACATTTTGGCATGGTGTCTATATAATGGAAAAGTACCCAATATATTGTTTGTATGTATACAAATCTTGAATGTTGTTATTTATTATCATTGTTTTCATTATTTGGCGATGACAACATACATTTCATACCAGATTGCATGTCTATTCTTGGGCGATTCTTATGAAACTCATAATTTGTCACAAAATGGTGATTTTATTGACTTCGTGCTTACAAATTAAAATGCTTCATGACAATATACATCTTTGCCCAAGAATGCGAAATTTTTTTTTTCACTTCAGGCGAAATAAGTTTGTTTTTCTTTTGATAATCTTTTCGACATTTCGCCATATATTATCAGTTTCATAAGAAATCCCTATGAAAAAAAAAATATATATATATATATATATATATATATATAAAACCTGGCCAGAAATCACTTTGGTTTTTGTATAGATGTATGTTTTCATCAAAACAATTTAATTTGTAAGTATGAGGTAAAAAAAAGTTTTCTCGCATATTATGAGTTTTATAAGAAAGTAAAACATTAAGTAAATATTAATGATTAGCGGAACTGGTTCTATCTATGAAGTATACTATTATTTCGCCCAAAAACCACCAACAAAAAAATAATTACAAAGAATAAGTAATCGTCTTCAAATATACAAAACCCAATGTGATTAAAGGCAGGTATTACTGGCAGGATTTAAGCCAGGTTTTTTTTATATATAATATTTTTTATATACAAAAGAAAAACCGAAATAACCTCATTCATTTCGCCTGAAGTTAAAAATAGTTTTTTTTTCGCATTCTTGGGCAAAGCACGAAATCAATAAAATCACCAATTTGTGACAAATTATGAGTTTCATAAGAATCGCACAAGAACGGTCATGCAATCTGGTATAAAATTATGTAATAAATCAAAACATTCAAGATTTGTATACATACAAACAATATAATGTAAATATTTCTTAAATATTAACCTGGTAGTAGAAACAGGGCAGCACGGCAGCAGGCGCTGCAGATTATTTTAGACATTGCAGATTAATCTCGCAGCTTAAAAAGAAATACTGGGCTTATAAAAGTTGCTAAAATTTAGTGTGTCTCTAGATTTATTGTATATTTTTATTATATTTTCTGTAAATGCAAATTTTGCTTATTTTATGGATTTACTATTAGTATTTCTTTTAATTGTCTGAGTGCAACGAAGACTCATACACAGCGCAGTATTACTTTGCCCCATATATAGCTACGATGGATATTAAAACCTTTCGTCAAGCATAACTCAAAAAATATTTAACGGATTTCGTTCAAATTTTTACAGCAGGTACCTATAAAGGTGACAACGTCGTCTATTTAATACCAAGAATAAGTGTCAAACCGTTTGGAAGTTATATTAAAAAAATAGATAAAAAAGCACAATTAAAGTACATACGTCACGAAAATTGTGTGCGTACGTCATTTTCACCGGCGGGAGATTTTCGTAGACAATCGGAATTAAAAAGTTCATGGAGTACATGGAGCAAAAAAATATGCACGCACTAATATTCAGCACAATAAAATATATTTCAATTTAGTAGAAATCGAAAATTAATCTGGATTTTTTTCTGTTTGAAAGAAAAACCCCGCAATAACTTGGTAGACTTGGTATTAGAGATTTGGCGCAAATCTCAGCAATAGCAGCTTTTTTTATTTCGCGTGTGTAAATAAATAAAAAAAAATTCTTTGGTGTTTAAATAAAAGGTTTCGATTTATGGCATTATT
This sequence comes from Maratus michaelseni, assembly GCA_963931845.1. Lineage (NCBI taxonomy): Eukaryota > Metazoa > Arthropoda > Arachnida > Araneae > Salticidae > Maratus > Maratus michaelseni. Next base: position 193,405,906 of record OZ007591.1, read on the forward strand.
TCTTTTTTTTTTCTCTTTTTAGCATTTTAAATGAGATTAATGAAAGGCATGTATTTTAAATTAAATGAGTGAAAGGTTTATATTTAAATGAAATGAATTCAATATGAAATTGTTATAGGAACAACATTTGGCGATTTATCAACTGCGGTAGGATAACATAAAAGTACCAATATATCAAACTGTATGTAGTATGTGAAATGAAACAATTATATTATAATCACCCATCGTACAAGAAAAAAAACCTAATATTCTGCATTCAGAGTGAAAAATCCATCTCCTGTGCCGTAAGATTTTGGCGAGTTCTTTCTTGGTGATAAGTTTTTCGATGTGATTGTTGGGATCTGCAGGATTTGGCTTACGTTTTCTAAATCTTATTTTTTTGCAGATATTTTTCTATTTTGCAAATATATATATATATATATATATATATATATATATGCAAATTGTAATGGCATTTGGAAAAGAGATTTTTACCTTTTTATCCGGAAATATTAAAAAATAAAAAAAGATTTACATATATCAAGCGTATAATGTTATGATTTACATTTTTATACGAACCACTTCTCCATTTTTAGATTTTAAATGCTATTTATTATTTACTAGCCGTTTATTAATTGTTTACAATTTACCCCCCTGACAATAACAATTATTTATCACAAAAATGCCTCTTAGGTTTGTTAAATAATTTTGTTTATGTATTTTCATTACTTATTAAAATATCGAATATGGCGATAAAATCTTTTTTAGCATCGTGCTTAAATATTTAAGATGGTGCAAAAACACGCTTTAATAAACGTATGTTTGTAAATATTTGAAAAACATGTTTTACCGCTCTCTTGAAAAATGTTGTAAGATGCTAAAACTACCTTTTGGCACCATTTAAAATTTTTTTCGCCAACCGACATTGAATACGAAACTTTAACCCATTCAGATACACAGGCAAGGCTGGTCTCAAACAAGAGTAAAGCTAGCAACAATATTGTTTTAACTCTATAAGAGTTACAATAATGATATTAAATGCTCCGATTGGCTTTGGGCCCAATTACGAAAGTTTCTCCTAAAAAAACTGTAGAAGTCTTTTACATTTGTTTCAAATGAAGCTCGGTCTACAAGGTATTAGTTAATAATACAAACAACACTAATGGCATGGAGGCAAAAGTTTTAATTTAAATGTATATATTTAAAACCTCCCCCCCCCAAAGAAAAAAAAAGAAAAAAGAAAGAAAAGAAAAGAAAGTTACAGTAATGAATTTAAAAGGGCGTTAAGCCACGCTTTCTGACATAAGCAATTGGCTGCAAACGCGATAACGAAACTTTCACTTAACTTAATAACATGTAGCTAATATAGCCCTCAGGGTACCTTGCAGTTATACAGACCTTGTGGTTTTTTTAAAAAGCTTGAGACAATTCAGGCTTAAGAAGTTGAGATTTACTGTCAAATGATATAAACAACTATGAACACAAAACTGATGAATTATTATTCAGGTTTATGTATATATTTAAAAAAAAAATTGCATCTGATTACACTTATTAGATAAATTACTTATGTTTGCATTTAATAACTGATAAACGGCTTCTGTATATTAAATGAATTGTTTAAATATTGGGAAGAGGTGGCGAGAGGTAGAAAGACGAATAAACAAACGGGTAGACAGACGGGTAGGGAGATGGGTAGAGAGACGAGTACCGACATAGGTAGGCTGACGGGTAGCGAAACGAATAGACAGACGGCTAGAGAGAAAGGTAAAAAGAGGGTTGACAGTGGGGTCACGAGACGGGTAGCGACACCGGTAGACAGGAATATAGCGAGAAAGATTGCGAGACGCGTAGCGTGGTAGATAAAGAGACGAGTAGAGAGATGAGTACAGAGACAAGTTGACTGACGGGTAATGAGATTGATAGCGAGACGAGTAAAGAGTCGGGTACAAAAACAGACGGATAGTGAGACGGGTATACAGACGAGTAGAGAAACAGTAGATGGGTACGGAGATGGGTAAGAAGATGGGTAGAGAGGCGTATAGCCAGACGGGTAGAGAGACAGATAGACAAATGGGTAGCGAAGTGGATAGAGACACGGCTAGACATACAAGTAGTTAGACGGTTAGAGAAATAGATTGGCGGGTAGCGAGACCGGTAGAGAAATATAGAGACAGGTAGCGAGACGTGTAGAGAGATAGACAATCGGTTAGAGAGACGGGCAGAAGAACGGATAGGGAAACAGACAGATTGTGGAGAGACAGACAGACAGGCAAAAGAAAAGTCTGCGGATTGGCGCAGTAAAGGCGCAGGGGGCAGGGCCTCTTAGAGAATAATCAAGAAGTATCTGTTAAGCTTAACTTTGAAATATATATAATTTTTCAATTTTGCCGATATGGAGATTTAATGTAAAAGTTATTTTACAAAAGCAATCGAAAGATTTTTTGTATACTGTAATAGTAATTTAGACTATAGTTTTGCAATCTGGTTTGTAGCAAAGCATGTGGTTTGAAGTATAAGAGTTTCTATAAACAGTTATACAAATAATAGATATATAATCAAGGAAGAAAAATTTTAAAGTCGCACACAAAAAAAGGTGCAACAATGAAATTAAATTTGCGTTAAGCCACGCTTGATAGAATAATCTATTGGCTGCAAATCCAATTACGTAACTTTAAAAAGCTTGGCGTTTCTTTTTTTTTTTTTTTTTTTTTTTTTTTTTTAAGTTTTGCGCAATACGCGCTTAAGAAAATGCAATTCGTTGCCACATGTTAAAAAAAATATATATGACGACACATCTGATGAACGGTACTTCTTTTCTATTTTTTTTTAACAGTGTATATGAATTTATATATGATATTTTGTAATTCTATCGTTTAATTTGCTCTTTTTCTTTATGTTGTAATTGTTAACCCTATCTTCTCAGCAATATCACTCAGACTAATCCCTTTGAGGGAAGTCCTAGTAGTAGATTTGTTCCCACATCATTGTGTTGCAGATAAATTTTGGCTTGCTGCAGACTGAATCAGAAAATTCTGCTACTCGGGTTAGGAGTTTGCAAATTGAAATATTCAAGATTTGTATACATACAAACAATATAATGTAAATATTTCTTAAATATTAAGAGTTTGCTAAAAAATGAAACATTCAGTGAAGTGTAAGACGTATGCTTTCATCAAAACAATTATAATTTGTAAGTGTTGAGGGGAAAAAATCACTGTTTTCTCTCATATTATGAGTTTTATTGTAGTAATCGGAACACAGTGCGAATAAATATGTATGTTATCATTGCCCAGTAATGAAAACAATGATAATAAATCAAAACATTCAAGATTTGTATACATACAAATAATATAATGTAAATATTTCTTAAATATTAAGAGATTGCAAATCAAAACATTCAAGATTTGTATACATACAAACAACATAATGTAAATATTTCTTATATATTAAGAGTTTGCTAAGAAATGAAAACATTCAGTGAAGTGTGAAGCATCATGTATGTATAATAAAAAATGAAAACATTCAGTGAGGTGTGAAGCATCAGGTATGTATAATAAGAAATGAAAACATTCAGTGAAGATAAAAGCATCATGTATGTTTTCATCAAAACAATTATAATTTGCAAGTATGAGGTAAGACAGAGGTCGCGGCTGCCGAAGGCAGCCGCGCATCATCCGCCGATTCCAGGCTCTTGAAGAGCCCATGCGAGACACGACCAGGAGGGTTCCAGTTTACCCGGGGACCCTCTAGGTAGTGCTCTTCGGCCGGAGAGCGAAGCGGGGGCGTACGCCTACCTGCGCTTCAAACTCTCTTTCCCAAGTGGGTTGGTGACAAAGGTCGAAGCGACATTAGTGGCACCTTATAAAAGGGCCACTAGGTTCACACTCGGGCGGATAGCGAGAATGAGCCACAGCTTCGTTGCCGGAATCCCAAAAGGGAACCGGGTCCTAGGCCTGATGTGAAACACTCACACTACCCCATTGCTGTACCGCACCTTCCGAATAGCAAGTATGAGGTAAAAAAAAAAAATCACCGTTTTCTCACATATTATGAGTATTATTGATAATAAATATTGCGTAATAAAAAAAAAAAAAAAAAAAAAATTTTTTTTGATAGTAATTAAGCAAGTATGAGGTAAAAAAAATCACCGTTTTCTCACATATTATGAGTATTATTGATAATAAATATTGCGTAATAAAAAAATTGATAATAATTTATAATAAAAATTGATAATAAAAAATTATTGCGAATAAATAATCAACGGACTACAAGTGTTCCAACTTTGTATTACGTGAATTATTTGCTGTACTATACAAACAGAAGGAAAAATTTCCTTCTAGATTGATTTGGATTTGGCGAAATGCTAGAATCGAAATCGACACCTAGATATTTATACTTAAAAATTTCCTTGTTTGGCGAACATTAAATGAGCCTAAATTCAGTTTCGACACCTAGGTATTTATACAAATTATAATAAATAAAATAATAAATAAAATAAATACCTTCAAAACACGTAATTTTGATCATCAGATCAGCGTGCAGGAAGCCATGTAGATAGCGATATATGATTCGTCAATCCTAAAGAAACCAAATCTGTTTCTGGACAGTAACAGCCCGCAGCTCAAATTTACCCTAAGGGAACTGAAATTTGCAATAAAACAACAGAACATTAAAAAGGCCCCAGGTTATGATAGAGTAGACGCGATAATTATAAGAAACATGCTAAAGTAATTCCCAGATCTAGTGTTACAAATTTATAATAAATGTTTAAAATTATGCCATTTCCCTGAAGCTTGGAAAAAAGGAATTATAATTTATTTTAGAAAAAAGAACAAAGACCCGTCTCAACATAAATCTTACCGACCAATAACTCTTCTTTCCATGTTGGGAAAAGTTTTAGAAAGGTTGATAAAAATAAGAACGATGACATTTCTAGAAAGTACATCCATTCTTCAACCAGAACAACATGGTTTTAGAGAGAAAAAAGTACATTAAAAGCTTTACAACAACTAAAATCACTTATCATGGAAAACTTAGATAAATATAAATACTGTGGAATGATCTCAATTGATATCCAGGGAGCATTTGACTCCATTGATTGGCACAAAATTACTGAAATAATAGATGATTCTCCACTTCCAGCTTACATAAAGAAGCTCCTAAAAAGTATATCAGTGAGAGAGTAATCGGTTTAAATAATTACACATTCATAGAGTGGTTCAGGACACATAAAGGTTGGCCACAGGGCTCGTGTTTAGGACCACTATTGTGGTTACTAATAGCCAAAATTACATAATTACAAGATACAAATTAAAGGCTCTTGAAGTTATCGTTTTTGCAGATGATTTCGTCGTACTCACTGAAGGCAATACCAGATCATCATTGGAACAAACTGCTAACAGTCGTATAGAAACATTCGTCAATATATGTTCAGAGCTTAATCTAACTATCTCAGAAGAAAAAACCCAAGCACTCCTATTCGGAAGGAACCTACTTAATAATCGAAAGCCAATTTTCAAAATAAAACAGAAATCTATAAAAATTGTTAAAAATCTACAATATTTAGGAATTACACTAGACCAAACATTAAAATTCCAATCGCACCTAAGTATTTTAAAAGCTAAGATCGCCCAATTTGTTTCGGGCTTTAAAAGTTTCCACAATTACAAGGGAATCAGTCCCTTCCTCAAGAAGATCTGGTATCAAACAGTTATTGAAAGACAGATTCTTTATGGCTCCGAATTCTGGTATCCAAACTTGAATTGCCACGGCATCAGAATCCTTAGATCAATTCAGAGAATTGCATTGTTAAACATCATAAGAACTTACCGAAGTATTTCAAATGACGCATTAAATATTTTAACTGGAGTGCCTCCAATTACCATCAAAATACCAAACGAATTCCAAGTATAAAGCAAGGAAACAGATTACTTATCATGAACAATACAATAATACACAATAATCTTATGCAACGGGAAGCAACTTATAAATTTCCAGAATATTACAAGTTAAAAATGTAGAAATTATAGATAACCTGACAAAAAACATATTGGAAAATCATCTACAAATTTTTACAGATGGATCGTCTATGGGAAATGGAGTGGCAAGTGCATATACAGTCTCTCTTAATAATAACTTCATCCATGATCATGCAGTAAGACTACACCCAATTAACTCAATTTACCAAGCCGAATTATATGCGATCCACAGGAAGCAATAGTTTGGTTAACACAATCACAATTTACATCAGCCCTTATTTTGACAGATAGTCGCTCATCCTTAGATGCACTCAAGATAATTTTTCCTCGAAACTCCCTAATTTTAAATATCTACAATAGTTTACTACAAAATCCCAATAAATTCATCAAAATAGCCTAGATTAGAGCACATGTAGGCACCACTGGTAACGAGTGAGCAGACCTTCTCCCAAAAAATGCAATTATAGAAGACCATTATGATGACATCTCTGTCTTACCATTTCCAGAATACATTCTAAAGAGTTATTTTAAAAACAAAATCATCACAGATTGGCAAAATGATTGGACCAACTCAACGAAAGGAAGAGAAACGTATAAAATTGTTAATAAGGTAGATGTTAAATTTTTATGTGTTCAGAAATCAGCAGCATATTATCTTAGCGGCCATGGAAGCTTCCCAAGCTTTTTATATAAAATTGGTAAAAGAACCACGGATAGATGTCCTTGTGACAAAAACCCTGGAACTCCTATACACTACATCTTCGGTAACTGCCCTCTTATGGAATACCATTTTAACTTCAATAAAAATAAAACATTAAAGAGAAACCTACAACGTGTGCTATTAGACGCTTCCAATTACGAAAAGTTAGATAAAAACTATAATGTCCTAAATAAAAACTTTTCATATATCAAAGAACTATTATAATTTATATAAAATTCTAGATCTATAGATTTTAAAAACTATGTTTTAAAAGACTCAATAGACTAGTGCATAATACAATTAAAAATTTTCAGTACAATATTATTATTGTAAACATCTGTAAATATTTATCTTTAATATTATGTAATCTTATCAGTATATTCTATATACTGATCTATATACTCATATAGATCTTATATACATGTAATAACTTTGGGCTCACCCAGCAATAAGCAATATTGGGTAGCTCGTGCGATTTTTTTTAACTTGTTGGGGACTCCGGGTCCTTGGACATTGGGGTTCCTGGTAGATATAGGTTTTCCCCTCGTTCCTATGCCGAGAGGTTGGCTGTCCACGAGTGGGAGGTTTCTGTTTCTGTTTCCAATTTTAAAATAGAATAAAGTTCAATATTAATTAATGTATTATGTTTTTTTCTTTAATTTTAATAATTTAAAAATTCACTTAAACAACAACCAAAAAAAATAAATAATAATAATCTTTAGAATGTGGTACACATTATCATACTACCAAAAAAAAAAAAAAAAAAAAAAAAAAACATGAATTTTATATCTTTTTTAAATTAATAAATAAAGAAAAACAAAACAAATAACCAAAATATTTCAAATAGAATGAGGTTCAACGCCACAATCAATGGATTATATATTTTTTCAATTATAATTATTTAACACAAGAACCGCGATGACGGGTCATTTTGACCCGTACCAAATGAATAAGTGTCGATGCGAACCAGAAATTTCTTCATAAAATATGTTTAAAATACGACGCATATAAGTTAAATAAATACATTGAGTATTTTAAAAAAAATCTGGCGTAAAACATTTTTATAAAACTTGAGTAAAATTTCTTGCGGTTCTAGTGTTAAAGACTCATTTAAATTTAAACAAATCAAAATCAGAAAATCTTTAGAATAGAATGAGGTACAATATCATAATCATTGGATTACACATTTCTTTTCAATTCAATAATTTAACAATTCATTTAAACAACAACAATATATATATATGTATATATATATATATATATATATATATATATATATATATATATATATATATATATATATATATATGTGTGTGTGTGTGTGTGTGTGTGTGTGTGTGTGTGTGTGTGTGTGAGGAATTAATCCTGGGGATGACTTGGGAGACTAATAATTAACAGAAACAGAGAAATAAGTTGGACTCGGGACCTCTTAACAGATCGAACATGTTTATTGCAGTATTTCTGCGTATAGTCATCTTCGCGCGTTCAATCGGAGGTCCCGCGAGCCATTTACGTTAAGTTTGAGATCTACATGGCCGAGGGTTTGGCTGACCGCTCAAATCTGCCAAAAATCCGTCTTCCTCGTCCTTGCATGCCGGTTTTAATTAGAATTTAGGATATTTTCTAGCAGGGGGAGAAAGAGTCAAATTGGGAGGATCATTTATTTTAATTGGTCAATTAGCTTCTGATTGATGTCTGGCGTCTTATGCCGACAACAAGGCTTGGCCAGGACTGGGAGCTGCACCCCACAGACTGCTGCAAGGAATGCAAACTCATCACTTTTAAAACTTAAAGAGATATCGAAATTGATAGATGAAAGTAATATTGTGAGGCTGAGAAACAAAGATCACAGGGGCAGATTAGATTTAAGCATTAGATTTAAAAGTTAGAAAAACTGTTTTGGGATTTTAAATTTTAATTTCTGAATTTTAATTTTGCATTTCAAAAAGGGTTTATTTTTATCCTTTCATATATATATACATATATTTAAATTTTTTAAATTTAATAATTCGAAAGAATTATCTAATCAAAAAATCTTTAGGATAGTATAAGATTCAGTGTCATAAACAATGCATTCTGTATTTTTTCTTTTTTTTTTTTTAATTAAAAAATATATATTTAAAAAGTAATTTTAAAATATTTTTAGAGGAGAAGGAGGTCCACTATCATAATTAAAGCATTATATGTATATTTCAATATAAAAATTAATACATAATATGCATATAATTAAAATTTTAAAATTTGATAGTTTAAAAATTCATCTAAACAAAAAATCTGAAGGATAGTATGAGATTCAGTGTCATTAACAAAGCATAATGCTTTTTTTTTTAAATTAAAAAAAAAAATACATTTAAAAAGTAATTTTAAAATATTTTTTGAAAAGAATGTAATACAATGTTATAATTAATGCATTATATATATATTTCAGTTTAAAAAATTAAAAAATTCATTAAAACAAAACAAAACAAATCTTTAGAGGGAAAATCATAATGGAAAAAATTATTAGGTACTGACGAAAAATCCGATAATTAAATTACTAATTATTGAAACATAGCTAATTTTGCGATTTCGTAAATAAAACATTTTAAGCCTGTAGATTTTTGTCTTCTAGCGCGTCTAAACAGCGCGAGTATGTTCAATGTCAGCAGAATTGAATATGTATTGGGTAGAGTATTGCAGATCAATCTTCAAAATAAATAAATAAATAAAAAATAAAATGAGAAACAAAAATAGCTATGAATACAAGAAATACCCGACTTGAATGTTATTAATTTGCTAGTTATACAATTATTGTTGTACCATTAAAAGATGATTGACTTTAAATGATTTCATAGAAATAAAGATTAGGAAATACATTTTTAAAAAATGTGCTTTTAAATTTGTTCCATTTTTTGTGTATAAATAACGATTTATTTTTCAATTTCACATATTAAAATTAGAAAAAACATAATTTTTAAAATATATTATTTTATTAGAATTTCTTTTAAAAATTATGCTTATATTAAACGAAAAACTGTCATAGTTCAGGTGGAAATAATACAATACAATTAAAATTACAATATATGTTTTACATACTAAGAAGGAAACCATCCCAAATGGAATATTGCTCCAGTCTCTTAGCAAGTTTTACTATAGTATATCATAACAATCTGCCTGTGAGAAAAAGCTCACATTAATAAAATATTAAAATTTCGTTGAATTTGAAAATCACTTAATGCCATGAAAATGCATTTGAAACAGTAAAAGTCCATAGATTATAATGTATTTGTAATATGCAAAAGTTATAATAAAATTTTATAGTAAGAGATAGATAATTATACATTAAACCTTACTACAATTAATCGTCTTGCATTAGCAATATATTCAAATTTCGACATACTCCAAAATAAGAAAGGGTCATTTTTATTTCTTCTTATTTTTTGTGAGGTTAGAGGTAAATTTATGCACCATTATGAAAGACAAAAACACTTTTACGAGCAATATTTTTGTTCTTTTAACTTGTAATTATTGTGTCTCATAAAAAAAATTATTTTGCTATACCCCCCCACCCCTCCAAAAAAATAAATCATCAAAGAATATTTAATTAAGTGACCTCCTCCCTCCTCAGATATATAGTGTGGGGATTACTTGGTCATCTCTTGTTCTATGTTCGATGAAAATTTTTATATAAAAACTCGAATAAACAGTCAGATTTACTACCTGAACTCTAAACACTTTTCGGTTGAATCGACAAAGAGTACAATTTTTACTTTAAATTTTTTACAAAAGCTATTTAAACAGATGAATGATATTAATTAGTTCATACTAATATGATTAAATTTATTATTAATCATTAAAATGATTATTAATCATGTATAATAGGCGAAAGCTTATAAATTTAAATCCTATTTTACTATTTAACTATAGAATGATCCAAAGAAGTAGAGTAACTATGATCTAGTATTAAAAAATAAATGAAAATAAAAACACAATAACATAAGAAGAGTGAAAAAGTTATTATTTTTTTTCTTGAATTGCGTAATTTTTAAAACCAAACATTAATTAAAAATATAGAAAAATAAAATAAAAAATTCTTACCTCTTCCATTTGTTGCACTTAATGCAGATTTGTTAGAAGAAGAATTATTCATATCCGCAATAACTTCGACGTCATCATCGTCATCTGAAGAGGTGCCCTGAGTTTTATTTGTGGCACCTATACTCCCACGAATGAGTTTTTTCAAATTAGTATACTTTTCATAAATTTCAGAATTCTTTTTTCCGGGAGTTACATCCCCTTGTGTACAAATGCCTTCTACAGATTCTGTTGTCTCCTTTTTAATATCATTTTCCTTTAACAAATCGTAGCTTTTGCTTCTCTCTGTATTTTCAGTAGTATTAGCTTGTACGTGATTTGACATAACTTCTTCTTCACCAATTTTTTCTGCGAATCTCTCAGTAGCTTCCAGCAGGAAGTTCGAAACCTTCTTAGGTGTGCTTTTTGATTTTCGTTCAGATGACGAACTGCCCTGTTCTGTAGAATTATGTTTCCAATTTTAAAATAGAATAAAGTTCAATATTAATAAATGTATTATGCTTTTTTTTTATTTTAATAATTTAAAAATTCACTTAAACAAAACAAAACAAACCAAAAATATTTAGAATGTGGTACACATTATCATACTTAAAAAAATAAAATATGAATTTTATATCTGTTTCAAATTAACAAATTAAGAAAAACAAAACAAATAAACAAAAATCTTTCAAATAGAATGAGGTTCAATGCCACAATCAATCGATTATATATTTTTTTCAATTTTTCAATTATAATTATTTAAAAACTCATTTAAATTTAAACAAATCAAAATCAGAAAATCTTTAAAATAGAATGAGGTACAATATCATAATCATTGGATAACATATTTCTTTTCGATTCAATAATTTAACAATTCATTTAAACAACAACAAAATATATTTTGAAAAGAATGAGGTTGAATGAAATAATTAATAGATTATATAAATATTTAATTTTTTTTCAATTTTAATAAGATTCAATAAAAAAAAAGTATAAAAGAAAAAAATATTAGAATAGAATAAAGGTCACTATCATAATGTGCATATTTAGTGCACGCACTAATTTGTCTTTCAAATTTTCAAATTTACTAAATTAAAAATATCAGAATGAGTTTCGATATCATAATTAGTGCATTATATTCCTTTTCTTTTTTTTTCTTTCTTTTAAATTTTCAATATTTAATAATTTAAAAATTCATTTAAACAAAAAAATATTTAGAAAAGAATGATTAACACATTATATATATATATATATATATATATATATATGTAATAATAAAAAATTTTCGGCCTATTTCTTTAGTTAAATTATTCCAAATTCTTCAATTCTTTTTTCCCTCTCTTTTTAAAATAGCTCTTAAATCTATTTTGTATTTTATTCCATAACTTAATCAAAATATTCTGTTATTTATCATTCTAAAAATCTTAATCTGTTAAAAGCTACACGTATTTATTAAAACCTTATTCTCTTAAATTGCAACACTGCCTCTAAACGCACCTGCCTAATTTCTTCTTTTGAGACATTTAATTTTTATTCTTTGGAACTTTTATAATACCATTTTTATTTCTATTTAATTCATTCGGCATCCCATGATTCCAAGCGGTTTTCGCGCCCAAAGGCCTTTTTACCTTTTTAATTTGCCGCTTCTGTTAAAGAGTTTTAATCATACGTCATAAACACGTCTTCGTGGCCTCATTTTTTTTACCAGTAGCGAGAAAGCTCCGCCTTCTTTATCCCCCTAGCGCCCTCCGAACATGGATGCGAGTGGACCAGCTTGTTCGCGCGTTTTGTACCTTTGGGCCAAATTTTGAAGTATTTAGACGGTTACACTGGCTTCGGAGACAGAATTTACATGAATTAGTGGTTGTCATCTAATTGCCGTCACTGGGGAGTCTACACTAATGCATCGGTAATATGTTCTTCAAGCTCTGCTAATTCTTCAAGATCTTCCAATGTGTTCAGTTTTTAATGAAGCGAAAGTTGGTGGAGTTGCTTTCATCTCTGTGATCACAATAAAGCCACTGCTCATCTATTAAGTTATTAAGTCTTCTTTTTAATGTTTTTGGGAAATTTCTTCTGGATTTCACTGCCTCTGCTCAATTTTTACGACTGCTAATACACTACGATTTCCGATGTGATATACTTCGAGATTTGTCTTCATGGTGAGCGACTCGAAGTGATGCCCTGTCCGGGTGTCATGACTACATTTCAACGATCTCGACTGCGGCTACCTCGATATGATTATCAGGTAATTTTAGTGGTTTCGGACTGAGATGTTCCGATTGTCTGGTGGAAAGAACGTTCAAGTCGACAGCAATAGCGATCGTCTATAATGTGCCAATTTTCGACAGGAATGTATCAAAAAAGCCGGTCAGGATAACTGATGACCTGTGTAATAAAAACATTTTGGAGACTTCCCAGTGATATTGGAGAACAACTACCGATTAGTTGTCAAATTATCACTCATAAGTGTTTATAAATTTATCCCAGAAGTGACGTCTGTAAGTTAAATTATTCTTTTATTTTTATTGATTTCTTATTTTATTGATTTGTTATTATTGGCCTGACATGACGCAAGATATAACCAATTTTGTAAAACATTGTGATATTTGTCAAAAGAATAAAAAACCCAGACAGAAAAAATTTGGCTTATTACAAGCTATGCCCACCACAGATCAACCTTTTGAATGTCTTTCTATTGATACTGTGGGAGGATTCAATTATTATAACTCCACCAAAAAATATCTACACATCATCATCGACCATGCTACTAGATATGTTTGGGCTTTCCCCTCAAAAAGTGTTACCACAGAAACTTATAATACTAATTGTCTAAACCAAGTTTTTAATACTCAAACACCACAACAATTATTCTGTTTTAATAAAATTCTTAATGTCCAGACCCATCAAAAAGTGTTAAGTGATAGAAATGCAGCCTTTACTTCATCTAGATTTAAAAAATTTCTGCGAAACCACAATATTAAGCAACGTTTAACCACATCACATCATCCTCAAACGAATGGCAAATGTGAGAGAGCGAACCAGACAATAGTTACTAGATTGAAGTGTAAAGTCAATTCTACCAACTCCAAAATTCCTTGGACAAAAATTTTGACAGAAGTAGTTAATGAGTATAACAATACCCCTCATTCTATCACTAAATTCCCTCCTGCTTACTTACTTTTTGGCCAATTACCCTATGATTCTCCTCTTCAACAAAATTATTACCCTCCTGTTCAAGAAGCCCTTAAACTTGCTAAAAAACGCACTGATGAATTCTATTGGAGAAGTAAAAAATATTATGATCGAAATTATCTAGAACCAAAATTTGAGATTGGAGATCTTGTAATTTATGAAGAGTTCCAATATCCTAATACCAGAAAACTTTCACAAGTCTTTAGTGGTCCTTATCAAATCCTTAATAAGTTATCTGATGTCAATTTTGAAATTGATAGACAAATTCAAAATAAACCTACTGAAATAGTACATGTATCAAAATTACGCCCTTATTATCCTCCTGATCAATTAAAATTATCCCATGAGAACCAACAACAAACTAATGTTAAATTTATAGTTTCGTCTTGATTTTAATATAATCCAAAAATAAACGAAATAAAATAAATTAATAATTAACTAATCAATTCTCTTCTGTATAACCGTGGTGTTCTTGATTGTGCACACGAGAGTGTCACTGTTGAAGTTTCCACTTGAGTCAACTTTTTATGCTGGCGTAATTTAGTTGATTTAAGTTAGGAGTTTCTGATACTGAATTGGATTAGATTAGAATAATAAATTAAACAGTATTAACTAAACTAATAAAATAAACTGGATTAAATTATATCTTAAACTAATCAAATATGATATCTTAATACTAATTGAGAATTGTCCAACCTTTCTTAATATGCTACAAGGTCCCATTTTTTCATTTCACAACTTATGTTTTCTTGTTTGACTGAAAGCAAGATAGTTACATAACCATCATCTACACAATAATGATTGTTTTCACGAATTTTTCTTATTTATTCCTTTTTTTTGTATTATGTATTTTATTGAGTATATTTCATACCTCATTCACTACTATATGGATGAGATATTAATTATATACTTAAGAAAGTAATTAAAGAAAGAGTGTGATATTTTTGAATTATAATGCTTGTTATTGCTGAACTTATTGTTGAATATTATTATTATTAGTTATACTATTTATAATTTGATATTGAGATTAAATATTACTTGAATTTGAATACTACTTGAATTTGAATATGTTGAGATATATAAATTTTTACTTCTAGAAGTAAACAAGTAATAAAGTAGTAAAGGTAATGGAAGTTATAAAGGTAATAATGGTAATAGTAATTTTGATGTTGAGTAAAAAACTCTTATACTGCTTACATTACCTATTTGCCTTTTTAGGTAATTACCATTTGTCAGACAAACTATACCATAACAAAATACTCATTTCTCTTAAGTTTTTCTTAGCATTCCATTCAGGACTGAGTTTTTCAGACAAACATAAGTTTAATATTTGAAAATTAACTTATGATTATTGTTATTGTTAAGTATTATTATTTTAAAATTTTTATTGTTGATATTCTTCTTCTTCTTATTATTATTATTATTGTATTATTTGTGTTTTATTGTTGTTAATATTAATCTTAGTACTATTTTCGAGTTGTTGCTAGTAAATATAAAGCATTCAGATGAACTTTAATTCTGAAATAGACTTTCATAAGGAAGATCTGTAAGATCTAAAATTTGAAGGATTTTTCTCTTTCAATTTGTAAACTGTTCAATTTGTGAGGTATGCAAATAAATTTTTTGGATGGACTATCACTCAGACGAGAACTGAACGACAAATTAATCAACAATTCTACAAGCAATTTGCAACAAATTTTGTAAGATGATACTCTGGAAGTATGTTATCTATTATTTTAAAGTGTTACAATTCTTTTCTTATTTTGTTTAATATTTTCTAAAGCTTTTTATGTCATTGTTAACAAGATTAATATCTTGTAATTGTATTTTTATTAACAACTCCACCAATTCGCGTTATAGTTATTAAATTTAATGTTATTGGGCATTAATGAATAAATTTTGGAAATGTACTTATTTTGACTTCCTCCAGTTGATAAATTGTAATCCAAGTCCGTGTAACATTTCCCTTCAATGAACTTGCAGGTCATATGACCTACCGGTTCATTCGTCTTTTTGGGTGGGGGGATATGTAATAATAAAAAAATTTCGCCCTATTTCTTTAGTTAAATTATTCCAAATTCTTCAATTCTTTTTTCCCTCTCTTTTTAAAATATCTCTTAAATCTATTTTGTATTTTATTCCATAACTTAATCAAAATATTCTGTTATTTATCATTCTAAAAATCTTAATCTGTTAAAAGCTACACGTATTTATTAAAACCTTATTCTCTTAAATTGCAACACTGCCTCTAAACGCACCTGCCTAATTTCTTCTTTTGAGACATTTAATTTTTATTCTTTGGAACTTTTATAATACCATTTTTATTTCTATTTAATTCATTCGGCATCCCATGATTCCAAGCGGTTTTCGCGCCCAAAGGCCTTTTTACCTTTTTAATTTGCCGCTTCTGTTAAAGAGTTTTAATCATACGTCAGAGACACGTCTTCGTGGCCTCATTTTTTTTACCATTAGCGAGAAAGCTCCGCCTTCTTTATCCCCCTAGCGCCCTCCGAACATGGATGCGAGTGGACCAGCTTGTTCGCGCGTTTTGTACCTTTGGGCCAAATTTTGAAGTATTTAGACGGTTACACTGGCTTCGGAGACAGAATTTACATGAATTAGTGGTTGTCATCTAATTGCCGTCACTGAGGAGTCTACACTAATGCATCGGTAGTATGTTCTTCAAGCTCTGCTAATTCTTCAAGATCTTCCAATGTGTTCAGTTTTTAATGAAGCGAAAGTTGGTGGAGTTGCTTTCATCTCTGTGATCACAATAAAGCCACTGCTCATCTATTAAGTTATTAAGTCTTCTTTTTAATGTTTTTGGGAAATTTCTTCTGGATTTCACTGCCTCTGCTCAATTTTTACGACTGCTAATACACTACGATTTCCGATGTGATATACTTCGAGATTTGTCTTCATGGTGAGCGACTCGAAGTGATGCCCTGTCCGGGTGTCATGACTACATTTCAACGATCTCGACTGCGGCTACCTCGATACGATTATCAGGTAATTTTAGTGGTTTCGGACTGAGATGTTCCGATTGTCTGGTGGAAAGAACGTTCAAGTCGACAGCAATAGCGATCGTCTATAATGTGCCAATTTTCGACAGGAATGTATCATATATATATATTTACATTTTTTTAAATTTAGTAATTTGAAAGAATTATCTAATCAAAAAATCATTAGGATAGTATAAGATTCAGTGTCATAAACAATGCATTCTGTTTTTTTTCTTTTTTTTTTTTTAATGAAAAAATATATATTTAAAAAGCAATTTAAAAATATTTTTTAGAGGAGAAGGAGACCCACTATCATAATTAACGCATTATATGTATATTTCAATATAAAAATTAATACATAATATGTATATATATAAAATTTTGAAATTTCAATGTTTAAAAATTTATCTAAAAAAAAAAAAAAAAAATCTGACGGATAGTATGAGATTCAGTGTCATTAAAAATGTATAATGCTTTTTTTAAATTAAAAAAAACATTTAAAAAGTAATTTTAAAATATTTTTAAAAAGAATGTAGTACAATGTTATAATTAATGCATTATATGTATATTTCAGTTTAAAAAATTAAAAAAATCGTTAAAACAAAACAAAACAAATCTTTAGAATAGAAAGGGGCGCAAAGGATGATAAAAGGGAAAATCATCATGAAAAAAAAAATTAGGTACTGACGAAAAATCCGATAGTTAAATTGCTAATTATTGAAACATAGCTAATTTTGCGATTTCGTAAATAAACCATTTTAAGCCTGTAGATTTTTTTCTTCTAGCGCGTCTAAACAGCTCGAGTATGCTCAATGTCAGCAGAATTGAATATGCATTGGGTAGAGTATTGCAGATCAATCTTCAAAATAAATAAATAAATAAAAAATAAAATGAGAAACAAAAATAGCTATGAATACGAGAAATACCCACTTGAATGTTATTATTTTGCTAGTTATACAATTATTGTTGTACTATTAAACGATGACTGACTTTAAATGATTTCATAGAAATAAAGATTAGGAAATACATTTTTTTAAAATGTGTTTTTAAATTTGTTCCATTTTTTGTGTATAAATAACGATTTTTTTCAATTTCACATATTAAAATTATGCTTATATTAAACGGAAAACTGTCATGGTTCAGGTGAAAATAATACAATACAATAAAAATTACAATATATGTTTTACATACTAAGAAGGAAACCATCCCAAATGGAATATTGCTCCAGTCTCTTAGCAAGTTTTACTATAGTATATCATAACAATCTGCCTGTCAGAAAAAGCTCACATTAATAAAATATTAAAATTTCGTTGAATTTGAAAATCACTTAATGCCATGAAAATGCATTTGAAACAGTAAAAGTCCATAGATTATAATGTATTTGTAATATGCAAAAGTTATAATGAAATTTTATAGTAAGAGATAGATAATTATACATTAAACCTTACTACAATTAATCGTCTTGCATTAGCAATATATTCAAATTTCGACATACTCCAAAATAAGAAAGGGTCATTTTTATTTCTTCTTATTTTTTGTGAGGTTAGAGGTAAATTTATGCACCATTATGAAAGACAAAAACACTTTTACGAGCAATATTTTTGTTCTTTTAACTTGTAATTATTGTGTCTCATAAAAAAAATTATTTTGCTATACCCCCCCACCCCTCCAAAAAAATAAATCATCAAAGAATATTTAATTAAGTGACCTCCTCCCTCCTCAGATATATAGTGTGGGGATTACTTGGTCATCTCTTGTTCTATGTTCGATGAAAATTTTTATATAAAAACTCGAATAAACAGTCAGATTTACTACCTGAACTCTAAACACTTTTCGGTTGAATCGACAAAGAGTACAATTTTTACTTTAAATTTTTTACAAAAGCTATTTAAACAGATGAATGATATTAATTAGTTCATACTAATATGATTAAATTAATTATTAATCATTAAAATGATTATTAATCATGTATAATAGGCGAAAGCTTATAAATTTAAATCCTATTTTACTATTTAACTATAGAATGATCCAAAGAAGTAGAGTAACTATGATCTAGTATTAAAAAATAAATGAAAATAAAAACACAATAACATAAGAAGAGTGAAAAAGTTATTATTTTTTTTCTTGAATTGCGTAATTTTTAAAACCAAACATTAATTAAAAATATAGAAAAATAAAATAAAAAATTCTTACCTCTCCCATTTGTTGCACTTAATGCAGATTTGTTAGAAGAAGAATTATTCATATCCGCAATAACTTCGGCGTCATCATCGTCATCTGAAGAGGTGCCCTGAGTTTTATTTGTGGCACCTATACTCGCACGAATGAGTTTTTTCAAATTAGTATACTTTTCATAAATTTCAGAATTCTTTTTTCCGGGAGTTACATCCCCTTGTGCACAAATGCCTTCTACAGATTCTGTTGTCTCCTTTTTAATATCATTTTCCTTTAACAAATCGTAGCTTTTGCTTCTCTCTGTATTTTCAGTAGTATTAGCTTGTACGTGATTTGACATAACTTTTTCTTCACCAATTTTTTCTGCGAATCTCTCAGTAGCTTCCAGCAGGAAGTTCGAAACCTTCTTAGGTGTGCTTTTTGATTTTCGTTCAGATGACGAACTGCCCTGTTCTGTAGAATTATGTTTCCAATTTTAAAATAGAATAAAGTTCAATATTAATAAATGTATTATGCTTTTTTTTATTTTAATAATTTAAAAATTCACTTAAACAAAACAAACCGAACCAAAAATCTTTAGAATGTGGTACACATTATCATACTTAAAAAAAAAAATAAAATATGAATTTCATATCTGTTTCAAATTAACAAATTAAGAAAAACAAAACAAATAAACAAAAATCTTTCAAATAGAATGAGGTTCAATGCCACAATCAATGGATTATATATTTTTTCAATTTTTCAATTATAATTATTTAAAAACTCATTTAAATTTAAACAAATCAAAATCAGAAAATCTTTAAAATAGAATGAGGTACAATATCATAATCATTGGATAACATATTTCTTTTCGATTCAATAATTTAACAATTCATTTAAACAACAACAAAATATATTTTGAAAAGAATGAGGTTGAATGAAATAATTAATAGATTATATAAATATTTAATTTTTTTTCAATTTTAATAAGATTCAATAAAAAAAAAGTATAAAAGAAAAAAATATTAGAATAGAATAAAGGTCACTATCATAATGTGCATATTTAGTGCACGCACTAATTTGTCTTTCAAATTTTCAAATTTACTAAATTAAAAATATCAGAATGAGTTTCGATATCATAATTAGTGCATTATATTCCTTTTCTTTTTTTTTCTTTCTTTTAAATTTTCAATATTTAATAATTTAAAAATTCATTTAAACAAAAAAATATTTAGAAAAGAATGATTAACACATTATATATATATATATATATATATATATATATATATATATATATATATATATATATATATATACATTTTTTTAAATTTAGTAATTTGAAAGAATTATCTAATCAAAAAATCATTAGGATAGTATAAGATTCAGTGTCATAAACAATGCATTCTGTTTTTTTTCTTTTTTTTTTTTTTTTTTAATGAAAAAATATATATTTAAAAAGCAATTTAAAAATATTTTTTAGAGGAGAAGGAGATCCACTATCATAATTAACGCATTATATGTATATTTCAATATAAAAATTAATACATAATATGTATATATATAAAATTTTGAAATTTCAATGTTTAAAAATTTATCTAAAAAAAAAAAAAATCTGACGGATAGTATGAGATTCAGTGTCATTAAAAATGTATAATGCTTTTTTTAAATTAAAAAAAAACATTTAAAAAGTAATTTTAAAATATTTTTAAAAAGAATGTAGTACAATGTTATAATTAATGCATTATATGTATATTTCAGTTTAAAAAATTAAAAAAATCGTTAAAACAAAACAAAACAAATCTTTAGAATAGAAAGGGGCGCAAAGGATGATAAAAGGGAAAATCATCATGAAAAAAAAAAAAAATTAGGTACTGACGAAAAATCCGATAGTTAAATTGCTAATTATTGAAACATAGCTAATTTTGCGATTTCGTAAATAAACCATTTTAAGCCTGTAGATTTTTTTCTTCTAGCGCGTCTAAACAGCTCGAGTATGCTCAATGTCAGCAGAATTGAATATGCATTGAGTAAAGTATTGCAGATCAATCTTCAAAATAAATAAATAAATAAAAAATAAAATGAGAAACAAAAATAGCTATGAATACGAGAAATACCCACTTGAATGTTATTATTTTGCTAGTTATACAATTATTGTTGTACTATTAAACGATGACTGACTTTAAATGATTTCATAGAAATAAAGATTAGGAAATACATTTTTTAAAAATGTGTTTTTAAATTTGTTCCATTTTTTGTGTATAAATAACGATTTTTTTCAATTTCACATATTAAAATTATGCTTATATTAAACGGAAAACTGTCATGGTTCAGGTGAAAATAATACAATACAATAAAAATTACAATATATGTTTTACATACTAAGAAGGAAACAATCCAAAATGGAATATTGCTCCAGTCTCTTAGCAAGTTTTACTATAGTATGTCATAACAATCTGCCTGTCAGAAAAAGCTCACATTAATAAAATATTAAAATTTCGTTGAATTTGAAAATCACTTAATGCCATGAAAAGACATTTGAAACACTAAAAGCACATAGATTATAATGTATTTGTAATATGCAAAAGTTCTATTGAAATTTTATAGTTAGAGATATATAATTAGGCTCTAAACCTTACTACAATTAATCGTCTTGCATTAGCAATATATTCAAATTTCGACATACTCCAAAATAAGAAAGGGTCATTTTTTTTTCTTATTATTTTTTGTGAGGTTAGAGGTAAATTTATGCACCATTATGAAAGACAAAAACACTTTTACGAGCAATATTTTTGTTCTTTTAACTTGTAATTATTGTAAGTCTCATTAAAAAAAAAATTATTTTGCTATACCCCCCCCCCCCCCCCACGCCCCGCCAAAAAAAAAAAAAAAAAAAAAAATCATCAAAGTATATTTTGTTAAATGACCTCCAACCTCCTCAGGTATATAGTGTGGGGATTACTTGGTCATCTCTTTTCGTATGTTCGATGCAAATTTTCATATAAAAACTCGAATAAACAGTCAGATTTACTACCTGAACTCTAAACACTTTTCGGTTGCATCGACAAAGAGTACATTTTTTACTCTAAATTTTTTACAAAAGCAATTTAAACAGACGAATGATATTAATTAGTTCATACTAATGTGATTAAATTTATTATTAATCATTAAAATGATTATTAATCATGTATAATAAGCGAAAGCTTATAAATTTAAATCCTATTTTACTATTTAACCATAGAATGATCCAAAGAAGTAGAGTAACTATGATCTAGTATTAAAAAATAAATGAAAATAAAAACACAATAACATAAGAAGAGAAAAAAAGTTATTTTTTTTTTCTTGAATTGCGTAATTAATAAAACTAAACATTAATTAAAAATATAGAAAAATAAAATAAAAAATTCTTACCTCTCACATTTGTTAAATTTAATGGAGATTTGTTCGAAGAAGAATTATTCGTAACCCCAATAAATTCGACGTCATCATCCTCATCTGAAAAGATGCTTTGAGTTTTATTTGTGGCACCTGTACTTGCACGGATGAGTTTTTTCACATTAGTATACTTTTCAGGATTTTTAGAACTCTTGTTTCCGGGAGTTACACCCCCTTGTGCACAAATGCCTTCTACAGATTCTGTTGTCTCCTTTTTAATATCATTTTCCGTTAACAAATCGTAGCTTTTGCTTCTCTCTGTATTTTCAGTAGTATTAGCTGGTACGTGATTTGACATAACTTCTTCTTCACCAATTTTTTCTGCGAATCTGTCAGTAGCTTCCAGCAGGAAGTTCGAAACCTTCT
Organism: Maratus michaelseni; assembly: GCA_963931845.1. Lineage (NCBI taxonomy): Eukaryota > Metazoa > Arthropoda > Arachnida > Araneae > Salticidae > Maratus > Maratus michaelseni. The sequence goes on from OZ007591.1 coordinate 193,428,765, forward strand.
TAGGTGTGCTTTTTGATTTTTGTTCAAATGACGAACTGCCCTGTTCTGTGGAATTATGTTTCCAATTTTAAAATAGAATAAAGTTCAATATTAATAAATGTATTATGCTTTTTTTTATTTTAATAATATAGAAATTCACTTAAACAAAACAAAACGAAACAAAAATCTTTAGAATGTGGTACACATTATCATACTTTAAAAAAAAATATATGAATTTTATATCTGTTTCCAATTAACAAATTAAGAAAAACAAAACAAATAAACAAAAATCTTTCAAATAGAATGAGGTTCAATGCCACAATCAATGGATTATATATTTTTTCAATTTTTCAATTTTTCAATTATAATTATTTAAAGACTCATTTAAATTTAAACAAATCAAAATCAGAAAATATTTAAAATAGAATAAGGTACAATATCATAATCATTGGATAACATATTTCTTTTCGATTCAATAATTTAACAATTCATTTAAACAACAACAAAATATATTTTGAAAAGAATGAGGTGGAATGAAATAATTAATAGATTATATAAATATTTAATTTTTTTTTCAATTTTAATAATTTAAGGATTTACTTTTTTTTAAAAAGTTAAAAAGAAAAAAAATATTAGAATTATCATAATGTGCATATTTAGTGCATGCACTAATTTGTCTTTCAAATTTTCAAATTTACTAAATTAAAAATTCTTTAAAAAGATCAGAATGAGTTTCGATATCATAATTAGTGCATTATATTCCTTTTCTTTTTTTTTCTTTCTTTTAAATTTTCGATATTAAATAATTAAAAAATTCATTTAAACAAAAAAATATTTAGAATAGAATAATTAATACATTATATATATATATATATATATATATATATATATATATATAACCCAAAATTTCAAAAGTATATAAATACAACACATGGTCATATTATTACTGGTGATCTTAATATTGTAGAACAACCTATTTTACAAAACTTAATGCATAATGGAACAAAATTTCGCCTTCCATATAGGTGTAATATCAAATCCATAATATTGCAGTTTATTCATGATATTGATTTATTTATATATAAAATTGCTATTGATTACAATAAACCTATCGAGTATTTTAGTGAATGGAGATTTTCTGTAATAGATACATTTAAAAATGAAATTATAAAAAATTATCAACATATTACACATGCAGTTTTTAAAAATATAAATAAACATATATCAGAATTACAAAACAAATTTATAATTACTTATGTAGATAAATCTCCAAATAATTATGCTTTTATTTGTAAAGAGTACTATAAAGTGTTAATTCACAATGCAATTAACACAAGTAATATTTTTAATAAAACTAAATTAAATATTGAAATTAATAATAGAAAATTATTAAATTATCACAAATTACTAAAAATCAAATGTAATAATTTAAATTATCCTTATCTTGTTATAATTCCAAAATTTCATAAAAATCCAATTAAATTTCGCACAGTTACCATCGGATGTAATACATATAATAATAATGCAAGCAATTTACTACTTAATATTTTAAAGCAGATATATAATATAACGATAAAACATAATAACCAACATTGCCTAAAAAACAGTTTTCAGCTTATTAATAAAATAAATAATATCAATCCAGTAAAATTCATAAAAACATTGGATTTTAATGATTTATTTAATAACATTGAAATAAAAGACTTACATAAAACAATGTGTATAGTATATTATTTAAAGAATTTAAATCTCAATTAAAATTAAAAGATCATATTTCCGTAAATTTTTTTTAAACTTTACTAAATTTTACATTGCATAATAATTACATCATATATGACAATATTATTTATAAACAATACCAGGGAATACCGCAGGGTGGGACCGCTTCTAGTATTCTCTCTGACCTTTACTTATATTATTATGAAAGAAATATTGGTCCGAACAATGATTATGTATTTTATCGCTATATTGATGACATTATCATATTTTATTTCAATGATAAAAATTGCACATCACCACTCAATTTTTATCCTAATCAGCTTACATTAAGCGAAAATGATTTGATTAATAATATTATAAATTTTCTAGACTTAAAAATTAAAATTAATGATAATTATAAATTAATTTTTGATATTTATGATAAAAGAATTGATTTTCCATTTAAAGTAAATATTTTTACCAATTTTGCTTCATGTTTACATAAATCAGTTTATAAAAATATAATTATCAATTATTTTCATCGTATAAAATATCTATGCTCAGATATAAATAAAACAAAAATATTAGATTTATTCGAGATCATGCAAAACTATATGGTTATCCTATTTTTTTGATAAATTCAATTATCAACTCTTTTAAATAACAATTATTACATCATATAAATATAAACATGTTATGTAATAAATTATTGTTTTAGTATGCGATAAAAACATAGCAAATGTTATAGCAAATTACAATTGAAACATACATCAATACAATTAAAACATATAAGGACAATAATTAAGTTGTTTGAACATTATTTACACTTTATATTGTTAATGTGATTGTGCGTTTGCCGATCACCTTTATTTTAAGTGATACTAATGATCAGATTTAAAATATATATAAATACAATAAAAACATATACCATTAATATATATAAGGACAATACTTAAGATGGTTGAACATTATTTACACTTTATATAGTTACTGTGATTGTGCGTTCAGTCGATCACTTTTATATTAAGTGATTCTAATGATCAGTTATAAAAGACTATAAAATATGCATTGTATTAAAATAACTGTAAAATAACTTATACAAAAACACATAAAATTATACATGGATAACATTGTTCATAACGTTGTTGATTATAATTAACAAACATAACCATATGCAATATATATATATATATATATATATATATATATATATATATATATATATATATATATATATATATATATATATATGTATGTATGTGTACTGCATTGAATGAAAATAATTATTATTAATCAAAATTTTTTACATGATATTTACTCAATGTAAGAATCTTTGAAATACTATGTAAGATGGATTTAATTCTAGTTAAATTTAATTCATATCATAGGATTTTGTACGATGTTAATGTAAAACTACAATGATATTATTATTTTTTACTATTTATATATATTATTAAATCTAATATATATTTGTAAATCAAACTTAATTTTGAATAATTATTATTCCAATAGAGGGCAGCACATTACTTGTCAAATAAATGTTAAAAATATTTTTAATTTACTTATAGAGGGTGCTTATCGCTTGTGTATTTAAATTTTACTTTTAAAGATTTTGTAAGGTTAGGAAATTTGTATATTCACAAATATAAATTTGTTTTTGAGTGTATTTATCACATAAATAAATTTGTGTGTTTTAAATCAATTTGTATTATGGTGTAATAATTAAGGTGATATTTCAAAATCAGGTGATATTTAGGTGATTATTTCAGGTGATATTTATGTTCTCTCAACTTAACCTTCAAATCATTTCTCTCAACTTGACTATATCATCAAGTATTTGATATCTTATGATGTGCGCCATGTGGTCATATTGGTATAAATTAGACCTTGTGTTGTTTAAGGATTTTGGATAATTATTGTGAGTAAGATATTTTATCTATTCTTTACAAGTTTTTTATTTCCAATTTTATTATTTCCAACTGTTATCTGGTAAAAATATTTTATCTATTCTTTACAAGTTTTTTATTTGCATTTTTATTATTTCCAATTGTCTTCTGGTAATAATTCAGTATACCTGGATGATTATACTGATCTTAGCATGTATGCCAGTATAATTATGAAATACTGAATTATTATTTAAAACACGTGTGGGTACATCCAGGCTGAAGATTATACCAACACGTGTTTTTTCATATCCAATTATAATTTAAATCTCTTGTTATCCAATTTTCCATTATATTTAGTTCATATTTCATTTCATAATCCATTTGTATTCACTTGATATCAACTCCAAATTATTAACATTTTATGGTTTATTATAATTTTTTTTTCTCTCTCTCTTTTTAAATAATCTTCACATTTTCAGTATTTTTGGCCAATTACCATTGAAGCACAAGCTATGGTAAAATTATGATTGCACTTGTTAATTTATTAACTATGTGGTATTCTGTCTACACATTATTATTAATTATCTCTTTGGAGATTTAATTAGATTGTTACAAGAACTTGATATGTTTTTTTGAAATATATATATATATAATTTTTTTTTAAATTTAGTAATTTGAAAGAATTATCTAATCAAAAAATCATTAGGATAGTATAAGATTCGGTGTCATAAACAATGCATTCTGTTTTTTTTCTTGTTTCTTTAAATGAAAAAATATATATTTAAAAGCAATTTAAAAATATTTTTTAGAGGAGAAGGAGGTCCACTATCATAATTAACGCATTATATGTATATTTCAATACAAAAATTAATACATAATATGTATATATTTAAAATTTCGAAATTTCAAAATTTCAAAATTCATCTAAACAAAAAATCTGACGGATAGTATGAGATTCAGTGTCATTAACAATGTATAATGCTTTTTTTTTTTTAAATAAAAAAATACATTTAAAAAGTAATTTTAAAATATTTTTAGAAAAGAATGTAGTACAATGTTATAATTAATGCATTATATGTATATTTCAGTTAAAAAATTAAAAAATCGTTAAAACAAAACAAAACAAATCTTTAGAATAGAAAGGGGCGCAAAGGATGATAAAAGGGAAAATCATCATGAAAAAAAAAATATTAGGTACTGACGAAAAATCCGATAGTTAAATTACTAATTATTGAAACATAGCTAATTTTGCAATTTCGTAAATAAACCATTTTAAGCCTGTAGATTTTTTTCTTCTAGCGCGTCTAAACAGCTCGAGTATGTTCAATGTCAGCAGAATTGAATATGCATTGGATAAAGTATTGCAGATCAATCTTCAAAATAAGTAAATAAATAAAAAATAAAATGAGAAACAAAAATAGCTATGAATACGAGAAATACCCCACTTGAATGTTACTATTTTGCTAGTTATACAATTATAGTTGTACTATTAAAAGATGACTGACTTTAAATGATTTCATAGAAATAAAGATTAGGAAATACATTTTTTAAAAATGTGTTTTTAAATTTGTTCCATTTTTTGTGTATAAATAACGATTTTTTTCAATTTCACATATTAAAATTATGCTTATATTAAACGGAAAACTGTCATGGTTCAGGTGAAAATAATACAATACAATAAAAATTACAATATATGTTTTATATACTAAGAAGGAAACAATCCAAAATGGAATATTGCTCCAGTCTCTTAGCAAGTTTTACTATAGTATGTCATAACAATCTGCCTGTCAGAAAAAGCTCACATTAATAAAATATTAAAATTTCGTTGAATTTGAAAATCACTTAATGCCATGAAAAGACATTTGAAACACTAAAAGCACATAGATTATAATGTATTTGTAATATGCAAAAGTTCTATTGAAATTTTATAGTTAGAGATATATAATTATGCTGTAAACCTTACTACAATTAATCGTCTTGCATTAGTAATATATTCAAATTTCGACATACTCCAAAATAAGAAAGGGTCATTTTTTTTTCTTCTTATTTTTTGTGAGGTTAGAGGTAAATTTATGCACCATTATGAAAGACAAAAACACTTTTACGAGCAATATTTTTGTTCTTTTAACTTGTAATTATTGTAAGTCTCATTAAAAAAAATTATTTTGCTATACCCCCCCCCCCCCCCACGCCCCGCCAAAAAAAAAAAAAAAATCATCAAAGTATATTTTGTTAAATGACCTCCAACCTCCTCAGGTATATAGTGTGGGGATTACTTGGTCATCTCTTTTCGTATGTTCGATGCAAATTGTTATATAAAATCTCGAATAAACAGTCAGATTTACTACCTGAACTCTAAACACTTTTCGGTTGAATCGACAAAGAGTACATTTTTTACTCTAAATTTTTTACAAAAGCTATTTAAACAGACGAATGATATTAATTAGTTCATACTAATGTGATTAAATTTATTATTAATCATTAAAATGATTATTAATGATGTATAATAGGCGAAAGCTTATAAATTTAAATCCTATTTTACTATTTAACCATAGAATGATCCAAAGAAGTAGAGTAACTATGATCTAGTATTAAAAATTAAATGAAAATAAAAACACAATAACATAAGAAGAGAAAAAAAGTTTTTTTTTTTTTTGAATTGCGTAATTTATACAACTAAACATTAATTAAAAATATAGAAAAAGAAAATAAAAAATTCTTACCTCTCACATTTGTTAAATTTAATGGAGATTTGTTCGAAGAAGAATTATTCATAACCCCAATAAATTCGACGTCATCATCCTCATCTGAAAAGATGCTTTGAGTTTTATTTGTGGCACCTGTACTCGAACGGATGAGTTTTTTCACATTAGTAAACTTTTCATAAATTTCAGAATTCTTTTTTCCGGGAGTTACATCCCCTTGTGCACAAATGCCTTCTACAGATTCTGTTGTCTCCTTTTTAATATCATTTTCCGTTAACAAATCGTAGCTTTTGCTTCTCTCTGTATTTTCAGTAGTATTAGCTTGTACGTTATTTGACATAACTTGTTCTTCACCAATTTTTTCTGCGAATCTCTCAGTAGCTTCCAGCAGGAAGTTCGAAACCTTCTTAGGTGTGCTTTTTGATTTTCGTTCAAATGACGAACTGCCCTGTTCTGTGGAGATTATGTTTCCAATTTTAAAATAGAATAAAGTTCAATATTAATAAATGTATTATGCTTTTTTTTATTTTAATAATTTAAAAATTCACTTAAACAAAACAAAACGAAACAAAAATCTTTAGAATGTGGTACACATTATCATACTTAAAAAATATATATATATGAATTTTATATCTGTTTCAAATTAACAAATTAAGAAAAACAAAACAAATAAACAAAAATCTTTCAAATAGAATGAGGTTCAATGCCACAATCAATGGATTATATATTTTCAATTTTTCAATTTTTCAATTATAATTATTTAAACACTCATTTAAATTTAAACAAATCAAAATCAGAAAATCTTTAAAATAGAATAAGGTACAATATCATAATCATTGGATAACATATTTCTTTTCGATTCAATAATTTAACAATTCATTTAAACAACAACAAAATATATTTTGAAAAGAATGAGGTTGAATGAAATAATTAATAGATTATATAAATATTTATTTTTTTTTTCAATTTTAATAATTTAAGGATTTAATTTTTTTTAAAAAGTGAAAAAGAAAAAAAATATTAGAATAGAATAAAGGTCACTATCATAATGTGCATATTTAGTGCACGCACTAATTTGTCTTTCAAATTTTCAAATTTATTAAATTAAAAATTCTTTAAAAAGATCAGAATGAGTTTCGATATCATAATTAGTGCATTATATTCCTTTTCTTTTTTTTTCTTTCTTTTAAATTTTCAATATTAAATAATTAAAAAATTCATTTAAACAAAAAAATATTTAGAATAGAATAATTAATACATTATATATATAACCTATTTTACAAAACTTAATGCATAATGAAATGCATAATTAAAATTTCGCCTTCCATATAGGTGTAATATCAAATCCATAATATTGCAGTTTATTCATGATATTGATTTATTTATATATAAAATTGCTATTGATTACAATAAACCTATCGAGTATTTTAGTGAATGGAGATTTTCTGTAATAGATACATTTAAAAATGAAATTATAAAAAATTATCAACATATTACACATGCAGTTTTTAAAAATATAAATAAACATATATCAGAATTACAAAACAAATTTATAATTACTTATGTAGATAAATCTCCAAATAATTATGCTTTTATTTGTAAAGAGTACTATAAAGTGTTAATTCACAATGCAATTAACACAAGTAATATTTTTAATAAAACTAAATTAAATATTGAAATTAATAATAGAAAATTATTAAATTATCACGAATTACTAAAAATCAAATGTAATAATTTAAATTATCCTTATCTTGTTATAATTCCAAAATTTCATAAAAATCCAATTAAATTTCGCACAGTTACCATCGGATGTAATACATATAATAATAATGCAAGCAATTTACTACTTAATATTTTAAAGCAGATATATAATATAACGATAAAACATAATAACCAACATTGCCTAAAAAACAGTTTTCAGCTTATTAATAAAATAAATAATATCAATCCAGTAAAATTCATAAAAACATTGGATTTTAATGATTTATTTAATAACATTGATATAAAAGACTTACATAAAACAATGTGTATATTATTTAAAAAATTTAAATCTCAATTAAAATTAAAAGATCATATTTCCGTAAATTTTTTTTAAACTTTACTAAATTTTACATGGCATAATAATTACATCATATATGACAATATTATTTATAAACAATGCCAGGGAATACCGCAGGGTGGGACCGCTTCTAGTATTCTCTCTGACCTTTACTTATATTATTATGAAAGAAATATTGGTCCGAACAATGATTATGTATTTTATCGCTATATTGATGACATTATCATATTTTATTTCAATGATAAAAATTGCACATCACCACTCAATTTTTATCCTAATCAGCTTACATTAAGCGAAAATGATTTGATTAATAATAATATAAATTTTCTAGACTTAAAAATTAAAATTAATGATAATTATAAATTAATTTTTGATATTTAGGATAAAAGAATTGATTTTCCATTTAAAGTAAATATTTTTACCAATTTTGCTTCATGTTTACATAAATCAGTTTATAAAAATATAATTATCAATTACCTTCATCGTATAAAATATCTATGCTCAGATATAAATAAAAACAAAAATATTAGATTTATTCGAGATGATGCAAAACTATATGGTTATCCTATTTTTTTGATAAATTCAATTATCAACTCTTTTAAATAACAGTTATTACATCATATAAATATAAACATGTTATGTAATAAATTGTTGTTTTAGTGTGCGATAAAAACATAGCAAATGTTATAGCAAATTACAATTGAAACATACATCAATACAATTAAAACATATAAGGACAATAATTAAGTTGTTTGAACATTATTCACACTTTATATTGTTAATGTGATTGTGCGTTTGCCGATCACCTTTATTTTAAGTGATACTAATGATCAGATATAAAACATATATAAATACAATAAAAACATATACCATTAATATATATAAGGACAATACTTAAGATGGTTGAACATTATTTACACTTTATATAGTTACTGTGATTGTGCGTTTAGTCGATCACTTTTATATTAAGTGATTCTAATGATCAGTTATAAAAGTCTATAAAATATGCATTGTATTAAAATAACTGTAAAATAACTTATACAAAAACACATAAAATTATACATGGATAACATTGTTCATAACATTGTTGATTATAATTAACAAACATAACCATATGCAATATATATATATATATATATATATATATATATATATATATATGTATGTATGTGTACTGCATTGAATTAAAATAATTATTATTAATTAAAATTTTTTACATGATATTTACTCATTGTAAGAATCTTTGAAATACTATGTAAGATGGATTTAATTCTAGTTAAATTTAATTCATATCATAGGATTTTGTACGATGTTAATGTAAAACTACAATGATATTATTATTTTTTAGGTAGATTTCGTAAGAAATACTACCTATTACATTCTCACCTAAGTTGGAAATTTTGAAAAATTTTTGCAGATCTACGCCGATCATGACTCCCAGAACCCAAAACCACCCCAGTTCAAAACTCTATCTATCTATCTATCTATCTATGTCACTTTTTTCTGACCACGATAACTGGAAAAATTCTGCATTAATCTTTTACAAACTGATACATAAAATCAAGGGGCATAAAATCTCGGTCAAGTTCGTTAATGGGCAAAATCGAACCAAGGGGGGGAGGGTGGGGGGGCTTTTTGTGAAAACAGAAAAAACCCCATAATTTCTTAATTATTATACGTATCGAATCCATTTAAAATTATTAATACTTCTAGGAGAAGGGCCGAAAATTTACGTATGACAGATTTTTGATATAATTAAAAATGGCTCCAAGTGGGGGAAAAAGGGGGGTTTTAGAAGAAAAAAAATCATAGCTTCGTCAATTCACAAGATATCAAATCCACGTAAATTTATTATTAATCCTCTTAGTATTATCTAAAACTTTTATATTGACAAGTTTTTTATAGGACCAACCGTTATACCAAAAAAAATTAAAAACAAAAAAATCCCTGCCGGATCCGCCTGCAAACAAGTTAGGTTTCGAAGTAGGCGGTTCAATTTGCCGCATCATCGTAAAAAAGGTCATTTCTTACGCAATTCCCGACAAACAGGCGCCCCACGGTCTGCGTCTTCGAAATCTACCTGTGCCTGTAGGCCGAGCCGTCAGGGATTTTTTACTATTTATATATATTATTAAATCTAATATAATGTATTTGTAAATCAAACTTAATTTTGAATAATTATTATTCCAATAGAGGGCAGCACATTACTTGTCAAATAAATGTTAAAAATATTTTTAATTTACCTATAGAGGGTGCTTATCGCTTGTGTATTTAAATTTTACTTTTAAAGATTTTGTAAGGTTAGGAAATTTGTATATTCACAAATATAAATTTGTTTTTGAGTGTATTTATCACATAAATAAATTTGTGTGTTTTAAATCAATTTGTATTATGGTGTAATAATTAAGGTGATATTTCAAAATCAGGTGATATTTAGGTGATTATTTCAGGTGATATTTATGTTCTCTCAACTTAACCTTCAAATCATTTCTCTCAACTTGACTATATCATCAAGTATTTGATATCTTATGATGTGCGCCATGTGGTCATATTGGTATAAATTAGACCTTGTGTTGTTTAAGGATTTTGGATAATTATTGTGAGTAAGATATTTTATCTATTCTTTACATGTTTTTTATTTCCAATTTTATTATTTCCAACTGTTATCTGGTAAAAATATTTTATCTATTCTTTACAAGTTTTTTATTTCCATTTTTATTATTTCCAATTGTCTTCTGGTAATAATTCAGTATACCTGGATGATTATATTGATCTTAGCATGTATGCCAGTATAATTATGAAATACTGAATTATTATTTAAAACACGTGTGGGTACATCCAGGCTGAAGATTATACCAACACGTGTTTTTTCATATCCAATTATAATTTAAATATCTTGTTATCCAATTTTCCATTATATTTAGTTCATATTTCATTTCGTAATCCATTTGTATTCACTTGATATCAACTCCAAATTATTAACATTTTATGGTTTATTATAATTTTTTTTTTCTCTTTCTTTTTTTTTTAAATAATCTTCACATTTTCAGTATTTTTGGCCAATTACCATTGAAGCACAAGCTATGGTAAAATTATGATTGCACTTGTTAATTTATTAACTATGTGGTATTCTGTCTACACATTATTATTAATTATCTCTTTGGAGATTTAATTAGATTGTTACAAGAACTTGATATGTTTTTTTTTTTAAAATATATTTATATAATATATATATATATATATATATATATATATATATATATATATATATATATAATTTTTTTTTAATTTAGTAATTTGAAAGAATTATCTAATCAAAAAATCATTAGGATAGTATAAGATTCGGTGTCATAAACAATGCATTCTGTTTTTTTTTTTTTTTAAATGAAAAAATATATATTTAAAAGCAATTTAAAAATATTTTTTAGAGGAGAAGGAGGTCCACTATCATAATTAACGCATTATATGTATATTTCAATATAAAAATTAACACATAATATGTATATATTTAAAATTTCGAAATTTCAAAATTTCAAAATTCATCTAAACAAAAAATCTGACGGATAGTATGAGATTCAGTGTCATTAACAAGTATAATGCTTTTTTTAAAATAAAAAAAATACATTTAAAAAGTAATTTTAAAATATTTTTAGAAAAGAATGTAGTACAATGTTATAATTAATGTATTATATGTATATTTCAGTTAAAAAATTAAAAAAAATCGTTAAAACAAAACAAAACAAATCTTTAGAATAGAAAGGGGCGCAAAGGATGATAAAAGGGAAAATCATCATGAAAAAAAAAAATATTAGGTACTGACGAAAAATCCGATAGTTAAATTACTAATTATTGAAACATAGCTAATTTTGCAATTTCGTAAATAAACCATTTTAAGCCTGTAGATTTTTTTCTTCTAGCGCGTCTAAACAGCTCGAGTATGTTCAATGTTCAGCAGAATTGAATATGCATTGGGTAAAGTATTGCAGATCAATCTTCAAAATAAGCAAATAAATAAAAAATAAAATAAGAAACAAAAATAGCTATGAATACGAGAAATACCCCACTTGAATGTTACTATTTTGCTAGTTTTACAATTATTGTTGTACTATTAAAAGATGACTGACTTTAAATGATTTCATAGAATTAAAGATTAGGAAATACATTTTTTAAAAATGTGTTTTTAAATTTGTTCCATTTTTTGTGTATAAATAACGATATTTTTTTCAATTTCACATATTAAAATTATGCTTATATTAAACGGAAAACTGTCATGGTTCAGGTGAAAATAATACAATACAATAAAAATTACAATATATGTTTTACATACTAAGAAGGAAACCATCCTAAATGGAATATTGCTCCAGTCTCTTAGCAAGTTTTACTATAGTATATCATAACAATCTGCCTGTCAGAAAAAGCTCGCATTAAAAAAACATTAAAATTTCGTTGAATTTGAAAATCACTTAATGCAATGAAAAGACATTTGAAACAGTAAAAGCCCATAGATTATAATGTATTTGTAATATGCAAAAGTTCTAATGAAATTTTATAGTTAGAGATATATAATTATGCTCTAAACCTTACTACAATTAATCGTCTTGCATTAGCAATATATTCAAATTTCGACATACTCCAAAAAAAGAAAGGGTCTTTTTTTTTTCTTCTTATATTTTTGTGAGGTTAGAGGTAAATTTATGCACCATTATGAAAGACAAAAACACTTTTACGAGCAATATTTTTGTTCTTTTAACTTGTAATTATTGTAAGTCTCATTAAAAAAAATTATTTTGCTATACCCCCCCCCCCCCCCACGCCCCGCCAAAAAAAAAAAAAAAAAAAAATCATCAAAGTATATTTTGTTAAATGACCTCCAACCTCCTCAGGTATATAGTGTGGGGATTACTTGGTCATCTCTTTTCGTATGTTCGATGCAAATTTTTACATAAAAACTCGAATAAACAGTCAGATTTACTACCTAAACTCTAAACACTTTTCGGTTGAATCGACAAAGAGTACATTTTTTACTCTAAATTTTTTTCAAAAGCTATTTAAACAGACGAATGATATTAATTAGTTCATACTAATGTGATTAAATTTATTGTTAATCATTAAAATGATTATTAATCATGTATAATAGGCGAAAGCTTATAAATTTAAATCCTATTTTACTATTTAACCATAGAATGATCCAAAGAAGTAGAGTAACTATGATCTAGTATTAAAAAATAAATGAAAATAAAAACACAATAACATAAGAAGAGAAAAAAAGTTATTTTTTTTTCTTGAATTGCGTAATTTATAAAACCAAACATTAATTAAAAATATAGAAAAATAAAATGAAAAATTCTTACCTCTCCCATTTGTTGCACTTAATGGAGATTTGTTAGAAGAAGAATTATTCCTATGCGAAATAAATTCGACGTCATCAACGTCATCTGAAGAGATGCCCTGAGTTTTATTTGTGGCACCTATACTCGCACGAATGAGTTTTTTCAAATTAGTATACTTTTCATAAATTTCAGAATTCTTTTTTCCGGGAGTTACATCCCCTTGTGCACAAATGCCTTCTACAGATTCTGTTGTCTCCTTTTTAATATCATTTTCCTTTAACAAATCGTAGCTTTTGCTTCTCTCTGTATTTTCAGTAGTATTAGCTTGTACGTGATTTGACATAACTTTTTCTTCACCAATTTTTACTGCGAATCTCTCAGTAGTTTTCAGGGGGAAGTTCGAAACCTTCTTAGGTGGGCTTTCTGAATTTCGATCAGGTGACGAACTGGCCTGTTCTGGGGAATTATGTCCATCTTGTCCAACATCTCTATTATTGTCTTCTTCTGTCGTTTCAGGTTCCGCAGTGTTTTCTTCATCTCTTTCAAGACATTCATGTTGAAAATGTCCAACCATTTCACACTCTCTGCACCAGAATCTTAGACTCACTGTTTCATTTCTACCTGGAATAGGCAGTTCTATGTTAGAAGAAGTTTTTCTTTTGCCCTGGAAAACTTGCAAATCCCTGAACTCAGGAATATCAATCTCTATACGCCAGCTTTTACTTCGATTAGAAGTATCAGTTTTAACGACTTCTATAACTGGTCCAAGTTTCTTAGATATAGCATCAGATAAATTTGTTTCAAAATCAAGGTTCTTCTTGTTATCAACGTCAAGTATCATTAAATACGTTGTTAGCGGATATATCCAAACGGGCTGATCTTCTGAAGAAAGCAGATTTTTCCTTAGCACTACAGAATATTCTGGCTTCGTGAAAAAAATTTTGAATCCATTATTTTTCTTATCAGTTGTAACAGAATTAAATTTGATTGACGGGTAATTACTGAGCAACGTTTGAAGACACTGAATCATCGAAGCTGAATCCGTACTCACACACGGTGAGAACACACCCGATTTCTTAAGTTTCATTTTTGGAAATAAACTGAAAACAAAATTAGTTGAATTCCTTTTCAATACATTTGTCGAACAATTAGACGTCGACCTTCAATTTTCATTAGTAGCGTATGGATTACACGCTTGAGAAACGAAGGCTTATTTTCTACTACGACGATACTTACAACAGACGAGGAAATACTGGCGTATGAATAATCACATTTCAAAGCGAGAGGAAGAATTGAAAGTTATCGCAGGCGAAAAAGGCGAAAAAAACTATTCTGTTACCGTGCATGACTCAAAAGGGTGAATTCTGATTGATCTAAAATCTCCCGCTGTAACCACTAGTAACCAACGGTAAATCGATGTGACAAAGATGACAACTACGGTGAAAACAAAACATTGATCCCAAAAACTGATCTTGAAGAATACGCCATTTTTGAGCTGTTTATATAAAAAAAAAGACTCTCCCCTCAGAAACGATTTGGCGACCGTTAAATACATTTAACGATGTCCGGTTGACATTACTAAAACCATTAAGTGATTAAAGAGAAACCGTTTCTTTTCAGTTATTTATGGCCCCTAAACTGTTAATATTCCGGGAAATTGTACTTTTACAGCAAAAAAGTGTTACAAGTTCCTTTTAAAAAATAAGATACTTTACTAAAACATAAGTGAAATTTTCCCACAAAATTTCATATGTATGTGGGGATGATTGTGTGTATATTAAATTTTTCTCGCGTTTTATGGTCTCCAGAGCTCAGTGGCGTAGGAAGTTCATACAAATTGGGGGAGCTGGGGCATAATGTGGAAAGCTAGTGGCGGGGATCATTTCATTCATTTCGGAGGATTCCTTCATAGTGTTGCACTTTTCACAAACAAGAGTATAAAATAGAAGCATATCAAAAGATCACCAGTTTTTTAATCAAGTTAAAATAATTTTTATTAGATATACTTCGTACATAGAAACTTAATTTATGGACGATCCCGAATACAATATTCAAATTTAATGCTTCTCCCACTTTCACTTACCAAAAGGTAAAGTGCTTTCTGTTGTTTTGCTTACAAATTCTTTACAAATCTCTCCCCAAATCAATTTTAAAGGCCTCCTCTTTATAAATATGCAGTAGCATCAAGTGATTGAGTCTCTGTTGACCCATTGGTGTTCGGAGGTGTGTTTGAAGACAGGGAAGAGCACTGAAAGACCTCTCAGCTGTCGCTAATGATGTCGGAATCTCCAAAATAAATTCTGCCTAAAGGTAAACTGCAGAAAATAATTTCTGCACTAATTGCTCCGATGACATAATTTTAATTGTGATCTACAACGCATTTCTGTCAGTTCCGTCCGGGATTAGTGTTGGTAGATGCGTCAACTGAACAGAAAATTTGCCAAGTAAAAATCATCAGCATGTATTCCAAGGTTTTGTTTCAGATCTTCTGAAGTTGTTGAAGCTGCGTCCGTGAATATGGATTCGATCTTTATGAAAGAATTAAAAGTTTTTTGATCAAATCGTTTTTTTAATTCATTGGTAATAAAGTCAAGTGCTTCTCTGAAATTTACTCGCAATTTTTCTTCTTGTCCAAGTTGTGCTGGAGCGGAGGGATGGCTTGTCTGCTCATATCTTATTAGAACTATCTTTTGTCTGGAGATGACTCTCGTCATTTTCATTTCCAAATTTAATGTAGACGCTTTTCTCTTCCATTTCTTGTAGAGAGTTTCAAAATGGCTATCCTCTCTCATACGTTGTATGGTTTCTTGTAACTTTGAAACGGCGTTCTTGACGCTTGCGGCAGAAAATTCAGTTGTTTGCAAAACTTATGCCCAGATTTCGCAAGGACCAAAAAGTTCCTTGGCCATGTTCGTTCACGCCAACAAATGTCTTAAATATTTTCAAGCTTCTTATGAAACTTTTAATTTCAACCTTTTTCTCACGACGTAGTGCTGTTGGATCTTTCAATAATGCATCAAGAGTCTTTAAAACGCTTGGATAATTTTCCACGAATCTTGATATTGCAGCAAATCGAACTTCCCATCTGGTCGGGTAGAGAGGAAGCAACTGCTTTGGTTTTAAGTTTATGTTGCTTTCTTCTTCATTGTTAGTTGGGCAAAGAACGAAGTTCTTGTAGACATCTGTCCGTTTAGACGATTCTCTAATCAGATTCGATATAGTCTTGCTCAAAATTAAGGAATCTGCAATTAATCTATTGGAACGCGCCACCTCTTGCAGTGCAAGGACCAAGGAATGATTTGCACAATGTACAAAAAAATAAAAAAAAAGACTTCGGTTGCAACTCCTTGAACCTTGTTTGGACGCCTTGCATGATGCCACGCATATTACCGGCTACGTCAAAACAATGTCGCGAAATTTATTGAGATCGATGTTGCAATGTTGAAGTACATCCTTTATAACTTTAGTTAGTGTTTCCCCTGTAGTATCAGGAGCATTGAATAGTCCTAAAAACATGTCCTCATTTTTCCCAAAGTGTTTCGCCAAGTATCGTACACACATGGAGAACTGCTCTTTCCCAGCGGCATCGGTTGTTCAGTCAGCAATGATGCCAAAAAAACTTGCCTCCTCCATTTTTTCCAGCAGTGCATACTGCATTGAGTGTGCCAACCAGTGGCGGCTCGTCCATTGCCGCACATGAGCACGTCAACCCCCAAAGGAAATTGAAGAAATAATTCAACAAATTAAATAAAATAATTATAAAAAAAATTACAATTTTTTGTCAATCTCTAATACGAGTATCATTCACTCACGCCCCCCCCCCTCTCCCTTTCTTTAGATATATCCATAACAAACCCTTACTGAAGAAAATTCGAAAGTTTTCAACACCGAGCCCGCGCATTCTTTTATTGATAGCACGTGCGAGCGGAGAAAAGCTCTTCAAAATAAGCTTATGCGGGCGGGACCGGGAGGGACGTCTCGCTTAGAGCTTTCCGTTCGCACACCCTCCAACGTGCGGTAGCATTGCATTTTTAGTGTTAATTTTCTTGAACGTTTTGATTTCTCTTGTGATTTGAATATTAAGTTGCATATTTATTTTAATAATTCTTATTCTGTCTGTTTCTATTGTTTTTAGTTTTATTATTATAAGAGCCGTTCAGTGCACAAATCGATTAACTCCATCAAATGAAAATGTCCAGTACAAACAGTTAAAGTTATTGTAACTATAAAAATATTGTATCTATATAATATTTTTTCTCGGGATATTTTGATTGAACTGTTTAATTTTCTTTTAATCAAGGTTAATTTTTTATCACTGTATAAATATATAGAAAATTTTCAATGTTCCTTTGTTTGAAAAAAAAAGACACTTAAAATGGAGTTAGTCGGATTGTCTTCTGAAGGCCTCATATGTAAGAAGTAGTTACAAACAGTTAACATGGAAGTTAGAATAATATTTCGGAACTAAAGATACTACTTACACTTAATTAACAAAAATTGTATTTGAATAACATTCAAAGGTAAATTGTAAGAAATTTTGTGATTCTACGTTCTTTTGTAGAAAATAAAATGGTAGTAGAGGGAAAATGGACGTCCGGCTCCAGCAGGCTAAATGCTAACGGAGCCAGAGCCGGAGCCGAACCGGAAGTGCTAATAGAAGTGGAAGCAGGAAGTGATCCCGGAAGTAAGACCGGAAACGTGATAGGAAGTGTAAGATGATAAGGGACAGGAAATGGTGACAGGAAATGAAGTGTGATAAGGTTGAGGAAGTGAAGTAGGGGAGGGCCTATTTTTAAGGGTCTTCTAGAAGAGGAGAACTTAAATGGCAGGGGGGCTTATTTTTTGCTGGAAAATAAAGGGAGATGAAAGGATTGTGTCGACCTATAGGGGAAATGAGATTTAAGAAAATTCACTGTCAGTTATGTTAGGGTTGTTAAAGAAAAGGAGGTGATCGACTTTGACAGCATTTTTCTAAAAGTTTCTAAAAATTCTATTTACTAACTATTATCTAAAATAAAAATTATATTTGTTAACTATTATAGTTTAAGATGAAAAAGCAGGTAGACGTTCACTTTTCGCGCACGTCGACCGAACCGTTCGGAATTTTCTTTGAACCAATTATTTCTTACTTTATAAAAGTTTAATATAAAAAATTATTCTTTAAGTATTAACTGAAATGAGATTAAAATAGGTGTAAAGGCTACATTTTTAAAGAGTTAAAATTCACTGAGAATTGTGAGAGACCTGTAAAAGAAAATAATGAAGTTTTCGATTGCGTGTGGAATTATTTATCACTTTTCTAATGCAATCACTTCTCGCGCTCGTCGACCTAACTGTTCGGAATTTCCTTCGAACCCATTATTTCTGATTTTATAAAAGTTTAATATAAAAAAATATTCTTTAAGTATTAACTGAAATGCGATTAAAATAGATGTAAAGGCTGAATTTTTAAAGAGTTAAAATGAAAACTCACTGAGAATTGTGATTGACCTGTAAAAGAAAATGATGAAGTTTTCGATTGCATGTGGAATTATTTATCACTTTTCTAATGCAATCACTTTGCTTTGTATTACTTTATAAAAATCTAACATGAAAAAAGCAGGCAGACGTTCCTCTTCCCGCGTTCGTCGACTTAACCGTTCGGTATTTTCTTTGAACCTTGTGTCAATACGAGTTAGTATCTTTTAGAAAGACCTACATGGAGACACTTATCCCTAACGCAGATAATCAACCATCATATTTAACCAACTAATCACAACACATAAGTGATTTGACATGTAAAATATTAGATATAAAAACACACAATAAGAGAATTTTAGCAATAATTTAACTTGATAGCAGGTATTTTGTTTAGAGTTATACGATTACAATGAATTTTAACCCTATTTTACTTGATACAACCAACATTTTAGAAAAAGAAAATGAAATCTAGTTTTTATAACGTCACTTATTAGAATTATTAACCTGTTTTACTTAAAAGTATAACACTTATATGATTTCATTTGAAAAATCAATACAACATTTTAAAAGCAGTCGATAGATTTTCACTTTTAAAAAATAACCAACAGAGTTTTAATTTTTTTGTTTTAAGCAGTGAATAGATTACACTAACTTTAAATTAAATTAACTTTTCATAGGTCACTTTAAATAAAATGCATATATTTTCACCCATATTGAATTGATAAACGTTTCGTTATACATATTTTAAAACAGGAAATTAGTTCGACAGATAACTTTACTTTACTTATATGAAGTGACCAAGTAGAAATTTTGGTGAGAGAATTAATTTAGTTTCGAATTTGAAAATATTATTGACAGAACATTCAAATTTTACTTTTGCACAATATTTTTAAAAATTTTAATAAGGGAAATCAGAAAATTTTACACAATATTTAATTTTTTTTTATTAGGGACGTTAGAATATGTTGTACACTCTTTTATTTAGGGGAAGTTAGAAAAGGAGAGTGCTTATTTTGTGAGGGCGCTTTAACACGGAGAGAGGTTAAATTATAAGGGAGGCTTAAATTTTTACATGTTTTGGTGCCGCCCTCTAGGGATAAAAAATGAAACGAGTGGATGTTTAAAAGAGGTTGGATGTTATTTGAGAAAAAGAAATCACGTGATTTTTTGAACGGTGTCTGTTTTTCAAAGGGATTACGTGACTTTTTTGGGGGGTATGTTTTAAGATTCATGTGACTTTTTTAACCAATAAAATGCTAGTATATTGAAACAAGCGCTCCCATAGCATGAAGTGCTCTGTTACGAACAAAGTTTTTAATGTTATACAGTACTTTGTGATTGATGTAAAAGGTTGTGATTTTCGTCTAAGTATTAAAGTTGTTATGGAACGAATTATGGATTTTTGTGTTGGTGATGTGACCAACTTGGACTACCAATCCTCATCACCAGAATTAAATAATCAAGAGATGGATTCTACACTTTTATCCAAAGAAGGACCCGTTTCGAATTATGAAGTGAAACCTACCTCATCAGGACTAAAGAAACAGAAGTTACCCCATGTGTGTTCTACTTGCAACAAAGCATTTTCTCGAAAATTTAACTGAGTGTTTTTTATGTAAAGTCATCTAAAGGAAAAGTCTTTTTGTTGTGAGGTGTGTGCTGAAGTTTTTTCGCGAAAGAGTAATTTACATATTCATAAATCGCCTAAACAGTTCAAGTGTGGTGATTGCATCGAGATGTTTTCAAGAATACTATACTGTTTACACACCTGCAGTTTCAGGTTAATTCCTCATGTATTTTTCTAGATAGTTAGCAAAACGTCTAAAATCGCAAGTGACCGGTCACCTTTGGCAATATAGTGTACATACGAAATCTTCATCTCTAGGTACCACGAAAGGAAATGTGAAATAAATATTTTCTGAAAAAAGAAAACATTTAATGACATTTGATAAAGTATCCTGTAATTTCTAAAAATTCTAAACTTGTGTTCCGCTGCAAAAAAAAGGAAAACAAGAAAGAAAAATAACGAGCAACACGTAGATTATAAAACACTTTTTACCCCTATTGTAAAATACACTATAGTCAAGCGAAATCTTCATCTTTAGGTAGTATGAAAGGATATGTGTAATAAATATTTTGAAAAAAGAATGAAATATTATGGTATTCGGATAGCAAAAGCATAGTATAATTTCTAAAATTTCTAATTTCGTGTTTCGCTTTAAGAAAACGAAAACAAAAAAGAAAAATCATTAGCAACACGTAGACTATAAAACACTTTTCAACCCTATTGTAAAATAGGTTATATTCACGAAATGTACCATGCAATGAAATGTGTAATAAATGTTCTGAAAATGAAAGCATTTTATGGCATTTGAATACGCAAAATAACTCGAGAAATATACATCGGATTGCAAAACGGAAAAATACATGTTCACTATTTTAGAAAAATGGCAATTTTCATATCCCTAAATAGATTTTTCTGAAATATTGAACACGTATTTTTTCTGTTTTTCAATCCCATGTATATTTTTCGAGTTATTCGACCGTTTCCAGACCTTTCAATGGAAACGATTCTCACTGTATTTTACTTTACTCGATTACAGCGTCATCTACGATTTTCCGACGAAAATGTAAAATACAAAAGTTACGTATTTTTTTCTCGTAGAATATAAATCTGCAATAAAAAATAGGGGGGGGGGTTATCATTTGAGTGCTCTCTTTCCCCCCAGGGGGCAGAGTTGGGGAGAGGAAACTTTGATATATGTACCTAATAGATTTTTCCAAAAATATTGAACATGTATTCTTCCGATTTTGAATCCGATGTATATTTCTTGAGTTATTCGATCGTTTCCAGACTTTTCAATGGATACGATTTTCACTGCATTTTACTCGATTACAGCGCCATCTACGATTTTCCGAAAAGAATTTTCAATACAAAAGTTACGTATTTTTCCCCTTAGAATCCGAATCTGCAATTAAAAAAAAAAAAAAGGGAGGAGGTGGTTATAATTTAAGATTTTAACCCCCCCCCCCCCCCCAGGGGCACAGTTGGCCGGGCAACTTTGGTATCCCTAAACAGATTTTTCAAAAAAATTGAACACATATTTTCCGTTTTTCAATCTGATGTGTATTTCTCGAGTTTCTCGACCGTTTCCAGACTTTTCGGACACCCTGTATACGAAATTCTCAAGTACCATGAAAGGAAATGTTTAATAAATATTCTGGAAAAGAAATCATGTGATGGCATTCGAATACGGAAAAATATAGTTTAATTTCTAAAAAAAAATTATTTTAGTGTTTCGCTGTAAACAAAAGGAAAAGAAAACAAGAAAGAAAAATTATGATTCATGGGTAAATTATAAAATGCGTACATATTAGAATATAAAACAATTTTTAATCCACTTGTAAGATGCATCATTCAAAATCTTTTACCTTAGGTACCGTGAAAGGAAATGCGCAAAAATATATTTCGGCTTCCACTTGCTTTGGCGAGAAAATTTTCTAACTTGATATTGCAGAATATCTTAAACATTCCCGATGATTTAACTCCTTGGATCTTAGAGGTTTGATTTACCAGAACCTTCTAAATAAGTTTTTGGTGCCATATTTTATCGCCAATGTATGACGTATGAAGTCAAATTCCTCACCAAGCTCGATTTTCATACTTTACAAAACATTATATTCATTTACTTACAAATGCCTGTAAAACTACTTTTACAACAACAGCAACCGTGCTAGCGTGAGGAAAACATTTCTGGTATTTTGTCAATAATAAACTTTCGTTCAGTTTTAAAATATGTCTTATAAATGAAAATCATTGTAAACAATAACCATCTTTAAATGATAATACAGGGTGCACATAAAATGTTTTTGGCAAAATGAATAATTTATTATGCAAGTTATTAGAGATGAGTTCAGGCTCTTTTTTCGGAGCCCGAGCTCGAACAATTTTATATGTCATCAAAGACCGAGCCCGATACCGATGGAACGCAGTAGAACATTGTTAATAAATTAAAAAAATGTTTTAAGATTAATTTTCTTAATTTTTTTTTAAAATTAATTTTTTAAAAATATCATATTGTACAACTGTGGCAGAAAGACATGTGTTCTATTTTCCAATAGCTCTGAAAACAGACTTCAAACAGGAAAAGTGGACAGATAAGGGATATTCCACGGCTTCTTTGTGTTACTAACAACGTTCGTGCCGAGGTTTCAGAATAAGATGGAATATTTATTCCTATATCTCATCAATAACTATTAAATTAACTTTCAAACTGATTTTTAGGGATTGTAGAACACTTTAGGAAATTTAGACTACATTCTTTTTTCTCACATAAGTTTTCCCCCCCATTATTCAATTTGTTAATAAATAAAATTTTCACTTTGACCCCGAGCCCGAAGACTGGTAATAAAAATTCTTCCCGATCCTGCTTCAGGTCCAGGCTCCTAATGATAAATTCCCAGTGATTCCTAATAATAAATTCATTTTTAACATTTTCCAACATAGTTTAAAAGGGCTTATAAATTCGGGTTGTCTGTCCGTGCTCTAACTCGCGTAAATATAGTTGTTGGATTGCCATGTAATTGCTATATGTTATTGAGGATTACTATGACATGTTCGGTATTCAAAATAAAGTATGTTAGTATTTATAGTAAGTTTACAAGGACACCCCAAAGAATTCCGTTACATTGTAGACTACGGAAAATCATTTGCATTGTATTTTAATGATGTTCAACTATTTCAAACATATTGAAATTAATATACATCTCAGAGGCGCACTATAAGATGCCCACTATAGAATAGGGTGTGCATAGCATTTATCATTTAGTTACAGGGACACACAAAAGAATTCGGTTACAATATTGTCTATGAGCAATAATTTGTGGAAATACTTTTTCAATTGTGGTATATGCATTTTTCAATTGAACGAATGCATATTACTTGGTGTGCATAAATTCTATAGATCATATACAAAGCTTCACAAAAGAATTAAAGAACGTTTATTGATGGGAATTTTTAATTTTGAAATGGGAATTTTCAAGATCATATACTTGGTTGCACAAAATAATTCAGATATTTTTCAGACTACAGATGGTATGGTAGGTAATTGCTGAAATCAGGTTTTCAGATGTGTTCTGCATTTTCCAAATTGTTTGTTTACTTAGAGATAATTTTTCACCTTATTAAACGGTGAAGTTCTGTTACAGTATTCTGAGTGTTTTGGAAAGTGTTTAATTATGCTTGACGCAGTATTTTTCTTTATTTTTAATATTTGAAAACAGATTGCAATGCAGACAGTTTTATAAGCATACCTGAAAAATTACTTTGTGGAATGAGCTGTAATTTTGAATTAGCATATTTGAAGATTTTTAAAATAGACTTTTTTTTTCTTTAATTATAGGTTACAATTTATATTTTTTTTCGAAAAAATATATATTTTAAAATTACACGCACGCAAATAAATAAATAAATAAAAATAAATGTTATATTCATTTTAAACACTTTTCAAAATAGTTGAAAAAATGTTTATGACTTCGGTTTGTCTTACCGTCTTCCCGTGCTCTAACTCGCGCAAATGTACTCAAATTGCCATGTAATTCATATATGTGAGGTTTACCTTGGCATGTTCGGTATTGAAAATAAATGAAGTGTAGTTTATAGTCGACTACAGGGACATTCAAAATAATTCCTTTACATTGTGGTCTATGGGAAAAATCGTTTGCTATGTATTTTAATGATGTTGCATTATTTCCAAAATATTGAAATTGATATACATCACTGATGTGCACCACAAGATATACTTACCATTGAATATGGTGTGCATAGCAGTTAGCGTTCATTTACAGGGACACACAAAACAAATTACTTACAGTGCCTTGAGAGATAACTGCTGGAAAGACGTTTTCAGTTGTGGTTTTCTTTTTTAAACGTAAACTAAATTTTTGCATATTACTTTTTGTGTATAAATTATACAAGGCTGCACAAAAGAATTCGTAAGTATTACTGAGTATGGGCGTGAATTGCACAAATGTGTATTTTAATTGAATTGTACATTTTCAAGCTGAACTATATATATAGATACTAAGACTTGTTTATGTAATATAAATTCATGTACAGCGCTACTTGAAGAATTCATGTGCAATTCCGTATATTGAAAATTGCTAAGGATGAATTGTCAACTCTGTTATGTAAGTTGTAACTGAACTAGCATACTATGTAGTATATACACAAATCTATAAATCATATACACGATTGCACAAAAGAGTTCGGTTAATTTTCCAACTACAGATGGTAAATACTGAAACTGAGTTTTTAAATGTGTTATACATTTTCCAAATTGTTTACTTAGATATCATAGTTCATCTTGTTAAACGGTGAAGTTTTGTTAAAGTATACTTAAAATGTTTCATAATCTATGCTTGACGCACGATTTTCCTTTCTCGTTAATATTGCAAAACAGATTGCAATGCATGTAGTTTTTTAAGCCTAACTGTAAAACTTCTTGGCGGAATGAGCTGTAATTTTGGATTCACATATTTAAAGCTTTCAGAGATTGATTTCTGTTTTTTAAAAAATATGATAGGTTACAATTCCTATTTTTTTAGAAAACAAAAAATATTTTGAAATTGTGTACATTCAAATACAACAACGAAACTATTCATTACTAATGATTCAAACTCTTGTCTTAATAGATAGAAAACTTGATTGTGTCACTGAAACCTCTTTCTATGGATAAAAAAATGTTTAATCGTAATTTGAAGTATATTTTAATTTATGCAGGCAGAGTTATCTGATAAATAGTTCAATTGTTTAGAAGCAATAAAAAACGGCGAAACTGACATCAACTACACCATAAATGACTTTCTTCAACAACTTCATATAGAAAGGAAAATGTAGTGTCCTTCAATGAATATTTGCACATTTAAACAATGAGTGTGACGATAATGAATGTGTTGATATTCTAACTAAGGAAGCGCGAAACTCCAGTCAGTCTTCTCCAAGGAGGATCTTCCATAGTCTCCCACCACCATTATACTAGTAAATGCAAATAAATGCAGCGGCCAAGCGCAGATTTTTCAATTAAAGAAAAAATAATAATTACAAATTTAACTATTCCAGAAGGCTGCTTCAGAAGACTCCGACAAAACAAGATTTTATATTTAAAGCAGAAATTGTCCAGATACCCAATTAACTCCAACATTTCTTACAGGTATTAATTGCAGAAATTGTCCAGATACCCAATTAACTCCAACATTTCTTACAGGTATTAATAAATAAAAATGTCAATCTACGATAGAGACATTAGTTACTTTAAATGAATATGAAAAGGAGGCAAAACAAAAGAAAATTAACATAAAACAAAATTTTATTTTACAACAAGCCGTTCGTATAAAAATAAATGTTACTTTTAATCATAACATTTTACAGACAGTTTCGTTTAAACAATTAAAGTTCTTCTAACGACTATGGTAAAATGGCTTTTGTGGTTACATGAAAGAGAGCGAGAAAGGCATACACATAAAGTATTTATTCTATATGAAAATATCTGCAGTTCCAAATCGTAATTCTCAAAATATCGTATAATTCTCAAAAATTTTATCAATTAAAATATACGAAATAGCTAGGTTCTATGAAGACACATATTCTGAGAATGCCTAGGAAGAATTCCAAAAGAGTTTGTAACAATAATAATAATAATAATAAAGTAAAATAAAATATTGTAATTTCAGAAACAGTTTTTAATTTAACTTTATATTTTCCATTATTTTATCTTCCGCATATTTCCTTATTTTACTTCACATTTTCATTATCTTTCAGTACAACCATTTAACCACATAATGAACTATATGCCTTACGGTTTACTAATTCACAATAGTGTAATATAAATGCAAAATACAGCAAATGACTTTATGAAGACTCTGAAACAAAATTAAAAAGAAAAAATAGTAAAATTAAACATTTATAAAAACAATCTTGAAGATAGTTTCCTTATATGTATGACTGATACGACATTTTTATGCTTTAACGGTTACTTGCCAGTTCACTATAATTTTTTGACAGCATTTTCTTCCTTAAATAAATGTATAATACTTTTCAACAAAACCATCCAATCACTCAACGTATAGCGTATAATATTTCAGTCAGTGCAATTTGCAATATAAAATACTCTCAGTCTTTCTCAAGTGTCTTTAACAAATAATTTAAATTGGGTGAGCTAGATAAACATTGATTGGTAAATAGATTTTATCAATGCTATTTTCTCCTTGATTCATTGTCATTATTTTCAGTGCATTTTCTTGTTTTCCGTCGGAAAAGGAACATATTATATTTTTTAATTTGTATCTTCTATGATTTAAAAGTGATCCAAAGTCTATCACTTTTGCTTCATTCGAAACTTGATTTTATGAAATCGTTCTCCTGTAAATAATTTTCTTCTGTACATGCATAAAAATAGATGTATTTTATATTTGTTTATCACTGATTTATGCGTTTTTGTTCCTTTCATGTCCGGAAAAATACGCATTGTAAGAAATAGTTGCTTTTATATAAAAAATGTGCATTAGTTAACCGTCACCACACTGAAAAAAAATTCTGCCACTGGCAGCTCGAAACTAAATTGTGGCTCTAGAAAAAATAGTTCCATGAATATTTGCACATTTATTTGCACATGAATATTTGTACATTTTCCACCCTTATAAATTCTAGTTCCCTTTACTTTTTCGTATATTATCGTGGTCAAACTTATTTATAAATCTCTGCAAATAAATTTGAACACAAGAGGTTAGTTTTAGTAACTATAATTCTAGTTTATGAATTTATTGTAGAAACCAACTGATAATTTCTCGCAATTTAAACGATTCATAATATAATGTATTGTTTCATCACCTATCTCAGTCATTTCGTCTATTCAGCTTATTTGTTTACCTTATTCGCATAACTCGGAAATCTCTATTTCTAGTTTAGGGATTTAGAAAATGACTACTTATTCGTTCTAGATGAAGGCGGTATAAGTTTTCTTTCAGTGCAGAAAAATTAGCGCAGATATCCAAGGAATTTGCTTAAAATCCTGTAACAAAAGATTTTAATTTCTAATCATAAGCAACTTTGGATTAATATTCTTTCCCTATGTTGACCATTTGTTTTCTTGCTCGGTGCAAAATTATTAACATTTAAGTACTTCTCACTTATGAACATGAATTGGAAAGAATAAAGAGAAATACTGATGACTTAACTCTGCTTTTTATACTGCATTTTGGTAAAATGGTCAAGCTAAAACTCAATACACAATACGTTTTGAGTTTCGATTCTTGTTTATTCAAATTATTCGGCGCCAGATTCTCAAAAAGAAATATTTACTTGTCATTATTTTTATAGCTATCAATTTTTAACTTATACGACTCAAACTTACGAAGTTTTGTGCCAACTTCTCTGTGGCATTGTGAATATAGCTCAAGCTTAGATATGAGAACAGCTTTGATGTGCTGGATGTTTTCTTTTTTACTTGTTAATGGTGGTAAAATTCTCTAGAAATCTGCAAACAATAGAACGATAAATCAATATTGTTAATAAAACAAACGTAAAAACTGAGGTACACATCTGTTTCTTAGTTAATGTTATGGAATTGTTGGTAAATGAATTTTAGAGATGCACCTTTTAGCATCTTTTAGCTGACGGTTCATCATCAGTTTTCCCAGTGCGTTTTCTTTTTTTAGGGATAGATCCATCATATCTTTCCACAAGACCGTTTAACCACTTAATGAATTGTATATCTTCTTTTGTACCTGTCTGTGGAGTATTGTAATACATGTGTAAAATACCTTTTAACTGCTCTTTTAGACCTTTGGTATTCGCTGTATAGTTTAAAGCTACTCGGATGGGATTGCTCTTCTTCTTTACATGTATTAGAAATGCATCTAGTTTTTTCCTGTCAAGAACCCCGGCAGCTTCACAGACTTGGTTGATGCAATCTTGTAGCCTCTCACTTAAAGCGGTCGTAACTTCAGCCCCTTTAGGAGTTTTTAAGGCAGCTAATGAAGCAAATGGGGATCCCTGCGATGGTCCAGGAGTTCCAGGTAAGGAAAAAAATGGAAAGGTAAGATCTTTAGATTCAGGCGAAGATCTCGATTCCTCTTCGATATTTCTTCCTACAAATGTAAAAATAAAGAGAAAAATAATTAGAAATAGCAAGCAAGTTGCAAAAGAATATCACAGAAGCATTTTTATTCCCGTTTTAAAATTGCATTTACTCAAGCTGTAAATAAATTTAATGCAGCTCCAGCCAATGTTAACTTTTAAGTTAACAAATATTATCACATCAACGCAAAACTTTGTCTATGTAAAAATTGGCTATAACTCTATTTACTCTTATTATTTTCTATTTACTTAGTTTCCAAAATGCTTTGAGAAGAATAAAAGGGAAAACAAAGTCTTAGCTGATTTATTTATTTATTCGTTTTTGACACATTTGAATGACCGGACATATCCAGTAGAGGGCATTATCTCGATCGGACACAGGCTTAAAGATAAGAAGAGAAGAACAATAAGTTTCCTCAACGATAAGTTTCATCAAGATTATTTCCTAAAAATCTGAACTGTCTTTTTATTTATATTTATGACTGAAGTGTTTTTATGACAGACTAATATTGATAAAACTGAACGCACACACACATCCATATGAATATATGTCCCTTCTTATCGTTGACCAATAGCTAATTCCTTAAGGGTCCTCTCCCTTCACGCGAAAACACCCGCTCGCTAATGTTAATCCTATGGGGCCGTTATTTTCTAATATAACGTTTACAACCTCTATTTTTGCCGTTTTTCGATTTTCTATGCGATTTTTTTTTTTTTTTTTTTTTTTTTTTTTTTTTTTTTTTTACGAAGACACTTTCACTTTCGAAACCGTTTCGGACTGGATCCTTCGCAGAAGGGGGGGGGGGGGGGTCGTTTCACGACGCTTGGTTTATTTGCTTTTTCCTCCCCAAAGGTCAAGTTAGGAGGAAATTTATATTATATTATTGGGTAAATTGAGAATGGAGTTCTATTGTGAGGGGTGACCCGAGCGGTGTGATGCAGAATCCGCAGAGGACTCTTAATTGTTAGTTTGTTAGTTTTAGAGTTATAGTACCAGTTACAAAAATGGGTACTTTTATATGTTAGCTAGGCGCAGGTGATAAAACACCAAATATTGTTTCCATAGCCATTTTTAGGTGCGCTTGTAATTATATAAATACGTAGCACCTAGAGTCGTCGTCTGGCATAATAACAGCCCAAAAATTACCCAACCAAATGGTTTGAAATTTAATATATATAATCGTTGCAGAATTTTGTCTAATTATTTCAAATTTTATGAAAATCGAATCAAAACTTAAAAAGATATTAAAAGTTATCTTCATTCTATTAAATCCTATCGTACGTAATTAATTCAATGATATCCCATGATAGGTAATGATTCTAGGATGCCATGGTGATTACTTCATATGTAAGATGGAGTCATATTACTTTCGTATTACGGAATTTAAAAACCGAATTTGTATACTAAAATTGTTTAATCATAGCAATCATATAATTTACCGACAGTTTTTTGGATAGATGTTTCCGGAGAAATAGATATTAAATGCAAAAAGAGTCTAAATATGGATTTCAAGTTCTAAAAATTTCAAAGCTAGGCTTAAGTGTCCCATTGCAATTTTTAGTAAATGTCAACAAAAGATAAAATGTTGCCAACTTAAAATGTACTTATTTTATTACGGAAATTAATCATATCATAATAACAGACGATGTAATTTATTTTTTTCAGTGAAATAACACCGCTGATTTTTTAATTTTTATTACATTGCCTTGTATTGGATATTTACGCGTAGTATAATTTTAATGTAACAGAATTGTAATTAATTGTTCGTAAAAGTGTATTGAAACTTAATTTCATAAAATAAAAGCAGTCCCATTGGAAGATCTATAAGTGAAAATCTGCACATAAAATAAATTTTGTATTCATGCATTTTTGTATAAGAGTGCAATAGATATTGCACCAAGATCTGAATATTTATAAAACTAGTTATAGTACGAACGCACCTCATTTGTCACGTTTGAGGTACAATTTCCAACTTGTTCTTATTTCATTCATTTAATTTAAAATATGAATTTCATTTAATTTAAAATAAATAACTTTATTTTTAAACAAATACGTATAAAATACATGTTTGTCAATGCTTGTCACTCATTTTATTTAAAATACAAGAAAACGAAAAGGAAGAAAATAAAAAGAAATAAAATCATGAACTAAGACATTTTACTTCAACACCAAAGCATTGTTTCTAATTAACACATGTGAAAAATTAAAACTGCTACTGGCGAGGAAATAAAAAGGGCTGTTGGCATTATTTGCGACTGGCTAGCATAAAAATATCTAAAAATATTTCAAATGTCATCATATGAAAATCCATTTACGTAGAAATATATATATATTTTAAGTTACGAAAAAACATTTTTTATACGATCTTTGTGTCCTACAAGTTATAATTAAAAAAATCCCAGACTGCGCGGCCTACAGGCACATGTAGATTATGAAGACGCAGACCGTGGAAAGCCTGTTTATTGGAAAATGCAAAAGAAATTACCTTTTTGCCATGATGCGGCAGTTGGGACTGCCCACTTCGAAATCTACCTGTGTCTGTAGGCGGAGCCTGAAGAATTTTTACTTATTTATTTTTTTGCTGTAAGGGTTGGTCCTATAAAAACTTGTCAATATAAAAGTTGTAGATAATATTAAGAAAATTTATAATAAATATAAGCGGATTTGATATCATGTGAATTGACAAAGTAATGAATTTGTTTTCTTCTTAAACCCCTATTTTTACTCCCTTGAGGCCATTTTTTATTACATCAAAAAATCTGTCATACATAAATTTTCGGCCCTTTTCCTTGAAGTAATAATAACTTTAAACGGATTCGATACGTATCATAATTAAGAAGTTATGTTTTTTTTTCTATTTTCACAAAAAGCCTCCCCCCCCCCCCCCCTGGTTCGATTTTGTCCATTAACGAATATGACCAAGATTTCATGCCCCTTGATTTTATGTATCAGTTTGGTAGAGATTGGTGCAGAATTATTGAAGTTATCGTGTCCATAAAAAAGTGATATATCTATATAAAGTTTTGAACTGGGGATGGTTTTGGGTTCTGGGAGTCATGATCGGAGTAGATCTGCAAAAATTTTCGAGAAATTCCAACATAAGGGAAAATGTAATAGGTAGTATTTCTTACGAAATCTACCTAAAACTTTCTCGATGCTCTGACAAGTAAAACTATAGTAAAGAGTTCAATCTCTTCTACGACCAAAACTTACTGAGCTATGACACTTTTGATTTTATGAATTTTCGACATTTTCTGGCATAAAAACGAAAAAAAAAAAACCGTGTTAAATAGACAGGGTGGCTCTTCTTATCCAAACCGTTAGTTTTTTTAGAGGTATAGCTTCAATCGCAACAATATTTCAAATGTTGTTTGTTCTTCATCATATGAAAATCCTATAAAACATCTGTTTACGTCAAAATAATAATTTTTTAAAAAGTTACAAAATTAAAATTTTTATACGGTCCATGAATCTTATGTAGAAAACTAATCCATTCATTTCAATCACTTAATATTTTCCACTCAAAGTAAAATAAATAAATAAAGAAAATGATGAAGCACGCAGATAAAAACCCAACGATAATTTTTCTCTCATCTCTTAAAACAAGTGACCTAATTTATGACTCTTAAGTTTCAAGTTTATCAAGCAATAGAGATTTATTACCTCGTTATAATCGTTCTCTTCTAATAATGTGAAATATGTTTATAATTTGTTATTTGTGATTATGCTATTATAAACTTATTACAGAACTAAAGCATTTAAAAGGACAATTATTCAACGTCAATTTGTTTCAAAGAAATGATGCAACTTTACTCGTAACTTTCCAAACTTTGTGAAAATGAGTCAGTGTATTACTATCCTTCATTCTGTAAAGTCACAGGAAAAAATGTTTCCTGATGTTAAAATTAATCTAAATGTAAACCTTTTAAAATTTTAAGTAATGTAAAATATAATTTTTAAAATCAATCCAAACGTGAACTTATTTATTCAATGTGAATTGTGCATTAATATAATTTTTTTTTTACAAGTCTTATTTCAGAAGTGGTACATCTACACGATTATTCAAGAAGTGTTTATAATAAATTCTCAAATAGTTGAAATATATAAACCAGTGGATATTTCATAAATTGGATAGACCTTAGAAAAGGTAAGCAATTCCTTTTCTTTCTGCATGTTGAAGACCAGAGTTAATTTTAATTTGAAGAATTTAATATTCTGATGTTACGCGCTTACCTCGTTGGCCTCGCCCCTTCAACAGTGATCATGAGCCTGATGAATATATGAACTCAGAATTTATTCTTAAGGATTAATAATTGACTCTAATTAATAAAAATAATACTCAGCTCTTATGCTAGATTAAAAATTCAAGAAAACATAATTGAATTTAATAAACTATTTAAACTAATAAAACTTTAAAAACTGTATAAACAAGTTCTCCGAGATGGCGACAATAAAGGAAATGCAAATAGTAGATAAATTAAACAATAATAATTATTCTATATGGAAGTTTAAAATTAATATGTTGTTAATTAAGGAAGATTTGTACGAACTCGTAACTCAGGAACCCCCTACACCAATTAACGAAGATTGGAGAAAAAAGGATGCAAAAGCTCGCGCTTTAATAAACCTGAGTATAGACGATACGCAAATAGTTCATGTAAAACATTTAGAAACAGCAAAACAGACATGGGATAGTTTAAAAAATATTCATGAGAGAGCCAATTTGTCCAGTAAATTGTATTTGTTACGAAAATTGTATAGTGCAAAACTTCCCGAAAATGGGAACATGCACAAACACATTACTAATATACTGGAAATAAAAGATAAGCTCTCCGCAATAGGAGAGAACATAACCGACTCGCATTTATCTGCACTTCTATTGTGCTCGTTACCTGCGAGTTATAATACTCTAATAACAGCTCTCGAAGCCCGAAATGAAATTGAATTAACTCCCGAATTCATCAAGAGCAAACTTACTGATGAATTTAATAAACGGGTAGAAAATAGTGAGCAAGTTGAAAACTCACAAAAGGTGTTTAAAACACAAAAGAAATACACTCAAGATTATAAAGGGCAAAACAAATATTGTACCTACTGTAAACAATCAAATCACACTTACAAACAATGCTGGCATCTCAAGAACAGAAACACACAGACCACTACACCTAAAACACAATACAAATACAAAAAGTACACATCGTTGTGTTTTGAAAATACAAAAGGTGATAGTAAAAATAAAATGAATGAATCAAAAACAGATGAACAGGTACAAATAAATAAAAGTGAACATAAAGATGCAGCATTCATAATTGTCAATCCCGCTAATAAAACCTGGTTAATTGACTCAGGAGCGTCTTCGCATATAGCGAACGATAGGGATATATTTACAAAATTCAACGATACTGAAAAAACTACAGCAACAATTGCTAATGGGAATACATTAAATTCTTACGGTACCGGCGAAACACAAATAATGACAAAAACATCTGATGGATGTATAAATAGAATTACACTTAAAAATGTGTTATTTGTTCCACAATTGGAATCAAATTTAATTTCCGTAAGTAAAGCCACAGAACATGGCTACAAAGTATTTTTCGAAAATGAAAAATGCATACTATCGTGCAATGGAAAAATATACTTAGAAGCATTAAAGAAACATAAATTATATCAAGTTGAAACACTAGAAGAAAGTTCTCAAAATAAAATAAACATTGCACATGATTGCAGAAATAAAGATTGCCTCGAAATTTGGCATAAACGCCTTGGCCACAGAAATAATGAAAGTATAAAAGAATTAGTCAAAAATGACTTGGCCAGTGGGATAAAAATAAATAACTGTAATCATAAAACAAACTGTGAAACCTGTATAAAAACAAAGTCAACAAATGCACCGTACTCTAAATCTATCGAAAATAAAACAACAAAAGTATTAGATTTAGTACATACTGATTTATGTGGGCCTTTTAAAACACCCACAATAGGAGGAAAAAATTACTTCCTTACATTCATAGATGACAATTCTAGATTCACAGTTATTTACTTATTAAAAAGTAAAGATGAAGTTTATGAAAAAATAAAAGACTATGTACAAATGGTCAAAACCAGACAAGGAAAATATCCGACGGCGATTAGATCGGATAACGGTGGGGAATACATAGGAAATAAAACAGAAGCCTTTCTAAGGGAACATGGTATAAAACATGAATACACAGTTCCATTTTGTCCCAGCCAGAATGGCATTGCTGAGAGAAAAAACAGAAGTTTAATTGAAATGACACGAAGCCTATTATCCCAAGCAAATTTACCTCATAGGTTCTGGGGTGAAGCGATAAATACTGCTAATCACCTCCAAAATAGGCTCCCCACTAAATTGACAAATAAAACGCCATATGAAATTTGGTTCAAAAGAAAACCAAATCTCTATTATTTACGTGTATTTGGCTGTAAAGTATACACTTACATAAACAAACACAAAAGATCTAAACTAGATGACACAGCAGAAGAGGGTATCTTCATGGGCTATGATAATAATACAAAGGGATACCGCGTTTTCACTAAAAATGGTGAAATAATAATTTCCAGATCTGTAAAATTTCTGGAAGAAAAACTGAACAATTTAAACGAGAAAATTAATGATCACGAACAATTAATTGAAGATAAAAAATACATTGAAATAGAAATAGGTGACACACCCTGTACACCTGACGCGCCCAAACAATCAGAAACACATCAACCTCGTAGATCTGAAAGACAAAACAGAGGAGTACCACCTCAAAGATATACTTCCGACAATTTTATTGCTTTAGCAAATGATTGCGATACAACAGAACCTGAAAACTGGAAACAGCTTATCAAAATAAACAATCCACTAGAAAAGAAAAACTGGCTTAAAGCCACTGAAAACGAAATACAATCGTTAATGAAAAATAATACATGGGATCTAGTCGATCCTCCTATTAATAAAAGAATCATAGGAAGTAGATGGATTTTCAAACGAAAAATTGATAGTTCAGGAAATACACAAAAATATAAAGCACGTTTTGTTGCCAAAGGTTTCAGTCAAAATTATGGGGAAGATTATCAAGAAACATTTTCACCAGTAGCACAACATTGTACCATCAAAACACTTCTTTTAGCAGCAGCTTATAATAATTTGAATGTGCGACATGTAGAT
This sequence comes from Maratus michaelseni, assembly GCA_963931845.1. NCBI lineage: Eukaryota > Metazoa > Arthropoda > Arachnida > Araneae > Salticidae > Maratus > Maratus michaelseni. Next base: position 193,465,195 of record OZ007591.1, read on the forward strand.
ATTGACACCGCTTTTCTTCATGGGAACTTAAATGAAGAAATATATATAAATCAACCTGAAGGCTATGTAAACGAACAATTTCCTAAAAAAGTTTGCAAGCTCAAAAAGGCAATCTATGGCCTCAAACAGGCCGCCAGAGCTTGGCATATTAAAATCGCTGAAACACTAGACAACTTGAACTTTATCCAAAGTACAGCAGACACATGTCTTTTCACTAGAAAAGAAGAAGATCATACATCGTACATCATAATATACGTTGATGATATACTCATCGCCAGCAAAGATGAAATAATAGAAGAAATCGTAAATTCTCTAAAACAAGAATACGAATTAAAGGATCTAGGCAATATTAGTAACTATTTAGGTACTCAAATTCAGAAATTACCTAACGGTTATTCTCTTGATCAAAAAATTAAGATTGAAAATTTAGCGAAAAAGTTCAATCTTGAAAACTCCAAACCGTGCAAAACTCCAATGGAACCAGGATATAACAAATTAAATGATGATGATAATTTAATGCCAAATAATATTAAATATCGCCAGGCACTTGGTTCATTGCTTTATATAACAACCATAACGAGACCTGACATTTCAGCAGCAGTAAACATTTTAAGCAGAAGAAATGAGAATCCTCGCGAAAAAGACTGGCAAGCCGTAAAAAGAATAATAAGATATCTATATCATACTAAAGAACTAAAATTAATAATTAACACTAATGAAGAACCAATATTAAAGGTATTCGCTGATGCCGATTGGGCAGGTGATACCAAAACCCGCAGATCAACATCGGGAATATTATATATGTTGGGCAACAACCCAATTCAGTGGACGACGAAAAGGCAAAGTTGCATTGCCTTATCTTCAGCAGAGGCTGAATATGTGTCCGCAGCACATGCTAGCAAAGAAATAATTTGGTTATTGAAGTTACTTGACGATCTAGGCTTTCCACAGCAAAAACCAATCACTTTATATGAAGACAATCAAAGTACCATAAAAATGGTTGAATCAGAAAAATTCACGAAAAGATCAAAGCACATCGACGTCAAATTTAATGCCATTAAACAATATAGCGAAGAAGGCATAATTGAGTTAAGATATCTTCCAACAGAAAAAATGATAGCTGATGCACTTACCAAACCTTTACCCAAGCCTCGATTCATCGAACACAGAAATTCAATGAAAATATTAGTTAATCCCCATGAACGGATTAAGGGGGAAATTGTAGAAAACTAATCCATTCATTTCAATCACTTAATATTTTCCACTCAAAGTAAAATAAATAAATAAAGAAAATGATGAAGCACGCAGATAAAAACCCAACGATAATTTTTCTCTCATCTCTTAAAACAAGTGACCTAATTTATGACTCTTAAGTTTCAAGTTTATCAAGCAATAGAGATTTATTACCTCGTTATAATCGTTCTCTTCTAATAATGTGAAATATGTTTATAATTTGTTATTTGTGATTATGCTATTATAAACTTATTACAGAACTAAAACATTTAAAAGGACAATTATTCAACGTCAATTTGTTTCAAAGAAATGATGCAACTTTACTCGTAACTTTCCAAACTTTGTGAAAATGAGTCAGTGTATTACTATCCTTCATTCTGTAAAGTCACAGGAAAAAATGTTTCCTGATGTTAAAATTAATCTAAATGTAAACCTTTTAAAATTTTAAGTAATGTAAAATATAATTTTTAAAATCAATCCAAACGTGAACTTATTTATTCAATGTGAATTGTGCATTAATATAATTTTTTTTTTACAAGTCTTATTTCAGAAGTGGTACATCTACACGATTATTCAAGAAGTGTTTATAATAAATTCTCAAATAGTTGAAATATATAAACCAGTGGATATTTCATAAATTGGATAGACCTTAGAAAAGGTAAGCAATTCCTTTTCTTTCTGCATGTTGAAGACCAGAGTTAATTTTAATTTGAAGAATTTAATATTCTGATGTTACGCGCTTACCTCGTTGGCCTCGCCCCTTCAACATCTTATACGTTATAAGTTTCGCGAAGCTCTAACAAGCAAAAACAATAAAAATTCCCCTTTTGTACAACCAAAACTTACCAAGTTTTGATATTCTGGATTTTATAAATTTTCACTAAAAAAGCTATATTAGTATTTTTTCATAAGCGGTCACGTTCACGCCACAAATAGATTTTTCCCCGACAACTAAGCAACAAGATGGCGTGAAACTGAGGTTGCATTTGGGAAACTTTCATTTCCTTTCACAAAAAGAAGCATTTGTGCGAGCAGAAAAATCAAAAGCCAGATGCGAATTATCTGCTGTCCTTGAACTCAGCTTTACAGGCGTCAGCCTAGAAACTTCCTTGTAAAAGGACTCAGTAAAATCTACAGAACGCGATCGGCTAGTAACATAATATGTCTCATCAGACCAGGAAATTAATAAAAATGAAAAGAAACAAACATAAGTTGAAAACGGCAAAGGAAAGAACGAACATTCGAAGATTTGGATGCAATGCACATGTTTAAGATGAGCAATTTCTTCTCAGTTAATTCATTTGTTATTTAAGAGAAACTTTGCCGTTTTCATTTGTATCGGTGTGTTTAGATGTATTTTAGATGGCTCGCTTGGGGATTATTTCAGAATTGATTTGACCTTCTTTTTTAAATTTACTTTCTTTTATATTTATGAGGAGAAGCTATTTGATTTGTGAAAATTTCCGACTTGATGAATTTACACTTTCTGGATGTTCTGGATATAGAGGCGGATGGCGGATTAACGACCTTAACCTTATGGACCCTTCTGCTTCATATTTTTGCACACGCCCCCCGTCCCTATATAGTAGTCACTTCTGCTTTGATTTATGTATAACACAAGTCTGAGAACACTTTTAATTCTTCTGCATATTCTTCAGAAGAACGGCAAAGGAAGGAACGAATATTTGAAGGTTTGGGTGCAATGCGCATGTTTAAGATGAGCAATTTCTTCTCGGCTAACTCATTTATTATTTAAGAGAAACTTTGCCGTTTCCATTTGTATCGATGTGTTTAGAAGTATTTTAAATAGCTCGCTTGAGGATTATTTTCGAACTGATTTTACCTTCTTTTTTTTTTTTTTTCTTTTTTCTTTTTTTTTTTTTTTTTTTAATTTACTTTTTTTCATATTTATGAGAAGAAGTGTGAACATTTCCGACTTGATGAATTTACACTTTTTGGATGTCCAGGATATAGAAAGTGGATTAACGACCTCATGGACCCCTACGCGCTCCCCTCTCCCGTCCCTATATAGGCACTTCTGCTTCGATTCACGTATAACACAATTCTGAGAACACTTTTAATTCTTCAGTATATAATATTCTTCAAGAAAACTATATTTGTTGAAGTTTGGTCCATAGGTAAATAAGGCTTATCTATAAAAAAGATGCAGTAGTTGAGAAAATATACGATATTAATTCGAATCTATGTCCAAGAAGACATAGCCTCGGACTTTATTAACAACGTTCTGTGGACTGACGAATGATTTTCAACAGAAGATTTAGCAATCCATACTTACAATGATCAACTATGAAATAATATGAACTCATTATTTATACGTGAATTACAGTATCCGAAAAGTTTTCTGTGTCCGTGTGATGCAGAATTTAGAATGGGAAACTTCTTAGTTCGATCTCTTTTGAAGGCATTTTTACAGTTTAAAAATACGCGCTGCAACTTATTTTAAATGCTAGTTAAATTCACTTCTCGGAAGCGATGCCATTTTCATTTGTAATACACACACACATATATATACAGGGTGTCTCAAAAAAGATTGAAACACGCTTTAATCTTTTACATGTTAGAGATATGTAGACAATGTAAATCACAAAAGTGTTCAAAGTCTTCAAAGTGACGTAGGAATTAAGATTATGTTGATAAAATAGGCCTTCCACTAATTTTTAAAAAGTTACAATTTTTAATCTTTTATACGGCCCCTGTGTGATATGTAGACAATGTACATTGCAAAAGTGTTCAAAGTGAGGTAGGAATTAAGATTATGTTGATGAAATAGTCCTTCCACTAATTTTTTAAAAGTTACAATTTTTAATCTTTTATACGGCCCCTGTGTGATATATAGACAATATGCAAAAGTGTTCTAAGTGAGGCAGGAATTAAGATTATATTGATGAAATAGTCCATCCACTAATTTTTAAAAAGTTGCAATTTTTAATCTTTTATACAGCTATATTTAAAAAAAAAAATTATACGGTCCCGGGGTCCTATAAGTTATAGTTTAAAAAAAAATGGTCTGCATGTTCTGACAAGTAAAACAGTAAATATTCCATTCTTTTACAACCAAAACTCGCCGAGTTACCATACATTAAATTTTAGGAAATTTCGAAGCTTTCCAGCTCTAAAAACGAATACACGATTTTTTAGAGCCGGAAAACTCCTAAAGTATTACAACGCAAAGAGTTTTGATCATGTAAAAATGGGATTTTTACTGTTTTACTTGCCAGAGCATGGACATTTTTTTTTCTAAATATACCTTATAGGACTCCGGGACCGCATAAAAAATTTAAAAATGTAACTTAAAAAAATTAATAGCCTGGTTATTTCATCAACATAATCTTAATTCCTACCTTATTTTTAATTTACTTTTGTAATATACATCGTATCTCGAACAGGTAAAAAATTAAAGCGCGTTTCTATCTTTTTGGGACACCTCCTACATTTTATTTATATTATCCATAAGTCTGTACAACAGGCTATAAATGAGAAAAATTGGCGTAACGAGAAATATTGGACTGGTTTGAAAGGAGCCCCAGAATGGTCTCCCTAAGTAAAGATTTTCACTCATTTGGATCATTTTGGTTTTTGCTTGTGGGGCTCGGCTTCGAAACTGGTATGATACTAGTGATGGACATAATGAATGATTTTATCATTCGAATGAAACATTCGAACGTGCGCAAAAGCATAGTTGCCAAACGTCGTATTTTTTTAATCAATCACCGACAAAAATTTTGTTAAAAAAAAAAAAAAAAAAAAAAAAAAAAAAACAGTTACCAACCTTTATACTTATTTAATCAACTACTCCCAGAAATTTTATAAAATAAAAATAAATTTAACTTTTTATTAAGGATTCAATTTGATTCTTATTAAAATATAAAATTCTATTTTCCTTTATAAAATTTCTGGTAGTAATTGATTTAAAAAAATACAATGGTTGGCAACTATGCTTTTGCTCATGCCCGAATGATTCCTTCGAATATCAAAATCATCCATTTTGCTCATTACTATATAATATACTCGCCCACTAAATTGAGTTGATATAAAACAAAAGATAACTAATAACTAATGTGTGTACCAATGTTGGTGGCGAAACCCCCCCAAAATATTTACAGAAGCATTCTTAGAAGAGTTCAGTTATGTATTAGGAGTTGATGGAAAATATTTTGAGAATACTTTTCTAGTTGTTTTCTTTAAATCGTTTTGTGATTTTTAATTATATATATTTGTTTCTTTGCATGATCTCTGCCTCGCTATATTTAAATGTATTTAGGATGCAATGTTTAACATTTGTAAATACATTTTCGAACTGAAAAAGGCCATCGTCAATTTTTAAATGATTCCTTTACTCATTGACGAAAAGGTAAATTTAATGTTACGAAAAAGTGGTATAAGTCACCTTTTTTCTTTCATTATAATTAAGCTAATTTTTTAGATAAGGTTTGCAGCTTTTTCTAACGTTCTTGCTCATCAAAAGGAAACTTTTTCTAAGTGACCAATTTTATATAAATGGTCATAATTTTTTTTTTAAATTAAAACTTTTTTGAAAATTAATGACGGGAATATTTTATTAACATAAGCTTACTTTTTGCCTTATTTTCAACACTTTTGCATTGTTGCAGGCTGTTGCAATAGGCTGTTACATTGCCTATTAAAATACTTATAAGCATTAAAGCGTATTTCAACCTTTTTCAGATACCATGTAATTTATAAACATTTATTTGCGAATTACTGAAACATGAAAATTTGCTTTAACATTTCTATCATATATAGTGTCCTTTTATAGCTTTTTTACACTCTTTATAACATTTTCCAACATAGTTGAAAAGTGTTTATGAAATTCGGTTTGCCTGTCTGACGTCTGTCTGCCTGTCTGTCCGTGCTCTAACTCGCGTAAATATTTTCGGACTGACATGCAATTGATTGGTATTGAAAATGAAGTGTGTAGCACTTATAGTTTTTTTTACAGGACACTCAAAAGATTTCCGTGACTTTGCGGTTTATTTTAATGATGTTACACAGTTTCAAACACATTGTAATTGATATATAACACTAAGGTGCATTAGAAGAGGCTTACTCTGGAATAGGGTGTGCAGAGCACTTATAGTTATTTTACAGGGACAGTCAAAAGAATTCCGCTACATTACGTCTATGGAGAAAAATCGTTTGCGGTATATTTAATAATGTTTCACTATTTCATACGTATTGAAATTTATATACATCACTAAGGTGCATAACAAGCGGCTTGCTATAGAATATTGAATATTGTGTGTAGAGCAGTCATCATTCATTTACAAGGACACACCAAAAGAATTCGCTACTGTCTGTTAACAATAATTCCTGGAAGTGCGTTTTCAGTTGCTGAAAGCGATTTTAAATTTACCTCATTTTTTGTCTATTACTTTGTGTGTATAAATTCTGTAGATCCTATACAGGGCAGCGCAAAAGTTCGCGAATGCATTTCCGTTTATTGACAGAAATTCCAGAAGGAGAATTTTAAACTGAGCTACGCGTTGCCTAACTGAACTAAAATTTAGCATTCTATGTAGTATATATACAATTTCATAGATCATATACAGGGCTGCATAAAAGTATTCGGATATTTTCCGAATATTGTTGGTAATTCCTGAAATTATGTTTTTAAATATGTTATGCGTTTTCCAAGATATTATCTTTCAGCATATTAAACGGAAATGATTTATAACATTATTTTGAAAGTGTTGGAAAGTCCAGGGCTAGCACTAGGATTTTTCAAAATTTTAGGGAGGATTTTTAGGAATTTTTTTTCCAAATTTTAGGAAAATTTTAGGGGCATTTGCGATATTTTTAACATTACAAGTATGTAATAACAGTATTTTCGTGCTAGTCAGGCACATGTGGTACACTGCCAAAGAATATTCCCATCATTCCAATGAATTCAGCCCTTGTTCCATGTGCTTGTGTTGTTTGTTGCGAATGAGGGCATTTAAATTTGCACAATAACCGGCTTCATATTACAAACCGTTTTGACAGCTTATATGTACTGCAATTATATTAATTAGAATTTTGAATTCCTGGATCATTGAGCCTAACCAGAATGAATGCTCTCTTTCTCTCTCTTTTGGATGTTCTCGGTGAACCTAGAGAACAAGAGGCAGGAAGCAGGAGTGATTATGAGAAAAAAAATTCTGAAGCTAACAGAAAAACTTCTGAAAAGTTTTTTTCACACTTCTTTGTCGAAATTTGCATTTTTTCCGTGTTTTTTTGACAAAACATGCATTTTTTTCACGATTCTTTCATGAAATTTGCCTTATTTGCACGATGTATTGACAAAATTCCACGTTTTTTCATGATCTTTTGACAAAATTAGTGTTTTTTTGACGGAATTCACGTTTTTTTCGATAACTTTTGTTGGAATTCATGTTTCTTTCGCAACCTTTTGACGGAATTTGCTTTTTTTTGCGACCTTTTGACGGAATTCGCGTTTATACGTGATCCTTTGACGAAATTCGCATTTTTCTGCAATCTTTTGACAAAATTTGCAATTCTTAGATGAAATTTGCGTTTTTCCGCAATCTTTTGACGAAATTTGTATTTTTGTGCGATCGTTTTACAAAATTTGCCTTATATGCACGATTGATTGACAAAATTTCGTGATCCTTCAACGAAATTGGCACCCCCTCACCCCCCACCACAATTTTTTGATGAAATTCGCGTTTTTTCCGCGATTCTTAGACGAAATTATCTTTTTTCCTTGATTTTTGGATGAAATTGGAGGGGTTTTTCAGGATTTCTTTTTTAATCGAAATTCACGTTGATTCCACGATCTTTTTAAGAAATTCTAGTTTTTTTTGCAGAGATGTTTTTAAAAAATTTACGATCCTTTGAAGAAATTAGTGTTTGTCGCGATCCTTAGATGAACTTTGAGTTTTTTTTTTCAGGATTGTTTGTCGAAATTAGCTTTTTTTCCCCCACGATATCCTTGGATGAAATTTAAGTTTTTTCCCCTATTCTTTGTCGAAATGTGCTTTTTTTCGCAATCTTCTGACGAAATTTGCGTTATTTTAGCGATCTTTTGACAAAATACGTGTCTTTTTCGGTGACCATTTGTCGAAATTCGCAATATTTTTCGGTGAAATTTTGTCGATCTCTAATTTTTAGGAACAAGAAGAAAATTTTAGGAGAATTTTAGGAATTTTAGGGGATAAAATAATAGTTAGGAAATTTAGGAATTTTAGGGGGAATGCTAGCTCTGAAAGTGTTACATAATCTATGCTTGACGCATGATTTTTCACTCTTGTTTTAAATTTAACTTGGTTTTTGTATGTTAAGACGAAATTTTGTAATCGATTTTTCTCTCACTGCCTGATTGGCTAGAATTATGAAAATTATACACACAGTGTGTTTCCAGTGACAATACATCATTTTAATATTTTTAGAACTTAATTACAAATTAATACATTAATTTAAAGGCATTTTTTCCTTAGCCGGTCGCAGGTGATAAATCCTCAAATAATCTTTATGGTTACACTGTTTACGAGTTACAGAAACAATGGAGTTAACATTTAATACTATGCACCAAACCACTCTCGCCAAAATATGCCAATGGGCTGTAAAACCGCAACAACAAAATATTTAAAAAAAAAAAAAAAAAAAAAGTGTAAATTTTTTAAAACGAAAATGCTCTTTAATCGTTTAATTTAATTTTAATTCTGATTATGTGTGTTGAGAAAACAAGTTAGAAATGCCGAATATATAGTTAAAATAAAGCTTGTTTTCTTTTTTTCTGCTGTCATATTTTTAAAAAGATGAGCAAAAATTGTAGTATTTTAATAAATTCATTAGTTCTCGCTTTCTATAAAGCGTAAATCAATGCGATGAATTTTCAATAGTCATAGCCCACGCCAAATTAACGTACTGTAACGTTTTTTAAATTTTTTATTATTTTTTTTCTGGAATTGCATGAATTGCAGTCATGAAATTAAGCGTGATTTTTATGATAAACATTAAATGCTTATAAAAGAATCTTTTTTTTTTTTTTTAACTATTCTTATTTTTATTTTACGTTTCATTTATTCACTATGCAAAGCAACAAAGAATGTTGTCCTAAGAAAGTTTTTTTTTTTCTGAAGGACGAAAATTCCGTGTAAATTTGTAAAGTTATAGGCAAATTTGCACCCCATTCTTCTTTGCATAAAATATAACCCCTCCTCCCCCCCCCCCCCCCCCAAAAAAAAAAAAAAAAAAAAAAAAAATCAACGCCGGTTGCCATTTTCATTCCAGGCACCTAGACTTCAACCTACTCAACCTATTTGAGAATCCACCCCTATTACGATTTGACTATTTTTGGACTAATGTCTTGCATAAACTTCGTGGGCGCTGGCGGAAATTCCAAAATAGCGAACAGCGCTATTTAACGAAAATACTTTTCATTCCCCAAGATCTATATATTTGTATGATTATATTATACATCTGAAGAGCGAACAAATTTTGCGATACCGAGGTGTCCCCTATTTAGATGTTTGATTGTGTTTAGCATCTTGGCATAAATTAAATAAATGTTTCTATTATGCAATATTATGTTGCAAAGTTTTGTTGCAAGTTATCGTATGTTGTTATGGTATGTTGTTACGGGTATGTTGTTAATGGTATGTTGCAAGTAAAAGGTTGCAAGTTTTCTTTTCAGCTTTAATTAAACTTTAAAACTTCAGGCAGTGCTTAAGTTATATTATCTAATCAAAATGAATAGTTTTAGGGCAGAGCACAAAATAACAGCCATTTGATTTATGAAGAGAATTTGTGATATGATGGGACATTTAAAAAAAATTATTATGTTTTTTTTTTTTTTTTTTTTTTTAATATAAAATATTTTGAGTTAAAAAATCTTGGAAAGTATGATTAACAAAATAAAATACTTTTAAATTTACGCTTTTCCCTAAAATAAGGTGGCTCTGGGTGGCAAGTATCCCACTTGCCCTCAGAAAGCGGGATCTGATGAGGGTAAAAAAAAAAAAAAAAACCTATGCTACGATTGTATGTCCCGGCTAAGAAATTATCGTCTTTCTTTTTTCTTCTTTCTGCCTCGCTTTTCGCGATATTGAACTTGGCCACTCTATCCTAGTAATACATAATGTTTCACAAATCACAACCTAACAATAGGATACATTCTAAGCCATCTGATGCAACTCTATACTTTCTTTTTTTTTTTAAACCTCAAAACGTTATAATTTTCATTAAAATTTTGTTAGCTTAATATGGTGAGAATTTTCTTAATTTTCTTTTATCTAATATCAATTTCCAGTTATGAACGAGACATTTTTTAAGAGTGTATCATTACTTGACAGTGTGCTTTTAGGTATAAACTAGCATATTTTTATATCATTCTCTAGAATTAAGCTGAGACAAAAATAAAGAAAACATTTAAAAAGATTATGGTTTAATATTATACTCAATGGGGTGTAATTTTATTTTTTTTTTCAATTTTAAAAGTAAATAAAGTTTAATATTAATCAATGTACTATGTTTTTTTTTTCAATTTTAATAATTTAAAAATTCATTTAAACAGCAACAACAAAAAATTCTTTAGAATAGAATGAGGTACAATATCACTCTTAATGAATTAATATCTTTACCAGCAATAAAATTTTTTCGAATAGAATGATGTTCAACGCTGCAATCAATGGATTATATTGTTTAATTTTTCAAATATAATTAATTATTTAAAGAATGATTTAAATTTAGACAAAGCAAAATCAGAAAATTTTTAGAATAGAATGAGGTACTATATATCATAGTCAATGGATTACATATATTTTTTCAATTTAATAATTTAAAAATTTATTCAAACAACAACAAAATATATTTTGAAAATAATGAGGTTCCATGCCATAATTAATGGATTATATGTATATTTATTATTATTTTTTAAATTTTAATAATTTAAAGATTTATTTAAACAAAACAAAACGAAAAAAAAATCGCTAGATAAGAATAAAGGTTAATATCATAATGTGCAATAATTTGTCTTTCAAATTTAATAAATAAAAAACTCATTTAAAAATTATTTAGAACAGAATGAGTTTCAATATCATAAATAGTGCATTAATATATATATATATGTTTTCAAATTTTCAATTTATTGATTTAAAAATTCATTTTTTTTTTTTTTTTTTTTTTTTTAGAATAGATTGAAGTTCAATAGAATATTTAATACATATATATTTAAATTTTTTTAATTTAACAATCTAAAGAAATCATTTTATCAAAAATCTTTAGGATAATATGAGATTTAGTGTCATAAACAGTACATTATGATTTCTTTTCTTTTTTTTTAATTGTATAGAAAAATATTTTAAAAAAGTAATTTTAAAATATTTTTAGGAGAGAAGGAGGTCTAATAAATATCATAATTAATGCGTTATATGTATATTTCTATATAATTATTAATATATAATATGTACATTTAAAATTTTGAAATTTAATAGTTTAAAAATTTATGTAAACAACAACAACAAAAAAATCTTTAGGTTAGTATAAGATTCAGAGTCACAAACTATACATGATTTTTTTAAATTAAAATATATATATAATAAAAAAATAATTTAAAAATATTTTTAGAAAAGAAGGAGGTCTAATGTCATAATTAATGCATTATATATAACTTATATTTCAGTTTTAAAAATTACAAAATTCATTAAAGCAGAACAAAACAAATCTTTAGAATGCAGTGGGGGTAATTAGTAGGGATAATAAAAGCGAAAACCCTAACGGTAAAAAAATAAAATAAAAATTGATTAGTGGCAAAAACCGGATAGTAAAGTTACTAATTATTGAAATATAGCTAATTTTGGGATTACTCCTGCTTGGGATAATCTCCTGCCACCGAAGTTCGATGCAAATTTTTGTATAAAAATTCGAATGAACCGTCAGATTTACTAACTGAACTCTAAATACTTTTCGATTCAATCGACAAATAATGGAATTTTTACTTTAATTCTTTTACAAAGGCTATTTAAACAGACGAATTATATTAATTAGTTCATACTAATATGATTATATTTATTACATTAATAATAATTAATATGATTATTAATAATATGTATTATAGCAGAAAGTATATAAATTTAAATCCTATTTTACAATTTAGTAACTGTAGGACGATCCAAAGAAATAGATGAACTATGATCTAGTATTAAAAAATAACTGAAAATAAAAACACAATAACATAAAAAGAGAGAAAAAGTTCCTTTTTTTCTTGAAATTGCGTAATTTTTTAAAACCAAACATTAATTAAAAATATAGAAAAATAAAATGAAAAATTCTTACCTCTCCCATTTTTTAAACTTAATGGAGATTTGTTAGAAGAAGAATTATTCGTATACGCAATAACTTCGACGTCATCATCGTCATCTGAAGAGGTGCCCTGAGTTTTATTTGTGGCACCTGTACTCGCACGGATGAGTTTTTTCAAATTAGTATACTTTTCAGGAATTTCAGAATTATTGTTTCCGGGAGTTACACCCCCTTGTACACCAATGCCATTTGGAGATTCTGTTGTCTCCTTTTTAATATCATTTTCTGTTAACAACTCGTTGCTTATGCTTCTCTCTGTATTTTCAGTAGTATTTTCTTGTACGCGATTTGACATAACTTCTTCTTCACCAATTTTTTCTGCGAATCTCTCAGTAGTTTCCAGGGCGAAGTTCGAAACGTTCTTAGGTGTGCTTTCTGAATTTCGATCAGGTGACGAACTGGCCTGTTCTGGGAAATTATGTCCATCATGTTCAACATCTCTATTATTGTCTTCTGCTGTTGTTCCAGGTTCCGCAGCATTTTCTTCATCTCTTTCAAGACATTCATGTTGAAAATGTCCAACCATTTCACACTGTCTGCACCAGAATCTTAGAATCACTGTTTCATTTCTACCTGGAATAGGCAGTGTTATGTTAGAAAAAGTATTTCGTTTGCTCTGAAAAACTTCCAAACCCTTAAATTCAGGAATATCAATCTCTATACGCCAGCTTTTACTTCGATTAGAAGTGCCAGTTTTGAGGACACTTATAACTCTTCCAAATTTCTTAGAGACAGCATCACGTAAATCTCTTTCAAATAGAGGGCTCTTCTTGTGATCAACGTCAAGTATCATTAAATACGTTGTTAGCGGATATATCCAAACGGGCTGATCTTCTGAAGAAAGCAGATTTTTCCTTAGCACTACAGAATCTTCTGGCTTCGTGAAAAAAATTTTGAATCCATTACTGTCCTTATCAGTTGTAACAGAATTAAATTTGATTGACGGGTAATTACTAAGCAGCGTTTGAAGACACTTAATCATTGAGGCTGAATCCATACTCACACATGGCGAGAACACACCCGATTTCTTAAATTCCATTTTTGTAAATAAACTGAAAACAAAGTTTAATTCTTTTTTAATACATTTGTTGTCGAACAATTAGGTGTCGACCTTGAATTTCCATTAGTAGCGTATGGATTACACGCTTGAGAAACGAAGCCTTATTTTCTACTACGACGACACTTACAACAGACGAGGAAATACTGGCGCATGAATAATCACATTTCAAAGCGAGAGGAAGAATTGAAAGTTATCGCAGACGAAAATGGCAAAAAAGAATTTCCGTTACCGCGCATGGCAAAAGATAAGCTATTGCTCATCTACTGAGATGAGTGACAGAGTGCTTTCTGCAAATGAAACATTCAACAATCGCTTTTGCCTTATCGAAATTCGAGTTCAGCTCTCTCTGATGAGATAAAACACTGCTTTCTGTTGAATCATTGACGTTGTTGACGGAAGAAACTCTATGTAGAGGTAGAATTTCTGTGAATGTTGGAGGAGAAAATTTTGAAAGGAAAGTAATAAGTGAATTGAATTTTCTTTCGCATCAACAAATAACTGGCACAATGGTAATAGAATCTGCCATTTTTGGACACATGTTTAGCGAATGATTTTGAAATTATTAAGTTCGACCATTTAAGATCTTGAAATTAAATTAAAGAAATAAATATATCGATAAGTGTTTGTAGATATTGAAGTTTTGCTCGGAAAAAAGTCTAAAAGTGCACGTGCCTTTTAAATAGGGTTGACAAGCATTCAATTTTCAATCGAACACTCCGATTTCGGAGTAAATTATCCCGGTCTCGTTCCTCATGTAAGATCGGATCCAAAATGCCCGTTTAATTCAAATATTGAAAAAAAAAAAAAAAAAAAAAGGAATAATCCTGGGTCTTTATACACTTTTAACCGGCAAAAATTCGCGCAGAGTATGACATACCCTGGGTACATACGGTTTTTGAAGTTTTCACCACTATTTTGAAATAGTAATCATCCACAGAATTTGAAACAATTGTCTGCGATTAAATAAGGCGAGAATTATTATTTGTAATTATTGGTGATGAAATGAAAACCGTACGTAACCTGGGTAAGCACAATTGTTCCCAAGTTAAGATACCCCATAGTATTATATATTTTTTTCTTACGATGTTGCATCTCAGATCAAATACATATATATCATATTAATCCATTTCATTCCCTGATTCTCTTTCGAAGATTTGTTAATTTTCTAAACTTGATGGTTCCAAATTTGGATATTTCACATATTTTTTAAATTAATATTGCTTAAGTGTGTTTTAGGTATACTCTTATGTAATTTCATGTGTATAAGTTTTGCATCTGAGGTATTGCGGAGTGAACAGAAATGCGCGGCTCATGCAATGAATAGCCAAGAAAATGATATTAAAAAAAATCTACTACTACCGGAAAAATTTAATGAAAAATTTAAATATAATAATAATAAAACTACTGTGGTTCAAAATTTTACTTCATTTTAATTTAAACTAGCTGACCCAACCGGTTTTGCCCGGGTTTGAGTCCTGCACGGGTAGGGTTGCACCCGACCTGAACCCAAAAATTCCATTTGAAGCCAACCCGACCCGAATCCGACCAAAAAAAAAAAAAAAAAAAATCACCGACCACGCAACCCGAATAATTTTCGTCGACCCCGCGACCCGACCCGAACCCGAAACAATTATATCTGTAATATCAATTTTATATTTTATATCAGAAAATATATTTTTTAATATTCAAATACAGTATAACCTCTGAATAGCGGATACCTCGGAATCGTTGAATAGAGTCCTGCATCCGGTTTGGTTATCCCTATTTTTCTTTTTCCGGGTTGGGGTGACTCTAATTTTCTTTCTGCGAATCGGACCGCGTTCACTGTAGAATATTTCTTGCGGGTCAGATTTAGGTTTTTGCAATTTAAATTGCTGGGATTTTTACAAAAAAAAAAAAAAAAAAAAAAAAAAAAAGAACTATGTTTTCAGATGAAAATAAATACATATTTTAATTTGAATGAGTACATATCTGGAGGCACGGCAGTGCCTCCGCCAAGTCGACAGAGGACAGCCGTAAGCATACTTTTCTGGAAGCAACTCAGGGCACTTTTGACCCCCCCATATCTCCGCGCTGGAGTATCCCAAAAATTTTAAACTTCAATTATAGAGAGTATTTGGCCCACAGGACCAAAATTTTAAATTACAACTTTCTGTCTTTTCTAGTTCAGGCGATATATGAACTCAAACATTCGATTTTTTGTCACTTCTTACTCACTCGTTCACGCGTCATCAAAAAGATTGGGTAGATCCCGTAGCCCCAGAAACTTGACATTTGGAAAAAAGGTAGTGTTTAGGATACAAAGAAAGGAAAAATTATAAAATCCAGAAAATTCGAAAAAAAAACATTCGAAAATTCAACAAATTCCATCAAAATTGAGAATTGAAAATAAGACGATCTTGTAGTCTTAGAAACTTAAGATTTGGTGTGAAGGTAGTGGTTAGCATCCAGAAAAAGAAAACATCAAAAACACCAAAAAAATCGAAAGCAAAATTGAAAAAATCGAAGAAATTGAAAAAAACCGAAAATTTGAAGACAATCCGATTTTGTTGCGCTAGAAAATTCAAATTAGGAATAAAGGTAGTATTTAGGATACAGAAAAAGGAAAATTAATAAAATCCAGAAAATTCGAAAAAAAAATAAAATAATTCGAAAAAAATTGAAAAAATGAAAATAATTTGATACGATAACACTCGTATTTATAAATTAATTTGGATGAAACTAATTGTGTGTATTAAGCTCACCAATGCCTCGACCGAGTTCGTTGGACAGCTTGGTCCGCCATCTTGTTTCAAGATGGCGGCCACGGAAAATTTTAAAACTAAAATAAATATACAAAAAAGTTAAAAAATCAAGTTTATTTTTTTAATTAGGTGTTAGGACTTGATACAAGGATTCCAGAGCATTTTTTGTTTTACCTCTATCTTAAAAATTGGCTGAGATAGAGCAGTTTGAAATTCTAGGGTGGCTGACATTTTGAAACAAAACAGCACATTACAAAAAACCAACGATAAATTTATGGTCAATAATGGTCAAGCAGGTGCAATCCCGAATGAATACTCCGTGTTATTATAACTGTAACTTTGACTTCGAAATTTTGATACGTTGCATTTTCTATTTGTTGATATTTTTGAACTATGATTTACGCTAAGTGAAATGTTGTTGTTGAAGAGGGATTTTCCATGTAAATCCGAAACGTCCAATTTTAATATGTTTTTAATGTTTTATGAAAGTGTATTCTAATGTCTGTAATTTTAATGATTTTAATATAAATTTATAAGTTTTAGTGAACGCGATTTCTCGCAAATTATTTTCTTTCATTGTTGTAATCATTTTCCCAATCATACGCATAAAACTATATATTCATATCCATTAGCGCCAAATTCTCGCCAAACTTGGCGACAATTGGCGAAATCTCGCCAAATTTGGCGACAAAAATAAGTCTTCATAAATGAAGCCAACTTGGCTATAGCTCAATAATTTGGCGAATTTCTTATTCAAATTCAGTGTAAACGAATCTTTTGTAAACGGTTTCTTTGCATTTTAACTTGCTGTTTTCGAGTAACATTAGCTAAAATTTTAAAACGAAGATATAGGAAAGCTACCTTTTCCTGCCGGTACAGGCCGGAGGACTTTTAGGTAGATTTCGTAAGAAATACTACCTATTACATTCTCACCTAAGTTGGAAATTTTGAAAATTTTTTGCAGATCTACGCCGATCATGACTCCCAGAACCCAAAACCACCCCCAGTTCAAAACTTTATCTATCTATCTATCTATCTATCTATCTATCTATCTATCTATCTATCTATCTATCTATGTCACTTTTTTCTGACCACGATAACTGGAAAAATTCTGCATTAATCTTTTACAAACTGATACATAAAATCAAGGGGCATAAAATCTCGGTCAAGTTCGTTAATGGGCAAAATCGAACCAAGGGGGGGGAGGGTGGGGGGGCTTTTTGTGAAAACAGAAAAAAACCCATAATTTCTTAATTATGATACATATCGAATCCGTTTAAAGTTATTATTACTTCTAGGAGAAGGGCCGAAAATGTATGTATGACAGATTTTTGATATAATTAAAAATGGCCCCAAGGGGGATAAAAAAGGGGGGTTTTAGAAGAAAAAAAATCATAGCTTCGTCAATTCACAAGATATCAAATTCGCGTAAATTTATTATTAATCCTCTTAATATTATCTAAAACTTTTATATTGACAAGTTTTTTATAGGACCAACCGTTATAGCAAAAAAAAATTAAAAACAAAAAAAATCCCTGCCGGCTCCGCCTGCAAACAAGTTATTTTTCGAAGTAGGCAGTTCCAACTTCCGCATATTTTCGAAACTGATACATAAAATCAAGGGGCATACAGTCTCGGTCAAGTTCGTTAATGGACAAAATCGAACCAAGGTGGGGGGGGGGGGGCTTTTTGTGAAAACAGAAAAAACTCATAATTTCTTACTTATGATACGTATTGAATCCGTTTGAAGTTATTATTACTTCTAGGAAAAGGGCCGAAAATTTATGTATGACTGATTTTTGATATAATTAAAAATTGCCTTGGGGGAGGGAAGGGGGGTTTAGAAGAAAAAAATTCATAACTTCGCCAATTCTCAAGATTTCAAATCCGCTTAAATTTATTATTAATCCTCTTAATATTATTTAAAACTTTTATATTGACAAGTTTTTTATAGGACCAACCGTTATAGCAAAAAAAAAAAAAAAATTAAAAACAAAAAAATCCCTGCCGACTCCGCCTGCAAACAAGTTTGGTTTCGAAGTATGCGGTTCCAACTGCCGCATCATCGTAAAAAGGTCATTTCTTCCGCAATTCCGGACAAACAGGCGCCCCACGGTCTGCGTCTTCGAAATCTACCTGTGCCTGTAGGCCGAGCCGTCAGGGATTTTTTTATGAGTTGTCGGATGCAATCTATGTTTTGCATTAAATAAAGTAAAACATTGAAAAACAAATCCCACAGGATGGGGATAGTTTGTTTTAGATCTGGAGGCACGGCAGTGCCTCCGCCAAGTCGAGAGAGGACAGCCGTAAGCATACTTTTCTGGAAGCAACTCAGGGCACTTTTGACCCCCACATATCTCCGCGCTGGAGTATCCCAAAAATTTGAAACTTCGTTTTTCTAGAGTATTTGGCACACAGGACCAAAATTTAAAATTAAAACTTTCTATCTTTTCTAGTTCAGACGATATATGAACTCAAACATTCGATTTTTTGTCACTCACTCACTCACTCGTTCACGCGTCATCAAAAAGATTAGGTAGATCCCGTAGCCCTAGAAACTTGACATTTGGAAAAAAGGTAGTGTCTAGGATACAAACAAAAGAAAAATTATAAAATCCGGAAAATTCGAAAAAAAAAAACATTCGAAAATTCAACAAATTCCATCAAAATTGAAAATTGAAAATAATACGATCTTGTAGTCTTAGGAACTTAAGATTCGGTGTGAAGGTAGTGTTTATCATCCAGAAAAAGAAAACATCAAAAACACCAAAAAAATCGAAAGCAAAATTAAAAAAATCGAAAATAAAAAAAAATCGAAAAATTTCAAATAATCCGATTTTGTTGCGCTAGAAACTTGGAATTCGGAATAAAGGTAGTATTTAGGATGCAAAATAAGGAAAAATTAAAAATTCCGGAAAATTCGAAAAAAAAAATTCAAAAATTCGAAAAATTCGAAAAAAAATTGAAAAAATTAAAATAATTTGATCTTTTAGCCTTAGAAACTTAAAATTCGCAGTAAAGATAGTGTTTAGGATTCAGAATAAGTTAAAATAAAAAACCAAATAAAATTCGAAAATAAAACAAAAAAATCGAAAAAATCGGAAAAATCGAAAAATAAGGAAAATTTGAAAATAATTCGATTTCATAGCGCTAGAAACTTGAAATTTGGAATAAAGGTAATATTTAAAATACTAAATAAGGAAAAATTAAAAAAATATGGATAATTCAAAAATACCCATAAATTAGTGCAGACGATATATGAACTCAAAGTTTCGATTTTTTGTCACTCACACACTCACTCACTCTCGCGTCATCAAAAAGATTGGGTATATCCCACAGCCACAGAAACTGAAAATTTGTAATAAACCTAGCATTTCGGATACAAAGAAAGGAAAAAATATAAAATCCGGAAAATTTAAAAAAAAAAAAAAAAAAAACATTCGAAAATTCAAAAAAATCGAACAAAATTGAAATTTGAAAATAACACGATCTTGTAGTCTTAAAAACTTATTTGGTGTGAAGGTAATGTTTAGAATTCAGAAAAAGAAAACATCAAAAACACACACAAAAAAAATTGAAAATAAAATCGAAAAATCGAAAAAAATCGAAAAATTTCAAATAATCCAATTTTGTTGCGCTAGAAACTTGGAATTCGGAATAAAGGTAGTATTTAGGATGCAAAATAAGGAAAAATTAAAAAATCCAAAAAACTCGAAAGAAAATCAAAAAATCGAAAAATTCGAAAAAATTTGAAAATTTTTTAAGTAATTTGATCTTTTGGCCTTAGAAACTTAAAATTCGCGGTAAAGATAGTGTTTAGGATTCAGAATAAGTTAAAATAAAAACGCAATAAAATTCGAAAATAAAATAAAAAAATCGAAAGAAATCGAAAAATAAGGAAATTTTGAAAATAATTTGATTTCATAGCGCTAGAAACTTGAAATTTGGAATAAAGGTAATATTTAAGATACTAAATAAGGAAACATTAAAAAATATGGATAATTAAAAAAAAAATCGAAAATTTAAAAAAACAAAATAGAAAGAAAGAAAGAAAAAGAGAGAAATTGAAAATAATACGATCTCGTAGTCTTAGAAACTGAATATTTGGTGTAAAGGTAGTGTTTAGGATTCAGAAAAAGAAAAATTAAAAACACAACAAAAATTGAAAATAAAATAAAAAAAACGAAAAAAAAAACAAAAATTTGAAAATAATTCGATTTTGTAAAGCTAGAAACTTAAAATTTGGAATAAAGTTAGTATTTAGGATACAAAAAAAAGAAATAAATAAAAAATCTGTAAAATTCGAAAAAAAATTCGAAAATTTGAAAATTGAAAAAAAATTGATTTTGTAGCTTTAGAACTTAAAATTCGGCGTAAACTTATTGTTTAAGATACAGAAAAAGGAAAAATTAAAACACAATAAAATCGAAAATAGAATAAAAAACTCGAAAAAGATCGGAAATTTTAAAATAATTCGATTTTGTAGCTCTAGAAACTTAAAATTTGTAATAAAGGATACAAAATAAGAAAAAATTATAAAATCCAGAAAATTATAAAAAAAAAAAAATGCGAAAAAATCAAAAGAAATATTTTTATCTTGTAGTCTTAGAAACTTAAAACTTGGTGTAAAGGTAGTATTTAGTATTCAATAAAAGGAACAATTAAAAAATTCGAAAATAAAATCGAAAAATCGAAATATGTTTAAGAAATCGAAAATTCGAAAACAATTTGATTTTGTACTGCTTGATTTTGTACTGCTTAGTTATAAGATAATTGTCCTATTAGCTAGTACAACGCCCCTAATTGTTTTATGTTATTTCCCCCGGATTATGGTTTTCTTTTATTTCGTTTACGAATTTCGTTATAGAAAAGTTCCGCTATAGACTGGCTACGATATAGGCGATTTCTTTATAGACAGGTTTGTTTTCTTTCACATGTTGTACTCTATTTACTTCACATATGAAATATGGATTGTTAAATGATGTTAGCCCCACAAAAATTTTCACAGCTCCCCCTACCCTCCCGACATTACTGGCTGGTTATGGCTTAATAGTCCTTTCTAAATAAAATCATGGTGACTCTAAGATTCACTTGATTTATCTCTAAATTGAACCTAAATGATCCTAAGAAGACGGATTAAGTAATTACTATATTGGCATGACAATCAGGTAACTTAGAATTAAAATCGGAAAATCAATAAATTTATAAAAAGTCGAAAAATTGAAAATAATTCGATTTTGTAGTCCTAGAAGATTGACATTTGGCAGAAAGGCAGGGTTTTGTACACAAAGTAAGGAAAAATTAAAAAATCCGTAAATAATAAAAAAAAGTCTAAAAAAAAAACGAAAAAAAACCATCGAAAAAAGGAATATAGTTTGATTTATTGGAAATTTCCGGAAATTTTAATTTTGGCTTTCTTTTTATACTAAAAAGTTCTTTTATGTTAAATATCAAGTATCTAGGGCTGCGAGTTATATCTCAGATGCATAGCGCCTATCCTGGAAGCAATTGAGAGTACTTTTGACACTCCCCCTCCCATAATTTAGTGCTTGCCTAGGAACCTGAAATCTCTTTTTATCTACAGTACTTTGCAAACGAAACTAAAGCTTTAGTTTTTTTATACCTGTAAATAATAGGGACAGAGTGTGGGCTTAGCGAAAATCAGTGGATGATCTCCAAAAAGAACCCAAAATCAAGACAAGGAGGGTTACTTACAAAAAGAAGTGAAATCTCATCAAAAAGTCACCTGTAAAAAATGCAGCCAAGTCTCGTAACTCATTTACCGTAAAAAGTACTGAGATCGTATAAAGCCAAGTTTAACTATCTTATTAACTCTGAAATTTTCATTCACAAAATCACTCCTAGTCTCTACATCTTTAGTTAATTATTATTTTGTGACTTGGCAATTACGCAGCACAGGGAAGTTATTACACCTTACTATGTTATGGGATGGGATGGGATAATTTAACTAAAGCAAATTATATACGCACAGGGAAGTTATTACACCTTCATATGTTATAGTATTATTTGATTAAGACTAACTATATACATCACATTCTCGTGCTGCGTAATTGCCAAGTCACAAAATAATAATTAACTAAAGATGTAGAGACTAGGAGTGATTTTGTGAATGAAAATTTCAGAGTTAATAAGATAGTTAAACTTGGCTTTATACGATCTCAGTACTTTTTACGGTAAATGAGTTACGAGACTTGGCTGCATTTTTTACAGGTGACTTTTTGATGAGATTCAATTTACTGCATGAAATATAAAATATATAAGAAATATGATATCACATTAGATTATAGATCATAGATTCTTTCTTTATGGTATAGTTAAGAACCATTTTTTTTTTCTTTTCTCGGAATATGAAATATATTACTAACATTTCGTTTTTTGATACACACGAAAACATATGTATATTAGTGATAATTTATGCACACATATATATTACAAGTGTGTATATTCCGAAATGTCCACTATTCAGAGGTAAAAGCGTACAAATGTATAAGTGTTAGAATTTGAAAAAGTGTTCGCTAAATAGAAGTGTCCGCTATTTGGGAGTCTCCGTTATGGAGGCGTTATTGTATATAGTTTTCATCTGAAAAAATATTTTGGACATTCTTTTAAAAAACCGAGTCAATCCGAACCAGACCAGCAAGAGTCAAAACCCAAACCGAACCCGAAACGATGAAAGCCAACCCGACTTGCATGAAAAAGTAGAAGTCAACTCGCCCGAAATAGAAAAATATATAGCGCAACCTGACACGTCCAGAATAGCGGGCTGGGTCGGGTTCGGGTAAAATATGGTTACCGGACCCGATGGAGGACTCTACCCGAGACCGGGATAATAACCTTAAATATACCTGTTCTTACTGTTATTAATAAATTAAATAATAATTTATAAGTGCTTTATTTTTAGTTTGGTAGTCTAAAATTGTCAAAAAAAAAAAAAAAAAAAAAAATCTAAACTTGTTGTTTAACTATAAATTGATCGTTCGGCAAAAAATAAAAATAGTAAATGCAATAGTTATATTAATTTTAAAAATGTGTTAATCTTGCTTTTGTTTGCGAAATTGAGTAACTATTACATTTTTATTTCTTCATCATGGCCGAGCAATCAATTTACAATTTATCTACTGCTAAAACTATTAAAAAACAAAGTATTGAAATCGCTTCAGTAGTTTCCAAGTAAAATATACATCAATGTCAGATGTTTCACGTGTGATTTCCAACAGTTATACTTAGAACTCTGTGTCTTCAATCATCTTGATGAGCAACTCGAAGTGCAGTGAAAATTGTGAAAATTCCTTTGGATATATATTTTTTTTATAATTTGTCTCTTTTCTGAATCGCGAAGTAACCTACCTTTTTCCTTCAAATTAGTAACGCAACATAATAAAAATAAGATCTGACTGATTGTGCCACCTAAAAATTAATGAATCCCTGAGCCCTTGAATACGTTAAAACAGCTTCATGAAGCTCACGTGTTAAATGCAATTTAAACGCCAGCGAAGGCATACATACCCTCATCCTGGATTTTAAAATTTCACTTAACTTTTATTTATTCTTCAGGATTTTGAAGATTTAAAAAAAAGTGACTAGAAATAATTAAACAATAAGGAAAAATAGGATTTTTTTTTTTTTTTTTTTTTTTTTTTTTTTTTTTTGTTAGGCTGAGGCAAAAGTTTTAAAGCTGAGTCAACATTTCAACTCAAACCAATATTTATTAACAATTATATAAATAAAGTTGATATTTTAAATTATGTTAATATGTGGTAGCGGAGTTGGTTAACCGAATGTGGTGGGTGATTGCGGGACATATCATCGAGAATTTACTCTAATATGTAAAATTGTTCATGTCCTTGTCACACTCTTATTTAACTTAACTTGGTGCGTGTATACAAAGATGGAATTTTGTAATCGGTTTTTCATTCACTTCATATGCTAGAATTACAGAAAAAAAAAATGTAAACAGGTATATTTCCGATGACAATACAACATTTTAATATTTTTAGAACTTAATAACTAAATTAATAAATTAATTTCAACCTTTTTCTTCCTTTAGCCAGCCGCGGATGATAAATCGCCAAATAATCTTTATGGTTACAACTGTTTACGAGTTATAGAAACAATGGTGTTAATGATGTACTAAACCACTGTCATCAAAATATGCCAATGAACTGTAATACTGCAACAATGAAATATTTTAAGCACTAAAAAGCAGAAAATGTCAATAAAAAATAAAATGTGTAAAAAAAATATTTTAGCATTTAATAGTTAAATATTAATCAAATTATGATTATACGTAGCGAAAACAATATAGAAATCTTGAATAGATAGTTTAAATAATGTTTTTTTACCTGTTGCCATACATTAAATGAATTTTTTTGGAACTACATCAATTACAGTCATGAAATTACACATGGGTTTTAAAATAAATACTGAATGCTTACAAAAGAGTGTTTTTTAAATCTATTTTTACTTTTATTATTTAAAAAAATAAAATTAATATTAAAGGGGAATATACAGGATGTGTCAGCACCTTGGTGACAAAGTTTAAGAGATGGCAGAACACACTACAACAAGCAATTTTTGTACAAGAAACTCGAGTCGTAATCCATTCACTCAGTCAAAAATACAGTGTCTTTAAACAATCCAAATCTGCATTTTTGTTCATAACTTTAAACTTTAACAATAATGAAAATATTTTAACGAAACTTTCAAAAAACTTACATTGTTTTGTTTGCAATTTAAAAGTATCACGAAAAGTGGTGGAAGTGGCCACCATCCGCATTCAAACAGCGCTGAACAACATATGTTCCATATTTTGAACGGTAGTTGAATTTATATACCATGACACTAACCGAGCAATATTAATAGTTAATGTAGTAATTATTATTGCTATATTAATTAGTTTTGGTTTTCAGGGTTTTCTATGCAAAAAAAGTTTGTTGCAGTGAGTTCTGCCACTTCTCAAAATTTTTCACCCTGTTGCTCACACACCCTGAAAATTGTTTTTATTTTAGTGATGGGCAAAATGAATGATTTTGATATTCAAATGAATCATTCGCGCATGCGCAAAAGCATAGCTCCAAAACCTTCGTATTCTTTTTAATGAATTAAATCCAGAAATTTTCTTTAAAAACAAAAAATTAAATTTAAAAGCAACTTACTTAATGGAACAATGAAACAATGTAGTGAGCTTTATGGATCACCTAGTTGCGAAGCAACTTAATATCCAGTATAGAGGTAATCGACTTGCAAAGCAAATGGAGAGCCGTAAAAAAATGTATAGTTGTAGTAAAGAACTACATAAAAGTTACAATAATGTTCAAAATTGAATTACAATGCAGAAAAGATATAAGAAAGTTTAACAATTAAATAAAAAGAAAGAAAATTCCATTAGATCCACGTGACAGACCAAAACCTATCAAGGGACGAACCCATACCCATCTAAAAAAGGGGGCTTCTTTCAGAGACCATACATTAATTTAAGAGATGCATTACTGAGGAAGCATTCTAGAAAAATATAAAGAGTTTTTTTTATATTAATTAACAAGAACAACAACAAAAAGACAGAACCAAAAAGAAAAGACGGTTTACTTTAGAACAGTGGAAAACTCAACACACAAAAACTTAAAAAGCAAAAAAAGAAAAAAAAATTAAAAAAAAATGTGAGGTTGGAGACCGCACAGTCCGGTAACTCTGCAAAGATGACATTAGTCAACATTGGGTGAGGTTACTTTCGTTAGAAAGGGAGTCGAATTCATTGACAATAACAATAATTTTTTCCATAGAATTCTTAAACTTTTTAGTCTGTGTAGCAATATTTTTTATACATTTAAGAAATTTAGAGATTTGGAAAATTTCTTTTAAACCCTTAAAAATTTGCAAAATTTCCCGGATTTCATTAGTATAACTAGATGGTATTTGATGAGAGTTAGAAGTAGAATTTGAAATAATTTTAATGTTATCATTAGTAGATGAGGAAGGGGAGTTCTCCAAAGGAGTAGTAGAGCCTTCAGGGCTAGAATCAGGAGAATCAACTGCAGGTGCAGCATTGGTTTCCTCTTTAGTACAATTAAATTCTTTAAGAATATCAGCCAGTATTTGGGTTTTTTAAATAGTATTATTACTTTATTTAGTAGAATTAGAGTTGTTTTTGCCTTTAACACGGTAAGGGTTTTTAGGACAGCCACGGTAGTTAGCAGGGAGACCAGTTTGACTGCAATTGACACATTTAGGTGTAATTCTTCCCTTATGTGGAAAGAGTTACTCTGGAGTTAGATGTTTTACGGCCCGTTTTAAGCATTTCGGCGTAAAATTGCAGACTTCGGAAGCGTGGCCAAATCCCTGGTAACGATAGTACTGTTTAACTTTTTGTTTATCATTAAATACTGTAATATTGACAGAAATATAATAAATTTACTCAATTCGAAAGACTTTATCGAAGTTGGAGCGAGGAGGGACACTTACCATGTATATTGGCATTGGGTTTCCAGTTTTGCGAGTTTTGAGAACGGCAGTCCTGATTACACTGAAACCATACCCTTTCCATGTGGTTCTAAATTTAATTTATATTTTTCTTTTGTACATTTTCTGGTTTCAATTGATTAAAAAGAATACGATGGTTGGCAGCTATGCTTTGCGCATGCCCGAATGATTATTTCGAATATCAAAATCATTCAATATTTCCATCGCTATTTAATTTTACTGTTCTAATGTCACCGTGATAATATTTTAAAATTCAAAAATTTTTCTCTCATAGCTTGTTTTTTTTTTTTTTTTTTTTTTTAAAGCTTATCATTTACGATAGAGAACTCGAATAATTTTATCATCTTATCATTCTTGTTTAAGAACTGCTACTGCATGATAGCCTCATTGTACTTAGTTTTTTATTGCTTTTTCCCACTAAACTAATACAGTGGTGGCGAAATTCACTCCATTTGCAGTTAATATTAAGATAGAGGCGCAAACGGGGATAGAAGCGAGTGAAATCGTCGACATTAATAACTTAGATTATTTTGACGGCTCTTAGAGACATCACGTGGTTCAATGAAAAGGCCAGAGAGATGCTTCAACTAAGTTAAAGCGGCATCTTTGATATAACTGAAGCTTGTTAAAAAGCAGAAAAGAAAAACAAGAATGAAATATTATGTCTTCAGTATAGATTATGAAACACTTTCCAACACATTCAGAATACTGTAACAAAACTTCCTCATTAAATAAGGTGAAAGATGATGTCTGAAAACGCATAACACGTTTGAAAAGCTAATTTCAGGAACAATAGTCGGAAAAATATCCGAGTTCTTTTGTGCGGTCCTATATATGATCTATATATTTGCGTATAAACTACATAGTATGGAAAAATTTGTTCAGTTAGGAAACGCATAACACACAATTGAAAATTCCCCTTCAGCAAATTCTGTCAATAAACGGAAATGTATTCAAGATTTTTCTGCAGTCCTGTATATGATCAGGGGTCGGAAAAACTACTTTTTTATTGTAGCCAACTACAACTACTTTATCGAAAATGTACTTCACTTACTTCACTACAGCTACAACTACTTGTTTTAAAAAGTAGCGACTACAAACTACTTTTCAAAAGTAGTCACTACTTCGCTACCTTCAAATTTTGTCAAAGTGATCAATTTATACTAGAAATTGAAGACACGGATTAAATAATAAAGTGACCCCTCGTTATATCGCTTTTGCCGGGATGCAATTAAATAAATGCGATATAATCGAGGACATGAAAAAAATTAAGAAAGATACCGTACATGAAAATGTTTTGTGTTCGTCTCGAAGACGGTAGTTTATACAGACTTAACAAATTTCGCAGCAAAATTAACAGAGATATTATAATGTAGAAAATTACAGAAAAACAACACTAAATCCAAACAATAAATAAATCTGTAAATAAAGCAATTCCGAATAATAAGAAACCCAGCGTTAAAACATGAAGACCTAATAACGAGTAAATATAGACAAGTGTTTGGCAGCAAAATAAATAATTCCTTTGGTGGGTTAGTACTTGATTTCAGCAGCAAGTGTTAATGGGAAAATCTGACTTCATGTGATACGTTGCTATACACTGCTGCTGAGAATTGCCACTGCGATTCGGAAATTGTTCACAGTTAAAAATTTGCAGCAAACTGTCCAGTCATTTGACCGTTTTTGTATAGAAAACGGTTACATAAACGTTATTTAACTATATTCTGACCGTATTATTGCTCATTTTATGTTCAGAATATAGTTAAATTACGGTTATGTAACCGTGTTTTACAAAAACGGTCAAATGACTGGACAGTTTGCTGCAAATTTTTAACAGTGTTGAGCAGAACAAATTCTGCACAAGAGAAGCAAGTTTCGACCACGTGATTTGCAGAATGGCGCTTTTTCCCCCCTGACGTAGCGTTAAAAGTAGCGTAGGTTCTCGCTACAAACTACTGATTTTTTGTATCGCGCTACTCGCTACACTACATTGTTCAAAATGTAGCACGCTACACTACAAACTACTGTAAAAAGTAGCGACTACTTTAGTTTCGCTACTTGTAGCACGCTACTTTCGACCCCTGTATATGATCGATAGAATTTATACACACCAAGTTTTATGCAAAAAATTAGTTGAATTTAAAAACGCGGACCATAATTGAAAGCGCACTCCCAGCAATTATTGTTCATTGACAGTACTGTAACCGAATACTTTTCTGTGTCCATGTAAATGAACGATAAATGCTATGCACACCCTATTCTATAGTTAGCATCTTGTAGTGCACCTCAGTGATATATATCAATTGAAATATCTTTGAAATAGTGTAATTTTATTAAACTACATTGCAAACGATTCTTCCTGATAGACTGTAATGTAACGAAATTTTTTTGTGTGTGTCCCTGTAAACGAACTCTAAATGCTACACATATCATTTTCAATACTAAGCTTGCCACAGTAAATTTCAACAACATATAGCAATTTATGGTTATTCGAGTATATTTACGTGGGTTAGAGCACGGACAGACAGCGGACAGACAAACAGAATTCATAAACACTTTTCAACTGCGTTTGAAAGTGTTAAAAAACCAAAAATGCGAGAATAAAAGTTAAATAATTTTTTTTTTAAATTTAAATTACCTTTTTTAAAAACCAGGGGATTAAACCTGAGCTTCACGGGTTACAGAACAAAATGCCTGGTGTACAGAACCTAAGTAAAAACTTTTTAAATTGGAAACTCCATTAGATTTTTTTATATTTAATATATTGCTTTTAGATTGCTAACAACACCAAAAAGCATTTTTATATGAAAAATATGAATTTATATATTCAAATAAAGTTTTGAAATTCATTAAAAACGGTACTTTCTTATTAGCCTCATGCCAGGAGTTAATAACCAAAGAAATCGCCAGAGATGTCATTATTTACAGCAGACTTTTTGATTTTGATTATTTCAATATAAAACGTATACATATATATCGATTCATCGATTAAACGTTGGACAACTATTCTTTAGTAGATTTGTTATCCAGAATTTTACGCTCCTAGTCCTAACTATAACTTCTACTGAGATATGGCAAAATGGCGTAAAACATTCTACCCCCATTTAACCCCCCCCCCCCCTTAGTGTCTGAATTTCTAAAATCGCTGAAATACGTGTTTAACTATTTTTTTAGTAGATTTGTTATCCTGAGTTTCATGATTCTACCTATAATTTCTACTGAGATATGGCAAAATTACCTAAAATATTTGACCTCCTATTTAACCCCCCTTAGTTTGCTGAATTTCTAAAATTGCTGAAATACATTTTTATCTATATTTTTTGTAGCTTTGTAATCCCGAATTCCGAGCTCCTAACTAAAAATGCTGCTGAGATATGGCGAACAGGCAAAAGGACCTAAAACGTTCGACCCCTCATTTAACACCCTTAATGGACGAATTTCTAAAATCGCTGAAATATGTGTTTAATTATTTTTTTAGTAGATTTGTTATCCTGAATTTCACGTTCCTACCTAACAATGCTGCTGAGATAGGGTGAAAACGCGAAATGACTAAAAACTTTCGACCCCCCCCCCATTTAACCCCCTTAGTGGTTGAATTTATAAAATCGCTGAAATATGTGTTTAACTAACTTTTAGTACATTTGTTATCCTACATTTTGCGCTCTTAACTAAAACTGTTGTTGAGCTATGGCGAAAAGGCAAAATGACCTAAAACTTTAAACCCCCCATTTAACCCCCTTAGTGGTTGAATTTCTAAAATCGCTGAAATACGTGTTTAATTATTTTTTTAGTAGATTTGTTATCTTGAATTTCACGCTCTTACCTAAAACTTCTGATGAGATAGATATGGTGTTGTCGACTACGACATTAAAGTGGACTGTAAATTAAACAACAATCGATAAAATTTCAACTCTGTTTACAATAACGAACCATTTTTTATTTACTTCGGAGCTCCCCATGGAGACTCCCGAACAAGCGAAGAACAAAACGACTTCTGAGTTATATTTATCGCCAAGCGATATTAGAAGCCAAGAGTGGCGCCAACATACCGGCCACTGAAATATTTATTTCAGCAACATATCTTAAACAAATGTCCTTCGTTGTAAACAATTAATTTTTTTCTTTTTAACAATAAATCTTCAATTATAATACAAGTTTCAATTCAATCAATATTACAAATATACAATTCAATTCAATTATAATATTAAAATACAAAGTTCGTGCAAAAAATTTTCAAATATAAATGCACAGAAATATAAGAAAAATAAATATTTACATTATAATAAAGGATCATTTATGGGCAAAATACTAATATTAGAAATTGCTCGTTTGAATATACCATTTGGAGTTTTTACAAGCACAACTCTAATTTTACCATCGCTCCCATAAATAAAGTCTTGAATGCGACCGACTCACCAGGTACACATGGACAAATTACTATCCTTTAATAGAACCATTGTTTCAATTTTAATATTTTCTTTTTCAAATAATCATTTTGTTCACTGTTGTAGATTATTTAAATAATCTCTACTCCATTTTTTCCAAATTAATTGATTAATTTTTGTAATTTGCTGCCAATGACTAAGTTTGTTATTGGCAAGGTCAGTCAAGTTTGGTTCACAGATGATATTTATAGGGCGGCCTATTAGAAAATGTCCTGGGGTTAACGTTTCATAATCGTTTGGATCCGAAGATAAAGGTATTAGAGGCCTACTGTTTCAAATACCTTCGATTTGATTAACGACAGTTAAAAATTCCTCAAAAGTTAGTTTTAAATCTCCAATAGTTCTTTTTAAATGGTGCTTAAAGGATTTTACTCCTGCCTCCCACAAACCACCAAAATTAGGAGATCTAGGAGGAAGGAATTTCCAAGAAATTGAATTAGCCAATAAATAAACAGCCAATTCCTCGGATTGATTTTTTACAATTTTATGCATTTTTTTCAATTCTGAATTCGCACCAACAAAATTAGAGGCATTATCGGAAAAGATGGTGGCACAAATTCCGCGCCTAGCTACAAATCTTTTTAAGGTAGCTATTAAGGCTTCAGAAGTTAAATCTGTTATTATTTCTTGTTGGTAATATATCAAAAGATTAATATCCGGAATTAATTTCTATGACAGTTTATTTACATCGTTTAAAACTCATCTCGATAAAAAGTAATTATCTAGAATTTCAAACAGGAAATGAAATTGCCTGATGCAATATGAAGAGGTTTTTACAACTCGTGATCTGAACAAGGAAGTGAAAGACTAAAATACGTATTAGTGACGTAAATTGACTTTACGTCATTACCATCCAATGAAAGAACTTAAAAATGATGTCACTTGATAAGGACTAAGACTGTTGCATCTCTGCTTTATAGAACTTTAGAGATTCTTTTTAACTCGCAATGGAAACGTACATGTTATGTCGTTTTCCCTTAAACTTAAATTGAAATAATGTTTAAAACTAAATTTTATGTAACTATTAAATGTAAGCTATGTAAATTAAATAATTTAACAGTATAATGTATTATGTTTTATTAATTAACAATCTTTTAATATTTCAAATTCACATAGTGAATAACACAGGATTAAAATAAAAATGCTCACAACGAAAAATGGATAAATCAATATTTACAACAAAGTGTACGAACCCAATAAGGATATCTATCATCTAATAGGACTATCTGGAGAACCTGGCCTAGCGGTACAATGAGGACGATTGCTGGAAAATAGAGGTAAGCAAATATCTTACCTATCTTTTGTTCCGAAAGCTGATTTGATTATTTATATTGCTTTAGAACGCGCAAAATTACTGACTACCGAGAAAATAACACTAACAAAGATTCTGAGACGTGAAAATATTCTAAAGTATATAAAAGGTAAAAATAAAAATAAAAAATAGTGTCCTAGAATCCTCGAATACTTAAAAGAAATTAATTAATTTTAGATATATTCTAAAATAGAAAAATGGCAACCTTCAAAGAAGGAAGTATAATTGAAAAATTAAATTCCAGTAACTATGCAAACTGGAAATTCAAGGTGGAGATGCTCTTGATAAGAGAAGAGCTCTTTGAAGTTGTCACAGACGACCCACCTACTCCAATAACCCCGGAATGGTCGAAGAAAGATAGAAAGGCAAGAGCCTTGATTAATTTAAGTATTGAGGATAATCAAATTATCCATATTAAGCATTTACAAAATGCACGGGACACATGGAATACGCTAAAAAGAATCCATGAGAGATCAAATCTGTCAAGTAAACTTTTTCTCCTTAGGAGACTTTATGGAACAAAATTATCTGAAGGAGGAAATATGATTACTCATATAACCAAAATATTAGAAATTATCGATAAGTTATCAGCCATAGGCGAAGAAATTAAAGCAAATCATATTTCAGCATTATTGCTCTGCTCTTTACCTCCTTCATACGACACCCTCATAACCGCATTAGAAGCCAGGCAGGAAGACGAATTAACTCCAGAATTTATAAAGAGCAAATTAACAGATGAATACAATAAAAGAAACGGGCATTCAAATACCAGTGATAATACCAACAAAGCCTTTAGAGCTGAAAGAAAATTTAAAACCACAGGTTTTAAAAAAGAAGAAAAATACTGCACGATTTGTAGATTAAAAAATCACAACACAGTTAATTGCTGGCATAACAAACATAAAACAAATAATTTTAAACAAAACAACAAAAACATTTCTCTTCTTCGCTAGTCTTTCAAAAAGACGAAAATAATTTAAGAAGCGCGGACTCAAATAAACCGAAAGAAAAAAGCACAGCTTATTTCGGAACCGAAGAAAAGAAAAATTGCGCATTTATAGCGAACAAATCGCAAAATAAAGCATGGATCATAGATTCTGGCTCATCCTCCCATATTTCAAATAATGAAAATTTATTTTCTGAATTTACAAATAAAGAACATACCAACGTCGTAATTGCCAACGGCAATAAACTAAAATCCTACGGGTCAGGTAATGTAAATATTACCACAATAACCTCAGACGGAAAAACTCACAACGTAACTTTAAAAGATGTTCTACTTGTACCCGACATTGAAACAAATTTATTTTCGGTAGCTAAAGCTACGAAAAACGGATGCAAATTAACATTCGAAGATAATAAATGTTTTCTAGAATATGAAGGATTAATTCGTTTAGAAGGAAGTAGAATAAATAATTTATACGAAATTCAGCAAACAAAATTAACCACAGATGAAAATTTCGTAAACATGATAACTAATTGCAAAAATAAAAATTGCATAGAACTGTGGCATAGAAGATTAGGACATAAAAATGTCGCGTCGATTAAAGAATTAATGACGAAGGAATTAGCATGCGGAATAAACATAAATAATTGTTCCCATAGTACCGAATGTGAGCCTTGCATTAAAGCAAAATTAACTGACGCACCTTACCCAAAGAAAACGGAATTGAGAGCAAATAAAATTCTGCAATTAGTGCACTCAGACGTGTGTGGTCCTATTCAAACTCCAACCATAGGTGGGAAAAATTACTTTTTAACCTTCATAGACGATTACTCTAGATTTACTATAATTTATCTATTACAAAATAAAAGTGAGGTATTTGAAAAACTAAAAGAATTTATTGCCCTGGTCAACAATAAATTTGGCAAAAAGCCTACAGAACTCAGAACTGATAATGGCAAAGAATTTAAAAATTCTAATATAGATAATTTTCTAAAAGAAAATGGAATTAAGCGACAGCTAACAGTACCATATTCTCCCAGCCAGAATGGTATTGCTGAACGAAAGAATAGATCATTAATTGAAATGACAAGAACATTGTTAAGTGACTCTAATTTACCATTACATTTCTGGGGAGAGGCGATATGCACCGCAAATCACCTACAAAATCGTCTGCCGACTAAAGCCAACGAAAAAACTCCATATGAATTATGGACAAACAGAAGACCAAATCTAAAATATTTAAGAGTCTTTGGCTGCAAAGCTTATGCATATATTAACAAGCAAAAAAGACAGAAATTAGATAATAAAGCAGTAGAAGGGATCTTCGTGGGATACGATAATTATTCCAAAGGATATCGTATCTATACGAGCGGCAAAGATATCACTATAGCCAGAACGGTGAAGTTCTTAGAAAACTATCCGATAAATTCAAATAAAGAAAAACGGCTAGAACTAAATTTAGATGAAAACACTAATGCCGAAAACGAAAAGTCGGAAAACCCAAATCTGATAAAAATCGAAATTTCAAATGAAAATGATAATCAGAATGAATCTGAACTAAATCAAACCGAACCGAGAAGATCAGATAGAGTAAATAAAGGGGTTCCCCCAGATAGACTAATTTATTTGGTTAAAGATGAAAATATTAACGAACCGAAAAATTGGCAGGAAATAATAAACATGGAAAACTCAGTAGAAAAAGAAAACTGGATCAAAGCGACACAGGAGGAGATAGAATCTCACAACCAAAATAAAACTTGGACATTAGTTGACCCCCCGCCAAATACAAAAATAATAGGTTCGAAATGGCTCTTCAAAACAAAATTAGATGATAAAGGAAAAATACAAAAATATAAAGCGCGTTTAGTGGCAAAAGGCTATTCTCAAAATTTTGGCATTGATTACTATGAAACCTTTGCTCCAGTGGTTTCACATACTACAATTAGAACTTTTTTAGCAGCCGCCGCCTATCATAAACTGAACATAAACCACGTTGACATTAAAACAGCATTTTTGTATGGAAATTTAGATGAGGATATATACATCACTCAGCCGGAAGGCTATGTCAAACCTAATCATGAAAACAAAGTGTGCAAATTAAATAAGGCTATATACGGCTTAAAACAGGCAGCTAGAGCCTGGCACACAAAAATTTCAGAATCGTTAGAAAAGTTAAATTTCAAACCATCAACTTCAGACACGTGTTTATTCATACGTAATACTAAAAACAGTAAAGCATATATTATCGTCTATGTAGACGATTTATTAATATCAGCAAAAGAAAATGAAATTAAAGAAATTATACAAAAACTTAAGATTGAATATGAACTAAAGGATTTAGGTCAATTAAACTACTACCTAGGGATTAAAATTGAAAAAATAAACGAAGGATATAAACTGAATCAAAAAAGTAAAATTGAAGAATTAGTTAGAAAATTTAAATTAGAAGATGCGAAACCTTACAAAACGCCCATGGAAACAGGCTATTTAAATTTTGATAACGAAGAAATACCATTGCCAAACAACATCGATTATAGAAAGGCAATTGGCGTATTTTTGTATATCTCAACTGTCACAAGACCAGATATTTCAGCTGCGATTAACATCCTAAGTAGAAAAAACGAAAACCCTTCACAGAAGGATTGGAAAGCAACTAAAAGAGTGATTTCCTATTTAAATCACACTAAAAACTTTAAATTAGAAATAAATACAACACAGCAACCAATACTTGAAGTGTACTGTGACTCAGACTGGGCTGGAGACATACAAACTAGAAAGTCCACCAGCGGAAACCTATTTTTATTAGGGAAAAACCCAATTTTATGGATCAGCAAAAAGCAATCATGCATAGCCATGTCAAGTGCTGAAGCCGAGTATATTTCAGCAGCAAATGCATCACAAGAAATTTTATGGTTAATTAGACTCTTACAAGAATTTGACTTAGAACAGACATTACCCATAACTATGCATGAGGACAACCAGTCCTGCATAAAAATGATCGAATCAGAAAAATACACCCGTCGCACGAAACACATTGATATAAGGTATCATTCCATTAAACACCTAAAGGACAATGGTACAATTAATCTAAATTACTGTGAATCAAAGAACATGATAGCGGACATCCTAACCAAGCCCACTCCCAAACCTATCTTCGAAGTTCACAGAAATAACTTAAACTTAAGAAATCAAATTCCAGAGATTAAGGAGGAGATTGTTGGTAATATATCAAAAGATTAATATCCGGAATTAATTTCTATGACAGTTTATTTACATCGTTTAAAACTCATCTCGATAAAAAGTAATTATCTAGAATTTCAAACAGGAAATGAAATTGCCTGATGCAATATGAAGAGGTTTTTACAACTCGTGATCTGAACAAGGAAGTGAAAGACTAAAATACGTATTAGTGACGTAAATTGACTTTACGTCATTACCATCCAATGAAAGAACTTAAAAATGATGTCACTTGATAAGGACTAAGACTGTTGCATCTCTGCTTTATAGAACTTTAGAGATTCTTTTTAACTCGCGATGGAAACGGACATGTTATGTCGTTTTCCCTTAAACTTAAATTGAAATAATGTTTAAAACTAAATTTTATGTAACTATTAAATGTAAGCTATGTAAATTAAATAATTTAACAGTATAATGTATTATGTTTTATTAATTAACAATCTTTTAATATTTCAAATTCACATAGTGAATAACACAGGATTAAAATAAAAATGCTCACAACGAAAAATGGATAAATCAATATTTACAACAAAGTGTACGAACCCAATAAGGATATCTATCATCTAATAGGACTATCTGGAGAACCTGGCCTAGCGGTACAATGAGGACGATTGCTGGAAAATAGAGGTAAGCAAATATCTTACCTATCTTTTGTTCCGAAAGCTGATTTGATTATTTATATTGCTTTAGAACGCGCAAAATTACTGACTACCGAGAAAATAACACTAACATTTCTAAATGAATTGCACGAGTAGCAAAACAGACGAAAATTGCGACATAAATTTTACTAAAAACTCCTTTACGTTGGTTTTTGTATTTTATATAAAATAGGCCACATAAATCAATGCCTGAATTTGTAAAAGGGGGATTTTCAGTATGTCGTTTTTTCTTAACATTTCACATTTTATTAATAGTTTTCTGGTGTTTCTTTAATCATTTTAATCTTGAGAAAATGCTTTTCATCATGATTTTCTTTTCTGTCATTTCTAGTTTTGGACGCGTGTGACTTCTTTTTGAAATTCCTTATTTATAAAATTCAAAGCATTGAGTTATAACAATGTCAACATTACACATAATTAAAAACAACTGTTTTATTGATACAAAAAGAAAAAAAAGGAAAATGAGATATTAGTTTTGCACTAACAGAGATGCCACTGGTGACTGCTTTTATATTCTACTCGTATCACTATCAAAGAACTTATACTAGAAAAATAGTCGCCAGTGGCAGCCCTGCATTATGTGCCTTTACTTTAACTTCAGAGTTCCATGATTGCTACTAAAACATTTTTTGGTGTTTTTTCTAATAGTTTTTGTGTTAATAGAATGCTATTTCAGCTAAAACTACCAAACACTGTTAACATTAATGCTTTTCACTATGAATTTATGTTTATTTATTTTTATATTTCTTTGTACATGTGTATATTTCTTTAGAGCCTACTCATTTATAAAATGCAGCATCACAAGTTAGTACAATGTCATTATAACTTCTAGCATTCTACATTATTCAAAGCAATTTATGATCTGCAACTGATCTAGTAATTTACTTATTTTGACGTAAAATTTTAAATATGTCAATAATTATTGGAGATAATTTTCAGAGGCAACAAATGTAATTTTGTAACGTGTAATACTACACCCAAAATTTAAAATTTTATTATTATTTCAAAATTAGTTTTCCGGTGTCTGTTTAATCCTTTTTGACATAATAGAGCACAAAAATTCAATAACAATGTATGTAAAAATTGTAACGAGCCAATTTTTTATATACAAATAAAGTACAATAATATGCTACTTTTACGTAACACTGGTAAATAGATGGAGTCTCTTTCATGCATTAAATAACTAAAGAGAAAATTCAAAATATGATTTATCTGCATTTTTATAATCAGCCGTTAATTTGAAGAAATTTTGATTCGGAAATATTCCTTTAAGCGGCACGTACTATAATAACAATAATAATAATAATAATAATAAAGAATTTTTATTTCAGTAATTTTTAACATCAATAATGCAACATCTAACTTATAATAATCCAACTTTCATTAAAAAAGTTTTAATAATTTATTAAGAGATTTTTACTGTTGGTTGTACCTTTGATAGAGATGCTTTACGCCTGGCTCATATTTTGTTATTTTAGTGATGCATCGCAAAATTAGATTCATTTATTGCTGTAGCTGTCTTATAAAGCTCATTTGAAGTTAATAAAACGTTTTAAATTCATACATAAAGGGAAGGTAGTAGCTTATCGAAAACGTTGCGTAACATCACAGAAATGTGTCAATTCATAAAAAAATAATTGCATCATTTGTGTTAGTCTGTACTTGTTAAACAAAATTTTATATATCATAAGAAAAAGAAAAATTAATTTTATCTACATAGTGATAATAAAATTTTAATTCTCTTGAGCGCCAGATATATTGTCGTACTACCTTCGGCTATTGTAACTATAGATTCGCCACCCCTGTTTTCGAGTACATTTCACTATCAGTTTTGTTTTCATTTTGGGCGTGAATGGTTTTTCTTCAAACCTCCTCATTTATAACAAGAAAGAAAAAACGTGCCTCAAGCATAGATTATGAAACATTTTCCTACACTTCCAGACTACATTAATAAAACTTCGCTGTTTAATAAGGTGAATAAGATATTTAAGTAAACATTTTAAAATAGGCAAAACACATTTTAAACCAGATTTCAGCAAATATCGTCCATAGCTGGAAAATTACTCCGATTGTTTTGTGCAGCCCTTTATTTGATCTATAGATTTGTATGTATTCTACATCGTATGCTGAAATTCAGTTTAGTGAGAAAACGCACAACGGATTGACAATTTATTTTGTATCTACAGATATATACAGTAATATTACCTACAGATATTTTTATACATGTCAGATATTAAGCTAAAATTTAATTTAGGCTAAACCAAGCTTAAAACTACTGAAAACACATTTCCAGAAATTATCATCCATAGGCGGCCATGTAAATAGTTCTTTGCGTGGCCCTGTACATGATTTTATTTATACTCTACAAACATCTGTTAGTATTCTAACATAGTCCAGCTTGAAAGTGCATAACTCAAATAAAAACCATCTTCAAGCAATCCACGCACCATTATGTAAAGGGATTTTTCGTATGGTTCTGTAAATGAATTTGCACCCCATATTCTACCGAATGCATGTTTTAGTGCATTTCATAAATGCATATCAATTTCATTATGTTTGAAATGGTGTAACATGTTAAAAATGCATTTGAAACGATTTTTTTTCCATTGACCGTAATGTAGTGGAATACTTTTGACTGTATCTGTAAACTAACTATAAATGCTACACATTTCATTTTCAATAGCAATCGTGCTATAGTAAACGTCAATATCATATAAAAATTACAGAGCAATCCTAGTATATTTACGAGAGTTAGAGTACGGACAAACGGTCAGGAGGCCAGACAAATTGAAGTCATAAACACTTTGCAGCTATGTTGGAACGTGTTAAAAATCAGCGTGATAAGTTACAACAATGTCAAGATAATTTTTAGCATTCTGCATTATTCAAAGCAATTTTTTTTCTGATACAAAATTTATCTCGTTTTATACAAAGAATAAACGTTATTCAATGAATAGTACATGTGACATTACGAAATGCGTCGCCAGGAAACTTTTCCTCTAATTCTATTGTTGTTCGAAACCACTTATCAGAGTTTCGTTAAAGGAAAAAGCAAATTGTAGTCTTATCGCCCGTATCGATTTAGCCAGCGTTGTGTTAGTTCATGCTGGAAAAATTGAAGTTTCCAGTCCAGATAACGCTGTTTGCGATATGCACTCAATAGCGCCTTTAAATAAACAACCCCGAATGACGTATATAGTTGAAAGATTATGTATGAGACAAGGATAATGTTAACTTCGCTGATAAAAAGAAATATTTTGCTTTTATTTGAAAGATGTGTATTTCTAAGTTGAAAACAGAGAAATTGAATTTGAAGAAAGAGTAAGCTTTGTTAACACTTTGGGGATAAGTAAAAGATGCAAAAGAAATTAATTTTTAGGGTTTCGTTCATCTCACGAAACCCTATTATTCCCGCTCCGTTGTCTGTCCATCACAGAGCCATTCTCAGAAACTATGTAACTTACAGAGTTGAAACTTTGTGTATATCTAGCTGAATACCAGCTATGGAGCTCAAAATATTAAACTTTGACAAAATCGTATTATTTTAATGAATACAGATAAAAAACCAAAATTCTAACAGCCTTTTCCTATTAAATTTAAACATTTTTCGTTAAAGCAGTTGCCAAAAATTAAAAATCCACAATGAAATTCTTTCTACAATAATTAATTTTCTATTGAACAATTTCCACGTGAAAAATGAAAATGAAAAAAAAAAATTCACCAATTGAAAAAAATATTAATATGAAATAAAAATGATTGGCGTCATAGTGGTAATAAAACGGAAATTTTCAAAGATTTCTCAATAATACAGGGAGTGTGAGTATGTGTATGTACACAAAGCAGATTAATATCACGTCATTAGAGAATTAAAAAGAAAGTCTGACGTCATATTGGAAGTTTAACAAATTTTTCAAATGTTTTAGAATAATACAAAGCGAGTATCAATATGAGTAATAGAGAATAGTAAATATATGAGTTTGAGAAACATATTGAATCATGATAAAAATCAGATTATGGAAGTATTCGCATATTTTAACATTTAGAAGGTGTACATGTTTAATTTTGAAATTATTTTTTTAAATATCGTATTTAGTCCGCATGACAGATATTATTATGACAGAATATAATAGCCGGCTGGTTTAGATATTCGAAAAAAAGAAAAAAATAGACCGGTAATTTTTTACTTTATAAAACACATGACTTTTTTTTTTCTTTTCTAAATGAAATTTATTTGGATTTATTAAAGAAAGGATAAACAGTTTTGAAAGGAATATTAAACGAAACCCTTTGAGCGATCTTCGATCACACTTACCCACTTGTTCTAATAATATTATTCATCTGTTTACAGGATAAGATAGTACGAAAATGATCACACATTACTGTTTACATTGACTCACGCTTTATTAGTCAGTATATCTCTATCTGTACCTCTCTCTATACAATAATAAGATACTTTCCAATCTTTCTTTTCTTTTTTTTCTCGAATCAAATATACCCAGAAATCTTATTAAACAAAAGATCAATACTAGATTAATTTTAACACAATTATTCAAATTGGTATAGAAATCATATGAGTTGTAATTTCCCAACTGGGAGAAAAATGTCAGGGACAGGATTCGAACCTGTGATCTCTTGGCTGAAGCTGCAATGCTCTACCAACTGAGCCATCACGGACGAATCTGGAGGACTTAATTCACCCAGTTAACCTTATTGACCATAGCATCTGGTTTGATATCTGAATCAGCTCAACAGAATAAATCGCAGGTAATTTGGAACTCAAGATTCAACCGGGATGGCTCAGTTGGTAGAACATTGGCAGCTTCAGCTAAGAGATCCCACGTTCGAATCCTGGTCCGGACATTTTTCGCTCAGTTGGGAAATTACAACTCAAAACGAAAATAAATAAATAAAAATAAAAATCAATAAACAGATCGAAGGAAAAAACATTTCATTAAATAGTTTTTTTTTTTTTTTTTTACTTCTTCAAACTTATGATTGTTTGACTCAAAAAAAAAAAAAAAAAAAAAAAAAAAAAAAAAAGGATGAATGGCAGCTAATTTTAGTTAGAGTGTATAACGAGAACCGACTTCCTTTTTAAAGGGTTTCAAGTGCAATAAATTATTTTTTCGGCATTACATTTCTTCAGTAACAATTTTTCTAAACTGCGTTGGTTAGCATTCTGTAAGTACGTAAGGCAGAGTGCAAACCTTTCTAAGACTCTAATTTTTTTTTTTTTTTTTTTTTTCATAAAGCACAAAAATAAACGTATTTTAGTCTTAGTGAGGAGTCCTATAAATTCTGGGCAAAGATGTATTGAATTCGCTACACACCTCTTTTGAATGGCTCTCTGTGTGTCTGTCATTCGATTCCATAAAGTTTGTAGTTCGTATACCAAATTTGGCTACAAATCAGTCCTAGATCCAAATTTATGCACTAGGCATGTTTTTTACAAATTTTGGTCTGAACTTTTTATTTATTGTGGTTTTTATGCGTTTTTTCGCTTTTATTTTCTATCATATACTCTAATTTTCGGAAAACAAAACTTATATCATGGAAAAAGATAGAGATTTTCATTTTAACACTAAATATACCAACAACTGGTCATTTGATCAGTATATATTGAAAAAAAGTCGATTCGAACCAGAAGTTTTTTTATAAAATAAATAAAATTAAAAGATACACAGAAATAAGCTAAATTATCAAGTTAAATAGTTTCAAATAAAAATTCTGGTGTAAAATATTTTTTAAAATAACATCTGAGTAAAATTCTTCGTATTTTTAACGTAAATAAAAACTTTTTTTTTTCTAGATCTATACTGGTGTTCAGAAATTAAGGGGTAGTGACCAATTTCAGACGTTTCGACGAATATCTTACTGAAACTGATAAGGAAATGCCCGGAATGCCCTTGAACTTTGAGGATGTAAGGAACATGTTTGACTTCATGTTTTTCAGTGAAGATTTTGTCGCGAGGACAATTAGGGGGGGGGGGGAGGCAATAATAATTTAATAATAAAACAATATTTTCGATCACCCAAGTAACAGAAAATGCTAAAAATGTTCTGTCACTGTAGCCAATGACTATGGAGGTCCTGTTCAACATTTGTGCGCATTTGTGTGCATAGCACGTATATTCGTGAAGATGTTAACGTTTCTGTGAAAAATTCAATTATTATTATTATTTTTTTTTTTAAATAGCATGCAGAGTTTTCAGCCGAATTTAACACCGCTTTCCAAAAATTTGATAAAAAATCGTAGAAATAGTATACTGTGATCAAAATATTAATATATTGATATTTGATGCGATATAGGTATTTTTATGAAATAAATTTTAACTGCGCATGCGTGAACTACAGCAAGGATTTTTTGTCTTGATTTGATAGTCAATACTATAGCGCAACTCATATAAAAAACCAGTAAAATACCGTGAAAACTCAAAAAGTTACAGCAATAATTGAAAAATTGAGGCGAACATCCCATAGGATTATATGGGATTTCCATGGATGAGACCATTTTTAGCATTTTTTGTTAGTTGGGTGATTGAAAATATTATTTTATTATTAAAATTTTTATTCCACCCCCCCCCCCCCCCCTATTATTATTCCCTATTATTATTATTATTCCTATTATCTATTATTATTTTCTATATTACTATTCCCCCTCTATTATTATTCCCCTATTATTATTATTCCTATTATCTATTATTATTTCCTATATTACTATCCCCCCCCCCCCCCTATATTCGACTCGCGACAAACTCTTTACTGAAAAACATGAAGTCAAACATGTTCTTTACATCCTCAAAGTTCAAGGGCATTCCGGGCATTTCCTCAGGAGTTTCAGTAAGATATTCGATGAAACGTCTGAAATTGGTCACTGCCCATTAATTTCTGGACACCAGTGTACAAAGCACTATAAAAATATTTGGAAGACTTTCAGTAAAACCACGAATCTCTAATTTACATGTTTAAGTTATAGGATTCACAGCAAGAAATTAATCCTACACGGGACAAAGATTTAAAAGGGGTGTCTCATGACATTTTCGTAAAAGCAGTTTGAACTCATTTTTAACTCTTTATGCTCCGACGGAACTATAAAGTCGCAGCGCAGACAAGTAAATTTGGTGTCAAATAATATTTAATATCAGTAACATAATATTTCAATTTCATGCAGAATATTTTGTTTTGCCATTTTTAGAAAGTGCCGCCAATTTTACGAAGCTGAATAGATTAAAACCTTCTAAAACAGAATCACAAGAGACTGAAAAAAAGTTTCACTTTTGGCAAGATTAAGACTTAGCAGGTTTAATTGTATGATATTCTAAGATATTTTTTCCATCGGGATCATAAAGAAGTTACGTTTAAGATATAATTTCGTTATAGACAGATTTCGTTTTCATAGGTTTTGCTGTATTTTTTAAAAAGATTATA
This sequence comes from Maratus michaelseni, assembly GCA_963931845.1. Taxonomy (NCBI): domain Eukaryota; kingdom Metazoa; phylum Arthropoda; class Arachnida; order Araneae; family Salticidae; genus Maratus; species Maratus michaelseni. The sequence continues at coordinate 193,510,096 of OZ007591.1, forward strand.
TTCTCAGATATTTACAAATGGGTGGCTTTTATGATGTGGAAAGACATGTAGTACAAAATTTTACACACACACACACATATATATTCTGTATATACTAGGGGGCTCAGCCCCCTACTCGCTAACGCTCGCCAACCCCCCGTGAATTGCGAAGCAATTCACATTGAGACCGCTTCGCTCGCTCGCCCCTTTTTTTCAGCAATTCTAGCCGGAATAAATTTTACCATTTTAAACATTTGAACATATGAAATTGACAATTTTTTTTAATGTAAAAAAGTAATTATCCGTTAAAAACATAACTGTAAATGCATTTAGTTGGAAAATTCGCTACCAATGGGCATATAAATCATATAAATACTATGAAAAAGGGATCTTTTGTACAGCACGACATAAATTCATTAAAAAAAAAAAAAAACTACGTGATAGGAAGATAGTTTATATATACCATCAATCATTGTTTAAATTTCGTTCGGCATTTTATTCTTCTAATTTACAAAAGAATTTATTTTTACTTCATCAGTACAGCAACAGATGGCGGCAGGTGAAACCTAGACAGTTGATTTTTTTTTCTCTGACTTTTGAGTGAGTGAAATTCGTAACTGAATTCTAAATAAGAGTTGAGAATTCATTTGAAATTAATGATATTGCTCATAATTAAAATGAGGAATTATCTCAGACGCTTTGGATTACGTACACGTTATTTTATTTTTAATAATTGCTAGTTTGTGTTTCATTCTATGGTTTCACTGCTTTCAGACTAACCGCCATATTGGAGGTGGAGCTAATCTGATCTAACACAATCTAGTCTGTTCATTGGTCTGAGCTCTGGAAACTAAGGTTGTTGCCAAACCATAAGTTACAAATTCAGCCCTATTTTCGCGCCACGTAAGACAAATATATATATAGATATAGTATATAATATTTGTTATGCGAAGTTGTAAGCTATTTTTTTTATTTCAAAGGCATTTGTATATATATATATATATATATATATATATATATATATATATATATATATATATATATATATATATATATATATATGTGTGTGTGTGTGTGTGTGTGTGTGTGTGTGTGTGTGTGCGTGTGTGCGTGTGTGTATAATCTTTAAATTGGAGATTTGGTTAGATTTCTTGCAATAACTTGTTTGATGTATTTTGAATTCAAAGTTATTATAATTATATATAGGGGAGAGTAGGGTAAAACCGGGTAAGCGGGTCAAGCCGGGTACCCTGTTTTCTCGCTGCCCTCAGGACAGCACCCATCTTAACCACATCCCTTAGCTTCCCCTAGCATTGTGCTCTCAGCTTTTGAAGTGAGTTAATCTCTGTGTCCGTGCAGTGTTATTGGAAAGAAATTCACCTCCTAAGTTTTAATTTTCGGCCATCTTTTCTGCTCATTAAATAAGTTCAACCTGGCGTATTGATTTAGGCAAGTAAACCCCTGTTTTCTATAGCTTTCACATGATATTTTGATGCCAAGTAAAAGTGTGCACGTCCAGCTATCCGGGAGAACGACCATATTGATTTTTTTTTCGTCTGTTGGGGCAAAACCGGATACCCATGGTTTTGCATTGAATTCTGCAATGAATTGTTTCTTCACTCAACAGGCGGTGAAGGATGGATACAATGTTCAGTCTGCAAAGAATGGGCACATGAGGAGTGCAGCGGATAAGGGAAGGAAAAGCTGAGAAAGCCATTAGATGACAACATTAAAAATTTCTTGAAAACTAGAAAAAAAGAAGTTACTGACCTAAAAGAATGTATTAATGTTTTAAAATTTGATTACAAATTTATTACAATGATACTTCTTGTTACTGGCAGTGTTAAAACTTAATTTTCGATTGGTACCCGGTTCTAATCGTCCACCAAAATTCGGAGCTATTTCACATGGTCTTAGAAAACTCCTTTTCCTAAGTAGAGAAGAATTTTCATGTGGCAACAGGTGTAGTTTTTCAATAACCTAGATGTACCCAAACACTTTTGTGGGGTGATCCCATTTTTCCGCTCTTCTACACTTTTGTCAACAAAGGAAAACCGCCAGATAACCCTACACACACACACACATATATATATATATATATATGTAGGGTTTCAACTAAGCTGGAAGGAATTTAATGATTCATCACATTATTTAAAGAAATATAAATAATAAGCTTATAATTATAAAATAATATGAGACGATGAAATGCTCCCTATTTTCGGCTTCAAATCATTTTTTAAAATTATTATTTCATTCTGATTTTTATTTCATTTCATTTCCCCATTATATTTTATTTTCTTTCATCTACTTTCAGGAAATCTGCTTTTAAGATTTATGTCCCAGTAAATGAGATTGCAAATAGCAGAGTAATATATTTTTCAGCTCATTTGATGAAATCGTTAACTTTGACGAGACAAACACTTTATTTATTTCTTTATTTATATTTTAATCATCAAGATATTATGGTGGGAAAATCAGAATATCAAGATTTATTTGTAATATTATATCGAAATTTTCCACAGGATTTTAATGTCATATTTAAAATTATCATTTATAAAGAATTCATAAATTTTATATAAGCGTATTAGCCTGTTATATTTCAGAGGTGATTTTCTTACGGTTTTGTAGCTACTTCAACATACTTTAAGCATGTTTAATCTAATAGATCTGAGTTCTCAGGTGCAACTACCAGCAAAATCCCCTTCTTCGACATCCTACCGATCCGATCGTGCAAAGCTACCAAGTACAATATATCGATATTTTTTTCCGGAATAGAAAAATCTAAATGACAGTTTTAATTTCAGTTTCATTAATACTAGTAGAATAGTTTTTAAAGGACTTTCAAATTGTCGAACTGTACTATATACGAAAAATTTCATCCTATTTTACGTATATAGATAAAATGAGACAAAGCAAGAAATAAGGAAATTTTATCTTTTTATTTCTATCACAAATAATCATAGAAAACAATATGTCGGTAACAGTCGATCATAATGCATGGCCAGGCCAGTCTCTTATGTACTATCATAGAGGTAATTTTATAAGCACGTCAGAAATTATACCCAAACCCATACGTCAGGAATAAGTAACCAGGTAGCAATTCATTCATTCAATCAGAAATACAGGGTATACCACTCCGGTCCGAACACACAGCTTTTGTTGATAACTTTAACAAAATAAATATATTTTAAATAATATTTCTTCAGACTAACTTTGATTTGTGTGAAATGCAGTGGGATCACAAAAAGTACTGGAAGTACAAAGTATTTCGGTCCGTGACATCAACGGTAATGTCAGTTACATTTGGAAATAGGGAGCGTCTAGTTAAGCACTATTTGGATGTGTTTGTTAACTATTTCTGCTACATCTTGTAATATCATTACGTTTCACACACACAAAAAATATAAGTTTTTTTCTAAATTTGTTACAATATTTTCATTATTGCTAAAGTTATGAACAAACATTCGAGTTCGGAATGAAAGGAAACACCTTGTATTTTTGATTAAATAAATGGATTAGGTCCCATGTTTCTTATACAAAAAATATTTGCAGTAAATATTTAAGAGTGCTACACCATCCTTTAAAGATTGTCTAGGAACTTTTGAATCACCCTTATACAATCAGATGTGATCCACTTTCGGTCCATCCTGTAAGTTTGAAGATAATTCAGATTTAAGGTTGAAATACACCAACGCGACGGAGGGCGAGATGATGTGGTCACTCTGTTGTCGCACGACAAGAGAATGCGACGATAGTGGAGGAGGATACGTGACATGTGTTCACCACCTCCCCTGGGGAGAATTTCTTTGGTTGATTTTGTGTGCTTTGCTTGGAAACCTTTGAAGAGCATTAAAAAAAGGTCACAACTGACCAAAGAGTCTTTGAATAAGAAAGCCCAGAGAAATAACTTACGGCTCTTGCTGTATTTGGCCTATATGCTGCCTTTGTGTCAAACAGGCTGAATTACGAAACAAATTCATAAATTATTTTTTGTGCTTTACTTTATCAAAGACTTTTTGGTCAGCAGCAACATTTTTACTACTCTCCACGATCATAAGATAATCACATGACACAACTTGACAAAGAATTCCGAGTCGTCGCTTTCGATGTGCCGGCATCTTTATAGAAAAATTCCTCTGACGTAATAAAATCACCTTTGCTATATAACATCCAATTTAGTCATATATTTATTTTTTTTAGGTTCCGATATATCGAATTTCTAAAATTGAAAATTTTAGCAGTTACTCTCTGCTAGATAATTGAAGACAGTTAAGAAAATTTATATTAATTATAGGGTTCCCTTATGCGACTATTTTCTTTTAACTTCTACTTCCACGAGTTCGTGCCACATTTTCCAAACTATAATCCTTGCCACATATTCCTATAACCACAATTTTTTTTTTAAAGTGATATGACTAGAATATAAAAAATAGTCGTCTGTGACAAACCTGTAATTATGTGAAAGAAATTCAGTGTTTGAGCTGAAATTTTGCTCATATAATGAAATAATTATTTCTACACGGTTAAACATTTTATATTGGTTTGAACCAACTTTTGGTGCTGTCGTAGCTGCAACCATAATCTCGTTCCAACATTTGGAGCTCCTGCTGAACCATATGTCCAAATCTTGGAAGGATATTTCACCCGCTTATGATTGCAGCTAATTGCTTGATACATGATTGGTTATCTTCATACAATATAAGATTTTTAACACCTAGAATTTCATTGGCAAGGCCGTTGATCCATAAAAGATCTTGAATTCCTTTACTCAAGGCATTTATTTTTGCCTCTGTACTTGAAAATGCAATACTCTTTTGTTTATTGACACACCATAATACAGGACAATTACAGAACATAATAATGTAACATTAGACTTCTGTATTCTGTATTCTGTGTATTCTGAAAGTCTGTGTCTTATCCAGACACAGACTTTCTATCATTTGAGTTTGAGCCCCAATCAGCATCGACACATATAGATAAATCTGAATCACTTAAATTACCTTTTTTATAATTAATTTTCAGTTCCACAGTTAATATTGTAAATTACAATATCCAACATATAATTTGTTTCTAATATCACTTTGTGGCAGTATATGTGACAGGTTTCATTTTTGCCCCAGATATTTATGCCTCCAATGAAGATAGCTATTTTACAAAGATCTTAATAGTAATATCATTAAAGTAATGCCATATTGTTACTCAGAATACCTCAAATGTTACTAAGACATTGGCGAAAAAACTGTAGGTTATATATCTTGATTTGAGTATTTGATCAAATTCAAATTGAAATATCTCATAAGTTCAAAAATGTGGCTTGGCACTCTCTTTCACACCGAACCCTCATATGCTTTACTTCAAAAATTCAATTTCACTTTTATGTTTACCCCATTAAATATGCGAATTGGAATCATTGTAGAAATATAAAACTTTTACAAAAATGCCGAACAGTTGTTGTCGGTTAAGGGGTTTCCGAGTTGCAGACATCTTAACGCCCAGTGAGTAGAGTTTCTTGTATTAAATTGAGCATTTGGAAAAAGTTAAGATGTATTGTTAACTTCAAGATAAAGGAACAATTACAATGAAAAGGATAGGTGTATAATTAAGAAAAGAGATGATAATAAATTTGGAATAAAAAAGTAAAACGAAAGAGATTAAAGATAGAATCTAAATATTTGGAAGAAAGTGAAATGGAATAGTTGTAGTTATAACTAACTACCACTAAGGAAGTTGGAAAAGTAAAAAAATACGGTTCGGAACATGTTATTGAAAGAGTACATAAATGCCAGGTGGTGAAAAGGCGGACAAAGCATAAACAAACAAGAACGAAAAATCATGCGTCAAGCATAGATTATGTAACACTTTCCAACACTTCCAAATAATTTTGCAAATCTTTACCGTAAGGTGTAAGATGATATCTAACTAAACAATTCTGAAAACGCATAACATATTTAAAAATCCAATTTAAGGAATTACCAACAATATTCGGAAAAATATCCGAGCTCTTTTGTGTAGCCCTGTATATGATTTATAGACTTGTATATATACTAAATAGAATGCTAAAGTTTAGTTCAGTTAGGAAACGCTTAAAATTTTAAAATCAGTTTAAATCAGTTTAAAATTTCAGTTCTAGAATTTCCGACAATAAACGGAAATGTACTCGAGAACTTTTGTGCTACCCTGTATACAATCTATACAATTTATACACACCAAGTAATAGACAAAAAATGTGTTACGCGTTCATCAACTGAAAAAGCATCCCAGCAATTATTATTAATAATCAGTACTTTAACCGAATTCTTTTGTGTGGCCCTGTAAATGAACAATGAAAGCTAGACACACCACATTCTATTTAGTCTATTCTAGTGCATCTCAGTGATATATATATACATTTCAATATGTTTGAAATTGTGTAATATCTTTAAAATAAACCGCAAATGATTTTTCCCCATAGACCGCAATGTAACGGAATTCTTTTGAGTGTCCCTGTAAAAAAACTATATGTGTTACACACTTCATTTTCAATACCGTACATGCCACAGTAAGCCTCAATAACATATATCAATTGCATGACGATCCGAATATATTTACGTGAGTTAGAGCATGGACAGACAGACGGCAGACAGACAGACAGACAAACCGAATTCATACACACTTTTCAACTATGTTGGAAAGAGTTAAAAAGGAACTCAAACAAGCCACACTTTTTTTCTGGCATAGCTTAGATGTTAAGTTTTAATTAAGAAATTTGGTATTTATAATGTGGAAAAAATTACTAAGTAAAAACAAGAACGAAAAATCATGCGTCAAGCATAGATTATGTAACACTTTCCAACGCTTCCAAAATAATTTTACAAATCATACCGTTTAATAAGCTAAAAGATAGCATCTAAGTAATCCGAATACTTTTCATCAGCCCTGTATAGGATCTATAGATTTGTATATATACTACATAGGATGCTAAATTTTAGTTCAGTTAGGAAACGCGTAGCACAGTTTAAAATTCTCCGTCTGGAGTTAAATAATACGGAAATGTGTTCGCGAACTTTTATGCTTCCCTGTATAGGATCTACAGAATTTATACACACCACGTAATAGACAAAAAGCGAGTTAAAATTAAAATCGCGTTCAGTAACTTAAAACGCACATCCAGGAATTATTGTTAACAGACAGTAGAGAATTCTTTTGTGTGTCCCTGTAAATGAACGATGACTGCTATACACACAATATTCTGTAGTAAGCCTCTTGTAATGCACCTTATATAAATTTCAATGCGTTTAAAATAGGGAAACATTATTTAAATAAACCGCAGACGATTTTTCTCCATAGACGTAATGTAACGGAATTCTTTTGACTGTCCCTGTAAAGTAACTATAAGTGCTAGGCACACACTATTCCATATTAAGCTTCTTCTAATGCACCTTAATGATATATATAAATTTCAATGCGTTTAAAATAGTGAAACATTATTTAAATAAACCTCAAGTGATTTTTCCCCATAGACCGCAATGTAATGGAATTCTTTTGAGTGTCACTGTAAAAAAAGTATAAGTGCTACACACTTCCGTTGAAATAGGGAACATGCTATAGATAACGACTATAACATATAAAAATTGCAGAGCAATCCGAGCATATTTGCGGGAGTTAGAGCACGGACAGACGGCAGACGGCAGACGGCCAGACAAACCGAAGTCATAAACACTTTTCAACTAGGTTGGAAAGTGTTAATAAAAAGACAGAAATTTACCGTTATGGTGAGCACTAATTTTCACAGTCTATAATGCTTGAATATTTTGGTATTTTACGGTGACGTGGTTCGAAGGTGTCATAATCCGGCAATTCTGCGATTATTTTATTAAGAAGGTCATAGAGTTTTTCATAATTTTTTAAAGAAAGGGGGTTGATTCTTTTCTTTAAGGTAGTTGTTTTGAGGTCCCTACGAATAGTGCTATTTCGGAGGTAAAGGGAAGCATTTCTGACAATACGAAAATTTTTGTTGTGGAGTTTTCTGAGGTTGTTCATAGAGGTTTTACAGATATAGTCCCAGACCGGACAGGCGTAGGTGATTATTGGTAAAATACAAGAGTTATAAAGGAGAAGTTTGTTATGGATAGCCAGGGTGTTACCATATTTAGGTTTAGGTGTAATCGTGGCTGCAGCGACTTTCCCCCTGATGTTAAGAATATGTTTCTTGAAAGTAAGTCTTTGATCAAGGTACTTTAGCTTCATTAGACCAGAGTATTGTGGCATTGTTAATAGTAATTCTATTGGGATAGGTTAGTTTTCTGGAGAAATAGACATCAGCGATTTTGTTTTCATTAATTTTAATGCACCATAGGTCGCACCAGTCTAAGAAGGCATCAATGTGAGTCTGCAGATACAGATGAAGTGTATACAGGTGGTGAGCATAACCGTAGATTATAGTGTCGTTCGCATAAAGTGCAAGGTAGGTGTTAAGGTATATTGAGGTATATCGTTAAAGTAAATGTTGAACAACAAGTGGCCGATGACGCTCCCTTGGAGGATGCCCGCTAAGATACGGAAAATGTTAGAAAGAGTGTTGTTAATTCGGACACAGAAAATGCGATTGCAAAGGTAAGAGAAAATTAACTGTATAAGCCTAGCAGGGAATTTAAGCCTATTTAATTTGTATATGAGGGCATCGTACCAGACTTTGTCAAATGCCTTTGTGATATCAAGAAAAATGGCAGCAGCAGGAATCTTCGAGCTTAGCTTTTCGCTGAGGAACTCCACTACTCGAAGTAGCTGGTGTGTTGTAGAATGTTTTGGGTGATAGTCAAATTGTTTAGGCATAAGAATGTTGTTCCGTTGTAAGTGGTACTGAAGCTGTGACCGAATGACGCGTCCAACCACCTTGCTGAGTGTAGAAAGAAGTGAGATAGGTCTATAGTTGACTGAGTCAGAGAGGTTAGCACCAGGTTTGGAGATAGGAGAGATTAGAGAAATTTTCCAACGTTTCGGTAAATAGTTAAATTTGAAGATGGAGTTAGTAAGTTTCGTAAGGTAGATGATATAGTTAGGAGGCAGGTTTTATGAGTAGTATTAGAGATTTTGTCGTAACCAGGGTCTTTACGTTTTTTGAGTTTATTAATAATATTGTGGATAACAATGGGCTGAATTTCAGTAGGAGGGTCATCAGGGTGTGCCAGGAATCTGCGAACAGTTTCACTGACGTGGGTGATATGATTTTGGCTAGCGAGGGTGGGATTTGGAGAAAATTGGTTAGAGTAAGCTCTGACGAGGAATTCTGCTTTTTGTAAGCTGTGCTATTGTTGGCCGAAAGAGGGGGGATGGGGGTATAGTTGTTATTTATTGTACGCTTAAGAAGTCAAAGAGAATTGTCCTCGCTAGCAATGTTTTTAAGAAAATCAGTCCAACTTTTTTTTTTTTTTTTTTTTTAAGATGTTATTTTTGATTCTATTATTAAGTCTATTGATGAGAGTTTAAAGGTGGGGTCTTTAGAATTTATTATTGAGAAAATTGGTAAATTTTGTCCAGTCAATGGCCACGGATAGAGATGGAGAAAGAGGATTTATGAGATCAATTTTGAAAGAGACAGGAAGATGATCAGAGCTTAGTTTGTTAAATACTGTTAGTAGTAATGGGATAAGGAAGGTTTTTAGTTATGGCAAAATCAATTATGGAGTTGTAGGCAGTGTTGAATTCAAGGGGTGGCCCGGGGGGGGACATTCCCCCCCGGAGCATTGAAATGTCCCCCCCGGAAGATTTGAGATGTTATGCTTTTAATGGTAAAAAAGTGCAATTTCCTCCCCGGAACTCTACAATGTCCCCCGGGAGTCTCAGAAATCCCTCCCGGAGAAAAGTGTCTGAATTCAACACTGGTTGTAGGTATTAGGCGTTGTACTTATGTGTGTTGGTGTTGTTGGAGCATGAAGGCTAAGATTAAGGTGTTGAATTAGATTATGTAGTGAATTAGATTACGTCTTTGGGAGTTGCCATGCAGTTCCAACTTTTGCTTCTGGCGTTAAAGTTTCCAGCAAAGAAGCAATGTGCGTGTTGTGAGACAAATGCTTGAAATGAAGTAATATTTTACACAAACAAAGTCCCGTAATTTTTCTGATATTAATTGCATTTTTTCAAACATTGATTTTACATTTGTGTTTTACCTCATGAAATATGCAAATACGAACGGTTTTGATAAAGCTTGTAATAATAGTTTAATATTTTGAGGGCAATAAATATGAATGCATGTTAAATGCAAAAGCTGTTTCATACTAAAGGGTATAAGCATACTCATTAGGCGTTACCATAGTCGCCAACTTCGCGACGCGAAAAAGGCAACCACTCAAACTTCTACAGCTAATATTATTATTATTTTTATGTTTTGCATTATTTAATCACAGTGATTCATTAAGACAAAAATAACATTTTAAAATTAGTAGTAGAAGATTGTCTGATTGCCCTCGTCGCCCCCTCTAAGTTGGCGCCTATGTTCATTACATGCCTTATTACAGGAAATCTTTGTAATATTGATATTTAGAATTATTTTTGAAATTTAATATTTTTAAAATGGTTGATTTATTATTTTCATTTTGTTAACCCGTGCCATAGAAAAAGAAGTAAAATCTAACTATACATAGATTGTGTATACCACTTAGGTTTTGTCTGCTGTTTTTGTATTTTAATTTATCTGTAACGAAATTCATTGTAATTTCCGATCACATCGAGGAATGAATGCACACATTGGCCAGGAGTGGTGTGACTCTCCCGAAAAATTTTATATTTTCTACTTATCTAGTTATTTCTGGTCTATCAGTGCAAATCAGCCCCCTCTCTCCCCTCCCCTCTCCCCTCATCCCGAAAACTTCAAAACGATAAGTTTCCCTACGAAGTTGAAGCCATCCTTTCTTCCTGGGGAAAAATGTCGGATTTGCCTTTTTACTTACCCTGTAGTTGGACTTTTGTACAAGGACGGTTTAGTTATTATGGGGGCCCATACAAGAAAATTCTTGGGATTCTAGCATTAAAAACAAAAAGAAAAAAAGTCATATAAGTCCGTTGTTTCTAAAAGTGTGGAAGCCAAGTGCAAACGTTTTTTAGTCTTAATTTGTTTCAAAAGTTTGTTTTTAAAAGGTGTTTAAAACATGAAGGTCCCAATATGCACCGATTGTATATAGATGTATTGCGACCGACGCACGACCTCTTTCTGGACGGCGCTGCCTCTGTACATGTTCATGATCTTATTAACCCATTTTCGGCCAAGCATAGAAATGTGGTATTATTTGCATAGAAATTTGCTTAAATTACATTCAGTAAGACATCAAAAAAGTTTCGTGCATGAAAAATAATATTTTATTTAATTTGACGTTACCATTATTAATTCATTATTATTAATTTATTATTAAATTTAAATAAAAAAATTTAAGCTTTCTTATGGCATTTGTTTTATTTTTATTTTATTTACAGAACTTGCAACTTTACTCCATAATAAAAACATATGATTAATCTCAAGTGGAATAAATGTACATTTTCTTAAAAGTCGAATTTTTCTATAACTGTTTCAAGTAAAAAACCAGCGTATTTTGAAAATTTCTCAGCAGAAAGTGATTACTTCAATTGAATTACTAATATTTTATAGATGTCTCCAGAACCCTTAAAAATAGCAGAAAAATAAAATTAGCGAAAAATATACATCACAGTGTTAATAAAAAAATATTTATTGAAATGGTGCGTTCACGCACCTTTGGCCGAAAATGGGTTAAGAACAGAAAGAATTATTTTCTTTTACCTTTTTTTTTTTGTGAAACTTAGTTTTGGATGTTTTCAATAGATGGCAGCACTACAAAATATAGTCTCTCTCTCTCTCTCTCTCTCTCTCTCTCTCTCTCTCTCTTTCTTTCTCTCTCCCTCTCCAGTATATATAATATGTAAATTGGTACAATATTTCAGTTTATATATCTATTGCCAACCTTTCTAGCATTTTCTACGAAAAAAAAAAAAAAAAAAAAAAAAAGATATTAAAATTGGATTGTCCGAATTAAAATCTAGGATTTTATTTCTCTACATTTTTTAAGTACTCTAGATTCTTTATTTTGTTATTATTCTTAAATTTCTACTTTTCATTCCTTTGGACAGGTGTTTTATACATTATATTTATTTACTGGTATTTTGTGCAATAACATGCTTAAAATTGAACGAATCAAACCGCAACATATGATTCGTCAGTTTAGCCTTTTATAATCCAAATTTAGATTTAGACATGTTTTTAATTATTTTTTCCATATTTCTTTCTTTATTTTTCTTAAAAATATTTTACATGAAAAACGCCAATCATTAAAGTGGTCAGAAAATTTGGCATATGTATTAATAATAGTGATTTTTTTAAATATGCCTACCGATTTTTTAGAAATATCGGTCAGTTTTTCAAATTTTATATAAAATGCATTATGAAAATGGGGAAAAAAGCCCGCTTATGGGATTTTTTGAATAGTTTCCCTCTTGTGACTAAAAAAAATAATCTCTATCTCAAATAATTAGGCTTTTATTTATTTTTACTTTTTTTTTTTAAATAATTGCTTTTTTATTTTAATTCAGTATAAATAAAATGCCCTTTAAACTGATATTTTCGTTGAATTTTTCCAATCGGAAATATTGTCATATATGTAAGTTTAAGCTTTTTTTTCGAGGGGGGGGGGGAGGGGAGGGCTTCCGGTTAAAATTGATAAAAATGCAATAATACTGTGATCACAATCATGGAGCTCTGTTCATTCTCACCCATAAAATTGTCAAAAAGACAATTAGAAAAAAATTACACCCATAAATAAAATGTTGCTCTGTATCCGAGAACATTCGCTAGATTTGAAAATTTTTGCTTAAACTGTATGCAAGCAATTTGGGTCGAGGCTAAAATTCGTCTTCTGACAGCATTTGCGGTTGCGCATGCTGACATTCTGGCGGTACAGTGGCTAGAATAACGGATCAAAATACCGCCAACTCTGGTGTGTGACATCAAGTGCATAAAGTCCATTTGATTTGTTTTACCGGATTACGGAAGATGAAAAATATTATCACAACTGACGTCGATCTTCCGTAATCCGGTTGCCATTCATTTCCCTTTGACTGGGGGGATTTTTCTGCCCCCAATGCCGCATCCACCGCTGTCGTGACTGCTGACAGCTGTTTTCGAGATTGATTAAGCAAGATCAGTTACCTATTTGAAAATACACTTGTATAAAATAGTTAAGTAAAAATGTCACTGGCCTCCCGTGTTATTAAAACACGTCTAAGATAATTTTTTTTTTAGACGCTATAAGAAAATCGTTTTAAATATGAGCTGTTGATGATTTTAAAAGTGGACAAGTCCATTTTTGAAATAAAAAAAGAAGTTAAAACTGAATCTTATTACACATTAACATAAAACTTTTACTAGTGGACCCGCCCGGCGTTGACTGGGCCAATAATAAAACCTCAAATGATCCCCAAATAAAAAATAGTGATAAAAGTGCTCGTAAGAAAACATTAAAAAAAAGCTTTTGTTGTCCAAACCTTTGAAACTTTTAATGGTTATAAATATAAAGGTTTTACAGCCCGTGTAAAAATTACGTCGGAAAATATTGCTATTTGGTTGTAAAATAAATATGTTTCCTTCCCCAGAAAACGATCCTATTTCAAATTCTATAGAAGAGAAGTCCTCCCCCCTCCCTTTCCCTTTTGTTCATCCCTATCTGAAAAAAAGCAGGTGGAAGAATGGATACACCCTCCAGGAAAGGGGAATAAAAATAGAATGAAGAAGAATTTAGAAGGAGTATTTTCTAGGGGCAGGGTTGCAAGGAGTGAAGGCCAATAGGCAAGCTATTCTTTCCCCAACCCTCTTGATTCTTCTTAATTCTCTTGCCTGCTGTATTCACCTTTCAAAAAAAGTTGAGGCATGCGCAATAAGGTCAAATTTGCACTGAAAAATTAAGACTTTTTGCTTCTCGCTTTAATATATTAGATTTTTAATCAACTCACAATTAATATATTTTAATATGAGTATAAATTTGTTACTAGTAATTTACTGGGTGAAGCATATTTCAAATGCGTTGATTTTGAAAGTGAGGCAATTTAGTAGTTCTATTAAAATTGTGGTAAATTGGCACCATTGGTAAAACATTGTTATATCACAATTTATAATTATATGCATACAAAAGTAGAACAGACCCTGTGACAGACAGACAGAGAAGCGAGACGAATAGGGTTTCGGGAGATGAGAACGAAACCCTAAAAAAATCAACCTTTTCATTAAACTAGTAAATCTGCAGATCAGGAACCTCAACGTCAGCTCTGAAAGTCATTTTTTTTAAATCTCACTTTTCAAGTAACTTAGCATCTTACAATCCGCAATTTTTTTTTTTTTTTTAATATTGCATACATATATTTATAGGCATATACAATTCTTCGGAGGTTTCAGAAATTAGAAGCGTTAAATTAAACACGGTTTATGCAATGATATTCTGAAATTCTTATAAACTTCTTATTCTTGTAATTTTTTAGATAAAAAATCATTTCTTCCCCGTAATTTTATTAAATTTATATCCGTGATTTCCTATTGATTATGTGAATGATTCTAGTATATTTTGGATTTTGTTCTACACGGTGGTTTTATTAGGATAAGCAACAATTTCGGAAATAATTTCATGTTATCCTAATACTCAAATAGCAATATTTACTTACCTGCCAACCACGAAACACCGGCATCTGATGGATAAGCTGAATACTATCTCATGTACAAAAGCACCTTATAAAATGTAAACTGAATCTACTATTTTCCCTTATATCTGTTGTAGAAATCTAGCGTTATTACAATTTTTGTTTCGAAAAAACAGTTTTGATGGTCATTCTATAATATTTATTTTATCTAAGTACATCCTGATTTAACTCGATGGCAATATACAATCTAAGAAATAATTAGAATACTAAAATCTCACCAGAATAGGCATATTTGGATATTTGGAAACTTTTAAACCTATTGGGTTCATTCGTAATCGTGCCCATTGACAATTCGCTAAATAGCTATCGTGATTTGGCGCTATAAAGTATTTTTTGTGATAGCTTTTATGTTATCAATTGTAATATTTCAGGATCGTTTTACTAATCTAATTTCTTTAGATTAACCACCTTGTTGTACCAGTGATTTTATCCTATTTTTAAAATTATATTAACTTTTCAACGACGAAATATCCATATCTGTTCCAGAAAATTAATAATATTTAATGTAAGAAATATACATGTGGCGTTTTGACTAAGATGAGACACCACGAGATGCAATACGCCACGAGAAAATGGCAGTCCGTCAAAGATATAGAAAGTTGCAGTTGATATCAACAATCACGGCGAAGAGGTGAGGCAATGAAAAGAGTCCACAAGAGTTTCTTCCATAAAAGACCAGCCAATTTCCAGACAAATCTTTTATTTAGAATAAGAGCGATGCCGTAACAATTCCCACAGGTATAAACTTATAGCCCTCCGGCTCCATGATGGCTAACTACATGGTTTAATAGATGTTAAAAAACTGATATGAAAATTCTACGAGACTACAACACCAGATACATATTTGTTTATACTTCCAATCACGTCAAAAATCCTGCCCTCCGAAGCATGCTAGCGAGTTTTGTTCACTGAGCGTAGACATATAGAATAACGACGTCACGTGCGCACAAACCAATGAGTGAGAGGCGAGCTCCAGACAAGCGAATGAGGTGAGAGGAAGAAGCTAAAACACGAAAGAGTTCCTCCCCTAGCCGCGCATCAATTTTGAAGTGAAAAATACCCAGCGCGCAAAATCAGAGCATAGAATAATAATAATAAAAAGAAAATGGCTTTTAAAAACATTCGAAATGAGAAAGCGTCTCTCGGAATTTTATAGATTGGGGAGCTGATAAAAGTTACGAATGAACTTAAAATTTTAGATTAAGATTTGGAATAAGATAATTATTAATATACGGGTATTTACTTTTAAAAGGACATTAAATAAGAATAAATATTATTAAGAATAAAGGAAATACTGACTATGTCAGAAGTTAGATTAATTTAAAGGACTAATGCGAAATAAATGTGAAGGATTTGCGAAGGAAATAATTTTTTTATATAACATTTTATCCCCCCCCCCCGCTAAAAATATGAATGACTGGTAGATCCGATGATCTACAAGTTCATTAAGGCAAGCAAGAATTTGGATTACAATATAGTTATCTGGTATTCTATTTAATGTCAAAAATTCTCTGATTTTATTAAAGTTAATTCAATAGCTATTTTTGTAAACGCGAACCTGTGGGAATTGTTTAAATACAATTACAATATAAATATTTTTAGTTACAAATAATATTTTTTCACTCTCCAAACATAAATAGTGAAAAGGATGAATATAAAGTAAACAAAGCATTTTTATCTAAGCAGTGAAAAGTATAAATGTCTAATAGTCCTCTTAATCAATAAAAGTCTGAGTCATAGACCTCTCATTTCCAATAAAAGTTTCTTGGTATGAATATGAAGGCACGGATATGTCAAGTATTAGCCAGTGATACAGTTTACGGCAATACAGTGTATTGATTCTGTAGTAGGATAATTACAGTTAATCATAAAGTTCAAGTACTTAAGAAAGTTCCATCACTACTAAGTTCAATAAACAATTAAAGTGCACTTATCAAGTAAAGTCCAGTCAGTTAATAAAGTTCAATCAATTAGATATGAGCATTAGATGTTTTGCTAGCAAGATGTGATTTTTTATCATCAACTAATTTACTATCAATGGTTCTCTTTTATCACAATTCTCAATAATATTCTCTCTTCTAATCTTGTATCACATAATAAATAACAACAACAATTATAATAACAACATAATAATATCAACAATAACAAACAACTTCAAAATAATACTAAATCATTAATTCATCTGTATGTAATTTAATTCCTCATTCTTTTTCAATATCAGTGAGGAATGAAAATATACTTATAAAAGAAAACAAAATACATAAATAGTAAAATAAGAAATGTCTGTGGAAAATTATCAACATTAAGATAATGTGCTCATTCTGTTTTCAGTCAAACAAAAGAAACATAAGCTGTTCAATGAAAATAAGACCTTGAAGTGAACGGTGGATAATAAGTTTAACGATTAGTATTAGTAGAGAATTTTATTCTATTATTATAATTTAATTTAATCCAGTGAATTTTTATTCAATTTATTTTAATTTAATGTATTATTCTAATCTAATTTGCTATTCTAATTTCCTTTACTGTTCTAATTCAATTCAATCCAATATAAGAACTTTTTAACTCAAATCAACTAATTTACGCCTGCATAAAAAGTTAACTCAAGCAAAAATATCTGCAGTAATATTCTTGGGAATTCCTGTATTCAAGAACACACTGTTATATAGAAGAGAATTGATCAGTCAATTATAATTTGATTTCATTATATTTAGTTAATTTTTGACTTACTAAGTTTAATATTAAGCTATTGATTTAACATTAGTTTGTTGCTGCTCATGTGATAACTTTAGTTTGTCAGAAGGGTAATAAGGGCGTAATTTTGATACATGGATTATTTCAGTACATTTATTTTGAGTCCGTCTATTAATTTCAACATTTACATCAGATAATTTTTTAAGGATTTGATAGGGACCACTAAAAACTTGTGAGAGCTTTCTGGTATTGGGATAATGGAATTCTTCATACATAACAAGATCTCGTATCTCAAATTTTGGCTCCACATACAGTAGCCTGTCACTTATACGACTTTCAGGGGACCGTAGGAAAAAGTCATACAACTGAGAGAGTCGTACAAGTGAGAGACCGTCTTATTATACAAGTTTCAAACTTTATATGCATTAATTATTTTACCTATATTTAAAGCGATAAGTTTTGAGTACAAAGAACAGATTTTAACAAAATTTATAAAATAATATTAAAAAATAAAACATTAAATGTATTTTTAAAAGTTCATAAAATAGTTCATTCATCACTACGTTTATTTTGAATATTAACAGATCAGATTTTCTTTAAAAATGAAGTTATATTAGTTTGTCTCTGTCGTCGACGAAAAGAGAAAAGTCTTCTTCTTCTAAGTCTAATAAAGCTTTTAAGCTATTTTGGGAATAATCATTTTGGTGAACATAATTATTTAATATATTTAAAGCGGCACTGGCTTCTGAAAAATTTACAACAGCAGGAACATTGTTCTCTTTTTTATCATCCTCTTCGCTCGTCTTCATTATCGATATCCTCAAAGATTCCCATGCGCTTTCAAAATCGGGTTCATTTGTTGCCCTAGCAATTTGGTCTTGTGAAAAACCACATTTCCTAAAAAAAAATCTTAACTGTCTGCGATGTGACATTTTTCCATGCAGATGCTGCATTCTATAATAGTTAAACGGCAACTTGTATCAAAATAAATTCTCTTTTATGTCAATAGAATACGAAAATCACATGAAAACAATGTATTTTGCTAATAAAGTATTGCAGCAAAATAGTGCGAATTACTTGAATTTTATTATTTTGATATTCTTTGAAATATGGTTGCTATTAGCAAGCATAAGGTAAAGCTAGGATAGTCTGCGCACAATTCAGCAGAATAATAAAAATACATATAAATATTAATTTTTTGCTAAACTATGCATGATTAATTTTAACTTTATTTGTTTTTTATGCATTTCCATTGTTATTTTGTTGTTATGTTGCAATTTAATAGAACAGTTGTAATAAAACCAAGAAAACTATTTTGCGCAATCTGTCCTTACAGGGTTGGTGTGATTGCGCACATGGGTAGGAGAGATTGTTATTAATAATAACTACAATTTAATCGTTAACAATAACAATTACACTTAAATGGCATTGTTGTAAGGCTTTTGTGAATAAATATTATTGTATTAAGAGTGAATATTTCAACCTAATGGTACAATTCCAGGCATTCAGTTCACCCATCCTCATTGCCCAGTATTTTTTTAACAAACGAATTTATTGCCAAATTTAGTTTCGATAATTAGTGTTTTTTTAAATTATTTCAAATTTGATTCATTCACATGTTTTACATGTAATTTGTAATATATGCAAATTTACCATTAAGCTGCGTAATCTATCCCAGCATGAAAACTAATGAGAAACAATGCGCCATCTCTCCTAAGTAGCAGATGAGCAAACTCTCCAATTTCGGTAGGGGAGATTGCGCGGCCTTTTATTTAATAATGACCGCTACTAAAACGAACCAGTGGTGTTCGCACCGTTAGTCTATGGTAGTAGCTTATGGGAAATCGTTTATGTTTAAAATATTTTGTAATACTGATACTATATAGAAATTCTGACGAATAGTTGTGAAAATTCAAGCACTTACTTTCGGAAAACAAAACAAAATATAATGCTTTATCCTAGACGCTCGAAACAATCGACGTGCTCATTCAAGTAGACACTGCTCTACTGCTGTTGTACAACTACCTGGAGTGGCTGCACGCTGACTCTACTCCTTCCCCCCGAACCTCTTTGCGCGCAATCTCTCCGACCGCGTCATCTCTCCTGGCTTTACCTTATTTCAGGCACCGCGTCTTTTTATTACATCCAATTTCTTTACAACCTTTTGTGATTTGCAGGGAATTAAGAAAAGTTCGATTTATCCCATAATTCTATTTAACCGGTCTCGTATTATTCGAGTTCTACTGTAGTTTTATTATTGAAAAATTTAAATTCTCACCTCACTATAACATAAATAATTTTACAAGTTAAAAGAAAAAGAAAAGAAAAAGAAAAAAAAGAAATGAATATTACAAATTTATTATTTTCATAGGTTAAAGTGATTACAAACTACAAGAAACTCCATTACACTGAAATGCTCATTGTAAAATAAAAGACAAAAACACGCTTAGAGGAAAATTACAGCACATATTAAAAAAAAAGATATTTTGACACACATAAACAATAACATCATTTTGACATTACATGAATGTTCCGGGTTCGTAAAAAGTTTCGTTACAATTTTAAAAATCATACAGAATCATTTGGTGCAGTATGCACCAAAGAGTCGGAATTTTTGTGGTAATGCAGGGCTTAATTTGAGGAGCCCAACTCCGGTACTTCTCTATTTTTAATAAAAATTTAAATATTGGTCAGAATTCACCGGAGCTCAAAAACACTGCGCTCCGGAGCCCAGTGCAATAACACTTCCGAAAAACGAATCCAATCTTTTGCCTTCTTTAGTATCAAAATATTTATAAGTGACATAATGTGTCGCTCACGTAAGAGATGATGATGAAACGGGCTCGATTTTTATATATCTTCGGGTTTGGGCAGGCTCAAGCTCATCTATCTTATTTTCAAAATTTAATTATTTTCATTTCAAATCATTTTAATGCTATTTTGATAAGAATAAAGAGTAAACAGAAATAGTCTTTTTCTATTTGCGAAATTTTTATTTTGCTAAATAAAAAAACAAAACAAAACAAAGCTTTAAAATTTAAAAATAATGTATGAAATATAAATATGCAGATTGGCAGATTGGAGAGATGACGGAGGGGGGGGGGGGGGTACGCTATGGATGTTAGTACTGCAGAATATTAGGGCTCCGGTACTTTTTTTTCTTAGAAATTAAGCCCTGGGTAATAGGAAACAAATAGTTCAAAGAGATCCAATAGTAAGTTTAGATTTAAAAATTCAGGAAAATTTAACAAATTGTCGTATGGATACACGGTTTAGTCCATAAAACTTCTCAAAAAGCGGCATTTTTCGTAAAAAAAAATTGCTCAAAGAGTCCCATTAGTCAGTTCACATTCCAAAAATTCAAATAAATTAAACAAATCATATCGGGTGCCGTTTACATAATAAGTCATGGCAAATGGACGGGATTTCTGCAACAAAAATTAAATCAAAGAAAACTGAATTATTTTTTTTTCCTTTTTCTACAAAAACATTGACACTTTGAGAAGTTTTATGTTGCAAACCACACTCCGACACGACAATTTTTCGATTTTCTATACATTTTTAAAGTTGTAAGTAACTTTTTTGACGTCCCCGGTATGAAATATACATCAATATATCAAATAGATAAACGAAATTACATGAATATATCAAATAGAAAGATGATTTTCAAACAGACATCCTTACGCCATACTTAAAATCGCTAGAATTAGAAATAAGTTTGAGGCAGATGGTTACTGTTCGAAAGAGTCCAGGACAAAATCCCCACCGGACAAAATCCTCGCCGGACAAGAACAATACCGGACAAAACCTCCACCGAACAAAAACCACACCGGACAAAATCCTCGTTGACAAAACCCCCCACGTGTACTTACAGTTGCAATACTGTTTCAAACCTAAATATGCTGTTAAATGCTTAATATTTTACTACATTTAAAATTAGTGCAGGTGAAAAATTTTGCTAATATACATTATTCGTAGAATTTTTTTTATATAAAAATGATAGTTACACTGATAGTAATTAAGATGGTAAACCTGATAATATAAAAACCAGATTCAAATGATTTTTTGAAATTCAGCCTCCTTGTTTCCCAGAAAGAAGGAGGTGGGGGATGGAGTGCAAAAACATATCTCAAAGCCTGTCACCGCCTCAATATAATATTTTGTAAGATATAGGAAATCAGAACGCCCTCTACGGATTTTTTTTTTAAATTCAGCCTTCTTTGTACCTTTGGGAAGGAAAAAGCAAAACAGTATCTCGGAATCTATCACAGAATTAGATGATAAAATTTCGGCAAGATATTTTCTAAGAATATAAATATCAGATCCGATGTTTTTTTTTATTTGTTCTCCTTGCACCTAAAAGGGGGTGAGGGACATAAAATTTATCAATTGTTCCTGATAAAACATTGCAGGATGCATATTTTCAATATATAACACTAAAATCTGCATTTTATACAGTTTTATCAGGAAGGCTATGATAGACACTGTCACTCCCCCCTTCGATTGGCAAGGAGAGCAAATTATAAGAAAACATTTTTATTTGGTGCGATATACTGAAAAAAAAATCTGCTTCTTGTAAAGTTTTATGAGGAAGGCCGTGATAGATTTTATGGTCGTCGACCCTTTGGGGGAGGGGGGGGGGGTAAAGGGAGCAAATAAAAAAAGTCATCCGATCTCATGTTTCAGTCTTAGAAAATATCTTGCCAAAATTTTATCTTCTAAAGTCGTAATAGATTCTGAGATACGGTTTTGCCCCTCCCTTTTCCTGCCTCCAGAGATACAAAAGTGGCTGAATTTTTTAAAAAGTTATCCATAGATGGTGTTTATATCCCGATTCTCTATATCTTACACAATTTTATCGTTGAAGCGGTGACTGGCTTTGAGATACGGTTTTGCGCCCCCGCCCGCTCCAACCCCAAAAAGCATGAATGCTGGAAAAAAAAAAAAAAAATCTGAATCTCGTATTTATATTTTGAGGTTCTTGATTATCACCGGACTTATCTAATATATGACTTGTGAATGAAGTTAACTGTCTTTTTTATGTATAAAAAAATCGACGATTGATATAAATTTGCAAAATTCTTCACTTGAACTAATTTTAAATTTAATTAACTATCAAGTATTTAACTGTAAATTTATGTTTGAAACAGTATTGTAACTAGTGTAAGCATACCTGGGGTTTTTGTCCGACGCATTTTTTGTCTGGTGGTTTTTTTTGTCCAGTGGGGGTTCTGCCCGCGGAGTTTTTGTTCATGGTGTTTTGTCCAATTCGAAATGTTCACAAGTAACATTCCAGAAAACCACGGTCATCAGAAAACTTTGCAGACACTGGTAGAAATTTCTGGCAAAAATTGAAGAAAATTTGTTCGGCAAGCGCTCGCGATGTAGGATTTTAAAAATTCAAGTATGCAAGGCGTTTTAAAGCGCCTACATTGGAAAAGTTACATTCCACGATTAGTCCACGATTTTAATGATGGTGATTCGGACAGGAGAGTGTAGTTATGTACACATTTTTTTTAAAACACACTGTATTTACTTACTGATTATTTCCATATGAATAATATCATTATTTTATAAATTTAACTATTTATTTCTCTAATTTCTTTTCTTTTTACTTCTCGTTTTAAGGCGTTTTCAAAACCAAACTTGCTACTTTCTGACACATTCACTCACACACACACACAAAAGAAAGAAAAACTTTTCATTCATTCATATTTTTGTTTTTGCCATTCGTTTCCAGGTTGTTTTAAAATTCAAACTCATTGCTTTTTAACACCACAAAAACATTTTTCTGCCTTAAAACTTTTATTTTTAGTGGTCATTTTAAGGGTATTCTAAACCTCAAACTGGATACTTTATGAAGAATTCCTGAAAACCTTTTTATGCATTAATACTATGCAATTACTTACTGATTATTTAGTTTTATGATAAATTATTTTTTTATTATTGATTTTGCCCAAACTTGCTACTTACTAACGTATTCATAAAAACATTTTCATCCACAAATGCATAAAATGCTCTAATATTCTTTCTTTCTTTCTTTCTTTCTTTCTTTTTTTTAGGCTTAAAGGAATCGAACATCTTGCTTTTTTCTTCAAAAGAAAAAGATTTGTTTTAGAAAATGTCGTCAAATGTGGTTATTTTGAATAAATTTGAAAACATGATAATAATGAAAATGTAATTATTGGATAGTAATTGGCCATGATAAAAGATAATATTTATAATAAAATGTAGAAGGTCGTTTGATTATTTGCTTCCTGAATGAGAATACCAGAAAATTTCATGGCTATAAACACGTAAATAATGTTTGGAGTGTATCAGAAAGATTCGCATTGTCGAACAAGTGAAAAAGAAAAAAAACTCCTTTTACGTTCATTTTCACTTATAAATTGCGCATATTTTCACATTAAGGGGAGGTAACTAAAAAAACATATCGATTTTTTTCTTTTGCATTTTTCACCTCTTGAATGGATTAAAAATACTCATGTAAAAGGTAAATAAATGTACGGACGCGAAATCTCATATTCTAGATTTTTTTTTTTTAATTTTTGAATTTAAAATTTTAAATGCGATTTTCTCGAAACAATTTTTTTTTATTTAATGGGACAAATATTTCAAAAACTAATCTATCGATTTTAATATATAGGAAATGAATTTGGCTTCAATACTTTTTTCTTTCCCTCATTACGGATATATTTTCATGCAGTAGTGGCAAAATAAGGAGAAACAGTTCAAAACGGATTCGACTTTATATATATTTTTTATGTTACACGACGCTCTTTTTCATAAGTTAGGTCCAGTTGGAGAAAGTCTGTACTTTTTAACCACGTTAAGTAGAATACTTATAAATACGGTTCTACTTACCGTGGTTTTAATGTTTAAAAAAAAAAAAAAAAATGCCCGCAGGTGTCGTGGTTTAGGCTGGCAATTAATTAGAGGAAAAGGCCACGTGTTTTTTGCCTGTACCGCTATTTAAGTAGTTAATTTTAATTATTCCCAGCAGAATTATCAATAAAGCAGGTTATTTTTTTACAATTAGCCAAAATATATCCAGGGTCTGCTGCACTTTTTTTTTTACCCGAGCGCACTACTGACCACAAAGAAGAGCGAAACGCGCTTGAATCAGCAATATTAATCTTAACCGTTCTTTGCATGAGCTTTTCTTTTACAATTGCGTTTTTTTACACATATATTAAATATTAGACACTAGAAATTTTAAGATAGATTTTTAACTTTGTTCAGCAACATAGTTCACGGGGAATTTACTGGATTAATATTTCTATATAAATATAGTGGTGGCGAAGAAGTTGATTTATTTATTAAAAGTTAAATAAAAAGTGATGGAAATTTACATCACTATGCAATTAAGGGTTAAAGTTCTCCAGAATTAGCGATTGCTCGTAATATATGTTGGTTTGAGAAACGAAGTTAACCCTGTCAAGGGCGGTGGTCACAAATGTGACCACTTAAATTTAATTCCAAACTGGCACACAACACCCAGACTATTTTAATAAAATTTTACTTTTAATGAACATGGATGACAGCAAGTATTTATTTTTTAAGAAATTCGTTTTTAAATTCTGGTGTCAATCAATCATTTCCATTTTTTTCGGACAATATTACTCCGCTCCTGAAAGGGTTAACAGGGGCAAATTAGATTAAACAATAGACTTAAAAGTTAGAAAAAGAAGCTGTGATTATTTATTTTAAATTTTAACTTTTAATTTTGAATTTTAAGAGGGTTTATTTATTTTTTAATCCTTTCATATATATTTTTAAAATGAAAGATTATATTTTTTTCACAGGCCGTAAACCTATGAACCTTAAGTTTATGCAAATTTACCAACTTTTAAGAACGTAAAATTACAAAAGAAAAAAAAATGCATTAAAAAAAATTGATTTCAAAATATCAGAAAAAAAAGTTGTTTATTTACAAAGTACGTTAAATGTTTTATAATTTTTTAATTTACCAATTCTTCATTTTCTTATCTTATATATAACACATTTTTAGCATTTTGATTGAATTAAGAATTATTTATTATTTATTTATTCATTATTTAACTAGTTCTATTTACCCCCCCCCCCATCAAAAATAAAGTTTAATATTTTTCAAATTGTTTGTCTATTGTGGTTACAAAGATTTATTAAATCTATCAACAAGACCATTTAACCTATTAATGAAGGCTATATCAGTCTTTCTAGGTCGTTCCTTATTACGAGAATATTTAGCTATAATATTTTCCAGTTGTACTTTGATGCCTCTGGGGTCAACTGTTCTGAACAAGGATGTAACTGCATCGATGAGATTTTGCTTTTTTTTTAATTTTGCATAAAAATGCATCAAGTTCATCCCTACTAAAAACAGCCCTTTCAGATGTACAGACTTCTTCGATGATATTTTGTAGCCAATAACTTAAATCACTTGTAACTCCAGCCTCTTGCTTGAGTGATGGAGTTTCATGCGAAGGTCCTGGAGTTGGAGAATGAAAAGAGTCAGTTGATGATCTCGATTCCTCTTTAATATATCCGGAATATCCTATTAAAAAGAAAAAAAAATTATACCTAGAAGATTAGAATGTAAAAGGAAGAAAGGAACGTAATGAACAGAGGAAAGTATTTTTAACTATAGATAAATTATATTCAATGGTCGGAGTATCATAGTTGAGATTTATTCCAACAGAATAAATCGAATGAATAGAATAGAATAGAAAGGAAGAAATATCACAAATTGTATAATTACTTCCCTGTCTTCCTTACATTAAATTTATTTTTTTCTCCGGTTTCCTTAAGTTTTTATTTGAGAAAAAAATTTATAATATTAAAAAATTCCACAAGAAAACATAAATTTGATAAAATTTCTGTATATTTTTAATTATTTAACCCCTTAAAAGGCGCCGGTATATTATATATACCATAATTTTAATCCCAAAATGACACAATGACACCAGAATTTTATAATCAAATTTTGAATTTATAAGGTATACATGAAGGAAAGCTTTTACTTATTTTAAAATAAATTCTTTCATGAATCTTGGTGTAAACCAATCATTTCAATATTTTAGCTCCAATAGTACTGTCAGGTAACTGGAGATGCAATTTAACTTAGGTGGAAAGAGAAAAAAATATATCAAGGGAATTTTCTTCTAAACTAAAGCGGTAAGGGAAAAGATCAAAGAAGGAATTTTCTTTTAAAAAGATTCTGTATGCAAAGTTAGGATACGGGAGAGGCAAGAATTTTGTTATTCAAAATATAGGAATTTTGGGGTGAGATTTACAACAGAAAATACGAAAACAAAGTCGTAAACTTTAAGATATGAATACATTCAGAGATGGTTCGCACCTGAAGGGAATAAAACGTATAGTTACTGGACAAGGGTAAGAAATAGGTTTAGAAAGGTATAGAGAGTTCAGGGTTTCATAAAAGCGGCTTTATTCACAAATATGAATGTAAGGTTTACAAAGGTGGTGTAAGAATGTGTACAGCAACAAGGTACAGGTAGGATCAAGACACACAAACTAATAATCAGGAATCAGATGCGTTTATCAGAAAATTGGCGGGTTTTCAAAATGTCATTCCTCAATACGATTCAATATCTTCGATAACTCCTAAATTTTTTGTTGAGAATCTCGAACTTATTACTGAGTTGGCACATTGTAGTAAAGATGAAAAATTATTAATTATGCGTTCTAGAATAAGAAATGAAGCGTTGACTAGTATGATAAATTCACCGGACTTAAATTGTGAAAAAAATTATGATGAATTCAAAAGTAAATTTTTGGCACATTTTGACACGGAATATAGCCTCGGGGCCAAACAGAGGCATTTTTCTAATTGTAAGATGTTACCAAATGAACAGGTGAAAAATTATGCGGCGAGAGTAAGTTTAGCGACAAGGAATTTTTTTAACGACCCGGATTTAAATAATCCAGCAGTAAAAACGTTATTTGAGCAGACAAAGCTAGCAAAATTTATTGAGGGATTACTTTCTCCATATAAATCTTCAATTATCTTAAAGGAACCAAACTCGTTTCAAGAAGCGGTGGATTTCGTATTACGATTACAAGCGAATGAGATAAATTTAAATGACTCCCCTTTAATACAACCAGTGAACAACGTAAATATGGAGTCCATTGCCCATGAACTCAAAGATGTGATAGATGCTCATGCTAATTCGACTCGGGAAATGATAAATGCTATTACAAAAGAGGTAGAAAGTCTTAAAATAAATTCGCAGCTTTCTAATCAGCAAGCAAATAATTCCACTTCTTTTCGAAACTCCGCTAGACAAATTTCAAACTCCGGTAACTATAATAGGCACTCACAACAAAGAAATACCCCTAGATGTTCGATATGTTACAGAACTAACCACACTTCGCCTCAATGCTTTTACAATACCTCGAATAATAGAAATGCAAGAGGTAGATACAATACTATACAAAATAACGGGAGATCCAATTATTCAACACAGACTGGTCATTGGAACCCCGATAGATATCAATCACGGAATGATAAAAGATCACAGCCCAGACAGGGAAACTTTTAGGGGGGTACACTGACCTCAGGCCGTGTCAGTTGAATTCCCCTTCTCACGGAGAAAAAAAAGGCCCTTAGTGAAGAGAGTAGAATCGGTGAATACTCAGGTATTCGGAAATGAAAATAATTGTACATTACCAGTGATAGATTTGGTAATATCCGGAGAATTAATTACTTGTTTGATTGATAGCGGAGCAACTTGTAGCTTACTAGACTTTGATATTTTCCGACATATGAAAATAAACGAATGTGTAAAATTTTATAAACCAGACGTTAAAATAATGTCTATTAGTGGAGAGACTTTAGAAATTGTAGACTGTGTTTCTTTACCGATAACAATGGGAAGTAAACAATTTCGTCAAAAATTTTATATAGTTAAAAATCTTTTTTCTAGATTTTATAAAGCAATTTTGGGTTATGATTATTTAAGAGTGGGAAAATTTGGCATTTGTTTTAAGACAAACACATTGAAATCAGGTAATTCAGTTGTACATTTTCGTGATGCGTTATCAAATAAAACAGAGATTCAGACTCATTATGCGTATATGTCACAAAATATGATATTACAACCTGGAGAAAGCAGGAGTGTTGAATTATCATTAAAAAATTGGGTCAAGGATAAACAAATGGTTAAATTTTTTCCGGTAACAAAGAATCTCGATATCAAGTTTGTTAATTCTATATATCCAGTGTCAAATGGTAAAAGTCTTGAAGTAAATGTTAAGAATACAGCAGAACAGGCTATTCCAATGAATAAAAATATGAAAGTGGGGGTGATAAATAATAATTTTGATAAAAGGGATATAGAACATATAAAACAACTTAGGAGGGAGGAATTAAAAGAAACAGATTTCAATTTAGATCATTTAGATGAGATCTCAAAAAAAAAGCTAACAAAGTTATTAATGGAATATGCAGATGTTTTCAGTAAAAGGCTATATACGATTGGTCGAACCGAGGCAATACAACCTAATTTGCAAGTTGATACAAATAATTTACCCTCGGTAAGACCGTATCCAATTCCCGAAGCTTTGCATGGCGAAGTAAGAAAACAATTGACTGAGCTGCAAAATGCGAACATTATTGAGAGATCGAATTCTCATGTTAGTTTCCCACTTTTGCTCGTAAAGAAAAAAAATCCTTCGGGAAATCCATTGAATCAAAAATATAGGTTAGTAGTTGATTACCGAAGATTAAATAAGCATTTAAAATATACCCGATACCGTCTTCCGGTTGCTCAACACTTATTAGACAAATTAAGAGAAAAAAAATTCTACACAACTTTAGATCTTAGTGCATCATTCTGGCAATTAGTGCTAAAGGAAAAAGATCGGGATATTACAAGCTTTTCTTCACCATATGGGAATTTTAGGTTCATTTCGGCGCCTCAAGGATTGTCAGCGGTACCTGAGTGCATGGCGCATTTAGCTGATATAATCCTTGCACCACTGTCAGATTTAATGATAGCTAATTTTATAGATGACTATGCATTTGGAGCGGATTCTTTAGATGAAATGTTGTACAAATTAAGACTGTTACTGGATAGATTCAGAACTTTCGGAATTACGGTTAATCCTGAGAAATGCTCATTTATGCTTCCAGAAATTAAATTTTTAGGGCATAAACTAAATTCGACGGGAATTCAACCACTCGAAGATAATATCATTAAAATACAGAATTTTCCTGTGCCAAACACGGTAAAAAAAATTCGCCGTTTTGTAGGACTAGTTTCTTACTATAGAAAATTTATAGAGCATTTTTCGGAATTGACACTCCCATTAACAGAACTGACAAAAAAAAACGCGAGATATAAGTGGAACTCAATAGCACAAAATTCTTTTGAGTTACTAAAAGACCGGCTGTCAAAACCACCAATTTTAATACACCCAAATTATGAACAAGAATTCATTTTGTCTGCAGATGCTTCGAATTATATTTTGGGCGGTGTTTTAGGTCATAATGATGAAAATGAAATTTTTAGACCAATAGCGTATTTTTCAAAAAAACTCAATCCAACGCAAATTAAATATACAATTCTCGAAAAAGAATTAATGGCAATAGTTGAGTGCGTTAAATGTTTTAAACATTATTTATATGGGAGAGAAAATTTCTCATAAGATGTGACAATAAATCACTCACTGAAATGTCAAAATTGGAATCTCCATCTAACAGAGTGACAAGATGGTTTACTTTTCTGTCGGATTATAACTACACATTTAAACATGTACCTTCATCCGAAAATATTATAGCAGATATTTTGTCAAGAGACTTTCACGATAATGCTGCGGATAAGAAGGGTGATTCCATTCACTCTCAGAATACTACAAATAATGAGTCATTAAAAAAGATAAATGTGGTTGAAAAACAACAAAACGACATAGTTATTCATTCAAATGACGAGGAAAATTCAAACACTAATCATTATCTTAAAGAGTCAGAATCAAATTTGCTAGCAACAGGTTTAGTAAACATTGGAAACTCTTGTTTTATTAACGTAGTTTTACAAAGTCTTACATATTTAAAACCGCTCTTACAAATTTTATCAAATGACAAGCACAATTGTACTAATAAAACATTTTGTATTGTATGCGCCTTTCAAAGACATTTAGATTTAGTGAGTACGAATAATAAAAAAAAAATTTGTCCTTTGGAATTTTGTGAAAATTTAAAACATATAGGACCCCAGTTTCGAGAGTTACATCAAGCAGACGCCCATGATTTTCTTCATCAGGTTATTAATCGTTTTGAAAATGATATACCAACTCATTCATTTCCGAATTATCAAGAAATAGGTAATGGGAACATTAATCCAATAAAATCGTTGTTTGAAGGTAATTTTCAAAACACAGTTGAATGTCTAAAATGTAACAAGAGAAGTATTAATTTCGATCCATTTAAGGATATTTCACTAAACATTGAACAACAGAATGACTCACTGGAGGATTCTTTAGAACGATTTACACAATCAGAACGTTTAGTAGATAAACATCGTTGTGTTCATTGTAAAACAAATACTGACACTAATAAGATTATGACAGTATCAAAAGCACCTAAAATATTAACTATTAGTTTTAAGAGATTTGAATATTTAAAATCAGAAACACACAAGATAGCCACTTATATTTCATATCCTGAGAAATTAAATTTCCGTCCTTACATGACAAATTGGAATAGTAATAAACCGATATGGTACACTCTGAATTCAGTAATTATTCATTCTGGTAATATTACAACTCAGGGACATTATTTTTGCTATAATAGAAATACAAACGGAAATTGGTATTCAATGAATGATGAAGTGATCACAGAAGCTTCTTTAAAGGAAGTTTTAAATCAGCAAGCATATATATTAATTTATGTACATTGTGAAGAACCTACAGATATTTTAGTGAATGGCACAAATATAGTGAACACGGTCCAAGTTGATTTACCTACAATAGAGGAAATTAAGATAGCACAAAAAAAAAAAGACGAAGAACTCTCTTTAATTATTTCAGCCTTAAACAACAATATTACTGAAATTTCACAAAAGTATGCGGATTATTTTATAAAGGATGACCTACTATTACACAGGACTTATTTACCGAGAATTAAAAAACAAAAGCGGTGGAAAGAATAGTAGTACCTAAGATTTTTCGTGCACATATATTAACCGTTAAACATTTCTGTCATTTTGGTTTGGTTAAGACATATAATTTGATTAGAGAGAAATATTATTGGGAAAATTTGTATGCAGATACAAAACATTTTGTTAAATCTTGCAAACAATGTGCAGCCCATCGTTCACCGAATAAATTACCACCACTTCCGGTGCAAGATAACTATATACCATCACGAGTAAATGAGTTCATTTCATCTGATTTTATCGGACCTTTTCATACGACAGATCGCGGTAATCAATATATTTTCACTATAATAGATCATTTCTCCAAATTCGTGAAACTTTATGCCCTTCCAAACGCGAACGCAAAATGTGTAATAGATAGTCTAATGGATTACATGGGAACATTTGGAATTCCGAGTTATTTTTTGACGGATAACGCGCGGTGTTTTAGGTCTGAAATAGTGGAACAATTGTGTAAAAGATTCAGTGTTACTAAATTGTTCCCGACTGCTCAACACCCAAGCGGAAATGGCGCTTCTGAGAAATTGAATTCTAATATAAAAAAGGCTCTAGCGATATTTGCAGAAGAAACTGGTAATTGGGACGATTACTTAGATTACTATGCATTAATTTACAACAATAGTATACATAGTACTGTTAATGACAAACCCTCTTTCCTTCAATTAGGATATGATCCGAAACTGCCAACGGATTTACTGAATGAACAAACTCCAATAACATATAATTCATATAAAGACTTTGCAGAAAAGGAAGCATTACAGCTCAAATTTGTCTATAAAAAGGTTAAAGAAAATTTAATTGCAGCAGCTAAAAAACAACAAAATTACCAGCACCAGTTTGCAAAATATCGAAATTTTTCTATAGGAGATAAGGTATTTTTACATAACAAAGATCTGGACAGGCATAAATTAACGACAAAAAAACGGCAAAATGAAGGCCCGTTTGAGATAACTAAAATACATAATAAGGTCGATTTTTCCATTCGCGATCCCTTTAAACACGATGCAAAAACTATTAAAGTGCATGCTCAAAGACTGTTACCTTATACTAGCCGAAAACCAGAATTGGATTACTTCTATTCAGAAAATAAAAATCCGAGACACTCAAACGCAGATGCATCGAATATTCTTTATAGCAAAACACCGCATCCACAGTTTGAGGACAAACAAAACATAGACTTTTTATGGGCCGCTCCTCTTTACAACACCGCAAAACCGCACATAGAAAAGCAGAATGAGATAGTGAGTTCAAACCCTGCTGTTATAAATGACACAGAGTCGCTTATTCAAAATAACGAGGTGGTAGGTGACACCCCTATACCAGAAGAAAGGGAATTGACCGTCAATAATGAAGAAGTAATAAACACGCCTATGGTGGAGGAAATAGAATTACCGGACACTGACAGCTCAAATAATACAATTATATATACCCCACCTCATAATCTAGTGACAAATTTACACGATTATAATCTTAGAACACTCAGCCCCCGTTATGATCCCCAAAGATTCCTGCAGTGGGCGTTTAAGCTAACAGAATGAGATAAAGAAAAAAAAAAAAAAAAAAAAAGAGAGTGAGAGAGGAATGGATTTTTTAGGGTCTAGGTGAGGTCAGATTTAGGAGTGCAGTTCGATAGATTTTCCCTGTAGTTGTTTTTTTTTTTCCCAAGACGGTACATATATTTCCTTTCTTGAAAAAAAAAAAAAAAAAAAAAAAGAGGGGAAGGGGAAAAGTTAACTATTTGTAAATATATGTATATAAAGGCTTTGCGATTTAGAATTATAATTAATATTTATACTATTATAAAATTATTTTATTTTCATATTGTATCATTATACTAGGTATTCATATATATTCTCAGGTATAATTAAAATTTGTTACTTTCATTGGATTCCTAAGTATGTTCGATGCAAGTTCATTATTTATTTGTATGTATTAAAAGAAGATCGGAGTTTTATATTATTTAAATTATCACGGATTTTCTGAATTTTCATAATATTTTAATATATTCATAATTTCTTTTATTTATAATTAATATGGTATTTATATAAATTTAAGAAAGTATCAGAGACTGATATTATATTCCAATTTGCAAAATGGAATCTTATTTAATCTACATTTTGTTTATTCCTCATTATATAGATATTATTTATGTATTGGTTTTAGTTCTAATATTAGTAAGAGGAGATTTTAAAGGTCTATAATTTTGGTGGACTAACAACTCATGGTATATCTATAGTTAAAGAATAGGATAATTTACGAAAAGTATAGTTTAGGTGCAGAATAGTTTTATTGCAAACTTGTGTATATATATTTGCTAATCTTTAGGATATTAAATGTCTAATTCTTTTCACAATGATGTTTAACTATAGTTTAGGTTAGGATTAAGCGGAGGAAGTGGAAATATGGACTCTAGAAAAAAAAAAAAAAAAAAAAAAAAAGAGAATTTAACTTTGAGCATTGTTTTATATTTATTTCCATAAGTATCACTAATTGAAGAAGTTAATTTTGAAACAATAAATAAACAAACAGATAAAGAAATCAATGATTAAATAAATTCAATTTTTTTTTACTTATACTTTAATATTCTCTTCTCAACTCTCATATATATTTTTTAATTCTAATAAGGTGATTCAAAATTTATATATATCGTTAGTGTCAAGTTTATTGAAAATTAACATTATTAATGAAATATACTGTATGCTATTTGTCAGTAAGGATAATCACAATTATTTGATTCATGATTAATATAAAATATAAAATAAAAATATATGTGTCGACAGTTGATTTCGTGTGGTTCTTAATGTTTTATCCTTGTGAGATGGCCAGTTACGGGGATGGAAGATTACTGAATTTACGGTTTCATGGTCGATTATCTATATAATGTGTTTCAATAAGCCAGTATGGTAACTTCTTTTGTTTATAGTCAATATCAGGTAAATTAAATGAATAAGTAAAGTACTTCACTGGCATTCAATTAACATTTTCTAAGAATAAATAAATTAAATTAAATTAAATTAAATTCAATAATAAAATAAAAATTTAAATTAAAATTTCCCCACTCCTTTTCTCAGAAGGTAAGGGATAGAGAGTATTTTAATACAGTGGTAATTATATAAAGAAATTCTAGAAAATATGTATAATAATATTAATAATAATTAGGATAATAAAAACACAATTTTCGGGTATTATTGAAATAATTTAAATGTTATAAATATTGGAATCTAAGGAAAATTTGAAAGTGTAGATAATTTATTAAAAATCTCTTATTAAAATTTTATTACGAGTTTTCAATTTTTTTTCTCTTCTGAAAATTAACCTATATAATTGCAATTGCTTTGAAATTAGTTAGAAGATATATTTGTTCTATTTAAATTTTAGTCAAAATGATAATAATACTTATAAAGACGATAATAATGTAAAATAAAATTAAATAAATAAATTATTTAATTAATTATATAAATAAAATTTTACAATAAATAATAATATTTATAAAATGATTTTGCTCAAAGATATTGTGTGGTGAAGATTTGTTTTATTTCCTATTTATAGTGCTATTCATTTTCTTGCTGATGGAAGTAGCACAATCAATCAGACATCGGCATAAGCATGGACTTTTATGCAAATTTCAGAACGAGTACAGCTGCTCAAAGATTAGTAAGCAATTGTGGTTAAGATTATCTTTACCACCAAACGCTTGCTTTCTCCACGATTGCAGCGAGTGTCTGATAGTTAATCAGACGTTCGTAATGGACAAATCCTTAGAACTGGTGAAGCCTACTTCGTTCATTCTTCGAAGTACGAAAGACGTTAAAGATGCCTTATCCACAGCATATACTTGTTCACGACCGGACACACGATCCTGTGAGTGTGACAATGACCTTTGCTACGGGACTCCCGATTTCTGCAAGCTACGATCATGCAATAATCAGAGTGACTGTCAGTGTGATTTCACCTATGAAAAAACTGAATTAGTTGCCATTCTCCCAGAAACTTTAGTTACAAATCCAGATATATTAGTCCTGGACATATGCTATTTCGACAAAAGACTTACACACAAGTCAAATGCTGTGAGTCGTAAGCTACTAGAGGGGGAGAAAGCCAGCTTCACAGAAGGGAACCTCACATTTACGTTTGATGACCCGATCTTAAATCTCCCGGGAGATGGAAGAGTCATTTTACGCAGCACGGAATTTGAACACGTTATGTCGGTCCCTGACGACAGGATGATACAGATACCTTTTGAATACTTGGCCTATAAATCGGATATAATAGTGACTTATTTACATTCGAGTGGAAAAGTAGTTATGGGCGAAATACATGTGACAGGAAAAGACATTTGCAAACTCCGTCATTGTCTATTTTGTTCTCAGATATTAACACATTTTAAATGTTATCCTTCATTGATACAGTATGCGTTTTATATTTTGTTTGGTTTTATTGTTATTATTTTATTATTATGTGTTAAATTAGTTTTCAAGTGTCTAAAATTTGTATTTTCAGCATTCATTATTTTTATGTTAGGAGCTATTAGAATATTCAAATTTATAGCTCGTTGCTCTTTACTTTTAGGGGCATTTATAGGATCTACGATTAGAGAAATATCTAACTCCTGTTATGCTGCACTGGAAAGAAATGCGGTGCAACGTACAAACATGAATATGCTACCCTTAGTATTGTTAATTTTTACATGCATTTTTACTACGGTTAATACAGATTGTAGTTCAAATACAATTATTAAATCCGATCTAAAATCTTGTGAAGTCTTAAATGATGGATCAAAAAACTGTCAAATTTTTACAACGGCTGAAATTACATTGAAATCCATTTCGGCTGAGAATTGTTTGTGGTTTTCCGATGAAAATGACAATCATTTGTTCACAATTAAAATAAGATTAGACGATATTGTATGTTCATTCACGAAAGAACGATTATATTTTACTTTTCCGGTAACCACTAAACAAATTAGTCAAATTTCATGTATTTTCAACAGGTTCTGTGGTCGCGGATACCACTGCAAACGGAGGGTTATAGGAAGACAAGGAATCCATTTTGAAGCTGAGTCCGAGGAAAGCAGACAATTTCCAGGATTTTCCGGATGCGTAGGTGGCAATAGTGGAAACGGTTGTCTAATTTTGACTCGTCCTAGCTGCAATTTTCACAGAATCTGGTACGAACCAGATTTGTTAAATAGTTTTGAAGTATCAAAACTCACTGGTCATAAGTGTGAATATAGAATTTCAGTATTGCAATCTGAAAATAATACAGTCTCACGTTTGCTAATATCAGATTCCGCTTACACGCCGAATGGAATAAAAATTTCAATTTTGGGTTCTTATGACCAACCACAATTGTATATTAATGAGAAATTAGTTCAAAGAGTTGGAAGACCAGAAGAGGCCTATTTGGTATCTGCGTGTGAGCGTAACATTCCACAGCCTAATATGATAGGATCGATTCAAGCGAACTCTTCATATACTACAGATTTTATATTTTCGCCTGAACTTACTACATGCGATTACTTTGAAGACAATCTTAGGTGTTTAACAGCACCTGACAGCGTTGCTCGTCTTCGTGCTTCACAGGAGTATGCTCTGCCACTTCAAAAACATATTCATTTATTTCATATCGAGGACGAGAAATTAAAATCTACGCAATTATTATCTTCAGCAGTGAGAGTGCAACTTCATTTTCGTAATTATAAGATCGCTCTCCAAACATCCACAGTCTGCCCTCAATTTGATGAAAAAAGTATTACAGTAACAGGTTGCTATAATTGTGCCCTCTTATCTCGACTCAGTTTTCAGGCACATAGTTCGTGTCAACCAGGATTAGTCACTGTACAATTACAAGAAATCTCGGTACATACTAAAGCTATATTTCTGAGTTTAGAATCTAGCGAACATATTATAAAATTTCAAGCTGAACGTAAATGTGCCACTGAAAAATTGTGCCTTAAATCGGCAACGTTGAAGCAATGTAATACATTTAAGTATTGCTTGGAGGAGCCATCAGTGGAACTTCTAGCTCTTAATACTAACTATACACGTAGTGTGAGTTTGACAACGTCCAGCACTTTTTGGGACTGGTTGCAACTCCCTAATATGGGGTCATCATTATTTTTTCTGAAACTAATTGGGTTAGCATTATTTATTGTATGTTTATTAATTACAACTTTTGCCACTCTTATAACATGTTGTTGTAGAGCTCGTTAGTTTTTGTTTTGTTTTATATAAATAATTTTTTTTCCCATTTAGTTCACTAATGAGGAGATATTCTCTTTATTCATATACTCTTCAATCTAGAAATATATGTGCAGATAGAAGGAAGAGTATAGTTTTATATTAAATTCTCCGGATATATTTATAAAATAAGGGGATTTCGGTATCTTTAGACTTCTTATGGAATTTCCAGGTTGTAAGGCCTTATGATTTTAATTTTATTTTCCTCTCTCAAAAAAAAAAAAAAAAAAAAAAAAAAAAATATATATATATATATATATATATATATTCTTAATGATAAAGATAAGGAAATTATTTAGGTGACATTATGATTAAATATTTCCTGATTGGTGATTCTACTTATTTATTTTAATGGTACTTGCTTATTATATATTATTCAGTATTTCTTTATTCAATTTTAGGTTTGTGTTCAACATGTGTATTTATATTTATTTCAATGATTTTTATGTATTATGTGATACTGTTTCTACAGAGATGCCTTTTCATTTTTTTAGCGTAAGTTAAGCAATTTTCTTTTTTTTTTCCCTTTTTTTTTCCTTTTCAACCTGTTTGTATATTGTCAGGTAACTGGAGATGCAATTTAACTTAGGTGGAAAGAGAAAAAAATATATCAAGGGAATTTTCTTCTAAACTAAAGCGGTAAGGGAAAAGATCAAAGAAGGAATTTTCTTTTAAAAAGATTCTGTATGCAAAGTTAGGATACGGGAGAGGCAAGAATTTTGTTATTCAAAATATAGGAATTTTGGGGTGAGATTTACAACAGAAAATACGAAAACAAAGTCGTAAACTTTAAGATATGAATACATTCAGAGATGGTTCGCACCTGAAGGGAATAAAACGTATAGTTACTGGACAAGGGTAAGAAATAGGTTTAGAAAGGCATAGAGAGTCCAGGGTTTCATAAAAGCGGCTTTATTCACAAATATGAATGTAAGGTTTACAAAGGTGGTGTAAGAATGTGTACAGCAACAAGGTACAGGTGGGATCAAGCGGTAAGATCCTTTGAAGGTGAAGTCGAGGTAATTTCTATAGAAGGGTTGGATCATAATATGTTAGAGGGGGAAAAGTAAGACTCCTTGAGAAGGGAGAAAAATAAGACCCCCTTGAGAGGGGAGAGAAATAAACGTAATTTGTATAGAAGGGTTGGACATCCAACGAAATTGGTAGGAAGATAATAGGAAACTGGGTATCCAGTCAGAAAAGTTTATGATATGAAGGGAAGGAGAATTGGTCTCCTCGCGTTGGCTAAGAAAGAATTTTGAATGAAAATGGGGGTTACGAATATTAAGTAGTAAGGCAAAAAAAATACGGTGCGAAAAAAGTTCGAGATATGGATAGATAATTTTAGCCATGGTGGTGTAACAACAATTTTGGAGAGGCAAGAAAATTATATATTGAGTGAGTGCGGAAAGCCAAGACATCAAATTGTGCGAGTGCTTGCCAAAGGATTTGACCCTTTCAGTATGGAGCGTCCTAGTACAGTAATATGGGGTAAGCAAATCTTTACCATAATCTTTGAGCTAATAATTAAAGGCATCTTTGTAACGAAGTGTTTAAAATTGATACACATTTAAATTCAAACTGAGTTGTGTAATTCTAAAATATAATAAATTGTATTTAAGTAAAAATGATAACTGTAATTTTATCTAATACTTTATTAAATAGATTTCATCTTATTTAAGTGTTTTAATTTGAGTAAATCTTGTCGTTTACTTTTAAAGTTTGGACTACAGGGAATTGCCTGGGTTATAATCACTAACGACACGGGAAAGCGAAATAAATCAAAAGGATTGAAGAACAGAATTTATAATCGTTAAATGTAATTTATCCAAAATAGAGATTAGTTTGGATTACAATAATAATATAGAAGAGAACTTCAAGTAATTTAAAGGTATGCAACCTAGTAGTCCAGCAGTACTTTGCCCCTAAAGTTGTTAAAGCTAAATAAGGCTCTGCAGTACATAATGGTATGTAAATTTAATTTTCTAAAGAATAACATCTGTTCGAGTTCAGCATGATACTTATTATCGTAATTACTTAAAATTTAAATGATTAATGATAAATAAAATATTCTTTGTTGGAATGAGAAGTACGCTTAAAATAATATATATATAAAGTATGTAAAAAACTTCATATTCATAATAAAAGAAACCTCCGTTTTACTTATCTTTCTTTATAAATTTTATGTTTATGTATAAACTTCACGCTGACCCATATACTATCTCTGGTGTATTTTAATGAGTTTCGAAACTTGTTAAAAAACAACACAGTTATGATATTTATGGATGACTTGATAATATCTGCCAAAAATGAAACTGAAAGTATGGAAAAATTAAAAATTGTTCTACAAACTGCCTAAGTATGGACTAGAATTAAATATTAAAAAGTGAATTTTTTTAAGCGTGAAATTGATTTTTGGGGTATAGAATTATAACCGGTAAATTGTATCCTTCCCGACTTAAAACAAAAGTTATACTGAATTTTCCAGAACCAAAATCTACCACGGGTATTCAAAGTTACTTGGGATTAACAGTGTATTTTCGGAAGTTCATAAAAGATTATTCATTTTAGATAAACCTTTGAGTGAGACTTGTTAAGAAAATATTCTAAATTGCGCTTTGTTGTGGAAGAAAGGAAAGCTTTTGGTGAACTTATTTGAATGCCTAAG
Organism: Maratus michaelseni; assembly: GCA_963931845.1. NCBI lineage: Eukaryota > Metazoa > Arthropoda > Arachnida > Araneae > Salticidae > Maratus > Maratus michaelseni. Next base: position 193,550,562 of record OZ007591.1, read on the forward strand.
AGGGACTGCTCAGACTGGGAACCAGATCTGTAGAGCATAGATGTCCCTCCCGGTCCCTTTATTAAGGTCTTAAAAAATACATAATTCAGCTGGAGCTGAAAAAGTATTTTGTCATCTGAAGCAGTACTTTCAATACGCAATCCTGAAAACGAGATTTAAATCCATTGCGACGTCAGCATTGATGGCTTACGGTGCAACAATCCCTGGTAGAAAGTTAAGTTCATCCTGTTTATTTTGCTATATAGAAAACAACAGATGCCAAGCTAAAGTATACATGAGTTGCAGGTTTTGGCTGTAATAGAGGCCTTGAAAATATTTAGAGTATATGGTTAGGTATTCCATTTAAAACTGTAACTGATTGTAACGCATTTAAAATGACTATGCAGAGGCGGATTACCAAATAGGCTGAGTAGGCTGAAGCCTAGGGGCCCGACAAGCTAAGGGCCCGGCGCTAAGTTTGTGACCTTCTTTTTTTAGTCCTAAAAATATGTATGTATCTATATGTATATGTGTGTGCGTGCGTGTGCATGTTTGTATATATATTCTATATCAATGTATATAGTACATATAGAGCTGGAGGGGGCCCCCCAATGTGTTAAGGCCTAAGGGCCCGGTAGGTGGTTAATCCGCCTCTGTGACTATGGACAAGAAAGATATGAGTACAAAAATAGCTAGATGGGCTATGATGCTATCTGACTTTGATTATACCATTGAGCATATATATACACGGTGTCAGTATGAGGGATGTTGATGCATTGAGCAGAAATCCATTTGTATGGTAATTCAAGATAGCTTAACTCTGAAAATTATTCATACTCAAGATATTGATGAGCATATAAAAACAATAACAGAAATTCTAAAAGCTAAACCTTATTATGATTATTTAGTCAAAAACGATGTCCTTTATAAATGTGTTAACGGTAGCGATTTGTTAAGTTGTCCCAGGTGAAACGCAAATTAATATAATTAAAGCTGCCAAATTAATAAATTAATTTAGAAAATGAATTCTACATTCCTAAAGTTCTATAAACTACGTGGCAAAGTTGTATACACATGTGAGTGATGGCTAGAAGGTAATAAATTCGACCTTCCAAAGCATCAAGATCCACAACACTTTTCGAGTTATTATTCGGGACTAAAATGAAATTGAAGAACAGTGTTAAAATCACTGATATCTTGAATGAGGAAACGCAATCTGATGTTATCAATAATCGTAATGACCTGGGAAAATAAGACAAAAAACAAATTTAAAAAGTTCAAAGTGAGAACTGTAAACCTTACAATTTGAGACGAGGAAAACCTAAAAAGTTCAAACTTAATGATATGGTTGCCATAAAATATATTCAACAAAATCCAAGTTTGAAGCTAAAATAAAAATATTTAAGCCCTTTACAAAGTTATACAAAGTTCTACATTCCTAAAGTTCTATAAACAACCCGGCGAAGTGGTATACACATATTGAGTGATGTCTAGCAGGTAATAAATTCGACCTTCCAAAGAAAGCACAACACTTTTTGAGTTATTATTCGGGACTAAAATGAAATTGAAGAACAGTGTTACAATCACTGATATCTTGAATGCGGAAACTGACGATATCAATAATCGTGATGACCTGGGAAAATAAGACAAATTTTTTTTTAAGAAGTCCAAAGTGAGAACTGTAAAACTTATAAATTGAGACAAAAAAGCCTAAAAAGTTCAAACCTAATGATATGAATGCCATAAAATTCATTCAACAAGGTACATGTTTGAAACTAAAATCAAAATATTTAGGCGCTTAAAAAGTTATAAAAGTAAAAATTAACGACACCTACGTTGTATAAGAAATTCGGTTTAAAGAAGATCCAATGGTCACCAGTACTTGCGTCGAGTATTGATGTATTGATGAAGATTAAAGTTGCTACGACACACAATTACCGGACTGACAATTAAAAAAAGAATTCTGACAAATCTTTAATTTTGAAGAAATGAGTAAATCTATTCGTGGAATGTGATGGGAAAAAAAAAAAAAAAAAAAAGACCAAGAAGAGAAGAGAAAAAAAAAACCCGACAACATCTGTGATGTTTTGATGTTTAACGACGGTAAAGCAACGACGAATTTTATGCTTTTTTTTTAAAAAAAGATGAACTCTGACTCTTCGTTGAACATTGTTTTTTTAGATGCACTCTCAACAGTTTAAAACTGATAATTATGTTGTTAAAAAACAAAGAACTTTAGGTGTTGTTGTCTTGTTTTGTCTTTTCAGGTACTTCAGTTGCTCCCACCAGTGGCCACCAGTGACCATCAGTGTAACCTGATCTCGTGGCGGTCACTGAGGGCAGTGTCCGAGCTGTTTAGCCCATAATTAAGCTTCTATTTACTCTCAACAGATGGCAAACTTAGTCACATGAACATGAGCAGATGTCAGATTGAAGATGTTGACGTGCGATGTTTTTGTAAAAGGCGGTTAGAAATCAAAGAATATTTACTCCGTATATATTCTATGGAGAAACAACGAAGTATCGATGAAATGAGGATGTATTTTTAAAATATGGGCTGCTTGCCGGCTTTAGAAGAATCGTTTTATCCACGAGTTTAAGATGCCAACCCCTTCATTTGTAAATAGTTTCATCTACATAGCTTTATATTTAATATAATTCTTGAATAAATTAGAAAGTGTCCATTAAAGGCATGTGTAGCAAATAGGAATTAGTAATACTCTTATAACATAGCCAGTGTATGTTACAAATGGACACAAGTGTCACTGTCACTACAGTAAATTGAAATGCAATATATTTCTTTCGTCTCGTTATTACTCTCAAGGTCTCAAGTGACCGTCATTTGGTGACTGCATTGAGATGTCACAATTATAGTTGCTTTGTGACAAGTCATCAGTTGAACTTACAATGAAGTTATCTGTCACAAAGAAAAATTCATGATGACTTCATTGTAATGTTTTCAAATGTCGGTCACTTGAGAATCAGAATGTGACGTCATTGTGACTTCTATTGGTGGCGCGTCAGAATGCAACTGCCATGGTGACAATTAATTGGACACAATTAGAGCTATACAAAAGGCTGAATCATCTCCGCCATTTAATAACCCGCGACCAAAACCCAAGCTAAAACCGGTTAGCTTACCACAGTGGTGGACGGCGAGTAACAGAGAGAGGGACGGGAAAACTCCTGCTTTGGTGGTAAACTAACTAATGCTGAGCTGAGTTACAACATGGCGGTTATTTTGGGCTACAAGATGGATATGCGTGAGCTTTCCTTATTAGAGCCTTAGACACAATGACATCTCCAAATGATGGCCACATTTTATTTTAACGTAAACATGGTGACTCATCACAAGTGATTGTGACCACTCAGTGGAATCACAACATGTCGGCCACTTTGAGAATAATACCCACTAACCAAACGAATACGATATCACATTTTATTTTACCGAATTGAGTATGATACTTGTGATGATTTGTGACGTCAAGGTAACGTCACGCAGACAGGCTGTGCTGTTAGGATATTACCAATAGACTACACCTGTCATTTGTAATACTTTCTTCTGAGTACTCACAATTAACTTTTGTGTTCGAAAATTAGCATTGTGTGTCTGTCTTTTAACTTTTAGAGACCAGCGTATATATACACAATAACCGAATTGTATAACTTTTTTTGTTGGAAGTCGGTTAAAAATATGGGACGATTGGTTTTCTGAAGTAAAACATATAGGCTGAATTTTACTTACCAACATATTTTCTCAATATGAATGTTAAAGTTAAGCAAGATAATATTTAATTTCATGTTTTTTTTTTTTTTTTTTTTTTTTTTTTTTGCGATGCCTAATTTGAAACCAATGGCGTTATAGTATATTTTAGATTGATTGGATGATTGATGAAAATGTAACAAATAGTAGTTTCATGGCGTCTAAGTGAAGAATAGCACGTTTAATAATAGTAAAAAATATATATTTATTAGGGGCCTTAATTTCAGCCCACATGGAAAAATGCATTCAAAATTACTTTTCTGCCCATTATATTGTTTATTCATGACGTAAGTTTATTTTTACATATCATGGTTTGCATTTAAAAGTGAATATATGTTTTGACTTACCATGCCTGTCAAATGCGTAAACTGTCCATGCAGATCATAAAAGCAGGTACAACTTTATACTAAACTTTGTACTAAAAATTGTTATACGTGTGGCACACTGAATCCTACTGATTTAACTAACAATATGTAATAAAAATACATCAGGTTTTATTTGTTTGATAGAAAAACAAAAAGTGAATACTAAATCATAGTAAATCATTATGATATGAAAACAAGATATACAATATTTTTTGAGCTGATAAAAAAAAAGTAGAAATTTAATTTCGTATAACCTGGCAGAGACACCAGATTTTTGGCTGATTGGATACTTTTATGATCATGAGACAAGATAAACATGAACTTTCAGTGGTGTTTCAATTGACGTTTGAATAAAAAATTCAATAAATTTGAAAAAATAGTAACATTATAAATACACTTCAATCGATAACAAATGAAAGGCGATGCACTCTGCAGTATATTTAATCGGCTCTAGAAAAATAAAAGGCACAAATTAGAATTATAATATAGGGTGAGCATAAAGACTTTCCCTGATTACAGAAAATTATTGCACAAAAACTATTATACGTAAACATATGTTTTATCTTTGTAAATTGTAAATACAGTAATCGAGTTTTTAATAAGACCGTCCGTCACCGTTTATCAATTCATTACATTCAAATATTGAAGAGAAAGATAACAAACAGATCATGTTTCTATAGTATTACAGAACAAATGTTGGATAATGTATAGTGAGATCTTGGATACCGCCTTTATATTCTCTGAGCTATTAAAAGGTCGCAAACCGAAATTTACTAAGATCTTACAAGTTGGATTACGTATTTACAATTTACAAAAATAAACGTATGTCTAAGGCTCGACATCAATTGCTGGCTGACTGGTCGGCGTCCATTGTCAGTTCTTTGATATAGTTTTAATAACAATATATTACTCAAAATTAGCCTAACGCTAGGAAAATGTAGGGTATTTTTAAGCTAATCAATAGCTTTAAAATGTTTACATTTTCAGAAAATTGAATGTTGAGTGCGTGGTACAGGGAATTTCTTTGAAGAATTTCTTTTTGAAATAACATAAATAATAAAATAATATTTTTATAGTCTACCGCCCCATTTAAAGAATTGCAGCATATATATGATAAATTATCACTTGATATCATACAATTGCAAGTTATATCTATTATTTAATCAGAAAACAGTGGTTAAAATAAACAAAACAACTATATTTTCTGTAATTAAAGAAAAAAGAAACAACAAGCACAACATTAAAAAGTGACGACGTCAAGAGGTCCATTCTCGACCGAAAACAACAACCATTTTCCCAATGGTTAATAAGACGGTTTCTCATCCGACGTCAATTTTTGAATTCGGCTTTTTTTCACATCTGATAATTTGCATCTATCCTTTTTGTAATGATTTTATGCATTTCTATTGCCTATTCAAAGAAAAATTCTTCTAAAGTTACAGAATTTCATTAAAAGTTCTTATAAAGTTACAGAATTTCGTTAAAAACGCTTAAAAAAATAAAGTGACAACTTTAATAAAATGACGACCTCAAGAAGTCCATTCTCAACCGAAAACAACAACTATTTTCGTAATGGTTAATAACAATGAAAAAGAAGGAAATTAAATGTTTTTAATTACTTATATCTGAATAAGTTAGAAACAATCTTTAATCAAAAATATTAATGATAAGAATGTAAAATTTCTTACCCATTTCAGAAAAATTTGATGTACGAGATGGATTTTTGGGAAGAGTTTGGAAAGAGCAATCTGCAGACGAAATTATTTCGACTTCATTATCATTTGCAAAGGAGCCCGGAATTAAACTCTTGCTTCTTGTACGTTCACTGTATTCTGTTTCATTTGTATCTAGAGTAACATTATCTTGCATGGTTTTTTGTTTTTTAGTTTTATAATGTCTCATAACTTCATCTCTACCATATTCTTCAGCCCATTTATTAGTAATAGTAGATGAGTCATGTTTCGGAAATGTTGCAATTGAACTTTGATTGGAAGATCTCAAACTAGGGCGATTTTCATGAACTTGCTTAGCATTTATATACTTTTTATCTGCTCTCACATTCAATTCTCTTCTTATTTCAGTTACATTTCTTTGAGAACATTCATGTTGAAAATGCCCTTCTTGAAAACAATATCTACACAAAGGTCTTAAATTTAATTCTATATTCCTATCAGGTAGAGTAATCGACATATTTGGATAATTATTCTTCTTGAAAACTCCCATGTCGCGAAATTCAAGAGTATCAATTTCTATACACATGTTTTCAGCTTTAGAAGAGACGCCCAAAATATTTCCAAATTGCTCTTCAATGGAACGACTTAGATCAGAAAAACGTATCTTAAGGTTAGGTACAATTAAATACGTTGTTAGTAAATAGATCGAAAAAGCTTGACCATCTAATAAAAGCGGATTTTGTACGAAGTCTTTTGAATCCACATTTTCCTCGAAATATACTCGGAATCCAAGTAATTTCTTATCACAACTTATAGATTTAATTGTGATTGAAGGATAGGAATTATGCATTGCTTGAAGGCACTTTATCATTGATGTTGCATCAATATCTTCAGATTTCAAAAACACACCCTCTATTAGAGATTCCATACCGAACCAGTCAGTTAATATTACTGAATAACGAACATTTCTCAACGTATTTATTTTCCTAAGATTAAAATGCAAACCTCAACTTTGAAAGGCAAAGATAAAATAGCGACCGCAAAGATAAAATATTGCTCATAGGTTAATAAGCGTTTTTGGTCTTGTCAAAAACTGGTTTCATCCTTTTGTTAAACAGATAATAGATAAAAAAGATATAATTAATGGATACTAAAGATATAATAGCATAAAATACTAGATATGACAATAATATGCAGAGGTAGAATTTTGCGTAAGCTGATGCAAGAAATAAAAATTTTAAAAAAGATTAATATACATGAAATTACATTACATTTTTAGATGCGTCAGAAATCTTTATACATTTAAGTGCATTCGGATAATTTATGTAAACCTATTAAATAAAACCGTTTGCTTCATGACATTAAAAAGGTAAATTCAATATTAAATATGAATAATTAAGAAGTTTACAAATATTATGCTTGCCAAATTTAGTCAGTCTATTGGATACAGGTGAAAGATACACACAATTAAAAATATTAAATTTAGGTCAGAAAAGCATGAAGGAGCGAATCAAAACGTCAATTAATGAATGTATCAAGAACTTTCTTCTAACATCATATAAATATAGCAATAAAATATCCTGTATGTTTTGGATCGATATTCATTCAGTGCATGCCGTAGTAATTTGACGCACGTGTGTCTTTTTCTTACATGACAAAGGGAGGACCGGGCTGTTCCTAAATTTAAAGTCGTATTTTATTGCACTTACTGTCTAATTAGATAGTTTTCAAATTCAAACTGGATACTTTCTCATACATTTACGAATTCATTTTTGTTCACAAACGCATGACATTGGCAAGTGCCCTTATTAAGAAAAAAGAAACTATGTAATCGAAGAGTTTTTTCCATTTTTCAGAAATGGAAAAATGTTTCATTTTTCACAATAAGTCCGTGAAACGGACTCCTTTTTACGTTAACAAAGCTCTTAGTATAATCAAGCAAAACATGACTATATTTTATTTTTATGATATGTTTTTAGTAATCGCCTCTGATAAAAAATAAAGTTTACAAAAATATTTATACTTAAGATTCAATAGCTTTTGAGAAAAATATTTTTCAATTTTTAAATCCTCCTAGTACCAGGTTTTACATTTTGATGAGTGTTATACATGATTTTAGTTAGTTTTACATGATTTGAATCATAAATTTAATTCTATTAAATGTAGCTTCTTTCTATGAAATGTCCATATGATTTTATTTATTAAGTTTATAATATTTTTTTTTTCTAGTTCGAAGCACAAAAAAATTCAAAACAAAAAATAATTCGGTTAGACAAGACCCCAATGGTACTAGGAAGGTTAGAATAGTTTTTGTTGTATTTATTTATTATTAATTTGATTTGGTTTTTGTTATGATATTTTATACTTATTGTTAAAATCTATATATATATATATATATATATATATATATATCTATATATATATATATATATATATATATATATATATATATATATATATTATGGGCTTATTTACACGTTCTTTTGAAAAGTTAAATAAATAAATAAATAAATAAATAAATAAATAACAATAATAATAATAAACAGAAATTTGATTTATAATTGTCATTATTTTAATCAAATTAAAAACATGTATTTTCTATCGAATTAAATATTTCCTGTAAAATAACAAGTCTTTAAAAAGATTGTCAATCAAACTAGTAAGACATAAATTGAAATTTATCCGAAGTATTGATTATTCGTTTTACATAATTTTTAATTTGATTAAAATTTTTTAAAGAAGGTTATTTTCGCATAATCTTGTACGAATTTTTAATTGAAAATTTCGTAATTTAAAATGAAAATGGTAAAACATATGGGATTTCTATATCTAAGGTTGGCTACCTCAAAGTTTATACAAGGTTGGCTGCAAGAAAAGTTTGTGGCTTATATTATTTAAAAGTTTTTTTTTTTTTCTTTAAAGGGCTTTAATTCACATTGAGGATCTCCTAATAAGCGAAAAGGGGGGGATACAAATAGGTATGAACTCGGCTCAAACAATCTGTAATTTTAAATTATTAAATTCTCAAAAATATTAATCGTTCGTTTAGGATTCGCATTCGTTTAGGATTTTTAAGATAAACGTTTCCTCTCTTTTTCCCTGGTATTTACAACCAATTCCACTCTTATCCCAGTTTTATTGTAGTGTCGCCATCTTGTATTTTAAATCTGAAACAAATATTTGTCAACAAATAATTTTCAATTAATATTTTTCAGGACCGAAGCAAATTATAAAATAGCATTTGTATGAAAGACGATTTTGATTGTTTTCTTAATATTTAAATGAATAAAGAAAAAAATACTAAGGCAACATTTGTTGTTATTTGTCATATTATTATATTGTTGTTTATTGCATATTATTCACAAAGGATTGGGAATCCCAAGCCATATACAGAATCAGTTTCGGTTGGCTGGAGAACAAAAAGCTACCAAAATACTTTTGATACTTTTGACTGTTCAATATTTTATGCTTATTTTTCTATCACATTTAATTTATTTATTTGATGAAGGAGTTAATCATTAAGCTTTAAATCCTTTGTATAACGTTTATTTGAAAATCATTAAAGAAGTAGTAAAAATAGCAATATTAAAGAAAAATAATTTGAAAAAGTAGGAAGAATAATTCATCATATTGTTTTTAACTTGATTTTTTTCTGCTTTTTTTTAATGCAGATTTCTTTTCTGATAAAGAAGGAATTTGCAATTTTAAATAAGTTTTGTATAATTATCACGTATCTTACTAAATGATAGCTCTGTTTCACTTGATACATATTAAATAATATTATTTTAGAATAATGTAGAGACTTTTCAGATTATACTTTCAGACTTTAATTGGAAAGCTCTGTAACAGATATAATAAAGACAAAGCAAGGAATTATATTTCCAGAAGAATAATTTTTTTGGCTTAATATCTTTTAATAGAGATGACAAATATTTTTAAATGTGTATTTATAATTTTTTCTTTTCAGTAGTTTTTCTTTCCTTTTCTTACTTTATATCTATCTATCTATCTCTGTCTATCTATCTATCTATCTATCTATATAGATATACATTTAATAGGAAAGGATTGTGTGACTTCTAAGTTTATGCCAAGAGCCCACAAGTGCTTTGAAAATTAGGAAACAAAATAAGGAAACAATCAAGTGTTCTGAAACTTTAATTCATTTTAACATTTTTAGCTACCAGTTGTTTATTTTATGTCAGTTTATTGAACTAATTTGATAGTTATAAATTTACGTATAACTATTTTTAAATAAATAAATAAATAAATACTAAATAAGTATTTTCAATTATATCTGTGAGGAATTAGTATACATGGCTACTGCTTTCATGTCTTATGTTTTCTTTCTTTTTCCCTTTTTTTAATAGAATTTTAAATAATACCGCCCCCTTTTAATTATTTTTGTTCTAAAGGCAAATATTACATTATATGTTTCCCGAATCTGGGAGGAGGGGAAATGATGAGGCGTATTCACGCGATAATAGCTTTGAACTTATGAGTTTTTTCTATTATAAATAAATTACGAATGCAAACAAGTTATAATTAGTCTTGTTTGAACTTCTTAGCTATGATATAGTTCCAAACATGAAGATAGAATAGAATATAAACGCTCTATCTTCATGATTACAAATTTGCAAAATCAAAATATACTTTTGCAGGAATAATGAAAGCTTTATTTATATTATCTTTTATCGCACTACGAAGTATCGCCTCCGTGGCGCAATCGGCTAGCGCGTTCGGCTGTTAACCGAAAGGTTGGTGGTTCGAGCCCACCCGGGGGCGTGTTCTTTTTTTTTTTTTCAACTTCAGCGAAAAAAAAGTTTCTCACAATTTCAGTAGGAAATTTAATTATTTTTTAAAACTGGAATTTCAATAGGCAAACAAAATAATGCAAATATCTATAAAAGTAATAATAAAATTTAAAATACCATAAAAAATATAAAAAGTACATACAGTAATTGTTTGTGTGATTATTTGTTTATTATTGTTATTTTTTAATGTATTTAAAAATTCAGTCCTTAAAAGACTGGTGAAACATTTATTTGTATGCATTTTTTTATGTATCAGTTTTTGAACCCTTTCGGGTTCGAATATGTTTCTCCATTTTGGAAAAAAAATACTTTTGCGTTAATAATATTAAAAGTAGTTATCCAAATCACATCATTTACTGAACTTTAACAAAAATGTCATATTTTTTACGTACTATTCATATGACAATAGGCGATGGAAGTATTTTTGAAAAATGTTTGGAAAGAATCGTAATAGAGCCTGGAGAACATACAGACATAACAACTTTCTAGTGTTTTTTATGTTTTATCCCATATTATTCGTTCGGAAAAGTAGTCCCTATTTTAAATATAAAGCGTGAAACGTATGTTTTAAATAAAAGATACGCCAAAGATGTAAAGCGAATTCATCCAAACTTTATTATTATTACTGAATGCTGAAGCATAAATGAAATCATAACAATAAATGTATAGCCATATACTATTATCAGGGCTTAATTTCTAATAAAAAAAAAGTACCGGAGCCCTAATATTCTGCAGTACTAACACCCGTACCGTATCCCCCCCCCCCCCCCTACCGCTGTCACTCCAATCTGCATATTTATATTTCATACATTATTTTCAAAATTTAAAGCATTGCTTTTTTTATTTAGCAAAATAAAAATTTTAAATTCACCTATCTGCTTATACTTAGCTATCAACTATTCCACTTTTTAGTTATTACTACTTCCAAATAGAAACCTTTGCCTAATCTTAATGTTAATTAGTCGCTGAATTCTGCGATTAAATAAACACAGGATTATGATTCGGAAATAGTGTTAACACAATAAATGAATAGTTCGCAGCTATGCAGAATAGAAAAAGGCTTTCTGTTTACTCTTTATTCTGATCAAAATAGCATTAAAATGATTTGAAATGGAAATAAATAAAATTTTTAATTTAAGACAAATTGAGCTCGGTCCTGCCCAAATCCGAAGACTGATATAAAAATCGAGCCTGTTTGATCCCTATCTCTTACGTGAACGACACATTACGTCACTTATAAGTGTTTTGATACAAAAGAAGGCAAAAGGTTGGAGCTGGGAGGGAAAGGAAAGGATAATTTAGGATTTGTTTTTCGGAAGCGGTATTGCACTGGGCTCTGGAGCGCAGTGCTTATGAGCTCCGGTGATTTCTGGACAATATTTAAATAATTACTAAAAACAGAGAAGTACCGGAACTGAGCTCCGGTGGGCTCCGGCGCAAATTAAGCCCTAACTATAATTACTACAATTAGATTATAACAAAAATAATTGCTACGACAAAATAACACTCAATGAAAAGACAAGTTCTATCAATAGGATGCTGGTCTCGAGTTTGTTAACCTTTTGATTAAGGGCTTGGAGTGGCGACTATTTTTATATTCACTCGTATCACAATTTACAAAATAATTTCTTTGTGGTAGATTTCTCTTGAAGTTATCTTGGTATAGTTGTATGACAGGTACTAGTTTTGAAAAAGTGGTGAGAATAGAATAAAGACATAGTCTCTGGGACGACATATGTCCCAACCCCGTGAACCAAAGGTTAAAATGATTTCGAATATATACTAAAAAAAAAATTTCGAATACGATTCTTTAATTTCCTTAACTGCAAGTTTTTTTTTTTCATTTTCCTCAGAGCTTTCAGGTATCGAAGTTATGTTCTATGTATAATATATGTATTTTTTGTGTGCATTTATAATAAAGTGTCCTTGTAAAGTATAGCAACAATAGCATTAATTACTAACATTCTAGTATTCTTTCGGATTCTGAAGTAAAAAACAACAACAACAACAACAACAAAAAAAAAACATGCTTTGAACCGGAAAAATTATTTAATAAAATGTGTCTTGTTTATATGTGGCACATATCTGATTTCTTTTATTAAAGAATATTTCTGGTTCAAACTATGTTTATTTGATTATATATTGGCGTCTGGCGCACTTGATATCGTAAGATATCTCTGGGGGGAGGGGGTTGTTGTCTTTTGATATTGTTATCATTTTTTATCACAGCAATTTTTTTTGGTAACTTTTTCTTTACTCCTGTTTTTTTTTTTTTTTTATTTTTTTTTTTTATCTTATCTATTTTTATGAAACGGGAAGGAAACCAGAATACTGACAACAATGAAATAATAATATAGTAATGCAACAAACTCTCACTTATGGGGATTTTTAAAACATTTTCGGAATTTTTCTTCTTTTTTTACCTTTTTTTAAATTTTTTTTAAATAATGCACTCGGACAAAAAAATGCTTTCGGTATTGAATTTATTGTACTTTTGTCTCAGAATGGGAATTTTGTGATATAAAAGGGTTGACATTTTAATCGACCTGAACTCTTTCAAAGTTCATTACGCACGACGTGCACGAAGAGTGCAGTCGGTGTACAAGTGATTCCGCTCTCTTAAGGGGTCAGGTACCCTTTGAACTCATGAAAAAATGACCTCCATAAGAATTGCAGTTACTCCGTAGCTAACTTTAATTATAAAATTTAAAACACGTATTAATAAAGGTTTATTTTATCAATTAAGGGGCTGTACATACAGTGGTGGGCAAAACTGTGGACATTTTTTGAAAGTTTCATGTTTTTCAACTTTGTGTGCTTGTAAAGAATATATTAATTTTCACTTAAATACAAACGTTTATATATAAAATTGAAGGTAATTTAATGTAAAATTTAATAATAAAAACAGTATTACAATATCTGTATTACAAAAAAAGTTATGCAACTAATAGTAAGATCTATCTTAGATTTGCATTTTTTTAAAGTGATACTTACACAATCAATACTTAGTAGGATAACCCTTATTTTTTAAGACAGCTTCGCAGCGTCTTTTCATCGAGTGAACGAGTGTTTAGAGTTCATCTTTCGTAATCACATGGTGCCAAGAATCAATTATAGCTTCAATAAGTTGTCTTTTATTGGATAGACGTTTTTTTCGTACAAGAATTTTTAAACGTCGCCACAAATTTTCAATTGGATTGAGATCAGGGCTGTTTCCTGGCCATGGTAATATATCTATGCCTTTATTTTGAAACCATGCTTTGCATACTTTTACTGTGTGGCATGGAGCTGAATCCTTCTGAAAAATAAATGGTGCGTTGTTGGGGAAGAGATCTCTGATGGAAGGTATCAATTTTGGTTCCAGGACAGTTTCAATGTATTTTTTGGCATTCAGGATGCCATCAATCATTTGAATTCGGCCCACACCATCTGCAGATATACATGCCCAAATCATGACATTTGTTGGGTTTTTTGTAGTTGCTTCAATGCAATCAGGATGAAGTGCTTCTCCTACTCTACGTCTCACGTATTTTCTACCATCACTACCAAAGAGCGATATTTTACTCTTATCGCTCCAGATTACTTGCTTCCATTAATTTTCTGACCATTTAATGCGTTCTTTTGCCCACTTAACTCGTTTTTCGCGTTGCTTTTCATTTAAATATGGTTTTTTCCTTGGAATTCTAGCTTGTAGTCCAAATCCTGATAACATTCTTCTTATTGTTCTTGAACTTACTGCAATACCCGCTGCATTCATTTCACATCTAATGGCATCTGATGAAATTTTTCTATCTTGAAGGCATAGCCGTTTAATTTTTCTATCGGCAGTAGCACTTGTGCATTTTTTTCGGCCTGATTTGTCCTTATTTTCCACTGATTTCGTTTTAGGTAGATTTCGTAAGAAATACTACCTATTACATTCTCCCCTAAGTTGGAAATTTTGAAAAATTTTTGCAGATCTACGCCGATCATGACTCCCAGAAACCAAAACCACCCCCAGTTCAAAACTTTATCTATCTATCTATCTATCTATCTATCTATCTATCTATCTGTCTATGTCACTTTTTATGGACACGATAACTGGAAAAATTCTGCATAAATCTTTTCCAAACTGATACATAAAATCAAGGGGTATAAAATCTCGGTCAAGTTCTTTAATGGGCAAAATCAAACCAAGGGGGGGGGGGGGAAATGGAGGGGCTTTTTGTGAAAACAGAAAAAAACCCATAATTTCTTAATTATTGTACGTATCGAATCCGTTTAAAGTTATTATTACTTCTAGGAAAAGGGCCGAAAATTTATGTAAGACAAATTTTTGATATAATTAAAAATGGCCCCAAGGGAGGGGGGAAAGGGGGGTTTTAGAAGAAAAAAAATCATAGCTTCGTCAATTCACACGATATCAAATCCGCTTCAATTTATTATAAATCCTCTTAATATTATCTAAAACTTTTATATTGACAAGTTTTTTATAGGACCAACCGTTATAGCAAAAAAAAAAAAAAAAAAAAAAAAAATTAAAAAAAAAAATCCTTTCCGGCTCCGCCTGCAAACAAGTTATTTTTCGAAGTAGGCGGTTCCAACTCCCGCATCTTTTCGAAACTGATATATAAAATCAAGGGGCATAAAATCTCGATCAAGTTCGTTAATGGGCAAAATCGAACCAAGTGGGAGGATGGGGGGGGGGCTTTTTGTGAAAACAGAAAAAAAAAAAACATAATTTCTTAATTATGATACGTATCGAATCCGTTTGAAGTTATTATTACTTCTAGGAGAAGGAGCGAAATTTTATATATGACAGATTTTTGATATAATTAAAAATTGCCTTAAGGGGGGGGGAAGGGGGGTTTTAGAAGGAAAAAATTCATAACTTCGTCAATTCCCAAGATTTCAAATCCGCTTCAATTTATTATAAATCCTCTTAATATTATCTAAAACTTTTATATTGACAAGTTTTTTATAGGACCAACCGTTATAGAAAAAAAAAATTAAAAACAAAAAAATCCCTGCCGGCTCCGCCTGCAAACAAGTTATTTTTCGAAGTAGGCGGTTCCAACTCCCGCATCTTTTTGAAACTGATACATACAATCAAGGGGCATAAAATCTCGGTCAAGTTCGTTTAATGGGCAAAATCGAACTAAGGGGGGGATGGGGGGGGGGGGCTTTTTGTAAAAACAGAAAAATCCCATAATTTCTTAATTATGATACGTATCGAATCCGTTTGAAATTATTATTACTTCTAGGAAAAGGGCCGAAAATTGATGTATGACAGATTTTTGATATCATTAAAAATGGCCCCAAGAAGGGGTGAACATGAAACTTTTAAAAAGTTTTGGCCACCACTGTATATAACGTTACCACTTTAGGGGGGATGGGGCGTCTGGCACTTGATATCGTAAGATATCTCTAGGGGGAGGGAGGTTTTTTTTTTTATATATTGTTATCATTTTTGATCACAACAATTTTTTTTTTTTTTTTTTTTTTTTTTTTTTTTTTAAATGAAAATACAAAGTTATTATTAAAATTATTATGTGATTATAGAATAATTTAATTCCAAAAAATGAACTATCTCAACGTTTGCCATTCCTATTTTTCTGCCATATGCTCATATAATTCGTTGTTAGAGAAAACAGGTTCAAAATTATACTTGTTACGTTTACTAGTAAAAAATGGGGAAGAATGTTGCCCACCTGTTTTGTTTATAAGAAGTTCTGCTTACCCCCTTACAGGGGGCGGGCAATTGCAAGAAGACAATATTACTGTTGAATGCATTATTAAGGCTTTTTTTTTTTTTTTTTTTTTTTTTACTTTTAAATAGTAAGTTTTTCTTTTAAATGCTATTTCTTAATTTCTTATAAAGTTATTTAATATATAATAGTGATATTTTATGAACTTCTTCTCTTCATTTAAATCAGTAAAGTATGCGAATAATAAATGTATAATCACATATCTGTATATCACTGCAAACGTATAAAAGAAATAAGAAAGAGAAAAATTCTAAAAATAAAATGAATTTTTAGACACTGATAACGATATCATTAGAAGGAGGGGGAGGGGGGGGGGCATTCGAGCAATGATAATGTATGATGTCGTTAGGGCGGGGGGGAGAGGGTCCAAAATTTCCAAAAAGTTGATAACATTATATATGTACAGACCCTAAAGGTCTCAAATAATATACGTACATAGCAAGTTTTTTAATTTATTTTAAAATATAATACACCTTTTTACAAAAAAGTATTTTTGCAGGCACATAGTGTTTTTGTATGCAAGTTTTTAAATTTATTTTAAAATATAATACACTTTTTACAAAAAAAGTATTTTTGTATGCACATATTTTACTTTTGAATTGCTAAAGCTAGCCAAATTTTTTTTTTAAATGAGTACATATATAATGTGTTCTCAAAATGACCTACAATAAAAAAAATAAAATGTGTAGATCCTGAAAATTTTTTAAAAAAGAAACTCGAAATATCGAGTTATATATACCCAAAATTTCATGAAATTCCTAGCATTTCATTCATAGCCAGCCATTCTTCAGAAATCGTGCGCGCAATGACGAGAAACGCCGTTTTGGGAAAATCGACTTTAAAGATCAAATTACCAAATTAGATTAAATTAGATATAAAAAAACTCTAACTGTTTTAGACATAACTTCTCTTCTAAAGTGAATTTTTGCATTTTTCTTATAAATGTTCCTAAAGAATCATATTTAATTATAAGCTATAAAAAAATCAATTTTTTGACACTTTAAAGGATACCCGGTCCTTAATAATCACATAAAACAAATCATTCTTAAAATACATTAAACTAGTTGGATGCTAAACCTCAAATAGATAAAACAAATCAAAATTTTACTAAATGGCGGCTGTTTGAAGTTTCAGGTTAATTTTTGGCAATTATTTTTATACCTTTTTCAAAATATTTAAGAATTTGAAATTATTAAAATTTTCCATTTTTTGAAGGTTTGTGACCCAATTAGAAAAGCCTAGTTTAATTTGCAAAAAACAAAACGTCGATAACTTGAACGGTTTAAGTGTGAGAAGGTACACCGGTTCATAAAGATCTGTTTAAAAAATGAAAAAAAAAAACTTATTTAAAGTTTTTGATCAAATCCTTCTCGCAGTGTCACCGATCTCTTAAACTGGCTGTCGATTGAAATATTGGGTGGAAACAAAAAATGGTTTTAAGGGCATATTCTAAACTCTTTAAGGGTTCGAAAACGCATAAAAAATTATTCATTTTCAAAGTTTTCCAGAAGATACTCCCCTAAAACAATTCTTAAGGGACAGAACAACAAACTTTCTGTCTAACCACTGACCAGCTCTTACCTACCGGGCTATGACATGGCCACCTAGATCTACTCTAGGTGGCAATGTCTATGACCCATTTTTACGGGTTTGAGTACCTGGAAACGGTGCGAAATCGCCTGATTGCCACATGGCGGCGATCTGCTGGACTAGCACTTAAGCCGTCTTAATGGAAGCTCTGTTTTACTTTGCTTTGGTTCTATGTTGACCGGTTACTTAAAGTGGATATCTGAAGAATAAACTTGCACTACAACTGAGAGAGTGCATAATGAGAGATCACTCTATTATATTATTATGTATTAAAATCAATAATTCTTAAGAAAATATATTAAATGTTAAATGGAATTTATACAAAAATAGTCATTAAATAAAAAAAGTCTAAGAAAAATTAACTTACATATATGATTTTTTAAAATTTTCAATATTTGCATTTAACAACATTCTTTTAAAAAATGCTGATATAATTTTGTTTCTAAAATCTCTTTTTAAAGTCTGACGAAATACAGTTAATGAAATGTAGTTAATGTATGTTAACGAACTAGTCCTGTCATTAAAAAAAAAAAAAGAAAAAAGTTACACTTTGAAAACTTCATACGGTACCTGGATTCCATAAGTAATTCCATAAGTCTCTGATAAATACAACAGTAAAAATTCTATTATTCAACGACCCAAACTCACCGAGGTATGATACTTTGATTTTTGTGAAATTTCGGAGTTTTTCGGCACTTAAAGTGGACATACGATTTTTAGTGCAAGAAAGCATTGAAATTTCATAAATTTCAAAATATCATTACCTCAGTGAATTTTGGTAGTAGAAGAATGGAATTGTCACTGTTGTATTTATCAGAGCATGGTGAAAATGTTTCTAAATGTAACTTATAGTACTCAAGGACCCTATAAAAATTTAAAAAGTGTAACTTTTTGAAAATTAATCGCAGGACTATTTCATCAACAGTCTTTTCTCCTACCTTATTTTAAACACATTTGCAATTTGCATTACCTATGTTTCTCCAAAAAGTAAACAAATTAGAGCAAATTTAAATTTTCTTTTTGGGACACAATGTATAATATGACATTAACATATTTAGTTAATCTGATGGTTACACTCAACCTGGTTTTTGTATGCAAAGATGGAATTTTGTAACTGGGATTTCATCAACTTATTGATTTGCTAGAAATGTAAAAATTATATACAGAGGTGTGTTTCCGATGACAGTACAACATTTTAATATTTTTAGAAATTAATTATCAGTTAATAAGTTAATTTTAGGGCATTTTTCCGTTAGTTGGTCGCAGGTGATAAATCGTCAAATAATCTTTATGGTTACAACTGGTTACGGGATACAAAAACAATGGATTTGTTTATAAATCAAACCATTCACGCCAAAATAGGCCGACTGGCTGTGAAACTACTACAACGAAATATTTTAAACATTAAAAGTAGAAGAAAAAAGGGTGTATTAATTGTTTTTTAAAATACTTTTTTATCATTTAATAGTTTAAAATTCATTAAATTATCATTATAAGTTGAGAAAACAATTTAGAAATCCCCAAAAGATAGTTCAAATAATGCCCTATTTTTTTCTTACTTGTTGCCAAAAAATGAAACATAAAAAATTATATATAAATATATATATATATATATATATATATATATAATTACCATTAATCGAGGATTGCTAATGCTTTGTGGAAGTTTTATGTGTTTCTCAGTATCTTCATGCTATATTTTCTTTGTGTTCACCAATAACCAAAATACTTAAAGTCATCCGAAATAAATAAATAAATAAATAAATAACAATATATATATATATATATATATATATATATATATATATATATGTTGATATATATATATATATATATATATATATATATATATATATATGTTGATTATATATATATAATCAACATCGTTCAGACTCTAACAAGAACAAAGCAAAAAATATTCAGTCTACAGCAGAAATACAGCAGTTTCATAAACATAAATTTATCAATACTACAATTGAAATTATACAAATTATAAAAACTAAATCAGAACGTTTGTTTATGGAGTCATCATATATGAAATTTTATAACACTATTTATCCTTATGGACTTAATAGCGAAATATTTAACAGACCAGTTAAAGTTTTTTCAACAAATAGTACTATAGATTATTCTCCTATTTATCCTACTCTTAATCATAATTTAAATTATAAAACTACACGAAACAAGCGAGGAAAGTGTACTGCTACAGTTGTTATTTCCAAAAAATATATTGTAAAAAAAAAAACTCTTCATCATAACTATATTAAGAATTACAACTGGTTTTTAATTAGAAAATGCATATTTGCTATTAAAAAGAAACAGATAGTACAATATTTAAATCTGTTTCTTAGTAAATCTTACTCAAATCATTTCTCTGATATTTTTTATGATCTTATTATGACAAGAGCTAATCTTTTCAACATTAATTTACAAAAAATAATAAATAAATAAATAAATAAATAAAAAATAAAATAAAAATAAAAATAAAAACACTAATACTCAAATGATAATAACTTTTTCAAACCAAATCTTTAATAAAATTAATAGTAATTCTATAATTAATGATAAACACTGTTATTTTCCTATTAATAATCTTAAAATTTCAAAAACCTTTAAATATCCTAATACAGTCGGACGAAAGATTTTTAACTATAATGCATTTTCAAAAAATACATCTGATGCAAGTACTTTTCCGTTTAAATGCAATGACCCCACTCTAAAAAAATATATTAATAATGATCATGGACATATAATCACTGGTAATCTTAATATTGTGAATGATTTTAAACTGCAAAAATTAATGGGTTATGGTACTAAATATAGGCTTCCTTCTAAATTTAATGTAAATTCTATTATTAAACAGTTTACATACGATATTGATATTTTTATTTATAAAATTTCAATCTCATATAGTAAACCTATTGAATATTTTAATCAATGGAAAATACTAGTTATTGAAAAATTAACTACGTCTTTAAAACATAAATTATCGCATCTGGTTAAATTTAGCACAAAACATTTGTTCCAGCAAATTACTAAATTACAAAAAAACTATGTAATCACATAATTGACAAATCTCCTAATAATTATGCAATCATATGTAAATCTTATTATCACCGACTACTTACATCTTGTATTTCTACTAACAAATCGTTTAAAAAAACTAATGAAAATGTAATTGTAAACAATCGTAAAATTCACAGTTATTATAAACTATTAAATATTTCTTCTACTAACTTTAATTATCCTTATTTAGTTCTTATACCAAAATTTCATAAAAATCCAATTAAATTTAGGACTGTAACTATTGGGTGCTATACATATAATAATATAGCCAATAAACATCTATTAAAAATTCTCAATCAAATTTATACACTGACAACATCCACCGATAATACACATTGTATAAAAAATAGCTATCAACTCGTCAATATTTTATCTTATTTAATCTTAAATGTTTTAACAATATACTGACATATGATTTCAAAGATCTTTTTAATAATATAGATTTATTAGATCTACATAATATTATAAATGCATTATTTAATAAGTATCATCATACACTAAATTTACCAATTCATATAGATACTGCTTATTTTAAAACTTTAACAAATTTCATTATATATAATAATTTTATAATGCATGATAATAAGTTATATTTACAGAAGGTCGGTATACCACAAGGGGGATGTACATCTAGTATACTTTCAGACTTATACTTGTATCACTATGAACGTACTTATATTAACAGCAATATACATTTATATCATTATATTGATGACATAATTTTAATTGCCACTGATCACACTAATATTTATATATTTCCAGTTGATTATCCTACTAATTTAGAATTAACGGAAAACCTCCTTTCTAACAATACTATTAACTTTTTAGATCTTAAAATTACACTTAAAGAAAACAAAACAATAATTGATCTTTTTGATAAACGTAAAGAATTTAAATTTAAAGTTAATGCATTTACTAATTTTAAATCTTGTCTTCATAATTCTGTATATCGTAATATACTCCTTAATCATATTTACAAAATAAAGAGTTTATGTTCTTCTCAACTAATTAACAACAACATTAAAAAACTAATCTATGATGCATTACAACATGGTTTTCCAAAAAAATTCATATATTCTTTAATATATAATTAGTACTTATATGATCTTAGCAACCAAATTAACACATGCGTTAAAAAATGTATAAAAAACATATAATATTATTAAAAAAATATATTAATTAATTAATTATAAAAGGACGGATGGGTGGGTAGATGTTGGATTGAGGAGGTGTGTGGTGGAGTTGTATGGAAAAAACGCATGGTTAATTTATATTTACAAAAAAAAAGAAAAAAAAAAGTACACTTTGATTTACACATACGTTTGCTAATACAATACACATTTTATAATGGACTATGATATGATACTTTTATATGCGAATTAATGTAGTTATATTTAAATATTAATTAATTAATTAAAATGAATTATTCATTACTATTAAGAATGTTTTTGATTAATTGTATTTACTTTTATGCCCATGGTGGACAATATCATATTAAATTCTAATAGATTGTATACTTTCTTAAACGCTAATATAATATATGTATTAATTTTAATAAATGTTCTTCCCTAACCACTTTTATCATGTGTATTTAATTTTTAACTTTGTATGCAAAAACATAATGTGTAACTATTAATTTCAATATTTAATTAATATTAATTTTAAATCCATAGCATCTTAATTCAAATAATTTAGTATTTTAATTTGATTTTAATTTAATTTTTATGATGCTGCTTTTTTGGCAAAGCTATTTAATAGTGGATATGTCATTTCTTGGTACATGTATTTTTATGTAGCATTAATCATTAATTATTAATTTTACCAATTTACATCTTATTTTTTAACATAGAACTAATCATTTTTACTTTAATGTAATTGGATATTTTATTTATTATTTAATTTAATCTATATATTATTTAACTAATTATTATCACTTTAGATAGTATATGGTTTCAATTTTTAATATTGATTTTCTTCCACTGCATATTCACTTTTAATATCATAGATGGCAGCACCATGGTTTGTGTTGCTTTAAACTATTCCATGGTAATTCATTTTCTAAAAATTATTTTGGCAACATGGTTTATCATCTTCTAAAACTGTTTTTGGCAACATTTAGAATTTTTTTTTGCAATTCATTGCCTCTGTATAGTTAGCTTAATATATCTGGTCAATGATGTGCACCAACATCCTTCTTCATCTCATTGTTTTTAGCAGTTTAAGATTTAATTTCATGTTTTTTTCTCATAATTATGGATAAGTTTTCTTTCCTTTTTAATATTGTATTAATATTGTATTTATTTTTTGAACTTTAAGATTTTTCACAGGTTTCATTCTTTGTTTATGAGTGGTCGTCTCAAAATCATATTCTTTAGCAATTTTATGGCTAATATGATGATGAAACCACTCATATTATTTGTGGAATTTATGCATTTGGGACTTGATAATTCTATATAAATTCCACAAATTTCATTCATTAAATTTCTTTCATTCAATTTTTAATTTTTAATTTAATTTCTTGTTGTAGAAGCTTCTTTTAAATAAGTATTTGATATCTATATTCAGTGTGTTGGGGTTACAATTTCGTTGTCAATAAATTATTACTTACAAAATCATAATTTCACAGTTTCTGTTGGTGTTTCGGTAATGTTTCATTAATGGTTACATATATATATATATATATGTAATTACGAGCATATTCTGATGGAACGTATTTTTTGAACCAATTCAACTTAATTTGATATTAATTTTATGTTCAACATAAAATGAGAATCTGTCTTTTACATTATTGTAGCAAACAAATACTCATAATTTTGAAAAGTGTATTGGTGATGAATAAAGCTATTTTTAAATTTCCTGTTTAAAAAACCTGTTTTTAATATGGGATTTTACGATCGGCAACTATCGTTAAATAGTCCCTCTAAAATGATACTTGTTCTAAATAGGGACTACTGTCCCTTTCTTCAAATATTGGATATTAGTTTTTACACACACATGCGTACACATACACATTGTTGGAGATATAAGTGATATCGATTACAATTATAATTTTTAACAAGATATATGTGAATTCAATCTGAGTTATAGGTTAAACATTTTTTAAGTTTCGAAAAATTTACAGTACTGTATACATACACTAAAAAAAAGTGTTTCTATCTTGCAACTTTCTTTATAGAAAAAAATATTCAATTTTTAGTGTTCAGTATTCAGTTTCAATTATATCTTGATATTCTCGGCTTTGTAATGTCGCCTTAATTTGAAATGTTTTTCTGAATTTAAAGCGAAGATCTGTGCATAGTTAGACAGATAATTCTAAATCATTGTAATATTGAAATATTTGGAAGCCGTCTTAGATTACTACACCATAACATGATTTTGAAATCCTGGTTATCATGAAAATCAATAAGTACCGTAAAACCTCTAAATATTGGACACCTCAGGACCACCGAAATTGACTGTTATTTGGAGGAATTCGCTATTCAGAGGTTAAAAATATGCAAATATTGTTCGCTTTGGGGATTGAAAAAGTATTCGCTGAATACAGGCTTCCGCTATTCGAGAGTAAATGGAGTTATAGAAATTTTACTGCATTTTTCCCCCTTAAAAATCGATGTTCTAAAATATTTCATTATTACAAGAAATATGATGAGATTTAATTGCATTTATTTAACCTAAATCAATTATTTTGAAGAGCAATAGTCCAATGAAGTTTGAGTATTTAGTTATTTCAACCGAAATAAATAAATAAAGTTAACAATTAAGGATTTTAAAAAGCACAATGGCAGGAAAATTCTACAAGTTTCACAAATTAACTTTTTACATATGGATATAAACAACAACAAAAAAAAATATATCAATTTATATTTTTAAATAGACTTTCCTTTCAAATTGTTGAATAATAATTAAAAATCTCAAAATAGATTTGTTTTTTCCTAAAATCACCGTAAAAAAAACTGCAACAAAAAAGATCTACAAGGTTTCTGACCTTGTAAACAAATTTCCTGTAGAGGTGTAGTCCAAATGTCAATCTGTGTAATGTGTTTTGTCTCTCTTTTTTTGTACGACTGAAATCTTCCAGACTATTTTTTTTTAAAAATCACTGTAGGTAAGCCTGTTTTGCTTCAAATAAGGAAATTACTTTTGAGTAGCATTTTTATAATCTGTATTCCTTATTGTTGTTTACATTCTCTCTTCTAAAAATATTTATAACAGCATTTTTTTTTTTTTTTTTTTTTTTTTTTTTTTTTTTTTTTTTTTTTTTTTTTATAGTTAAAGCATATTTTCATAAAAATCACTAAACTTTTAGTCGCTTTCACTGAGTCAATTTACTTCAAAATTTGTATACATGTGGAATCCTTATGACAGTTTAACATTTCACTGGTTTTTATGAAAAGGGCTTATTATTTGTTTGATATTACGATTTTTTAATTTGTCTTTCTGTTCTGCTCACTTGTTGACTTTTATAAAAATGCTTAGATTGAAAAGAAATTTTATTATGTTGCTTATGGAGATTCAGTTATGTTTCGTAACAAAAATAACAATAATTATAAAATTTAATTTGCATTAAAAAATCGGCAAATGCCAACATTATGAATAATGTTACAAAATGTCAAAAATAACTTTCTTACAAGCAGTGTTGTTGCTCTGTAAAAGACATGTTATAGGTATTTGTGAATAATCATTGTAAATTATTGGTCTGCTTAGAAGTTGATTTTGGTGGCTTGGTGAGCAAATTTTGCGCCAAACACTTATCTAATAATTTTCAGAAACGTAACTTTAGGACTAATAATAATAACTAGCAGGCAATGCCCGCTTCGCTAATCGATTTTTTCAAGCGAACCTCGAATGATTAAAACATCTTTTAGTTCCACCTTCTACCGCCATGGGTTCACTCTGTTCTAAACAAACCATAGACCTTCTATTTTTACTCTGAGAAACAAACCTCTTTCCGAACTAACCTTCGGAACGGTTTCCGGCTGCCTACGGTACCGTATAGCAGGCGTGTTGCGCACGCGCCGCAAAAATAAATTCCACATTCCGCCACCAGGGTTGCCAGATCTATATACCTTTAACATTAACAAGATAATAATGTATCGATAATATTCTAGATTATCTGGGATGACGTCACCAGATTTCTTGGCCAAAACTATGCTGCCAAAGATTACTTAAGTCTTTTGGCAGCAGGTAGGGCAGATGGGTGGTGTAAGTGACAAATTGTTGCCTGCAACATGAGAAACGTCTCTTTGATTTTCAGCCAGCGATATTTCGCATAATACTTGTAGTCCGTATTGTTATAAAAGATAAGGGTAGACAATCAGTAACTTTTCGCCCAATGATTTCATAAGAAATAAATGTCATCCTTAAACTCAGTAAACGTTATTATTTGTTTTTATAGTTGAACATATAATCTTCAGGTCTGTATAAATTTTAATTCTGAAAAACAATTATAAGTTTTAAAAATAACCTCTTAAAGTGTAACGTGCTTGCCTCTTTTTTGCACATTTTGATGTTTTTTTCGAATTTTTTTTACATATTTAATAATATACAAATTTAAATTGATGAGTATTTTTTCTACTTTTTTTAATAACATACTTTAAAACCAACCAACAAAAATTTAATTCTCACAGTTTTTTAAGATTTATATCTTAAAAATCTCTTCATGTCATATAGAAATCTATAAAATTTGAATTATATTAACGCTCGTAAACTATTGGCGCTATTAAAGCTACTTAAACAACGAAATGCTCTAGAAATGCTTCACCGATTTTCCCTAATAAAATTCGTACGCTAAAGTGCCTGGTTTAGATTTAAGGAAGTAACTCGACCGCTGTTCTCTTAAATGAATGGCATTTTTGATTTTGAGGGACGACCGTTCTTTTTTCTTTCTTTCAATACAATATGGAACTTTTACGACACGTAGCTTTTTCGAAGAAGCATGCTCTACTTGATATAAATTATGTTGAGCTTTATTTCCAATTGCATAAATGATAATGTTGTTCTTCATCAATTAGAAGCCGTTTAAAATAGCTATCAACTAAATAATGTAATAATGCTCTCCTGGACATAAATTTTCAATTGCAAAAATGCTTCAAATGTCATTCAATTTCATTCAGTTCTTCATTATTTAAAAGCCATTTAAAATACTCATCAATTAAACAATTTAATTTAGGTCTTTACAGATATGATAAAATCTGACAGCCAGCAAAAAAATCAAGTCGCCAGTAAAAAATATTTATCTCCCTCTCCCCAATCATTGAGTTTAAAAAACGACATGTTTCTTTTTTATTGTATTAATTGAAAAAAATAATTAATAGTACACGATACGATTTAGAAAAATAATATATAAACTAAGTTTTCTAATAAAACTTATCAAAATTATGCACCTTTGAAAAAAAAAAAAAAACATATATCTACATATATATTCTAAGTCTGAATTAATCGGTTTGTTCGGAAAACGCAGATTGCAGAATGCTTCAAATGTCCGAATAGTTGAATGCTACAACATCTACATTCTACACATGATCATGGGGGCATCGATGAATTTTTTGCCTATTTTCCAGTCGAAGTCAGTCAAATAAATCAGATTTATTATTTTAAAATTTGCATTTTATCAAGTTATTTTTGCCAAATTAATAGAAAAAGGTAAAAATATGTTTTGATTGAATATAATTTCTATGTTTCTTAATATTTTGTAATTTTGCACCATCTATAATGATACATCTTATAAGAATTACGAAGGGACAGAAAAATGTCGTTTGTGCTCATTTCTTATTTCAGTTTTGCACAAAAAAAAAATTGCCGTATTAAATAACCTGGTCACCAGATCAAAAAACTTGGTAGCCAGTGGCGACCTGGCCAAAGCATTTGTCAAGCCCTGGTAATAGTGAAAATCTACTTGATATAAATTACATAGAGGTTCATTTTCAATTGCAAAAATGCTTCAAATGTTATTCTTCATCATTTAAAGGCCATTTAAAATAGTAATCGATTTTTAGCTCACAAGCTATTAAAGCCTGAGAGCTTATGTGCCCGCCGGTTCTGTATGTATGTATGTACGTATGTACGTACGTATGTATGTACGTAACGCGATAACTCTTCATAGAAATATCCGTTTTCCTTTAAATTTTGTTTATAGGTTCACTGTGTTAAGGCGCTTCCCTGATTAGTTTTCGGGATTGATTGGTTAAGTATAAAGGGGGGGGGGGTGAACGGGGGGGCTAATCCCCCCTTAATTTATATAAATGGGTTTTTCATGCAGAATTATTCCGTTTTCCTTCAAATTTTGTTTATAGGTTTACTGTGTTAAGGCGTTTCCCTGATTAGTTTTCGGGATTGATTGGTTAAGTATAAAGGAGGGAACGGGCGGGCTAATCCCCCCTTAATTTATATAAATGGGTTTTTCATGCAGAATTATCCCATTTGCTTCAAATTTTGTTTATAGGTTCACTGTGTTAAGGCGCTTCCCTGATTAGTTTTCAGGATTGATTGGTTAAGTATAAAGGGGGGTAACGAGGGGGGCTAATTCCCCTCTTAATTTATATAAATGGGTGTTTCACGCAGGATTATCCCATTTGCTTCAAAATTTGTTTATAGGTTCACTGTGTTGAGATGCTTCCCTGATTAGTTTTCGGGATTGATTGGTTAAGTATAAAGGGGGTAACGGGGGGGGGCTAATTCCCCTCTTAATTTATATAAATGGGTTTTTCACGCAGGATTATCCCATTTGCTTCAAAATTTGTTTATAGGTTCACTGTGTTAAGGCGCTTCCCTGATTAGTTTTCGGGATTGATTGGTTAAGTATAAAGGGGGGGGGGAACGGGGTCTAATCCCCCCTTAATTTATATAAATGGGTTTTTCATGCAGAATTATCCGATTTTCTTCAAATTTTGTATATACATTCATTGTAATTAGAAACTTCCCTGATTAGTTTAAGGGGTTCATTAGTTAACTATGAGGGGGGGGGGTAACGGGGGAGGACCCGCTTAATATATTGTTGATTTCTTTATTTTTCGAGAGAGTATAATATACAATTAGTGTGAATAGCCTGTGAGCTCAATGCCCTCAGTTTAACTGGGCAGTTTTCTTTTTATTGTATGTTTGCTCAGAAATGAAAACTACAAAATAGTTTTCTTAGTGATACAGCTAAGATAAAAAAAAAGTTAGGGAATCGTTCTTTCTTTTTTCTTTTTCTTTTCTTTTTTTTCTTTTTTTTTTATCGTTTTAAAATATCTCAAATTTTCAATGATATATTTTTCAATTTTAAATAATATGTTTAGTGCTAATGAATTAATTTTTATGTTAGTAATATAGTTATAAAACGAAAGTTAACTAATATTTCTTTATTTTCTTCTTTTTTGTGCTCTTTAAATTTTTAAAATATAATTTCCAATGTTGAATTAAATATTAAATAATATGTCTAGTTCGCTCGTGAATTAAATAATAAATATTATGGTTCGTGATACAATCACTGTAAAACAAAAGTTAGTGAATCTTTCTAGTTTTTCTTTTTTAAATAAAATTTTTTTAAACTATAATTTCTAAACTTTGAAATAAGCTATTGAAAGTATGTATTATTGTAGACAAAAATCACTACAATTAGAACAAAATCAATCTTAGCGACATCACCTAATCACAACAATCAACCTATATCAACACCCAATCTTTAAAATAAATCTTACGAACACCTAATTGATTTTTAATTTTGCTTTGACAAACCGAAATATAGAGATTAACCATTCTAAACATTAATTCTTGTCATGGTATGATGAATGAGTTTTATAAATATTTTTTTGCGGAAATATTAATGTCTAATCGACGATATCTACTAGCATCTCTACGGAAATGCATCAGCTTCATAAAGCGGAAAGTGATACCTAAAGGCCAAATAAAAGGAAGCAAAAAACTTATAATACTTTAAGCCAACAAGAGGAAGATCACTAAAATGGATTATAAACCGAAAAAAAAAAAAAAAAAAAAAGGAAACTCCTACAGAAAATTTTTGAAGCAGATTAATTTTCAAAGGCACTACTATAAATCATATAAGATGAATCCTAAAAAAAGTTACATTGGAATTTATATAGCTAAAGTACTTCCGATTATTTATATGTCATTGATTTTTCAAAATCTGATCTAAGTTTCACGATTTTTTTTTTAAAACAAAATTTTGTTTAATTAAAAATGTAATTACTGCTTAAAGTGATAAAAACGTTACACAAAAGGCTTAATACC
This sequence comes from Maratus michaelseni, assembly GCA_963931845.1. NCBI lineage: Eukaryota > Metazoa > Arthropoda > Arachnida > Araneae > Salticidae > Maratus > Maratus michaelseni. The sequence continues at coordinate 193,580,784 of OZ007591.1, forward strand.
TTTTAATGTAAAGATGACATGTTTCATGCGCTCTAACGGCGACTTCTTCAAGATCAAAATGATAAATAACACATTTTCGCAAAGTTTTTTTAAAATGATAAACACAAATCACAAAAACTTATCGAAAATAGTTTATTTATCATTTTGATCTTGAAGAAGTTGCCGCTAGAGTGTTTGAAACATGTCATCTTTATATTAAAAGGTATTTTTCAGCCTTTTGCGTAGTGTTTTTATCACCTTTAAGCAGTAATACATCTTTGATTTAGCGTTAACAAGTGATTTTATTATATTACTAGCTGACCCGCCCGGCGTTGCCCGAGCCCCTGTAATAAACTTAAATCTCTTAAAAAATGAAACTCTGGTCATGGTCTACGATGGCTTCGGCACCGTATACCGGGTATGCTCGTACGCCCCGAAAAATCTTTTATTTCCCCATACCACCGCAGGGGAGCATTCTGTTCTAAACAAACCTCTTTCCGAGAGAATTTCTGAGACAGGTCTCCGCTGCCTACGTTACTGCCTAGTAGGCGTGCTACAAAATTGAGCTGGTTTCGAGAAGATGGGAACATTATTAGCCGAGTTATTGAAATAAGGCACAGTTAGAGAAAATAACCTTGAGTAAGGTGCCGGGGGGAGTGGATGTTCAAGTGTCTTTCAGAAAATGACTAATTAGGAGGCCCACTATGCATGTTTAAAAATTCGTTCGTTTGGTTATGCTAGGAACTTAATTACAAATTTCGCTTAAACTATTATTCGGAAATAGTGGTAACGCTACTCATAAATTTAGTTTAATGTTATAAAGAGTGACTATTAAGTTAAATATAATGTTTGGAATCACTTGCGTTGAAATCGGAAAGATAGTTGCTGAGATATGGAAACGGGCATAGTTAGAGAAAAAAACCTTGTAGGAAGAGCCGGGGGGGGGGGGGGGGAGAAAGTTGTTCAAGTGACCTTCAGTAAATGACTAATTAGGAGGACTACTATGCATCTTTCAAAATTCGTTCGTTTGCTTAAGCTAAGAACTTAATTACAAATTTGGCTTAAACTATTATTCGGAAATAGTGGTAACCGCTACTCATAAATTTAGTTTAATGTTATAAAGAGTGACTATTAAGTTAATTATAATGTTTGGAATCACTTGCGTTGAAATAGGAAAGATAGTTGCTGAGATATGGAAATGGAGCATAGTTAAAAAAAAAATCTTGTAGGAGGGGCCGGGGAGGGAGGGTTGTTCAAGTGCCCTTCAGAAAATGACTAATTAGGAACTTAATTACAAATTTGGCTTAAACTATTATTCGGAAATAGTGGTAACTACTACTCGTAAATTTAGTTTAATGTTATAAAGGGTGACTATTAAGTTAAATATAATGTTTGGAATCGCTTGCGTTGAAATCGGAAAGATAGTTGCTGAGATATGGAAACGGAGCATAGTTAGAGTAAAAAACCTTGAAGGAAGGGCCGGGAGGGGGGGGGGGGGTTGTTCAAGAGCCCTTCAGAAAATAGCTAATTAGGAGGATCAGTATACATCTTTAAAGATTGATTCATTTGGTTAAGCTAGGAACTTAATTTGAAATTTGGCTTAGACTATTATTCGGAAATTCTGGTAGCTGCGCTCTAGAAATACACCTTGAAGCTATGAATGCTGATTTTTACGATAATTTAGTAAAAATGGAACTGGTTTGGAGAAGTTTGGAATACTATTAGCTGAGATTTAAAATAGCGGTATTCTCTATATAAAACAGCAATTAAACACTACATGAGGTAGATTAAAACATGCTTTCTCAGGAGTATAGAATAAATAGCATTTATAGTTCATTTTCAGGTACGCATAAAGTATTTCCAATTTGATCTATGGAAAAAAAATCGTTTTCGATGCATTTTAATGATGTTATAATACTTCAAACATTATGAAATTGATATGCATCTCTGAGGTGGATTAAAACATGCTCTCTCAGGAGTATAGAATAAACAGCATTTATGGTTTATTTTCAGGTAAGCAAAAAATATTTCCAATATGATCTATGGAAAAAAAATCGTTTCCGATGCATTTTAATGATGTTACAATCCTTCAAACATTATGAAATTGAGCATCACTGAGGTGGATTAAAACATGCTTTCTCAGGAGTATAGAATAAATAGCATTTATAGTTCAATTTCAGAAACGCCAAAATATTTCCAATATGATCTATGGGAAAAAAAATCATTCTCTATGCATTTTAATGATGTTACAATCCTTCAAACATTATGAAATTGATATGCATCACTGAGGTGGATTAAAACATTCTTTCTCAGAAGTATAGAATAAATAGCATTTATAGTTCATTTTCAGGTACGCAAAAAATATTTCCAATATGATCTATGAGAAAAAAATGGTTTGCGATGCATTTTAATGATGTTATGATACTTCCAACATAATGAAATTCAGAAGGAACATTGAGGTGCACTACAACATGTTTTCTATAGATTATGGAGTGCATAGCCCTTATCGTTCATTTACAGAGACGCACAAAAGAATTAGGTTACAAGAAAGGCTATGATCGATTTAACTGTAAGAAAAAATAAAATGAAATTTCTTAATAATATCTTGTTAGCGTTTGAAAGTATATCATAATCTATGCCCGATGCATGATTTTTCGTTCTTGTTTAAAGATATTTTGCTAACAGGTTCAGTTTTAGACAACCAATTACTGCCAAAGACAGAAGATGTCTTAAAAAGCCTTGTAGTATACAAATAAACTCATGAAAATTATTTAAAATTTCAGGAATAATGTATTAAAGAAAACTTTTATCCAGGGATCGATCGTCGAAAAGGCACGAGAAGTAAGAGTTTTTCTTTCAAAATTTAATAAGTCCCATGAAGTAATTAAAAACCAAGTTTCCAAATCCAATTCCCATCTTTATTTTTACTTTCTTCTATCTATAATAGAAGAAAGTATTGTAATCGAAATTTTTTTCGACTTCCGGTTTTCGACGGATTTACAAGTTTTAGGGATCAGAGATTCCGAAAAACATGTTTTTACAAAATGTCCGTCTGCTCGTCCTCATTGTATCATCGAAAAGTGTATGAAGTTATGCTTCAAATTGAACCACATTTTTTTTCTATGTTTTTAGCTATGGCAAGCAGGTCCTACTTGAATTTGGGGATATTTCGACGAAAGGGAGCGCTGCTATCACGATTTTTGTTCGATTTTCCCTATTGTATCATCAAAAAGTGTATGAAGTTATGCAGATAATTGAACAATTTTTTTTCTATGCTTTTGTCTATAGCCTGCAGGTCCCAGTTGAATTTGGGGATATTTCGATGAAAGGGGGCGCTGCGATCGCGATTTTTGTTCGATTTTCACTATTGTATCATCGAAAAGTGTATGAAGTTATGCAGATAATTGAACCAAATTTTTTTATATGTTTTTGACTATAGACTGCCGGTCCAAGTTGAATTCGGGGATATTTCGACAAAAAGGGGCGCTGCGATCGCGATTTTTGTTCGATTTTTGTTCGATTTTCACTATTGTATCATCGAAAAGTGTATGATGTTATGCAGATAATTAAAACAAATTTCTTTCTATGTTTTTGGCTATGGCCAGCAGGTCCTACTTGAATTTGGTGATATTCCGCCAGAAGGGGCGCTGTGATAGCTATTTAAAGATTTCAAATTCAAAAAGATGTACAAAAAAATCAGAAATCTTAAAAGTTTTTTTTTTGTAAATGTTCGGCCTTGATCCAGAGAATCCGGAGCAATTTTTGTTTTGCCTCTATCTTAAAAAAATGGCTGAGATATAGCGGTTTGAAATATTAGGGTAGCTGACATTTTCAAACAAGACAGCAGAATTCATTCATAAACGGGTTTAATTTATGAGTTTTAGTTAACATGGTTTCGACAAATTCTCTTTCATTGTTGTAACCATTGTTCCTATTCTTATATGCTTAACACTATATATTTATATTCGCCAACGTAAAATTCTCGCCGAGCTTGGCGACAGTTGGCGAAATATCGCCAAACTTGGCAACAAAAATAGGTTACCATAAATGAAGCCAACTTGGCTGTAGAGGACTAATTTGGCGATATTCTCATTCAAATTTAATGTTGACGAGAACTGGGATTGAATCTTTTTTATTTAGGTTCCACGCATTTTACCTTCGTGTTTTCCAGTAAAATTAGCTAAAATCGTAAAACCAAGGAATAGGGAGGCTATCTGTCGGTACAGGCCAGAAGGACTTTTCGTAGTTTAGTATACATCAGTTGAACGCACCCCGGTAACCCGACGATTCGCATGAAGCTGACGTACAACAGAATGACGAAAAATATTGATTTTATAGGCGATGTGATAGCGAATTTTGAAGTATTAACATGACTGAGATAGAAGAAAGTTTTGGGATTGGCACATCCGACTAGTATACATTATTAACCATTGGGAAAATGGTTGTTGTTTTCGGTCGAGAACGGGGCTCTTGACGTCGTCATTTTATTGACGTTGTCACTTTATTTTTTTAAGCGTTTTTAAGCGTTTTTAACGAAATTCTGTAACTTTAGAAGAATTTTTCTTTGAATAGGCAATAGAAATGCATAAAATCGTTACAAAAATGTTAAAGTTACAAAAAGGATAGATGCAAATTATCAGATATGAAAAAAAAAAAATCCGAATTCAAAAATTGACGTCGGATGAGAAATCGTCTTATAAAGCAAAAAACGTGGTCTTCAACTTTAATTTCCTCAAAATACCTTTATCTCAGACATCAATCTAGACAAGAGTTAAAGTTATTGTAGGAAGGACCCGATAACATATTTTGTTTCTGTTTTCATTAATATATTGTAAATTTGGCATTTTCGTGTTATAGCGGCCCCCAAGGATGAATCGCTAAGCGACAGAGATTTATCGCCAAATTATAAAGCATGTTTGACATTATGATAATATATGATATATATATAACGTTTCTTGACGTATGTGGCCAAGTTATACGATGCATATATGATGTATATATATGACATGTGTGTACGACATATAAGACGTGAATAATATGTATATAATGACATATATGGCCCATATAGGAGTTTTTGGAATATATGTATGCGTATATAGGATGCATATTTTGCGATGATCTTGGTGAAATCATAACTGCAACCTTGGCATAATCATAACTGTGGGGGCCGCTATAGCACGAAAATACGGTAATTTTTTTTTTAAAGCTATCGGAACATTTTCTCAATGGTTATTGTAATTTGTTAAATTATATATATTTTTTTCTTTTGAGAAAGTTCACAGCTTAAAATCTATACTAATTCTAAAAGCTTCTGTTAACTGACCAGGAAATCCGAATATGATCCATAGGCTGTTAACCAATTATACGGCATCCTGATATCCTAAGGCGGTTAGGAACCGCCCAGGTAAGTGAATATATAATAACTATATATACAGTCGGACCTCTATTTATCAAAGTTGCTAAATCCAGTAAAGTTCGTCATATGGAAAATTCGTTGAATAGAAATTAAATTGTTAAAATAATTCAAACTCCATTACGACAAATTTTAAATTAATAAGAAATAAAAAGGTAACAATGTAATTAATTATATTTTTTTAATAAATTATATTTCTTTGTTTTAATTATTTTATTTAAAACAAAAATTAAACAACAACATTACTGTCCAGAAATATTTGGTATCTGTAGTTTAAGAAAATACTTTTATTTTTAAAATTAATGAGCTAAATTTTTTTATGTAAATTTTATGTAAAGTATGTATTTTTTTGTGAAGTAAGAGTTTTTCTTTCAAAACTTAATAAGCCCCATGAAGAAATTAACAAGTTGGAAATTGTACGTCAAACGTTACAAACGAGGTGCGTTCGTACGCACGTTTTAGAATTAAATTCATGATATCCCGTGCGTAGAACGGGTTAAACAGCTAGTTAAGTATATATTTTATGACACTGTTCATACAAATATCTTAACTAGTTATATAAATATTCAGATACATATGTATCAGTTAGTTATATAAATATTCAGATCTTGATGATTTTTAATTCTGTGAAATGAATTATATCGTCTGCAGATTAATTTCTGTCATAAAATAAGTATCTTGGTCGCTTGACGATTAAACTTCGGAAGCTCCTATAACAAAAAAGCACCGATTTAAAAAAAAAAAAATTCAAATTTCTTAATAAATATTTTTATTAATATCTCCTAAAGTTTTGATTCGATTTTAATAAAATTTGAAATGTCTCGACAAAATTCTCAAAGATAATATATTTTAAATTGCAAACCATTTGGTTGGGTAGTTTTTGCGTTGTTATATGCGGACAGACAGACAGACGGACAGACAGACAGACAGACAGACAGACAGACAGACGGACGGACAGACAGACGGACGGACAGACGGACGGATCAAACGACGACTATAGGTGCTACGTATTTATATAATTACGAACGCACCTAAAAATCGAGCCTCCAATTCCAATTCCCATCTTTATTTTTTACATTATTTTTTTTTCTTTTGAGAAAGTTTACAACCAATTTTAAAATTTAAGAGCGAGCAGTTTTAAAATTAATGAACAAATTTTTTTTAATGATATTACTATAGTTATAACAGCAGAGGAATTTTAAGCATACATTATCACATACGTCCATTAATTTTGTCTGAATTCTTTGTTTGATTTTTTTTTTTCTCTCATAATATGTGTTCCATTTTTTAAATGTTCTAAAAACCTTTTCAGGCATATTTTATTAGAATAGTAGATTGCTTCAAACGATTTTAACATTTCATCATAAAGGGCGAAAGGGGGATATTGAAAGTTTCTCTAAGTTGAAGATTACACTGCCTGGATGAAATGCAAAGAATGAGGCAGCGATTTTTTAACTTCTTTATGCGTATTTGCTTGGTAAAACGAGTTAAATATAATTTAGTGTCATAAAATGTGTAAAAAGATAGATAAGTTTGAAATGTCTAGAAATAATTCAAGGAATAGGCAAGAAAAAAAGGTTAGATAACAACAAGAAAAGTTCATTAAATAGAGAGTACATTTTGCTATTTGGAGGTCATTCATAGAATCCGTATAAGGGAATACATAGAATGATTTTGGTTAAAAAATTTGTTCGTAAAATAAAAGAATAAATAAAGGTTTGTGTTAAATAGAGGTCCGATTGTATTACAAACATACCATGTAGTATTTTTTATACAGGAAAAAAAAAAACAACTGTTTAATGAAAAGGGAATTCTGTGAGCAACTCCAAGAAATAATATTTGTAAAAGCGACGAGTTTTCAAATAATGTATAATTTAGAGAACTTTCTCCGAATCAATAATGTTTGTAGCATTGATGAGTGTTTAAATGATGTATAATTTATAAAACTTTCTTCGAATGACTAATATTTGTTGCATTCATGAGATTTCAAGTATTATATAATTTAGAAAACTTTCTTCGAACGAATAATTTTTGTAGTATTGCTGAGTTTTAAGTGATGTACAAATTAGAAAACTTTCTCCGAATGACTAATATTTGTAGCATTGATGAGATTTCAAGCCATATATAATTTACAAAATTTTCTCCAAATTTCTAATATTTGTAGCATTGATGCGATTTCAAATCATATATAATTTAGAAAGCTTTCTCCGAATGACTAATATTTGTAGCATTAATGAGATATCAATAATATATTGCAGCATTGATGAGTTTTCAAATAATGTATAATTTAGAATATTTTCTCTGAATGAATAATATTTGTAACATTTATGAATTTTCCAGTAATGTATAATTTCGAAAACTTTCTCCGAATGAATAAAATTTGTAACATTGATGAATTTTCAAGTAATATATAATTTACACTGCTGTCCAAAAATTAAGGGGCAGTGACCGGACGCTTTCGCTTTTTTGCACGGTTTGTCGAATATCTACTGAAATTTTTGACGAATTGTCCTTGAAATTCAAGAATGTAAATCACATGTTTGACTTCAAGAACAGTAGAAATAGTATACTGCCATTAAAAGATTAATATATTGAATATTTGATGAGATTTATTATTTATTTGATATTAGGCATTTGTATGAAACAATTTTTAACTGTGCATGCGCGAAATATATCGAAGATTTTCTTTTTTCATGATTTGGTCTATAGAGTAACTCATAAAAAAGATTAGTCAAATATCGTGAAAACTCGGAAAGATATCGGCAATACAGTGAGGTAACTGACAAATTGGGAGGAAAATCCAATTGGATGATTAGGGAATTCCACCTCCCCCCCCCCATCAAATATTCAATATATTAATTTTTTAAATTGCAGTATACTGTTACTATTCTTGAAGTCAAACATGTGCTTTACATCCTCGAAATTCAAGGACAATTCATCAAGAATTTCAGAAGATATTCGACAAACCGCATAAAAAGCGAAAACATCTTGTCACTGTCCCTTAATTTTTGGACAGCAGTATAGAAAACATTCTCCAAGTGAAAATGGTCTCGATATGATATTGAGTTTTCGCTAATTTCAGAGGTTAATCGGCCCATAAATATCTATCTGCCGGAATATTCAGAGAAAATTTCATTTTGTCCCCTCCAATTTCATACTTACATATTCACATGTTCAGAAACGTGATTAAAAAAATAGCATATGAAAAACAAACAAACAAACAAACATATATTTGTTCAAACCAATAACATTTGCAGTGCGAAAACATCATTTGAAGTTGAAATGTCTTTATTTTAACAGATATTTTCCAACGAGAGATGTGCAATACCAATCTCTGAGATTATAAAAATCACTTCTTAATGAAATTACAGTGAACCTGTTAAATTATTTAAGATATAGATTTTAATTCTGTTTTCAGAGTAAAATGCCTTTCCATTCTTATTTAATAAAATTTTAAAACTGGAAAACATATTTTGTGTCATTTTGTATTTTATTAGTCGTAATAAAGGAGTAATGCAATGTTTTGAATTTTAGCCACGACTATGGCCAAAATAAAATAACATGTTTTCTTTAAGGAAAAAAATAATGTCTGCTTTTGGGACGCAGTTCGCGATGTAACTAAAATAAAGGTTACTGTAACTTATGTTTTCAATTTATTTAGAAATGCCGAAATGCTGCATATTACAGAAATAAATACTTCCTGTTGGTAGAAATGCAAAATTGCTTTCCATTTGTAGATATTTTTTTTACTTCCGCTTCATCTGCAACATCATGTTTTAAAATTTGCCATTTATGATCATTTATTATAATTCAACACCAATTTCAAAGTGTAATAATCTGCATTTACATATATTACCATTTTGAACTATGTTATAAATAAGACGTCTTCTGAAGTATAAAAGTAGCAATGGAATGGAGATAGGTATATTTTTATGGTCAATCAAACTTATATACAGACGGCTTTTTCTTGACAGAGTTATGCGTTTGATCTCTGATTTTACATTTGTGAAATCTTATCTTGTTGTAACGTTGTTTATTCAACCGTGAAGCACTTCCTAACACCACGAGCCTGTTTACCTCTAACACATAATTGATTTATACTGAGACAACGTTTTTTCTTTTAAGATTGAACACCTATTAAAGGATTAAAAAAAGAAAGGGGAAAAGTCTTTATCTTACAAATTAACTATCGATAAATGAAGTAGAATAAATTAGATAACAGATAGATAACTGTATCGAACTCAAGAAACTCATATCATTTACCGTTAATACCCCTTCATTTGAATCGTATTATTTCTGAGCAATATCCTTTTTATCAAAACATTTCATTATATTAACAAGTTGGAAATTGTACGTCGAACGTGAGAAATGTACTATACTATTTTCGTACTATAACTAGTTTCAGTGAAATGAATTATATCGTCTGTTATTATGATATAATTAATTTCCGTAATAAAATAAGTACATTTTAAGTTGACAACATTTTATCATTTGTTGACATTTACTGAAAATTCCAATGGGAAACTTAAGCCTAAGCATTGGAAATTTCAGAACTTGAAACCCTATTTAGACTTTTTTTCATTTAATATCCATGTCTCCGGAAACATCTATCCAAAAACTGTCGGTAGATTATAGGATTGCTATAATTAAACAATTTTAGTATACAAATTAGGTTTTTAAATTCAGTAATACGGAAATAATAGGACTCCATTTTAAATAGGGCGTAATCACCATGGCAATCTAGTATCATTACCTAGCTTGTGATATCATTGAATTAATTACGTATGATAGGATTTAATAGAATGATACATCTCGGTCGCTTGACAATTAATCCTCGGAAGCTGCTAGAACAAAGAAGTACCAATTAAAAAAAAATCAAGTTACTTAATAAATATTTTTATTAATATCTTTTTAAGTTTTGATTCGATTTTCATAAAATTTGAAATGACTCGACAAAATTCTGCAACGATTATATATATTAAATTTCAAACCATTTGGTTGGGTAGTTTTTGGTCTGTTATATGAGGACAGACGGGCGGACAGACAGACAGACGGTCGGACGGACAGACAGACAGACAGACGGACGGACCAGACGACGACTATAGGTGCTACGTCTTTATATAATTACGAACGCACCTAAAAATTCAATTTTCGTACAACCAAATCTTACTGAGTTATGACATTTTAAATTTTATGAATTTTTGGCGTTTTCCGATATTAAGCGCATATTTCCGTTTTTAATACTAGAAAACACCAAAAAATTATAAAATTCAAAGTATCAAAACTCGATTAGTTTAGGTCTTAGAAGAAAAGAAATGGATGCAATAGTATGGAATTTTTATTATTTTACTTGTTAGAGTATAGCGAACGTTTTTCTAAAGATAACTTATAGGACTTTGGGACAGTATAAAAATATAAATTTCGTAACTTAAAAAATAAATAACTATTTTGATGTAAATCCGATTTTCATATAATGGAGAATGAAACATTTTTACAATTGGAACCATGTCTCTAAAACTAACGGTTTAGAAATTAGCTGGTGGTCAACGATAAAAAGAGACGCCCTGTATATCAAGAGCAGTTTGTTTTACAGTTGGACGCATCATGAAAGATAAAGTAAGAATGGAAAATTCTTCAACTCTTCTATAGTTGTCACGTTTATTCTTATTACGTTTTCGTCATTCACATCTATTATTATATCATCTATAATGATAAAGATAGTAGTTTGCCCGTGTGCCTGTGTACTGTGCGCTGAAGAGACCGTTGCGAGTAGATCTACAAGATTTGGACAAGATTGCCTCGAAGCTATTTTTTGGATTTTTTTAATTAGATTTTTTTTAAATTTAATTTTGTATGCGATTTTTTTTTTTTTTTTTTTTTTTTTACAAAGTTTAGCGTTTTTTTTTGGTGATTTTTCTATATTAGTAAAAGAAATGCGTTTTCAATCTTTTAGCTCAGTATAATAAATTTTGCCCTCTTATCAATGAAGATTATTAAGAATTCGTAAGGTGATTTTTAATTTTTTTTCGCAATTTTTTAGGCGATTTTGAGTGTTTTTGTCACGTTTCGCAGCGTTTTTTCCACATTAGTAAAAAGAACCCGGTTTCAATCTTTTAGCCCAATATAATAATTTTTGTTCTCTTCTCAATAAAGTTTATTTGGAATTCCTACAGCGATTTTTGAATTTTTCACGCAATGTTTTATATTATATGATTTTGAGAGTTTTCTCGCATTTCACGGTGATTTTTGTCATATAAATGAATTTGGTTTCAAACTTTTTGCCTAATATAGTAAAATTTGTCCTCTGCGTTTTTTGAATTTTTGGCAATTTTTAATGCAATTTTCAATGCGAGTTTTAGCGCTTCTTCGCGTTCCTTGTGGATTTTTGAACATTAGTGAATGAATTTCTGTTACAATATTTTAGCCTACTAGAGTATATTTTGTTTTTTGCAAATTTTGAATTTTTAGATATTTTTAGCGCTTTTTTTGCGTTTTGCGGCGATTTTTCTACATTAGTAAAAATAATACGGTTTAATTATTTTTGCACCCGTAATAAACGATTTTTGCTCTCGGTGATTTTTTAATTTTTTTCGATTTTTAGCGTTTTTAGCGATTTTTCCACATTAGTGAAAGGAATTTGATTTCGATCTTTTAGTCCAATATCGTAAATGTTGCCCTTTGCGATTTTTAGCGTTTTTTTTCGTATTTCGCTGTGATTTTTCAGGGAAGGATTTTTCAGGTTTTAAAAGGATCCAGATTTCAAGCTGTTAGTCTATTATAGTAAACTTTGTCCTCTGCGATTTTTGTATATTTATGCGATCTTTAGTATTTTTTAGCGTCTTGCTGCGATTTTTTGACATCCGTAAAATAAATCCTGTTTCAATCTTTTAGCCCATTATACTAAATTTTGTCTTTTGCGATTTTTGAAAATTAAAAACTTTTTGTGTTTTTAATGCAATTTTTAGCGTTTCGCTGCGATTTTTTTAAATTAAAGGAATCCAGTTTTAATATTTTAGTCCACTATAGTAAATTTTGTCCTCTTTTTCATAAAGTTTATTTGAATTTCGCGTACAGTGATTTTTGAATTTCACGAAACTTTGTATGCGATTTTTACATTTTTTTTCGCGTTTTCTCGAGTAGCATTTGTAAAAGGAATCCGGTTTTAATCTTTTAGCCTAACATAGTAAATTTTGTCATCTCGGAGGCCGATTCACGTTCCTTTTTTCCGCATTTTTTTTTTTTCAGTTTAAAAATGTTTTTTATTTTTGCCGGCGAAAACATAAATAATCAATAAATACCTACTTATTTCCGGTGCTAGAGATATATTTGGTGTAAAAAAAAATCAATATTATCACTTTAAATAAATAAATAAATAAATATATATATGAATAATAGTTTATTTATTTATTGCTTTTGTTATTTGAACTCTCATGGGTTTTTATTTTTATCTTGTTTCTTATGTATGTTATTAGGAGCTTAATATTTTCGATTTTTTTGCATAATGCTGACAATATTTGACGTAATAACATATATTTACTATGAATATTCTTATGAAGCTCTTCTGACGATTCCATAAGATATTCATAGTTTTCCATTTTTTATTTATGATTTTATTAAGTTTAATTCTCGCAGTGAGCCATTGACTTTTATAATATCTCATCCTGTGTTTTTCACATGTGTTTTCATTTTTAAATATATTCTTTTTTGAAGTCATTTTAAGGATTCGCTAGAATTTTTTTTCTCTGAGTGCCTTTGAAGACATAGTTTCCCGTTTAAGAGAATTGCGTTTTGGATACCATTTCGCATTAATGTGCGTAGTACTCCTGGTGTACGCTGCCGAAGGCAGTGGGGCTCCTCACTCTAGGTACCCTTAAATGGATTTTCATTAAAAAAATATAAAGTCTTACAAATTCGAGGATGTACAATGCAGAAGGCAGTGGAGACTCCAAGATTAGTTCATTTGGAAAATATTTTCGTTTAAACATATGAAATCAAAACAGACCGGAGCGTGCGTAGCACCCCCGGTGTGCGATGACGAGGACAATGGTGTCCCCAAATCTATGTTTGTTTGGATGGATTTTTGTTTGAAAATATAAAATCATTCAAATTCGAGGTTCGTTTGCAAAAACAGACTGGAATAGGTGTAGGATACCTGGTATACGCTGTCGAAGGCAGTAGGGCCCGCAACTCTATGCTCGTTTGGATTAATTTTTGTTTAAAAATATAAAATCATTCAACACTGTTTTTAGGTATGTTTGAAAATTTTATGCCGGGGCCGTGCAACGCCGGGTGGTTTTACATAATTAATAAAAGGTAGTTTTACATAATTAAAAAAACCCTTTGTTCTACATATAGTTTACTCAGCACACCTAAATACACTATATGTAAAACAAGTTGGAATTTGCACGTCAAGCATGACAAATGAGGTGTGTTCTTACTATAACTAGTTTTATAAATATTTAGATCCATGTGCAATAGCTGTTGCACTCTTAAGCAAAAATGCATGAAAGGGAAATTTATTTTATGTGCAGATTTTCATACCACAGATATTAATTTTATTTTATGAAGTTAAGTTTCAATGCACTTTTACAAACAATTAATTACAATTATGTTATATTAAAATTATGCTATGCGCAAATATCCAATACAAGACAATTAAAAAAAAAAAAAAAAAAAAAAAAAAATCGTCGTTATTATTTCAGTGAAATGTTCAGTTAAAATATAGTCTGTTGTTATGATATGATTGATTTCCGTAATAAAATAAATGCATTTTAAGTTGGCAGCATTTTATCTTTTGTTGACATTTGCTGAAAATTCCAATGGGAAATTTAAGCCTAGCTTTGAAAATTTCAGAACTTGAAATCCATATTTAGATATTTTCCATTTAATATCTATTTTTCCGGAAACATCTATCCAAAAAACTGTCGGTAGATTATACAGGGTGTCCAACAAAGGACACCCTGATATTAAAATTAAATAACTCGTAAGAGGAGATCGATAGAAGAGTGAAACAAGTGGTATGTTTATTTTGAAAGCCTTAAAAATCTGATACAGAAGTTTCAAAATTAGATACAAATTTTGTCGATAGGTGGCGCTGTATGCTGTAGATACAGTACGGATTCCAAGAATTAGGCTTCTAACTGTCCTTTGAGAGTAGAGGTGTCTATGACATCACAATCGATTCACAATGTGCACTTTTTGTATAACTAAGATATCGCAAACGAAGAATGAAAGAGGAGTGACTGAAGGTGACGAAGTGGGTGACTGAAAGTTTCATTCTTCGTTTGCGCCATCTTAGTGATGCAAAAATTGCACATTTTGAATCGATTGTGAAGTCATTGCAACCTCTGCTTCCAAAGGACAGTTTTAAGCCTCATTCTCAGAATCTGTACTGTAACTAAAGCATACAGCACCACCTAACAACAAAATTTGTAACTAATTTTGAAACTTTTGTATCAGATTTTTACGGCTTTCAAAATAAACATACCACTTGTTTCATTCTTCTATCGATCTCCCCTTACGAGTTATTTAATTTTAAAATCAGGATGTCCTTTGTTGGACACACTGTATGATTGCTATAATTAAACAATTTTAGTATACAAATTCGGTGTTTAAATTCAGTAATACGGAAATAATATGACTCCATCTTAAATATGACGTAATCACCATGGCAATCTAGAATCAGTACCTATCATGGGATATCATTGAATTAATTCGTATGATACGATTTAATAGAATGAAGAAAACTTTTATTAATATATTTTTAAGTTTTGATTCGATTTTCATAAAATTTGAAAGGACTGTAACGATTATATATATTCTATTATATTCTATTATACATTATATTATATAAATTCTGTAACGATTTTATATATTCTATTACATTCTGTTATATATTATATTATATAAATTCTGTAACGAATATACATATTAAATTTCAAACCTTTCGGTTGGTTAGTTTTTGCACTGTTATATGCAGACAGACGGATGGACCAGACGACCACTATAGGTGCCACGTATTTATATAATTATGAACGCACATAGAAAAGCATATTTTTAAAATTGCGTTTGTATTGAAAAGGAGAACAAACTGAAAAGTTGCTGTCTTCATGTCTATTTAGCTTTATTCGAAACATTGAGACTATATAATCGGCAGCGTCTAAAATTTCGCAATATTTATTCATACATGATTGAAATATGATTTATTTATTGGCATCGATACAGAATATTAAGCAAGTTTTATGGATATTTGCTTTCGGTTAAAAACTCTTTACGCAAAGAATGAACTGCATTATGATTCCACTATGAAATAGATGCTTCTTACTCCTCTCAAAGTTAATGTGGTGGGTCACATTAATCAATTTATACATTTCATTTTAGCTTTAAGTTAATTTCAACAACACCTTTAATAGTTAGAAAGATTTCTTTCCTGTATTCAACTATAGGGTGTAACATGAATAATTACCAGACTTTTGAAGGTGTGGTAATATATGTCAACCAAACAAATTTTGTGTAAGAAACCAGGGTCACAATATTTTTATTGAGTAAAAAGAATAGAATTTGGGCCACTTTAAGCTGAATCTGGATTTTCGCCAATAACTTTAACAATAATAAAGACATCTTGGCAAAATTTTCAACAGCATATGGCTTTGTGTGAAATGCGATAATACCATTGAAAGTACTGTAAGTGCACTATCATTAGTCCCTTGACTGCTATTAGTTCACACTGCTAGCAGCATTCTGAATGTGTAACGTCTAGTTCAGTGTCGTTGCGATAGGTATGATGACAATTTTTTTTTTGTGTCTTCACATTGAAGTAAGTATATTGAAAAATCGAAAAGTAAGTATATTGGAAATATCGTTATAATGTCGTCATTATTGTCAAAGTTATGAACAAAAAATGTGGGTTTTGCTTGGAGTGAGACATCCTATATTTCTGATTGAATAAGTGGATTCTGACTTTTGTTTTTTGTATAAAAAGTGTTTGGATTGGCGGGTATTATCCTTTTTTAAAATTGAAACCATCTGTACTGTTACAATCTGTATATTGATATAGCCAAAATTTATTTGCAAGTTTTAATTATCGTGACTAACTTTACAAATACATCATTAAACAGGGCTACAATAAGGCATGACACGCAGGGTACAGGACAAGGATCTGTGTACTCTAAATCTGTAGATACGGTTGTGAAAAACTTATAGTTTAAATATTTTAGAGATTTATGTTGTACTACAGTGAGATGTAAATATTAATTCACGAAAATATTTTTTTCTCCAAAAATATGATCTCTTTTGTAAATGTTAAGTTGTTTCACACTGAACGGCTAAATTTTAAAAAGAACATTAAGTGTGGGACCTAAAGTAAATTTAGTCCAGTTTCGATATTCTTAATGTATCCTCTCATTGTATGCTCGTATTATTATACATAAATTTGACATTTAAGTGTCTAGTTTATGATGTAAAAATGTCTGCTTGTAATTACATTAAAAAGTTATATAAGAGATACATGAATAAAAATTATTTCACCTTACTACATAGTATATACATGGAAAGGGGGGGGGGGGGCGTACAAAGCTTGTGCTCAGGGTCTCCAAAAGTCATATCCGGACTCTGTAAATAAACGATTTACCCTTCATTCTTCAGAGTGAAAAACCCACTGTATGCAATCTATATTTTTCAGTTTGAATCTAGAAAAATCATAGAACACATTACATTCTGAAGCATATGTTCTGCCATCGTTTTCTTTGAACATCTATCCTTGAAAAGATTATGTCACTGCAAAGTCGGTGGTTTTAAGTTAATCGTCATGCTTAAATTCCTTCATAATCCCTTAACCTAGAAATCGCTGCTTCCCACTGTCTGAGTAGGAAATTGGGCGAAAACTCATTACCGGATTCAACGAATGGTGGCTCAGACATACATTTTGTTTAATAAAGCTAAATACATCTAATATGTTATTGAAAGGGATTTGAAGTGTATGTGATACTTTCCTCGACTATGTATGGTATTAACCCTGGAATGTTACATTGAATACGTAAGTTTTACGTATTCGTATAGGTGAAATATGCTGAACTCAAGCACGCTAGGAAATCTAGAGTTAAAATATAATTTTATTCGTAATAACATATAAATTAAATAAGGAAATCTTAAAAATCGCATAAAGAAATGAAGAAACACCTATCACATTTTATTTCATGCGCATTCTTTTTAGATGATCTACAAAGAGCGCTCCATAAAGATTCAGAGTAATATCATACAAAATCGAAAAATATAGATACAGCAAATATTCCCTTTTTTTAACTAATTAATATTTTATTTTTTTAATCTTCCCTCAGATGTTCGATTCAGGAATGGTTCCATGTTTTAGTCTAGAAAAAAAAAAGAAAAAAAGGGGCATTTTTGAGACAACTATTTTACTGAACCCTACACAGCTGAAATGGCGTGAATATCTGTATAGAATTTTCCTCAGAACGTCTTCTTCATAGTCCCATTTAAAAATTGTGAAGACAACAGAAATGAACATGGGTAGATATGCATTGATTGTTTGCCTTCAAATGAGGTAATTTTTTTTTTGAGTAGTTTGGACTGTCTTAATATAATTTAGTATCTATTTTTACTATCTGTTTTTTGATTGATCTTTGATTGAAGATCAGAAACAAAGGTTTATTAGGAAATTTTAATGTATTTCTATTATTGTATTAATTTTGTTTGCTGAAAAAATAAAATACTGGATATTATTACATCTTCATTGATGCAATTTTCTCATTATAAGTAAAAAGAAAATATTTTTAAAATTGAATAAATGGTGTTGTGTCTAAGTGACACATTTTACAATGGCTTTTCATTTTCCTTCTATATAGAAATTAGTCCCAATGAGCTCTTAAATATCCCACTTATGCTACAAAGGGTCCTAAGCGCAGAAAAGCAATATGTTTCTAACAGTGAAAATGGCGTCAAATTTTAATAGAAAACACACATTTTCTTTCATAAATTTGTTACATTTCAATAGATTTGTGTCAAAACGATTTTCAACAATTTTTCGTTCTTCTTGTATTGAATTGGTGAAATGAAAAGGCAGTAAAAGATTTTGTCATTTTGACGCGAATATAGTGATTGTTTTTTCAGTTTTATGAATGAAATTGCCTATTTATGACGTCCTTTTACATTCGTAATAGATTTCCACCGATCTGCATTTAATGCGTTTTATCTCGGAAAGAACTGAAATTCTCCAGCTTGGGAAAATGACGTCAGATTTAACGAACATTAGAAGCAAGCATTTTCATTGATAAAATGAAATGTTTCACAACGAATGACGGTTCAAAATAACGTAAATGTTTGGATTTTTTTCACCCTGCTAGTACTGAGATTAGGAGATGAAATTCTTATTGCCCATGGTGAGCAAAAATCAGTTCGTAAGTAAAGTTCTTGCTGGTAAATATGACGTCAGTTTTCGCTGGAAATATGTTTATTAATAACTTATTTCGCTTAAAATATACATGGATCATAAAAACAGCAACAACAACAAAACTATAAAATTTTTGTGCGGGTGAAAATAACGTTATGTTTCGCCTGACATGTATTTTTTCAGTGATAAAACGAAAATAAAAGAATATGATTTTGTCAAAGGGATGTAATTTTAGCTGACTTCTCTTCTTAAGTACAAATAATAGAAATAGAGCCTTAATCCATACCTTAATTCTGGTTATATGTCATTGATTACTTTACTTTGAAATAATAATTATAGATCAGATGAATAGTTTAACTTTTTAATAATGTTGAAAAGTTAAAATAATTACAAATAGTATTATGATAAACATAATTTAAATTGATAATTATTTTTTGAGTTAGATTACTGAAAGTAAGAATGATTTCTTTTATTGAAATCATTTTTGTAAGTTTGTTATAAGTTCGTCTAAGAGATTCTTATTAAACGTTTTACTCTGTCGAATTTCGACGGTCTCCATAGTAATTAACAAACTGAAATCTGATAATTAAGTTTATTAATTTAAATTTATCAATCTAGACCATCACTTGTTAAAACAAGATGAACTTTTATGACATTTTAAACATTAATAATGACATTACACAATAGTTTGTTACAGTGGAACTTCCATTTAACGAAGTCGCATCGTTATACTTAAAAACTTCGTTATGAAGAAAATTCGTTAAATAGAAATTAACTTAAATTCATGAAATTTTTTCTTGAGATATGACAAACAGGTATTGGATTCAGAAGCATTTGATTCAGTTTTAATTATGAAGCCGTCTTTTACAAAACAGTTGTGTACGGTCGATGAAATCACGTCACATTCCCAAGCTTTGGCCCAAGCTTTCATCAGCTCTGATACACAGAATCTCAAACTAATGTTTTCACTAGTGATGGGCCGATTCGAGATAGAATCGATATCTTACTTTTCGAAAACTTTTCAGTATCGAAATCAGAATCGATTCTTTGTATTCAAATATTGAAGCACTGAGAACTAATTACTCCCGACTTCGTTCAAACTAAACAAGGGGCGACATTTCGTCTGTTTCACTATTCGAGTGTTTATTTTACGTAAAATCGTTTGCTTTTTTTATGATCAGGTGTCAGATTCACAACAGTCTATTAGAACAGGATGATTAACGCCTATTTCAGCCAATCAAATGTTTATTTTTCGTACAAACGCTTCTCTTTTGTTATTGATAACGTGTTATTATTTACAGCTGCTCTGAGAACAATTTCTTTTCTTTTTAATATTTTTGAGATTTGATATAAATATTACGATTGTCATAATGCTTTGTTTTTTGCAAATTGTTTGAATGCTGAAAATTTCTTTAAAAATTTAAATGGTAAATGTTATCTTATTTTAAGCTACGTTTAATTTAAAATTTTATTAATCCGTTCAAGTTATTATAATATGTAAAAAATGAAACAAGGCAGCAAAAGATCAGAAGTTTCAAATTACTTCAAAAAAGGCGAGAGTGGTAATTTTGTTAGGGAATCATACCTAGTTAATAAGAATTTTTTGTCAGGATGACTCAATCCCATTGAACCCTACACCACCCCCCTCCCAGGGTAAGACAATTTTTAATTTTGCTTTTTTGTTTATGTTCATGCGTTTCAAACTTATCTTAAACGAAGGATTCAGGGTGGCAAAGCCCTTTGACGGAAAAAAAGAACTGCTTCAATTTACCCTTTAAAAACATATGTTGGTTAAAAAACTTATTTGTATTTAATATTTCTTAATTGATAAATTTGCTTTTTATGTTGTTATGTTTAAAAATTGTCTTGCATGAGAGTTTTAACAAAAAAAAAAAAAAAAAAAAAAAATCTTAGTTTAGATTATTTCATGTTTAGATTATCATGTTAAGATCATGTGTAGATTATTTCATGTTTAAATTATCATATTAAGATCATCTTTAGATTATTTTATTCTGCAATTTCAAAAGCAGACTAGACTGTGGACCATTGCTACACGTGTTCCAAAATCTTGCCCCTCCCCAGATATAATTCTGCCGATGTCCATGTCTCTTAGTACTGCAAGTTATATCTTATTATTTTCCAAGATTTAGAAGGTGAAAAACCGGCCCTCCCCTGCAAACGCCCGTAAAAGTAAGCAATTTGTCTTCAATTAGCGAAATCATGAAACATTTTCTCTTTTACGAACGTACAATTTTATTTTCCACTATAAGTAATT